>CM027847.1:1237539-1837539 GCA_016097595.1 Eucalyptus pumila
GGTCATTTGGGGATCCATTGCACCATGGTGCTTATCGAGGACCGATATTATTGGCCTTACATTAAAGACAACGTTGAAGCATATGTGAGGACATGTCTTGTATGCCAACAAGCCAAGATCAAACAACGTTAGTTGCTGGGACTCCTTGAGCCACTTTTGATCCCGGAGCATCCATAGGAGAGCGTCTCCATGGATTTCACTGTGAACCTGCTAAAGTCAGAATGGTATTGGACCCTCATGGTCATAGTGGATCTATTTCCCAAGCATGCGATGTTCGTGCCCGCGTATAAAGATTGTCCAGTTGAGGAGGTGGCCAAGCTATTCATGAAGCACATCGTTAAGAATTGGGGAGTGTCGTGAACAATCATGAGTGATCGCGATCCTCAATTCACAGGATGATTCTAGACCGAGCTCTTCAAGTTGCAAGGGTTGAATAGTAACTTTTCCATGAGTTTGCATTCCCAAACCGATGGTTAGATGGAGAGGGTGAATGCAACCATAGAGATATACCTCCGGCACTATGTGAGCACCACCCAAGCGAATTGGTCAAAGTTGATCGACGTGGCTCAATTCTCATACTATTTGCAATAGAATGAGTCCACAAACTATAGCCTATATGAGATTGTGATGAGGCCATAAAAATGTGCCATATCTACACTTTCCTCTACTTCTTTTCCAACAAGAGACCGGCGTCTCCATGAATTTCATTGTGAACCTGCCGAAGTCAGAAGGGTGTCGGTAGTGGATCTATTTCCCAAGTATGCGATGTTCGTGCCCGCATATAAAGATTGTCTAGTTGAGGAGGTGGCCAAGCTATTTATGAAGCACGTCATTAAGAATTGGGGAGTGTCGTGAATGGTCATGAATGATCGTGAGCCTCAATTCACAGGATGATTCTAGACCGAGCTCTTCAAGTTGCAAGGGTTGAACAGTAACTTTTCCATGAGTTTGCATTCCCAAACCGATGGTCAAATGGAGAGGGTGAATGCAACCATAGAGATATACCTCCAGCACTATGTGAGCACCACCCAAGTGAATTGGTCAAGGCTGATCGACGTGGCTCAGTTCTTATATAATTCGCAACAGAGCGAGTCCACAAACTATAGCCTGTTTGAGATTGTGACGAGGCAACAACTGCTCACTTCAAGTGCGGTTGCCTTGGGCTACCGAGGGAGTTTCAAGTCAAGGACCTAGTGTTGGCCAAGTTGCACTTGGTCCTTCAGTAATGGGACATGCATAAGTGGTACCTGTTGTGATTTCTCTTGGTTTAGGTCTTCCTCGTCTACATGGAAATGTTTAAGCATACTCTTGTGGAACATTGGATGTACCATGAGCTTTAACTGCAAATCCAGCTTGTATGCGACCTTCTCGACCCATTGCAGCTCTCGAAAGGCGGAACGAGTCATATGAAACAATATTGCACATCTAAGCAAGAGTACTTGGTCCGATGGAGGAGTCTTTCGAAGAGTGAAGCAAGTTGGGAACCGTTCAAGACTCTTCAGTAGTTCAAGAAGCACATTGACGTGTTCCATGCCGAAGACTCAATGAGGGCATCGCACATATAGGTGGAAGAGATTGACACGACCCGATAGACGCACATGATCCAGAGATTCCAAGGGCCGAGCCGTGGTCCATGTGAGAACAAGCCCACAACTCATGAGCTACCGATCCATCCATGGGTGGGCGACCTTTCGATTCCCTTTGACGAACAACCCTTGGCTTCTTCAGGCCCTAGAAGCCTCTTGAGTATTTTATTGTATAGACTATGTAATGATTATGGGATTAAAACCCCACCAATAGATCGGATCGACGGTTGAGATTAGTTCCGCCCTTGTATAAATAGAGATCCTTCTCCCTCAATTGTACTATATTGTTCACAAGTTAATATACTTTTGTGCTTCATTCTCTATACACTTCTTGTGAGTCGAGTATGCGTGTGTGTAAAGCTGACTTGGAAAAAATCCTAAGGCTGCTCGGTGCTAGGGAATGTGAGGTTGATCGACTCATGACACAGGCATATTTTTTTCACAGGACAAAAACTGCCAAAGTCAAATATTTCTTCAGTCTCTATCCATATAATATGTCCAAGAACAATTGATACCAGGCAAATTTGAAATCATATCTTTCTTCGAAGGTGGTAAGTAAAGAAAGTAAAGATTCGCGCGTTAAAATGAGCTTTATTTTGGGTTAGTTTTAGTCATCAATGCTGCTGAGCTGTGGAAGATCTATTGGTCCACACGAATATATTACCGTACCATGTGACTGTCCCAGATCTTTATTAATCTCTCTGAAGTAAAGACAAATAACTTGTCGCAAAAATACTTCTTTATTGTTACTTCCCTGACTTGAGTGCACAAGTTGCTTAGCACAGCTGCCTTTGACAATTTAAAAGTTGTTTGGAGCATCTGGAAATTCATTGTGGTTCTTTAATGTTTTTGTGGAGCTAGATCGATTAATTTCCAAAAATTGCGTCAAAAGATGAACATCTTCATCAAATGATGTCTTTAAGTTGTCTGCACAATAAAAGTATAGTAAAGATACGGGTTGTCAAGCTATACAAACACTATCGTTCTAGTTTTGATTCTTAACTGAAACTGGAGCTCAAAACTACCACTTGACAGAAAACTTGTGCCGTAACCTTTTATCGCCTCTTTTCCTTGGTGGAAGTCCATGAAACCAAAATGATACAATGAAGTTCACTAAGAAAAATGAGTATATCACCCCAACAAAGAAAGCATCTATTTGTTACTAAGATCTTTGTTTTTCCCAATTTTTTGAATAATTCAGGCTACAAGATCTAGGAACAGCAACTACCACAAACCTTACCAAAAAAAACAGCAACTACCACAAAGTCAAACAGGAAAACTTGTAGTGGGCATACAACACAAGAAACATGCCAAGACAGAAGAAAGTCTCCGTTATTACGTAGTGAATCAAGCAAACTTTTCTATTGGTAGCATCGGAACATAGCGTCAGCCACTCACGGGGGTTGCTATCAGGCAAAGAGGAGTCCTCTTGTGAGTCGTAAGGCCATAAGCTTCTTCCATGTCGACATCTTCGATACTCATCCCTTCAGGCAGTTTCCAATCAAACCGATGAAGAAGATTTGCCAATGCAAGCTCAACTATCACGACACCGAAGTTAATGCCAGGGCATCCCCGCCTACCAGAACCAAATGGCAGAAACTCATAGTTCTGTCCCTTAAAATCGATGGAGCTGTTCAAGAACCTCTCGGGCCTGAACTCTTCTGGGTTTTCCCAAGATTTTGGGTCTGTGGAGATTGCTGTCACATTAATGAATACAGTAGTTCCTCTAGGAACTTCGTATCCCCTTATCTTGCAATCCTCAATCGTCTCTCTTGGTACTAGAAGAGGGAGCGGTGGATGGAGTCTTAATGCCTCTTTGATGACTGATCTAAGGTAGATGAGTCCTAGAAGGTCAGTCTCTTCAACCTGTGACTTTCCTTTTGCTGCTTCTCGAACCTCTTCTTGTGCTTTTCTCATCATAGCTGGATTGCGGACGAGTTCTGTCATTGTCCAGAGTAAAGTGGTTGCAGAGGTATCTGTTCCTGCATTGAACATGTCCTGAAACAAAATCCCAAGCAATTAGTCCCAAATTTTTTTTAATCTAGTTTATAACAGAGTGATAAGAAAGTGAACAGAAGGAAATATATGCTGAATAAATGAGGCAAAGAGGAACATACAGTTAATACTCCTTTAATTTGCTCCCCAGTGAGGGCAATCATTTGATTTGGATCCCTTTGTAACCGAAGCAACACGTCAACAAGATCTTCATGATCCGGGTTAGGCCTTTCAGGGTCTTGGTGCTCCTCGATCACTTCATCGTACAACTTGTCTAACTCCCTGAAGTTCTTTTCGACCTTCGCCTTGAAGCCATTGAGCGTGTTAAACCAAGCTATCTGTGGAAACAGATCCGCAACACAAAAGCCCCCTAAAATGCTCTGTATTTCGTGGGCTGTCTCGTGAAATTTGCTCTTTCGACCACCACCTTCAGCCTGCCATTTCTTACCAAAAGTCACTCGGCACACAACATTGTTAGCCAATAAAAGTGCCATTTCACCAATATTGACGGGACCTGGAAAAGAAGTGATTGCGTCTAGCATAAGCTTAACCTCTTCCTTCCTCACAGATTCGAACAACTGGACTCTCTTACTGCTCAGGAGTTCTAGGATCACTAATTTCCTGAGCTCTCTCCAGGAATTGCCATAGGCAGCGAAACTTACATCAGAACAATTGTATGTCAACTTCTTCACTGCATAAAAGACAGGTCTGCCAGAGAAAGCGCGGTCGTGGGCCTTGAATACTTCTCTGGCGACATCTTCGGACGAGATGACTAATGTGGGAACAGATCCGAGCTGGAGTAGCATAATCTGACCATACTGTTTCGAGAGGCGTGTGAGCGATCGGTGAGGCAAGGAGCCAAGCTGGTGCAAATTCCCGATGATCGGCAACTTCCTAGGACCGGGAGGGAGATTACTAGATGCTCGTGTCTTCTTTTTCGTGTCAATCAAAAAGACTAGTAACAGCGGTATCACAAGAGCGCATATGAGGGCCACAACAAGCTGAACACCCATGGCGTGATCTCCTTGGAAAAAATCATGAGTGACGAAACCAACGCGTGAAAGGGTTTCATAGGAGGTGTGGTGCATGAATGAGTCCAAAGTAGATTGAAGTGGGAAATTTACATGAGCCAATGGGAAGGTTCGGGCGTGTCCTGTTCACTACTCTATTATAATGACTGTAGTAAAAGGACTTTTTCGTTAGATCGATATAACAAAATTCTGACACGATCAACTGAATCCATCTTTACTTAAAACTTAAATCAATGAATTATGCGTTAATCATAATATATTTCGTACTCCACACTACGTTACATCACATTTCGTCATTGGATTTTTTCCACCTAACACATTACATATACGCCTCTAACACTCATTAAAGTATTATACGGTACATAAATCATTAAACTAGCTTGCCTAGAACAAGGAGATGGTGACATTGCCTATGCACATGAAGAGTTACTACAATATGGGGCCGTTTTTCAATCATGGTAGTCACATGCAGATAAGTACGAAACGCATTGTTTAACTTTTATTGCATTAATGATCGATCATACCAATGCCTTTGCTGTAATTTATTGATGCCAAAGCTGATTGTGTCATAACCCTAGCTCCATTTCCAAGGTCTTGAGCGGCAAGGGTTAATCTTGATATGTTGTAGAGAAGACCTCAAAAATATTTTTTGTGAAGAAAACTTAGCCAAGTTTATGCTGTGAAAAGTGCAACAATTCAATGAACACAACCTAAATTTTTTTCCGTCAAGCAGATTCAACGGTCAGAGAGAGAGACTCATTTCGAAATTCAAATCCTCACAAAACTCTTTAAAATTTTAATATGTTGTAGATATGGATGTCATTTAAAACTTTTATGAAGAAAGTATGTTAAATTCGAAAGGGAAGATTTTATGAAAATTCGAGAAAACAACTTGATTGCCGTTTTCACTATACTTGGCAGGTTCTATATGATAATTGATTGTGTCTTTGTCCCAATCATTTTACCTTTGAAAAATATAAAATTTAAGTATGTTATATATTAAGATGTTTTGAACAACTTTCATGAGGAATTTTCTCCTCGAAGCACAAAGAGCTCTATAAAATTGGAAAGCAGGAAATGTCCAGCAGTTTCCAAAAACTGGGAAGTTAAAACCTAAAAAACTCAAGGTGGCAAGTCTATGGGGGAGATACCTGCAACTGAGTCTGTGGTGGTGGCCCAGTTCACCCCGGGTTTACCCCGCCGGTTGCCGCTGTATGGGGGTTCCCGGGTCATCAAAAAAAAAAAAAGTCTATGGGGGAGAGATGGTGCCCTACTTGGCTTGTAAGATCACTTGTCATCATTTATTTAGGCCATGAGTCATCCCCTTTCATTAATTACTTAGGATATATAAGCCTCCGCACTCATCACACTCATTATCCTCATTTAATGTATTTGACTCTTGTTCTTTAAGAAATTGCCCAATCTAGCTTAACCTCCTAGTTGGAACCAAAATAAGGGTCACAATTGAGGATGCTATACTTTTAGCACTAAAGTATGTGTCGTACGCAACTTTTGGTACTTTTAATGTATTTACCCCGCTCCCGAAAATATATTGCCGAAATATATGCCCCTATGTGCATTGTTTCTTCTTATTTTCCACATCCCTTTTTGCCTTCACACGCTTGTATCTTTCCACATTGGACCATGCAAGATGAATATTCTCCACTGATTTTATTTTTTAGACAAAATATTAGCCCACAGATTAATTGAATAATGCAAAAAATTCAAGATCGTAATAGAATTTTCCCAAATTCCAAATCTTGCAAAGATGAGCTCACAATATCCCCTTCCTACGCTTGCCCTCACTAAGGATATATGAATAGACTGCATGAATATACGCAAAATCCCCCATCATATTATCAAATATTAGAAGAATAATACGAATCTTTTCCGAATCGTAAAATTAAAGCTCATCCGTTGCCGGTCTAATGCAAACACAATAAAAAATAAATGTTCTAAAACTATATGCTATGCAGTTTAGTATTATTTTTGTTTAGGGGTTAATTTGTTAATTTTAACCCTTAATTTTCTATACTATAAATGAATGACTGGGTTGTTAAAATTTAGGTGTCAACAAGCCCACATTAGGAAAACCCTCACAGAAAGGAGATGGAACCGGGAGATTTACCAGAGAGAATTGGAAGATCCAGACGTTGACAGAATATTGGTAAGAAGTGTTTTCTTGTATATCACTGTATGCCAGTACATTGTACACTTATAATGTATGAATGAGAAAGTAAACTAGGAAAGAAAATATACATCTATCGAAGATTTCCTATTTACTGTACTAACCAAATATCTACTAGAATCAATTACAATTAGAATCAATTCTAAGATATTCCAACACTCCCCCTCAAGCTGGTGGCCTATATATGTCGAGGACGCCTAGCTTGCTCAATAGAAACTTGTGTTGTCTTTGGCATAGTGGTTTAGTGAAGATATCTGCAGGTTGATCCACTGTTCCAATGCCTTTTGTTATGAGAACTCCTTCTTTGATCTTGTCTCGAGTGAAGTGACAGTCAACCTCTATGTGTTTCGTTCTTTCATGAAAAACTGGATTTGCTGCTAACTTAAGTGCAGCATCATTATCGCAGAACAATTTACTTGGTCCACTGACTTGTATTCCCAAATCTGATAGAAGTCCCCGTATCCAGACTATTTCACAAGTTGTTTTCGCCATGGCTCGATATTCTGACTCAGCTGATGACAATGACACAGTAGATTGCTTCTTTGTCTTCCATGAAATCAATGATTTTCCCAATTTAATACAAAAACCAGTGATAGATCGCCTAGTCATCGGGCAAGTTGCATAATCCGTGTCACAAAATGCTGTCATCCCCATGTCACACTCATGGGATAAAAAAATACCGAGCCCCGGGCATCCCTTCAAGTATCTTACAACCTTCAAAGCTGCATTCATATGTGACTCTTTTGGCATATGCATGAATTGACTAAGTATTTGCACGGCATAACATATATCAGGTCTTGTCATGGTAAGATATATCAACTTTCCAACAAGTCGCTGATACCCAAATGGATCCCTAAGCAATGGATCGTTATTTGGTGAAGAAGAATTGAGATCATATTCATGTGTTGTCAACTTGGCATTCTGTTCAATAGGAATTACTGCTGGCTTGCAACCTGATAACCCTGCTTCAGAAATGATTTCCAAGACAAACTTTCTCTGACTAAGAGAAATTCCTTTATTAGACCTAACGATTTCAATGCCAAGAAAATACTTGGGAGGTCCCAAATCCTTGATGTGAAAAGTGGAATGTAAATATTCCTTGAATCTCGCAACATGAGAATCATTATTTCCCATAACCAATATGTCATCAACATATATCAACAAATAAATCGATGATCTTCCCACATTTCGTGTAAACAAAGCATAATCATGCTTAGAATGCTGAAAACCTGCATTGGTTAATGCAGTAGTAAACTTGACATACCATTGTCTAGATGCCTATTTTAAACCATACAAGGATTTGCGAAGACGACATACCCGATACTCCCCCTGTTTATGTAATCCTTGAGGAAGATCCATGTAAATCTCTTCATCTAAATCACCATGAACAAAGGCATTATTGACGTCCATCTGATGTAAAGACCAATTGCGTATTGCTGCAATGGATAAGAAGGACCGGACGGTAACTTCCTTCGCGACTGGAGAGAATGTCTCGTGATAATCAAAACCTTCTTTTTGTGTGAAACCTTTGGCTACCAACCTAGCCTTGTAGCGTTCTATAGAACCATTTGATTTGAACTTGATCTTGTAAATCCATTTACATCCGATCAATTTTCGATCTGGTGGTAAGGGAACAACATCCCAAGTATGATTCTCCATGAGTGCAGTAAGTTCGGACTCCATTGCATGCCGCCACTTGGGATCTCTTGTTGCCTCATTAAATGAAGATGGCTCATGCTCTTCGGAAATTCGACTAATACAGCACATATGTTCTGCTGATAACTGATTGAAGGAAACATATGAGGAAACGGGATAGTGTGTACCTGAAGACTTTGCAGCAGAACATAGATAATCTTTCGTCCACGTAGGTGGGCAACTCTGTCTTCCAGAACGACGAGGTTGCTCAACTATATGAGCAGGAGCCACAGATAAGTCAGCAGCCACTTCTGTTGTCTCCACTGGGAGAGGAATTGCCTCAGATGAAGTTGGCAATTCCGTCTCTGGATGTGAAAATTCCACCGGTGCTGATGCCATAGAGGATTGAGGCACCATAAGAAAACCAGGTGCTAATGACAAGTCTTCATCAGATAGAAGAAACCGATTTGCTTCTGATAAAGTGGCTTGTGATGAAGGCAGTGCGGTTTTGAACGGAAATGTGTCTTCATGAAAAATAACATCCCTGCTAGTAAAGAAATGCCCAGTAGAAAACTCCATGACACGATAACCCTTTTGAAGAGAAGGGTATCCCATAAAGACGCATCGTGTTGCACGAGGACTCATTTTGTCTCGAGGACCCACATTTGTTGTATAACATAAACAACCAAAAACTCTAAGATGGTTATTATCTGGCCGTTTCTTGTAAAGCATCTCAAATGGAGATTTACCATGAAGAATTCGACTTGGCATGCGATTAATCAGATAGGCTGCTGTGACCACACAGTCTCCTCAAAATTCTTCAGGGATTGAGGATTGATATTTGAGTGCACGAGCTACCTCTAAGAGATGTCTATGTTTTCTCTCAACAACTCCATTTTGTTGTGGAGTATAAGTACAAGAACTTTCATGGAGTATTCCATGAGTAGATAACAAAGTTATGCAATCAGAAGTAAAAAATTCTCGCCCATTATCTGTACGAATTCAATGTACAGATTTATCAAATTGATTCCTAATTAAGGAAAGGAAGTTTGATAAATGAGTAAACGTTTGACTCTTTGACTGCATAAGATATAGCCAAGTGGCACGACTATAGTCATCAACGATGGTAAGAAAATAACGAGATCCATCACGATGAGGAGTATGATAAGGTCCCCAGATGTCCATGTGGAGCAAAGAAAAAGGACTTTTGGCTCGAGATGTACTAACAGGAAAAGATGCTCGAGTTTGTTTAGCCAAAGGACAAATAGAGCACTTTGGATAAGGAAATTTAGCACTGTGGCCCAATCGTTGATGCAAAAGAAGATTTTTATTATAACTAATTGCATTACAATAAATGCCTTTATTCAATAATTCTAAATCTTCTGTAGAATTGATCCAAAAATAAAGTCCTTGTGCCTCATTCCCCAAGCCCATCACTTTGCCAGTCGAAAGGTCCTGAAAGATACAATTTTTGGAATTGAATATGGCTTTACAGGAATTGTCCATACATACTTTTGCAACATAAAGGAGATTGAACTCAAAATCTGGAATATATAGGACATTTTTAAGGACAAAGTTCTGACCAAGATGTACGGTACCGATTTTGGAAGACGTACCGTAACAGGAGATTGTGGATTTTGATGGACTTGGGAAAATAGGGATTCATTACAAACTATGTGGTCACTATCGCCTGAATCGATAATCCATGCATCAATAGATAATGAATTCCTTTCATGGAGAAAAGTACCTGAGAATCCTGTACCAGTGTCTCCACTCTTGAGTTGGCTTAAAGCTTGCACAATATTTTCATATTGTTCTTGAGTTATACTCTGCTGAGATGTTCCACCACTCTTCTGTGTAGAGACCTGATAGACTGAAACTCCATTTCCTTTTTATTGTTGGGTTTCCCATGTAATTTCCAACATGTATCTATAGTGTGGTGTGGTCGTTTGCAATATTCACAATATTTATTTTTAAATTTTGAATTTTGCCCACTGACCTTCCCTGCTGACGTGGCATTTCATGCACCGTACGAAGCTTTGTATACTGGTGCTGACGTGGCAAAGTGCCGAGCGTCTGATTGCGTGCGAGGATCCCAGACGTCCAATGGCATGCGAGAATTCCAGCCGTCCGATCTGAAGAACTGATCTAGTCCGTTCGATCCGGTAGATCTTCCTCGACCGTCAGATCTAATGTCGCGATCCCAGCCATCCATTCCCGAAGACCTAAAAGATCCTTCGTCATTTCGCAAAGCCGCAGCCGCGAAGCTTCTTCCTCTTCCTCTCGACTCCCCTGTGCCTCCGAGGTTCCCTCCGGTCCCGATGAGGGTTTCCGTCGAGACGAATCCAGGTGGAACCGCCGCGAAGCCCGTCCCTTCTCCGACCCAAGCATGGTCAGTCGCGGCGGCCCTCTGATTTTCCTCCTGCACGGCTAACTGGAAAATCCGGCCAAGCGGTGGTTGGGGATCCATCACAAGAATTTGCGATCGGAACACGGTGTATGTATCGTTCAAGGTAAGTAGGAATCGGGTGGCTTTCTCCTTCTCCCTAATCGCATGATATTGTCGGAGAGTGGCCTCTGGCCCCTCCAATTTGTCTTCGGCCGCTTCGATTTCATTCCACAGGCCCGACAGCCGGTTGTAGCAGGCGGTGACTGAAGAGTTCCCCTGTTTTAGCTCGGTTAGGGCTTGTGTCAATGAGAAAAGCCTCGCCCTATCTGATTTTCCATACATCTCTTGCAGGTTATCCCAGTATAGCTTCGGATCTTCTGTCGGAGGAAGGCCGGCGGTGACATCCGGCGCCAAGCAATTTCCGATCCAGGTGCGTACCAACTGATTGCAGCGCCTCCAATGTTTTTGTAGTCGTTCATCCGTGGGGTAAGATATGGTTCCTTCGATGAACTCTTCTTTAGCTTTAGTAACGAGTGCTCGCCGGAAATCGCGAGCCCAAGAGTGGTAGTTCGCCGGCCCGGTAAGTTGTTGGGTGATTAGGCGCAACTCCGGCCCATCTGCCGGTGACGTGTAGAGTGGATCTCCGAGCTCCGGCCACCCTCCGTTGAACGGAAAAAGATACGACGGTCCATGTGAAACCGGGTAGGGTTCAATTCCTTGACCCGGTATGAATCCGGGTCTGTGACCCGCATTCGTTTGACCCGACTCACCAGTCGGGTCGGTTCCATATGGGTACTGACCCCATTGTGCAGGGTACCATGGAGCTGGAGGCCAGTAAGGATGCCGGGAATCTGTACTGGAGCAGGAGCAGGGCCGGAGACATTGGTCACCTGCTCTTCTCCAGTCGATCCATCTCGATCAGAAGATGAAATCGTCTGATCCTGGGTTGATGAATCTTCTGCCAAGGGACTCATAACATTCTTGTCTCTTGCCATGGTATTGAGAAAGAATTCCTAATTGCTTTGCTGATCTGTTATGCAGGAAGGGATCCTCAGTTACAAATCAAAAAGAAGCAATGGCAATTCAGAAGCGTTGCGGAAGCTAGGACAGGAAACGAAGCTCTGATACCATGACGGAATATTGGTAAGAAGTGTTTTCTTGTATATCACTGTATGCTAGTACATTGTACACTTATAATGTATGAATGAGAAAGTAAACTAGGAAAGAAAATATACATCTATCGAAGATTTTCTATTTACTGTACTAACCAAATATCTACTAGAATCAATTACAATTAGAATCAATTCTAAGATATTCTAACAGACGTGTTCGCCATTTTCAGAAATAGAATAAGCCTGATACATTCATTTCGATCGCGGTTGAAAACTTCTCGACCGTGACGCACCTCTAACGCTTTCTGTGGGGTTATCACACGGTACGTGGATCCATTTAACTAGCTAGCCTACATCATGGAAGATGGTGACATTGGGATTTGAAGATGGCACCTGGTGAACAGATAAGCATGTTGACTAATTGGCTGTAAATCAAGTTAATCACACAGAAAGATAAGTACCCCTCGCATTGTTTAGTTGGAAACAATTTCTTAAGTGATGCTCCAAAGACGCCTTCCTTTTTTTTTTTTTTAAATTGCACTCCTGGTTGAGATACCTACGTCTCTGTTGTTATGTATTGACACGGAAGCCCGATTGGCTCTTTACATTTGAATCGCGAGCGAGAGAAATCGATGAAGGATTAAAATGAGGAACGATAAAGGATGCAAGAGATTTACGTGATTCGGTTCGAGTGGTGGTACCTGCGTCTATGAGGGAGAGTTAGTTGCAAATAATCTACTAATCAATTGAAAAATTACATGGTTATAATTCATACACTCTTGAGTGTTTTCTGTCCTAAAAGTTACACCTAATACCCTCATTGTTATCTGTACAAATCTAACCGATACGCCAAAGAGGGAGTCCCTCTAGTTGGATAAGATAACAAAAGGATCATAGGAGACATGAGTATATCTTTAAATTGCTTCGTTTGAACTTTGGGAGGTAAAATTCGGGAGTATTCCTATTTGGGTGGGGAATACAAATATTCACTAGGAACCCCGGGGGTAGGGGTGTCGGTGGGGAAGACAAATATCCACCAAAGAGGGAGTCCCTTCTGGTTGGATAGGATAATAGAAGGACCATAGGACCACTCAGAAAACACGAAAGGACCATATGAGAAAGCATAAGATAACAAAAGGGACCACACACCACTCTGAAGACACAATGATTTTGCTCTTTTTTTTTCTTCTTTTACTTTGTTTGGCTTTTCTCTTCATGTCTTCTCTTGTGAGAGTTACTTCTCCTTTTATAACGCTAAAGACTAGAAAATTATCCAAAAAGTACTAAATATATTGCACTTTTACCAATTCAATTCTAAATTTTTCAATTTTACCAATTAAATTCTAAAATTTTTCACCTTTTGCCAATTGAATTTATTTGGTTAATTTTGATTGAAAATCACAGATGTAAATGTTGATCGTCCTACCTGATACGGTTGACGGCGGACAAATTTTAATAATATTTTAATATTTTTTGAAATTTTTATTATTATGAAATTTTTATTTTCCTTTTGTTGACACCTAAATTTTATAATTTTTTAAGACTTAATTGCGTAAAAAATTAGGGATTAATTTTCAAACCCTAACCAAAAAAAAAAAGAAAAAGGAAAAAAAAAAAAACAACAATTTTCACTAAATTGCATCGCGTTTTAGCATTAGGAATATTTGCATCACTAATGATAATTTTTATTTTTTTCCAAAAAAGTTTGCTATCAAAAGGAAAAGAAAAAAAAGAATAAGAAAAATATTATCATTATTGAAAATTGTGATCATAGAAGAAAAAAATAAAAGAAAATTGAACAGGGTCGGTTCACCTCTCTTCTTCCTTTTTTGTGCAGATTGGCCCAACTTCTTTCATTTCGGCCCAGCCCATGCATGAGTCTTCTTCCTCCCTCATCACCCTCACGCTGGTTTGGCTTTTGCAGAAAAAGAAACGTACGAGGTGAGGAGAGGATCGTGAGGGCAAAGGACAGCGCGATCACAGGGTTGGAGATCAAGTGGCCGCGATAGGTTGACGATGGTAGAAGCCATGCGCGCCTGTCGTTGGCCAGGCTTAAAGGGAAGAGAGCAAAGAGAACAGGGGGGTTCTCACTTGTTTTGTTTGGGACTAAGAGAGAGTAGGGTTGCGCATAAAAATGTTTCTTGGTTGGGGAATAATTTTTTTTTTTTTTTCAGAAATAGTTCTTTTATATTTCTATTCCGGGGAACAATTTTTGAGCAAAAGAATCTGTTTGGTAAACACGACAAAATTTCTATTCCAAATTTTAATTTTTAATTTTTTAAAAATTAAAAATAAGAAAAAGGAATAGAATAGATATTACATAAAATTGACAAAATCAAAATATTATTAGATTAATAATACATTTGCTTAGGTGTAAGAAATCTAGTCAAAGATGAACCTGTAACATAGGTGGTATTGTAATGGAACATGAGCTATTATCTTATATCTGTGTGTGAGGATCTTTAGTCATGTAGTTTATAGCCTATTGAATTTAGGTAGCGCTTTGTTGGAATCATCATTCACAAACTGAAGTTTTGAACTATAATTCTCAATATTTCTTTTTTCGAATTTTAATGTTTGGTATAGCAAATATTGTGAAAAAAGCACAAGGGATATTGTGAGCCAAATTAATTTGTAGTGATTTCCTTAGGACTAAGTTTTTACTCTTAAAAAAAAAAAATGTAATTCTAGTGCATGTGTGGCTTGGGGATTTTAGTCTTCTAATCTTGACATGGATGTCGGGTTGGGGTTGGAAATTTTTAACTATTGGAATGGTGTATGCATGGCGTGACTTTGCTGTCATTATGCATTTAGTTCATAGTATGCTCCTAAAACACTTAGTAATGACCTCGGTCTCTTGCATTTTGAGCCGTCGATGCATCCCATCTTGATGCTATTTTTTACCTTGCTTCTTCCGAATTACAAACTATTTCATTTTCGTGTTTCACATACGCTTATAAGGTTTTGGCTAATTTTGATGAAGGGAGGTGTTTTTTCTCTCCTCTTTTGCTTTTTTTCTTTCTTGACTAGGATGCAAGCTTCGGACGACGATTTGTAGGTCTTGAAGTGTCAACTATACAATAGCTTACAATTTGCTTCTCTTCTGTTTGTCCACATTTGTGCTCATGGAGATAGAATTGGATGACGTTAATACTATTAATAGAAATGTATTCATAATAGTTTACAAACACATCACAAAAGTTTTCACCAAAAAAAAAAAAAAAAACACATCTCAAAAGTTGGAAATAAAAAGTCATGGAATCTCTTACATATTGTGATCTCTTGCCATCATATTTGCAATATTTTTCCTGATCATGTTTATCTCAGCCGCCTCATCATGTGATGTATCATTTACAACCTCGTCTTGTGTAGGTCCAAATGGATACTTCGGATCTCCATATAGAGCAAAGTTCCTGTCCATCTTGTCTTGGTCATGAATATAATTATGGAGAGTACAACATGCGATTACAATATATGCTTGCTTTCAAATTGAAAATGGAGGCATGTGTCTCAAAATAGAGAAGCGATTTTTTAATGTCCCAAATGATCTCTCGATAACATTTCTCAATGAAGAATGCTTATGGTTGAACAATTCTTTTACTATTCTGGGCCATCTCATTTTGCCCTTATAATCATTCAAATGATACCATTCACTTTTAAATGGAGTTAAAAATATTGGAAGTGCTGCATAACTAGAATCAACTACATAGTATTTTCCTACAAGAATATATACATAAATTTGTTATGATATGCAATAGCTATACAATCATAAAGAAAATCACTTGATATAGACAAAGCAAATACCTGGTGGTGGTCGAGGAAATTGCAATCGAGGAGTCTCGAGTGCTGCTGAGAGAACCCGACAATCATTCGTAGATCCTTCCCACCCAGCATATATGAAAGTAAATTTCATATCAAACGAACAAGCACAAATCACATTTTGAGTGGTAATCCATTTCCTGCCTCTAAATGGGATTTGTTTCGATATAGGGATGGATGCATTAATGTGGGTGCCATTAATAGCACCAATGTAGTCTTGTGATTTTATGAAAGCATAGCGTTAGACAATATTATCGGCTATATATATTTTAATAATGTAAAATTAATATAAAAATCATACCTTGAAGTAATGTCTATGGTTAGGATCGATAAGGATCTCCTCTGGAACAATATCAAAAGAAGGCAGCCTGATAATCTCTTTTGATAATTCGAGAAATGCTTTTAATACTAGAGTAAAAAATTTACTGATTGTTTGTCCCGAACATTGAAATCTCTTACATAAATCTCTATTGGAGTTTTTGTGACCAACCATAGATAAGAAAATCCCAACTTGTTCATCTACCCTTACATATCGAATATCTTTTAGCTAGCCTTTTGCCTTCATTAGATCACATAGGGTAAGAAAAACATGTCTCTCTAACCTGAATGCTTCATATATTCTATCTGAATGTCCGTAAACAATTTCCCATATCCATTCGGCTCCTAATAATTTACTGTTTCTAATAGGCTTTTTCATATGCAAAGACATGTCCAAAGTAACAAGAGATAACCATGCTATTATTATGTCAATATCAAACTTATCCAAATACCATTCGATTGTTGCTACCTCTCCATTAGACACACTATTTGATTCATCTTCTATAGTACTTATGCCATCACACAAATACAAAAAAATCAATATAGATATATGTAACATGCTAATACCATTCAACTATTGCAACATGCTGCTTCTTTTCTCATCACCATTTTTTAGACCAAAGAAAGACACAAGTACCAAATCCAGTTATAGGATGATATTATTTCTAAACCTTGGATAGCTATTTAGTGCATAAAAATATTAGTATAACAGCTACAAGCATTAAACTAGAATCAATGGATTCAACTCTAAACCTTGGACAGCTACCCAATGCATAAAAGTTCCTAAAAATGTTAGTATCTTTGTCCGTTGGTGTCATAATCTAGAACTTAAAATGTTCCTTAGTGCACTCGGAGGAATGTCCTTTTCACTTTGAGTTACTTTTTGCATTTCAATGTGTAAATGCCATTATATACCTTCAGTCATTGTAGCTTCTGTGTAGGTCGTACATTGCCGTCCAAACATACTACGCTTGCCCTATATAACCCCTGGTCTTGTTGGCTAAAATAGAGTCATTATCATAGCTTATCGCTAAAACAGAGTATCGACAACTTCAACTTCTCACGCGCGCACACACACACACACACATAACTATCTCATTTCATTTCATACTTCCACTGGTTTTGAGAGATAAAGAAGCATAGAGAAAAGTGTACCAAAATTTTGGTGTTGTTCATCATATCAGCTCTGGTTTGTCTTAGTCAGCCTAGCTGATACATGTGAGAATCAAGGGCGACACAAGCACGAGGGAAGCAACGTGAGAGAGGCGAGTACAAACAGAGGCAACGCAACGGAGGCGACACCATTCAACTTCAGAAAAAGTGAGAATTACTGGTAGAACAGGTACAATGGGAAGGAATCAAAACAACAAACCTGATTTAGGGCAAGATGACCATGAGGTGACGCGACCAGAGCCGATGCAACTGGAGAAAGGTGACTGGAGGCGACGGGACTGGAGGCAACGGGATCGGAAAGAGGCGATTGGAGGCGACGGGACTGCAGGCGGCGGGATCGGAGAGAGGCGACCCAACCAGAGTGACACGACCAACGTGAAGCGACTAGAGACAACGAGATTAGAGATGATGGCACCAAAGAGAGGTGGAGGCGACGGGACTGGAGGCAATCGGCTCAAAGAGAGGCGACCTAACTGGAGGTGATGCCACTAAAGAGAACGTGACCGGAGATGACAGATCGAAGAGAGGTAGTGACCGGATTGGAGAGAGGTGACCAAAGGCTACAAGCATGGGATTGGAGAGAGTCGATTGGAGGCTACAGGATTGGAGGCCACAAGACCGGTGACGACGGGACCAGTGGCGACGGGACAGGTGGCGACAGGACCGGCGGCGACGGGACCAGAGAGAGGCGGCTGGAGGTGATGAGATTGGAGAGAGGCATGTAAACGAAGGGAGAGGTGAGATGAGAAGGGGTGTGAGCTGAGAAGGGAGCAAAAGAGAAGTTAGGGTTACATAAGTTGTTTCTTATTTTTGTTCCCGAGAACAAGAAACAACTTTTTTTTGTTTCTTGTTTTTGTTCCAAAATCATTCCCTGGCTAACTTTCTATTCCGGGGAACAGAAAAACAACTTGGCGTTACCAAGCGGATTTTGTGGCACCCCGAAACATCTAAGGACGCCACAGTTACTTATTGCTCCACCTAATGAACACTAGTACATCTCTTAGTAGAAGCATCGTAGTTCATAGGCATTTTTTTTTTTTTTTTTTTTTGAAAACGGTCCAGCACAACTTATTAGTGGAAGCATAATTGAATCTCACAATCTCTCCCTCCAATAACTATAATGCAATGCACACCAACTACGCACCATAGGAAAAGATAAAGCCGAGCCATTTTTATTTACATATTTTCATGATGGATTTCTTGGGTTCGGTACAACAAAAAAGAAAAGCCAAGATTTTTAACTACACTTGGCCACAACCCAAAAGATACCTTGACCCCTATATCGATCACGTGTCATCCTCCATCTACAAGCGTCGGCTACCCTTAAAAAGAAACGTCAGCTCTCTACTTCTCACGCGGCCATCACACTCATCCTGGCGCATTGGGTGGTGGTGGCGGCAACATCCCCCGAAACACTCCATCTCGGCGGATGTGGATCGACAAAAACTTCTAAATGACCAGGCCCCCAGCCAGGCCTACATCGTACATGACCAGCACGCAAACTCGCACAAATGTCATACCAGGGATGGTAATGCAATCAATCTTCGAACACTCTACCTTCATGTCAGATGAGAGGCCATAGAAGGTACCCCGCGTGACCGGAGAGAGCGGCATCTTTCTAATATGAAATGTTGGTCCCCGAAGGGGTGAGTACAACCGCTCAGTAGGTAAAAGATTCATTAACTACTCAATGCATCACACAATACAATCACAACATCATGGCATAGTACATATCATCCATGCATCCAAGCATAACTTACCTTGCAGCCATGCATATGTCATCATACCATACGTACGTACATCCTCATGTACTCATCACCATCATGTCATACATATACCATGCCCCATGTACACATACCATCGTGCCATAGGTGCACATACAACCACGCACTCATCATCATCATGTCGTACATATATCATCATGCCATAGGTGCACATACAACTATGCACTCATCATCGTCATGTCATACATATACCATCATGCCATAAGTGCACATACAACCATACACTCATCATCATGTCATACATATATCATGCCTCATGTACACATCATATCACACGGCCATGCATACATGTCACCATACCATGCATGATTCAATTTTTCACTTTTTATCTTTCAATTTGATCACCACATCTTTCTTTCCCAGGATTAGTAATTGCATCCCACATTTTATCACTTGCACCCCAACCTGGCTTTGTGAGAAACCTCCGGCACACACCACCAGGCATCCGGCACCCCCATATTCCGGGCATCTTGCATCCCAATTAGCATCACGAGGCATTCCCTGGGCACATCCGGGCATGTATCTCGATACAACCGGGCATCTGGCACCCCCCATCCCGGGCATCCTGACACTCCCAGGGCATTATTGGCTCACCTCCAACAGTTTTCTCATTTATCAAAATTCATATTCACCAATTTATGTCTCACAATCAACATGGCACATGATGTAATGGCAACAAAGTCAAATTCAACATTTGATTCTATATGCAATGCCAATTATCATCACATATGCAACAATATTTGATCACTTAAATCAATATAATTCATGGGACTCATCCAGAACAAAATAATAATAAATTACAGCATTTGAAATTTGCTCTATCCAACTTGCATAGTCTTAGAAAATAATTCCATTTAATACCCAAATGACCTTTAAAAATTATGAAATTCGAACATGTGATAGTCAAGACATAATGGCAAATATTTCATGAAGGACACTGTACCAAAAGACCCTCATATCATGCGGTATAGACCAAACATCACAGCACCATTATCATAACCACTTAACTTGCACAGTTTTCGAAAAATTTTCAGTTAAATACGCAAATGAACTTAAAAAATTATGAGATTTGAATATGTTTCAGGGAAGACATAAAGAAAGATACTTCATGAAGAACACTTTTCCGAAAGAGCTTCATACAAAATGATATGACCCATGCATTTAAACTGATCAAATCCGAATATACCAGGTTACACGGTTTTAAAAGCATTTTCGATTAAATACCCAAATGGCCTTCAAAATTTATGAAATTCAACTATGGTTGTATTCAAGATCCTAAGGTAGGTTTTTCATGAATAAATCAAAGTCAAATTCGTTCTAGGTGATTTAATATAGACGGTTACAGCTTCTGTTTCAATACCGAAATTTCCAGATTTGACTACCTCCGAAAAACCATGATTTCACATATCTATTCTTGTTATTTTTCTCTAAATATTTGATATGTTAAACCTCAGGATGTCCTTTACATCTTTTGTTAAGAAATCAAAGTGAAATTTCAACAAAAAGATAACCTTACAGTCCATGCATTCATCAAAGGTCGTTACCGAATCTCCAGATTCAGTCTCTCCGAAAAATAAAGATTTCACCCAATTATACTTGTTCGTTTTGTCCCAAATTTGAGTATGTTATATTTTAAGAAGTCCTTAACAACTTTTATTTGGGATTCAAAGCCAAAATCCAACTCGAACATCACATGCAAGCCACTACAACATTCAAGGTCAAACTGTTTTCTCAAGAACAGTTTACTAGTATCAAACATCCTTCTTAAAACTTCAACTTTTAACACCCTAAACATCCGAAATCTATCACCATTCAAACACACATGCTAGACACAACATGCAAGAGCAGATTAAGGATCCCAACTTGCCTCTAAATCGAGCAAACAAGCACATGGCGATTGGACACAGCGGCGACGGACGATTGGCTTCCTTCTTCTTCTGCACACTCACTCTCCCTTACTCTCTCGATTTCTCGATTTCTCTCGGTAACTCTCTCTCTCTTTCTCTCTCTCTCTCTTCGGACGAACCCCTTTCAGCATCAACTGGTTCCCTTAAATTTTCCTCTTCTCAATGATGAACAATCATTGATTTTGCATGAAGGACACTTGGACTAAGGGGGAAAACACTTGGCAAAATCTTCATGCAAAGGAGTGGGCCTCTCATGGGCCGGTTCCTCCTTGGTCGACGGCTTAATGGGGCTCCATTCGGCCGGGCTTGAGGCCAGCTTGGCCGACAGCTCCTCCTCCTCCTCCTTTGGGCTTCGCGACTAGGCCCAAATGGCCGAAGGGTGGGGCTTCTTGTGGGCTGGTCGAGAATGGGGTGAGGCAATTGGGCTGGTTTGGGCCTTCAATTATCCAACCATCCTCATCCTATTAATTCACATAATCCTTAATTATATAAACACCCAATTGGAATTTATAATTCACAAAACTTTGTGACCTATCTTAATAAATTCCAATCCATAATCCCCCATGGCCAAAAATAGCAATTTTTTTTTCTATTAAATAATTATTCAGCAAAAGCTTGGCCAAAGTCTTAATGCAAGACATGAATTAGAGCACCCCCTAAAGATTGGCAAAGAATTCTAGGATGCCACAGATTTCTATTTTTTTTTGTTTCGGGGAATAAAAGAATAGAAATATGGAGGAACAGAAACATTGTCATGCACAACCTAGGAGAGAAAAGGAGAGGACGAGCTAAAGGGAGAGAGGGAGCTTGAAGGGCAGCTTTATCGTCGCCAGTTGTCCGCCTGAGAGCCGCCGTCCATCGCGGCACTCCCCTTCGAACTAGGTAGGTCATTCATGAGTACGTCTGCCCTTTTTTTGGTGAGGCGTCGAGCCGGAGCTCATGGTCGACCAGTTCGCACGAGCTTCGATCTCGGTCCTCTCCCGAAATTCTGTCGTGCTCGTGTTCATTCCTCACACAGCGTATGTGTGCTTATTGTAGTGCTTTATGCAAATATTTGTGTCTGGTGTTATGGCCGTGACTTGTTATTTTTGTTCAAACTCAAGTTAAATGTTGATAAACTTGTCCCTGAGCCAATCTGGAATAGTGCTTGTGTGACATCTAGATTTTCAGGTCGTGATTTCGATTAGATAAATTGGGCATTTCATCAGCGCGACTACAGTGTTTTTCTTTGAGTTGGCCACTCACGAGATAACTAGACTAGCTGGGTAGGCTATTAGGGACTTTAAGGTAGATAGACTGAGAATTCGACTAGGAATCGACTTCTCGACCGTGCTCATCTTTAGGGATCATTATGGCACAATTAAAAATCGAATTAAAATCAGAGATAGGTCGGTTCGATTGAGATGAATGACCGATCGTGGGTGACTTCACTAAATTGGAAAGCTCTCGTCAACTAGCATTAATTTGATTTTACTGTCGTTTTGGTGCCCTGTGTCCGTATTTGAATCATCGAGATTTTCACGACAATCGAGAGTCGCCAATGTGTCGAGTGGGTTCATCGTGGTTTGAAGAAAATCGACTATGGGTCATTTGTCCTAAAAAGTTTTAAAAACTATCTGGTAGCCTAGGTCACACTAAAAAATGCACCGAGTGAAATTAATTGCCAATATGAGTTCGATTTCAAAAATTGAAGATTCTGTCTTGTCACAATAAATTTTAGGAACGTCGACTTAGCCTCAGAAGATTTTTCTGACAACCGAGACTCTTTGGGAAAAAGTCAGTTTAGGGCCGTTTTCGTTTAGTTGAAGCCGATGATTAATTTTGGTTGTGAAATTAAGAAGCATGAGGGGTTCTTGGGTGAGGAAAAAAATCAATTTGATAAGTAAGACATCAATTGATTTTTGAGAGTTATTTGAGAGAAATTCAAGAGGGAAATTGGATGCAGAAATGCAAGTGGGGACAGAGTACTCTAATTTGAAATTTCTTTGGTTGAGCTTATTCAAAAGAAATTGAAATAAAAATTTTCTATTTGAGGAAATTATTTTCTTTTGAATTTATTCACATTTCTTTTCCCCATTTGGCCAAACACCTTTTCCCCACAAGCTCTCTCTTCTTTCTTTCTTTCTTTTTTTTTTTTTTTTTTCTCTCTCTCTCCCTCTCTCTTTTTCCCCTCGTGCAAAACCCCCCGCCGACTCTCTCTGCCGGTTCCAACTTTGCTTCCCCCACCTTTTTAACTTTTCAAACTTATCCCTTCTCTCTCTCTCTCTCTCTCTCTCTCTTATCTCTTATTCTTCTCTCTCTCTCAGTAAACTCTCTCTCCCCTTCACTGTTTGAATGAAGACAGAAACAGAAGCAGAGACAGCAACTTTGAGGGGAAGACTGGTGCAGCTCGTCGTCATGCCGGGGTACCATCGCCGCCTGTGCGTCGCCCCCGCACTCCGCTGCCACCTAAAAGCCCTCTGCCTCTCTCTCATCTGTTCAGCCGCTGTCGACACTCTCCTTCGCCTACTGCTGGGGGTCCTAGATCTGGGAGGACGCCGGAGCAGGGCAGTAGCTGACGTCGCCAGAGCTGTCGTAGCCGCACGCCGTCCTTACCCTGCGTCGCCTCGCCGCCGTGCTACCGTCCTCGAGCACCGCGGTTGGCCGCACGTCTCGGCCTCCTTCTCGCCCAGCTTGTTGTCCCAGCGAGTTGTTCAGCTCGTCCCGGCCACTGTGGACCACCGTCGGAGCTCCTACCGCCACTGCCTCGGCCTGGTTCGGCCTCCTCTGTCCACCTCGGCCCTTGCTTGCCTCAACCCGAGCCTTCCCCTCACCTTTCTTGGCCTCAACCACAGCGAACATAGAGTTGAAAAATGGGTGTGGTAGCAACTTTGAGGCCCGTTTTGGCTGTCTTCCCGAGCCCGGATGCTTGGCCCACTTTGAGGAAAGTCAATTCTCGCGTCGATCTCGTCGTTTTGTGTGAGTTTTACTCACTAATGCCTTCTTAGTTTGCTAATTATACTTAAAGGTTGATTAGATTTAATTAAGTGCAATTAGGTGTTTAGATTAGAATGGATTAGCAATTATTAGTTAATTGCATTGCATATTATTTGTTTGGTTAGTGTACTTAGATAGAGAATTGCCTATAGTATTTATTGGATGCTTCTTGGGATTTTTCCCGATCCTTATCGGGTGTTAATTAGGCAATTCGGGCCTAAATGGAATTTTTAGGAATTAAATATTAATTTTCGAAATTAATTATTTAATTAATTATTTTCCGGAAATTTAACTGGGATTAAAGTGACTGGAATTTGGTGCTGATTGTCGTGGCGCAGTCCGTTTATTTAATTGAGCTTTATTTTGTATTGAATTGAATTATTTGTGAAATTGAGAATTATTCTTTAATTGAATAATCTTTGGTTATTAATTGAAAAATAATCGGGTATCGGTTGATAATGCCAAAAATATTTGAATGGACTGCAGAAAAGGTGGGAGTTATGGAAATGAAATATTATATTTTGGCTAAGGCCAGTCGTGTGCCCACGCACGAGATTTTATCGGATATTTTTAATATGAAGAAATTAGGTCAAGACATTACTTT
This sequence comes from Eucalyptus pumila, assembly GCA_016097595.1. Taxonomy (NCBI): domain Eukaryota; kingdom Viridiplantae; phylum Streptophyta; class Magnoliopsida; order Myrtales; family Myrtaceae; genus Eucalyptus; species Eucalyptus pumila. Next base: position 1,262,057 of record CM027847.1, read on the forward strand.
AATTGAGGAATCTAAGTGCGAGGCACTTTGTCATTGGGCCGTGAGGGATTAATTATGTGTTGGTTTATATTTGAAGCAAGATGATTATGTAAGTTGATGTGATGTGTGTCGTGTTAAGGAAAGCCAATGGATCATGAGCAGGTAAAGGATTAAGTACTACACGAGTAGAAGACTTCGTGTGAGTCATCTCTAGCGCCTTATACCATTGCTTATTGTAGTCAAGGGCTAAGTGTTACATGGCAACCTGAGTCACATGGGAATTACCTCTAGCGCCTTGCAATATTGATATGCATAGTGAAGGGCTAAGTGCTACGTCTTGTGTGAGTTACCTCTAGCGTTTTATACTATTACTTTTGTAGTGAAGGACTAAGTACTACACGATAGCGAGACTTCGTGTGAGTTACCTCTAGCGCCTTATGCTATTGCGTTTTGTAATGAAGGACTAAGTACTACATGATAGCGAGACTTCGTGTGAGTTACCTCTAGCGCCTTATACTATTGTGATTTGTGGGCAATGACTAAGTACCGTACGATGCCAATATTTCGTGTTGGGTCACCTCTAGCGCCTTGAGCCTATATTTGAGTGGGAATGTTGAATTGGAACATTGAGATTAATTATCGAGTATAGATGGAATCACCGATATGATTTGATCCGTTTGTCATGAATTGATTGATTGAACTGAATTGGCCGGGGAATGATTATCATTGACATGTAATCGACTAGGTCGATTGATCATTGCTTTGATATAATGTTGTGAATTAATTGATCGGATGGAAATAACCGTGAGTAGTCTTGTTGGCGTGTAATCGACTCGGTCAATTTGATCGATGCTTCGACCAGTGATGTGATTGCTTGGATGCCTATTTGATTTGTGCTAATATGCAGGTGGAATTTGAGGCCAAGGTAAGTCTTCTGACTCATGTTGTGCATAGGCAGCCCTAAGGTGTATTAGTTTACTAATTGGGTCTTAAGGGGTAGAATTTGTTGAGATGTGGTCTTAATGGTTATTGAATAACCATTTCAGGACCCTTATGAGGAGCCTGAGGAGGAGGAATCTGAAGAGGAGAACCCTAATGTGGAACCAGATGAGAATGAAGATTTTGGAGAAGAAGATGACCATAAGGAGGATCCCTGAGTATGACCCAGATGAGGACTGAGACCCCATCTTGTTTTGTCAGACCTTGACTATATGTGGATAAGGGTTAGGTTAGACCCCGAGAATAGTATTGCATTATATACTATGAGGTATTTGTATAAAAGAATAGTTGTGAATTTCCGTATGAAAAATATGGCCTTACTTTTCTATCCCATTGCTTTATTGTCTAGGGATTTATAATTGCTTCCGCATGTGCATATTAAAATGAAAAGGGTTGGCGATACGTCTTGGGATATCGCTTTCAAAATCAACCAAAGGTAAGTGACGATCTTGGCCTAAACCCGAGCCCTAAAAATGAGTCTATGCTTATCCCTCTAGTCAGTGCGTCTTATGTGTTCGATGAAATGCCTTCATAAAAAACCGAAGAGTAGTGTATGTTTTAACGCAAGACCAACTCGTTTTTGCCCCCATGCTTGCTGAGTCCTACTTTTTTTTGCTCGTATTTATGGTGTTTTCGTAGCGTTCGTGGGAAATATTCACATGTATTTGAGTTGATGAGGTTTTTCTTTGCATTCAAAAAATGGATTAGTGGTCACCGGAATAAGTGGACAACAGTGGTCATCTTCGATCGGAACGAATGACCAGCGCCAAATGGTAGCTTGGCGACCCCCAAACACCGGTGAGTTGCTGTGCTGTTGATTTTAGTTTGGTGAGGATGGCACAAAATGAGGAAGAAGCATCGGGAAGAAGAAGACACACAAAGGAGAAGGCACGTGAAGAAGAACGCCAAAGGGGAAATAAAAAAAATAAGGAAAAAGAAAAAATTAGAAAGTTAAAAAAAATTAAAAAGAAGAAGAAGAGGAGGAAAACCCAAAAAAAAAAAAGGGGAAGACAGGACCATAGATGGGGTGTTCGGTGAAAAAGGCCAAAAGGGAGGATAGAAAGAATAAAAAAATAAAGAAAAAGAAAAACCAAAAAAAAAGAGAGAAAAGAAGATAAAAGTGGCTTTGGGAAGGAGGAATGGCAAAAGGCGGAGTGCAGCAAAGAAAGACAAAATAGGGCTAAGACAAAAAAATAAATAAATATATATATATATATATATATATAAATTTAAACTAAACTAAAAAAAAATCTTTTTTTTATCCAATGTGGGTCGGACCTGGGCTTAGATTGGATCAGTGGGTCGGATCGGTCCTACCCGGTCTGAACCCTTTTTTCGAATAAAATAATATTAAATACTAAAAATATATTAAAATTTAAAAAAAAAAATCAAAAATTTTCAAAAGAAATCAACGAATCGAAAATACTAAAAATTCAAAAATAATTTCTGAAAATTCAAGAGCTTTCAGAGAACATTAAAACTTTAAAAAAATATTGAAAATTAGATTCTTTTAAATACTAATAATTAAAAAAAAATTAGAAATTAGAAATTTGAAAAATTATAAAATTTAAATAAAAATAAAAAAGTCAGAAAATTCAGAATTTCATTTGAAAAGTTTTAAAAACAAACTTTTCGAGCTATTTTCTAAAAAATGGGGGTTTCTTAACTCTAAAGTGTGCTAAAAAATTGAGTAAGCTCATAGGGCTCTACCTTAGTGCTCTACCTTAGGGCTTCAATTGTCTTCAAAGACAATTACTCTTGTTTGCATGCTTTTGCTATTTTGATCCCTTTAGTTAAGTTAAGATTAGCATTATGTTAAATATTTGTTCTCCCATGCAATTTATTTAAATGCTTTTCTTAGCTGCTAATTGTTATTTTAATGATTGCGTACTCACATGAACACCTCATGTATTAGTGGATTGGTCCAAAATTAATCCAAACTGCTTGACAAAATTTCTTTCTAAAACGAACAAGATTACGTATCGAAAGGGCACTAATTAGTTAATTAGTGTAATCAAGTCCCCGACCCTAGATTTTCTGGTTGTGTTGAAAGTGAGTTACACTCTCATACCTCCCTTGGTTTCTAGCCAACCCCAATAGACTAGTGGTGACCCCTTATTACAAAATTCTTATTAACATTTCAATGTCGCGTGAGGTATAGGCTTGGGAGAGCTCGTGCCTAATCATGGACCATAGGCCTGATCTTTAGACAATACCCCTAAACATATTCCCTCTCCTCGAAGGGTAGGTCATGACACCTTTGTTTTCTTTTTCTTTTTCTTTTTGTTTCCATGCTGGTGATAATTGCTGGCAGCCCTTGTCAGTCATGAAGGCCTTGCTCATGGTTGGTGAGGCCACAATGGCCTCACTTAGGGCCTTTGTGCCCTCATTGAATCTAGTTGAGGGCCTTTGTCGACCCCATTAGTTATAGGCTAGGGCATGAAGGCCCTCAATGGATTCGTGGCCTCGCTAGCATGGGCGAGGTGGTCTTCGCCCAAGTCTGGTGAGGGCCTTTGAGCCCTTGCCCGCAACCTACGAGGGTTGCCGGTGGCTCTCACTAGCATAGAAAAAAATCAATGCAAAAAGGAAAATAAAAATAGAAATATAATAAAAAAATTGAAAAGATATTATTAAAAATTGTTAATATTAGCATTGGAAATGTCACATAGGATAGCCCGTGTCTACATTAGAGATTTTTGAACAAAATTGACCGGATGGACCTAATTGGCAAAAAATGAAAATGTTTAGGATTCAATTTATAAAATTGAAATACTTAGAACTAAAATGGTAAAAATGCAATAACTTTAGAATTTTTTGACTAATTTTTTTCGAGAGACAAGATTTCTCCATTATTGCTTGTTCATTGTCTATTGCGTGTGAAGGGAGTTGAAGTCTTTGCTGCCTCTAGTAAAAAATATACCATTCCATTTATCTCCGATAGCAAACAACAAATCTCTCACATGATTTGCAGCTGAAGAACAAATCTCTTCACTGCGACCAAACTTAAATGAAACCCATGCACAGCTTGAGAGATTCAAAGAAATTAAGCATGCTGCTTTTTTCCACGCATGAAGATAGAATTAACGTTGGAAGAAAAACAATATCTAAAACCTTACAAAAGTCCAACTTAGACTTCATTTATTCACAAGCTTTGGACCATGTTTATATGATAGATTCAAACTTGAGACAAAATTTAATAATTTTCTATCTTGACTTGACTTCATAGTTAAGTCATAGTGTTCATTATCCATGCCAACTATCCCAATGCCCCAACGGGCATTCACTCTCTACATATGCCAATTAAACTCCATCGAAGCTTGAGCTTCACCAAAAGAAGGGGTTCATCATCATGTCTATCAGGTTCTCCACTATTGCAATTTCCTTCATAAAAATCTTGCCCCTTGATATGACATCTTAGACGAAGTGGTCCCTAATGTTGATATGTTTTGTTTGCTCGTGATAAATCAGATTATAAGTTATATATTGCGCCTTGGTCACAGTTTATAATGATGCTTTTCTACTCCAATCCAAGGCCTGAGAGAAAACCATATGCCTCCTTCGCTATAAAGTCATTGCTATGTACTCTACCTCAATCAAAGACAATGCAACATCTTTTTGAGAGGAGGCTTTCCAAAACTCATTGCACCACCTATTAGCGTAAACATATGCCCCACTAAAGATGTGCGGTCATCAAGTCATTGACCTGATCTAAATTCACATAACCTGTGGTCTCACTGCCATTATCGACCTTACGATACACTATATTAATGTTTGTTGTCCCCTTTAAATATCTAGAATCTACTTCACAACTTCCTAATAAATCTTGCTTTGGCGCTTCATGTAACGCTAACAATTCTCGTAGCTTCTGAAATGTCGAAACTATGCAGACCATAGCGTTCATTATACTACCCATCACACTAGTATATAGAGCATGGGAGATATGCTCGTAGTCCTCATCCTCTTCTTTGCAAAGACAAATTATCAAAAGGTTTAAAGTGCTTGGTTAGATGTGTACTTACAGATTTTGCCGACTATACATTAGAACATGAAATGATCTTCTTAGCTTATTTCTATTAAGATTGACAACAAGGAGAAATATTGACATGATCTTTGATAAAACTGCTGTGCTTCGAAAGAAGAATCTTGAGAGTCAACTAGTGGAACAAATAGATCATGATGTCTGCTGAGGAAAATTCCCTACATAATTTGGAAGATTGAAAAAATTTTTCTTAATTGTCTTTTCATTCTGAGGACAAGTTTTTTCAAGTGGAAACTTTGATGTGTATCATTAAATGTTACTTATCAGGCTCAAAATCATAGTAAAGATCTTATCCTTAATATTCAATCTCAACGAAATAAGGATATTGATCCGACTATGAATCCTTGTGCTAACAACTAGAAGATTGGTGTCGATTCCTTGCCTTATATATATATACACAACTAGAAGATTGGTGTTGATTGTTCAAAGGAAATATTGAATACAATTTTACTTATTTGGAACATCTCAATCTATCAACCGAACAATCAATTGAGGATGGAATGCTTTTTCAAAGGAAGGACTCACCCAAAGCATTAATGCAATTACAAATTTTCCCATTATCTACCCTCAACCAATTACTAATACAAGTACCAAAAAAGAACACAAAGCATTAACTTTGGGAAGATGGTCGGATCTTGTTGATGGTACCTTATACTCTTGCATCTAAACGCTTGCTTATACAAGGTCACATATTAGATTACATACCAAAAATTTCACCCATCATCTCAAAGGACTTTACACAAACTGTGAAAGACAAGATATCAACGGACTCATTCATAGATAAGACATGATCTAGAGTTTGTTATTAGAAAAGACATGATTAGCAAATGTGATACGTTCTCTAATGTATTAGTTAACATGATCAGTTTATGCCTAATAAACACATCAATGATTATCGACTTACAATTCAGCACAATAACATTATCAAATGATTTTGTAGAATCGAGTTTATCATATGCTGTCATGACTTAATCTCGGGTAAACCACCTAGGGATTGGCTAATGGAATGCTAAGCCTAAATTTAATTTGGGCTCTCCTAAGCCCATATCAATTTGCAATTTGTGTACACATTTTTAATATGCAAATGACTTTTTAATTAGGAGTCGTCACTAATCTATTTTTGGTGGATTGATTAGAAACTCAAGTAAAGTAATGGAAGAATTACTTCACTTCTACGAACTGAATATTAAATGAGTTTGAAAAATTGATTATGCTAAATTACTCTAATGCCCTTTCAGTGCATTTTCTCTTTTATTTTCAAAAAAACATTTTTTGCTAGTAGCTTGAGTTGATTTTAACTTATCCTCTAACAAGCAAGGTGGTTATGTGGGTGTAATACTATTATTGAACACTCGATAAAGCAATGTAACAAATAAATTGTAAGCATGGGGAGAAAATACTTACCTTGATGCAATGCAAGCATCTACACGGTTAGTTAGAAAACCACATTTAGACAAGTGGATCATGTGTTTTGATGGTGCTGTCAACTTTTCAGGTTCAGGCACAAGGGCAATTCTAATATCCTTGATGGCCAACATTACCCAATGGCCGCGAAGTTGGTGTTCCCTTGTACCAACAACATTTCTGAATACGAAGTCTGTATCCTTAGTTTGTAGTTGGTTATCGACATGAAAGTTAAAAGACTCCATGTCTATGGTGATTTCTCACTCATCATCCTCCAGACAGAAAGTGAATGACAAATGCGAGAGGTGAAGTTAATTCCTTACCAGGAATATCTTGAAGACTTGGTTAAGGAATTTGATGAAATCTCTTTTGATTATCTATCGAGATCACAAAATCAATTTGCTGATGCTTTGGCGACCTTGTCATCAATGTTATAAGTGATTGACAGCTTGAACATTGATCCACTATAAATTGACATCTTGAAGAAACCTACTTATTGCATGATGATTGAAGAACAGCCCGACAGCCAACCATTTTACAATGATATCTTGCATTACCTCCAAGAGGGTAAATTTCCCCACGGGAGTCAAGTCAATGATCGGAAATACTTGATGAAATTAGCGTCCAAATTCTTCCTTAGTGGATGAGTCCTTTATAAAAGGTTTTGGCGAACTGAAACATCTTAGTAGCCAGAGGAAAAGAAAGCAAAAGCGATTCCTGTAGTAGCGGCCAGTCTTACTAAAGTGTGTGGATGCACAAGAAGCCCAATTATTGATGAAAAAGATACATGAAAGAGCATGTGACCCTAATATGAACGGTCATCTCCTGGCAAAAAAGATTATGAGGTTAGGTTACTATTGGTTAACCATGGAAGCCGATTGTATTCAACATGTGAGGTGCTGTCATCAATATCAAGTTTATGGAGATAAAATCAATGCTCCTCCTAATGAACTACATCAGATGTTCGAGTCATGGCCTTTCTTGATGTGGGGCATCGACATCATTAGACCAATTAACCCCAAGGCATCGAATGGACACCGTTTTATCATGGTCGCCATCGATTATTTTATCAAGTGGATTGAAGCCAATTCTTATGCCCATGTTACTGCAAAGAGTGTGGTAAAATTCATCCGTCATAATATCATTGCTTGATACGGAGTTCTTGAAGCGATCATCACCAACAATGGATCAAATTTGAACAACAAAATAGTGGATGAATTACTTGATGAGTTTCATATTTGTCACTTGAATTCTTCTCCTTACCGCTCATAAATGAATGGAGTTGTGGAAGCGGCAAATAAGAACATCAAGAAGATTTTAGCCAAGATTGTTGAAAATTATCGTGATCGATATGATCGGTTGCTATATGCTTTGATGGCTTATCGAACTTCTATTTGCACTTCAACTAGGGCAACACCATTCTCTTTGGCGTATGGAATGGAAGTCGTGTTACTCATGAAAGTAGAGATTCCCTTAATGAGGGTACTTTTCAAGTCAAGCTCTTCGAGGTCGGATGGGTTCAACAAAGGTTTGAACAACATAACATGATTGATTGAAAGAGGGTAAAAGCCTTGTGTCATGGAAAAGCTACCAAAAGCAAGTAGTTAAATCATTCAACCGTAAGGTTCAGCCAAGACACTTTGAGTTCAATAATCTCGTTTTGAGGAGGGTCCTACCTATCATTCCAAACCCTCGTGGGAAGTTCATCTCGAACTATAAAAGTCCTTATGTTGTAAGGAAGGTGCTACTTGGTGGAGCACTGATTCTTGTAGAAATGGATGGTCAATAATTGCCAAGACTTGTAAACTTTGATGTTGTCAAGAAATTCATAAATAAAGTAAAAGGCCTCTGAGCTGCTTTTGGATTAAATCCGAGCCACTTTAGGAAATTTGCACCATGCATCCCATGCATACATGTCGCATTTGCTTGTTTGCTCATTATTCAAGCATCAAAAGATCTTCAAGGAAGACTTCACCTATCCATGGGGAGATCAACATCAAGAAAACCAACTCCAAAAAAGCGACCACTTTCAAATTTGAGAAGTGGCCTTGTTCTTTAGAACACTCAAAGAATTGGTCAGAACTTTAGAAGTGAATGCCTTTTTGTCGAATAAAACCAGTTTTTGTTTAAACTTTTTCAACCTTGTTTCCAAAATCTTCCCCAAAAGAGTCAATGGAACATATCTTTTGAAAAAAAATTCGATGCATTTTTATTCCCCATGGAGTGGAATTTAACCAATTGATGTTTTCAAAAGCTTGAAAAAGATTATTAAATATGCCAAATGGTAGAGCCTAAGACGATGGGAGGCAAGCCTTTGACCAAACACGTCCTTATACACTCCTAGAGAATACACTCCTAGAGAGAGTTGAGTAAAAAGAACCATATCTTAGGGCATATGATTCATTCGTAGTGATTACATGGATTGAAATGATGAAGACATTTTTTTCTTGATCTCAAACACTATTAATATCCCTCACTAACCACTTTGGACCAAATAGGGAGAATTTTTAAAACAATCCAGTCAAGAACAATCCCTTATTGGGGAAAAATAAGAGGTCTTGGTTGAAAATTATGGGGCAAAAGATTGAGAAAGGTTTTATTGCCTTTACATGCATCAATCTTCTTGTGTTAGCTTTTAGGTGAATTATTGTGGAAGTTTGAAACATTCCGAAGTGACGATGAGCATTTCGTTCACTACCCAAACATGATTACTCATTGCTTAGCCAATTTGAGCTTTATGCGCTTCTTTCAAAATCCTAGGTGATGATTATCTTCCCACACTGGGGCAAGGTATGTGATTTACCAATAAAAATGAAGAATGTTGGTTACATTTGTAAAATCACTTGAGAGTTCTAGATACTCGAACGAAAGTGAAAGTCAAGAGCATGAAAAAGTAGTGTGCCTGGTAAAAATAAGGTCAATGCCTATGAAAAAAAGAAAAGAAAAGCAAGATCAATGGTTGTGCAAAAAACTATTCATTAGAAAAAACAAGAAATGCTTTGCAAAGTGCAAATATTACACGCAATGTCATTAGAGGAAAGAGATTAAAGCTCTCATATTTCAAAACAAAATACTCAAAAGGACTCTTGAGATATGTTGAATTTTAGGAGTCATGACATTCAAAAGTTGTGTGATGGTAATAATGCCAAGATAATCACTCACTTTTAAACACTTGATACTTGAAAATTTTCAAGCCTTTCAAGCCTCACTTGAACCAACATTACAATCCTTATCTGAAGTCTCTTCCCATTGGGATAATTCGAGTTGAAACATAGGAGCTACTGCTAGGAGTGAAAGTAATCCTATCTTATCTTATCTTCGAGATTCTTGACTTGTCAACCCGATAAAGATATCGATATAATATTCTTTTCTTGGCCTCAAAGTGCATAATCTTTATGGAAGCCCATGACCAAGCCATCATTATGGTCCCTTCAAAGACCTTTTGATCAATGAATTTGTATTCACTATGAACATTTCCAAAAACCTTAGACCTAGGTTATGTGGGACCCCTCTAGTGAGACTTGAATAGCTTTCCCACTTCAATAGTTGGGGATAAAAGCCTTTTTAAGAGCCAATGTGAGAGACCTTTTTGATTAGGTTATTTTCAGTTTGGCATATTTGATTTAACTCTTAGATGGTTAATCAAACTTCATTTTGTTAAAATCCCCTCCGAAGGAATTTGACAATCAGTATTATTTACCAAGACATGTTTGAACGATTTTGCAAGAGTAACTTTGCATTCTTGAAATCTTTTTTTTCAAAATATATGTTCCCTAATGGATTGGTTTTTGATTAGCCTAAACTATACCCTTTGTCTTAGGTTTTTGATTATCCTAAAGCATAATCCTATCCCTTAGGTTCCTAGTAAATCTTAAATCTCATCCCTTAGGTTCTTGATAAACCTTAAACCTCGTCTTTAGATTCCTGATAAATCTTAAATCTCGCTCGTTGGATTCCTAGTAAACCTTAAATCTCATCTCATAGGTTCTTGGTAAACCTTAAATCTCGTCCTTTAGGTTCCTAGTAAACCTTAAAACTCATCTCCTAGGTTCTAGGTTATCCTCATAAACCTTGACATTAGGTTTTAGGTTATCTTATAAATCTTGCCTTCAAGTTCTAGGTTATCTTTAAACCTGTCTTTAGATTTTAGGTCATTCTTGTTCTTAGGTTAGTGGTAGGTTAGTGGTTATCTTTAAACCATTCCCTTTCCTTAACGGCTTCATTCCCTTCATTCCATTGAACAAGAGAGATGGAGAAAAAATCACAAGTTCGAACACCTTAATGAGAGAAGGTAAGTATTCAGGTATGTCCCTAAATCTAAATATAATTTCTAATTAACACATGATTCCACTCAAATCTCTTTTTGGGTTTATCTTATTTCACTAAAAACTAAGCCATATGTCATGTGATTTAATTAAATGACCTAACTCTAATGAAAGGCAACAATCAATATGCAACTACTTTACTTGACTTGCAAACAATCAATATGCAACTACTTTACTCGACTTGCAAAATAATTAAGTAGACCTATCATGCAATTTCTACAAGACGTGCAAGTATCAAATTACATAACCTAATTCTATATTACATGCACATGAAATTTTTTATATTTTTCATCAAAATTTGTAATTGAAAATAACTAAAAATCAAAATCTACCTAAAGTGGGACATTATGTATTTTAAGTTAGGAAATAAACTAACTAAAATGCTATCTTAACCTAGAAACTTATCTCAAAAAGTAATTCAATGCAAAGGTGTTATTTAATCTAATTATTATCTAAACATGCATCCTAATTTAATTAAAAAGGTAGTTAAACTATTCTATCATGCAAATCTATCTAAGGAAATCAATTCTCACCCACATAATATGCAATGCAATTTTTTGAATTTTTGGGATAAGGGAAAGAACAAATAAAGCAAGAAAATCACATAGATTACGAAATACCATCACATCGCCAGATAGGTCATCCATAGTTCAAATTTGAAAACAATATCTAATTATCATTTTGTAGATAAAATTGAGAAATTGATCTTATGCCTTAAAAATCAAAATACCGTGCAATTAATTATTTCATCTAAAATCTTATATATAGAATAAAAAACGATGTGTGGTTGCAGATTAGGAAATAAATCCTAATTGAGGATCCTATTACTCAAATTCAAGAATTTGATAATAATCTCAATCAAATTGAATCACAGAATATTCAAATTGATATCAAATGAGATAATCACCTAATTCAAATTTTTGAGCAAGCAAGCTTCCAAATTGAAAGCTGCAAACAGCGAGCACGGACGATGATGGGCGATGGTGTACAGGGGCGGTGATGTTCGTGGGAGCGGCATGGCACGGCTTGGCACGGCAGGGCTTGAGCTTGGACAGTAGCAAGCGACGTTGGGGCTCCGTGGGGTAGCTTAGTGACGAGGATGTCGTGGCTAGGGAACTTTGACAGCGGGACTCCTCGGTGTCCGGCTCGGCAAGGCTTGCTCGCGATGGGTGGCTCCTTGGTGGCTGCTCGCAACCTTGAAGTAGTAAAGCAGGAGGCGTCGGCATGTGCAAAACCGAACGAAACCCGAGCTGCGTTTGATGTTCAGTAAACCCGTACAAAGAAAAGGAACAATTTGCTATGCATTGCTACGAAGCTTGCAGGTGCGGCACAAATCTCCATGGAAAGTCTTCCCCGGCTTTTGACGATGGCGCGAAGGAGAGATAATAAGGTGCTGGAGCGGCAACGAAATCACAATGAGTGATTCTTTAATGAGCAAACCCCTTTTTGTCTTTTTCTTGCCACCCTTCTCTCTCTTTTCGTCTTTCTTTCTTCCTTGGCCTTCCTATGTGCAGATCGTGAAACCCAGCAAACAAGACTTGAAGGACGGCTTGAGGGCGTGGCCTTGCAAATTTGATGAGCGATCACCAGGAAGAGAAAGATCGTGAACTCAAGCATGCATCTGTCGTCTTGCGAAGGCCTTCTTCCTTCTTTCACGCTTTTTATCTTTCTCACGCGTTTGTCTCTTTACGTGTTTGTGAGATTCCGATTTTGCCGACCTAAGAGAGAGTCCCTTTCCCTCGTCTGCAAATGTCCCTTTTATAGGGAGAGGGTTCGAACTATCAAGGCAAGAAAACAGATTTCGTTTCCTCTTCTGGACACTTGGAATCTTCCTTAACTGAACACTATTTCTTGTCTTAATAGGAAAATATATACACTCAATATATGACCCACGCTGACCAAACCTCTTTTCTGTATCATTTCTTTGTATAGAGATATCGGAAGAGATGAAATTGCAGACCTTCCTTCGTCATGAACAATAAATATTGTCAAAAGAATAGATTGCTGGAATAATGAGATTCAAATATATGTCCCTTGCGAGATATTACCCTTTCGTCCAAATCCTTTCTTGCCCTCGTGCTGGCCAAATATATGGTAATGATATGTAAGATATATTGTTCAAGATCAAATTTGCTCCGTGCGTGATATTACCTCTTACCAAATACTTCTTTCCCAAGCACATGCTTCCTAAGCCGATTTCCTTGTCAAGTGGATTTTTCAAAATACTCATCGCTGCTACCAATTTTCTGTAAAATATGGGTTTTGACCCAGTCAAAAAAAAAAAGAAAAGAAAAAGGTAGAAGCTTCAGCAGAGAGAGAGAGGAATCGAGAGTTTTCGGGAGAAGGAAAAGAGAAGGGAGAGAGAGAGAGGAAGAAAAGACAGAAAGAAAAAAAAAGGAAAAAGAAAAGAAAAAGGAGGAGATAAAAGGGAAAGAGAGAAGGAAAGAAGGGGAGAGAGGGACGGCAGAGAGCTCGAACGCAGAGAAGAAGAAAGAGAGAAAGAAGAAGAAGAAGAAGAAGAAGAAGAAGAGAAAAGAAAAAGAGGGCTTCGCGAGTTCTCATCATGGAAGCCTTGCCAAGCCATGTTAACTACGTAGCGCAACGCCGGTAAGTGCTCGTGCCGCTCATTTGTTCAATTGGAGTAATTTCGGACCTAGGGCTTGAAATTCGGAATTTTGGGAAAATCGAGCGGCGAAGTATGATTTTTGAGTCGTTAAGCTGCATATTTGTATAAAAATGGTACTTTGGGATGTTGTGAAGTTATAGCATCTTACGGATCGTGATTTGAGCTTGCGGTTTGTCCGGAACGGAATTTTGAATTCGGGGGCGCATGCTGGTACTGTAGCGAACAGTAAGCTTCGAGCTTGTTTTTTTGTTGTTTTCGGTACTGTTTTGGAGTGACTGAATTGGGGTTGTTGTTGTACGTTAAGAGAGCTTTCTAAAGACTGTAAGATGGCTTGAAACGGAATTTTGTGGAGGAAGTTATGGCGCGACAAAGTTGGCACATGGGCTGTGTCTTGCGGGAAATTGTTGGGTTTTCGATAAATGCAAGTTTTCGTGGTGCATAGGTGTCGTTTTATCGACAAATAAGTTTAGTATAGACGAGTCATTATGCAAATATCCTTTTTACTCGGCCTTTTGATAATGTTTTTCCGTTAATTATTAGGAATCCGAGTGCGTTGGTTCGAGTGAGCGTCGTAGTTGATTTTCGACTTTCCCAGGTGAGTGGTGCTATCTCTTCTAAGAATTTATAAGCTCACGTTTTTAAAATGATAAATTATTGATATTAATGAGTTATGAATAAGCATATTTGTTGCATAAAATTTGGATCGGGCATTTACTGCGTTTTGGTATTTAAGAATAGCATGAGAATTTTTGGTGGAAATATATGTTCTGTTTGATGAACGAAGTTGAGAAATATTACATATTTTGAATTTGTGAAACCTTTTTATGAAGATCTCAGCTTTAAGATGGTTTATGGAAGGCTATATGAATATTGATTTGTGATAAGTTTTCTTGAAATGTATTTGATTTGAAATTGATTCATGAGATGGGGCTTGAAATTATTTGAGAATGTTTTATGAAAAGTATTTCGGGCAAATAAGTTGAGTTGTGAAATCTTTTCGTGATATATGAAATGTTTTATGGAATTTGTTTGAGAATTATGGATGGTGTTGTTTTGAATTGATGTGGATGCTCAATATCGTTGTGAGCCTAGCGAGGGCTTGTGAGTATGCGCATACTATTCTAGGATATCCTTGTGGGCCGAGCCACCGGCTAATAATAGGTGGAGACCTTGCCAAGGGGGGAATCTTGGTCGCCTCGTCACCAGGCGTTATATCGTGACCATGGTTTGATATTGAGCAACGGATTGGTCGATGGAATGGACCATTGACATATGATATGAGATGGGTCGATGGAATTGACCATCGACGTGTAATTTGAGATTAGTCGATGGAATGGACCATCGACGTGTAATTTGAGATTAGTCGATGGAATGGACCATCGACGTGTAATTTCATTTGATTATCAATGTGTGGTTTGATGAGATTAATCAATGGAATAGACCATTGATTCATGTTTTATGAGATTAACCAATGGATTAGACCATTGGCATTTGCCTATTATTATCTTGAATATTTTTACTTTGAACATATTGTGTTAAAGTAAGAAATGTTATATTTTGGCCTTGAAGGTTTGTTATATTTCTGGGTTTGATGTGATATGAGATTAACCAATGGAATGGACCATTGGCGTGTGAATTAATGAGATTGATCAGTGGATTAGATCATTGATGTTTATTTTGATGTTATTATGAAATGATTATTTTTGCTATAAATATAGTTATGTTGAAACGTATGTAACTTATTCTTTTTACTGTATATTTGTTATATCCTAAATTTGAGTTAAAAGAGTTGGGAGTTGGGTTTTGTAAATATGCATAGTGGGTGCTCGATCCGCTTAGAAGAGATGCACTACTCACTGAGCCGTGGTTGCTCACCCCTCTATTTTCAAATGTTTTTCAGGTCTCTCGATTAATGATGAGTAGATACGAGAGCGATATGGATGTGGGGACTTTTAAGAGTTGGTTTTTTTTTGGAGCTTTGAGGCTGCGTCCTTTGAGTGGAAGGACGGCCGTGTCATCCCCCATTCTTGTTGGTTTTGGGGTGTGACATTTTCAATCCACTTAAAAGATAACGGCCCAATTTGATTGATTTTTTACTTTACGGGTTTAGCCCAATTAATCTTATTAAGCTCAAAACTCTCATGTATCAGTCCATCTGCTGCGGTCCAATATAAATGCAAACTATAAACTATATAATAAATGCTTCTAAAACTATATGCTATGTAATTTAATTTTAACCTTTTTATTTAGGGGTTAAAATTAATCCATAATATTCCATGCAATTAATAACTAATTGGGTCGCCAAAAGTTACATGTCAATGCATGCCAACCTCAAAGTCGTATCAAAACTGAGATCTTAGGAAATCAATTCTGAAGTGAATAACGAATGGATTTATCTAGCCTATTTACTTTGCACAATGAACTCATCGAACAAAGGAGCTAATCTTGATCATACCTGAAGCTTTATTCATTAAAGCATTTTATCGAACAAGAAGCATGAATAAAGAATGCAAAGTAGTGATTTAAAAAATTGGAGTAAATTTATAAAAGATTTGGAATAGATTGGAAAACTTGTACCTTTTGAGCTCTCTCCAATTTTATTTTTTATTTTTAAATTTCTGAGCAAAGAAACGAAAACCCTAAGCTAAGTAGAAAACTTGAGAGAGAGATGAGCGGCGATTTGGAAATATTAAATGGTGGTGATAGCAGAGGCAACGAACGAGACGGCCACGTGGTTTGTCTGACGAGAGAGAGAGAGAGATCAAATTCGTTAATGTGAAGAAAAACAAAGTACTCTTCAAAATGCCCTTAAAAATATATCCCCAACTTTATAAATGAAAGCAAAAAACTACACACATTTTGGAGTAAATTGGAAAATATGCACCTTTTGAGGCGAAGGTGGCGACATGGTAGAGAGTAGAGCATCGTTGCGTGAGTCGGGAAGGGAAGAGAGAGAGCAGAACGTCATCGAAGAAGGTTTTAGAGATAGAAAGATGGAGAGAGAGATGAGCGATGATTTGGCGAAAAATGGAGGTAACGGAGGCAGAGGTGATGGTGGTGGCATGGTTGGTAGGACAAGTGAAAGAGTGAAGAGAGAGAGAGAGAGACTGTGGGGGTGGAGAGAGATGCACGTGAGAGTTTGAAATTTAGTGGGCTCACATGTTGAGAGTGTGTAGTAGAAGCCCGTACCTTCATCATTAGCCCAAATCTGAACCCGTTAATATATCTAGTTAGACCTACCTTCACTCAAAAACTTAAGCCAATGAGTTATAGGCCATCTATGATATATTAACTACTCCATAACATATCAATACTTCGATATGAGACTTTTTTTTTTAACACAACTCACTCACATGTTCATCCTAATAATCTCTCCTTCACGTGTGAGCTCAATGTTAGGCCGACTCCTTGTTAATTCAAGTATCTTTCTGCACCAACTTATGGGCCGACGTCGATACACCACAATGCTCACCTGCCTAGGAACTACAATCGTTAGCTTTGATACCAATTGTTGAGAGTGTGCAACAGAAGCCTGATGCCTTCATTGGGGGAGATCACCAAGAGGGAGCCCAAATCCTAACCTGTCAATATATTTAGTTGTACTTACCTTCACTCAAAAGCTTAAGTTAATTAGTTATATGCCAACTAAGATATATTAACTACTCCACACCACATCAATTTTTTCGATTTGAGACTTTCCCAATACAATTCACTTACATGTGCATCCTAACATGGCACTCGCATGGTGAGTGAACTAGTATTTTGCTGACATGTCATCATTGTAATATGCAATATTTTCTCTTGTCCATGCCATGTTGAGATATACACTTTGAGCCATCAAATACATGGGCTCTGCACATGACTTGTCATTACGGGTGCTTAGTGCACTCACTCCACCATGCAACAAATGTAGTTCACCTAAACAACAGCCCATCATATCTGATTGCTCATTAAACTCGCCCCACCATGCAAAACCCGTCATATCTAATTGCTCATTACCCTCGTACACCATACATTAAATGATAGGTTTTTCACTTTAGTATATAAAAAAAAAGATTTACCACAAGAATATTGCACAAAACAATAAATCAAGTCAATCACATATGCAAAAACAACATTGTATTTCATGAGAAAATGAAAACTTTTCAGAGATTTTTGCAATGTGATTGTCCATAAACCGAGCTTATCTAAGATTTTTCCACTTCTGATGGTTAAGTGTTAGAAGATGACTTAGGCGAGTTTTTTGAAGAAATTAAACTACCCCTAATAATTGGCGGGCTTGCTAAAATGAGCCGAATCAGGGCTGATGATAGCACAACTTAACATAATATGTTAGGACACATTTGGTAACCATTCTGTTCCTAATAACAATTTTTGCTCAAAAATGATTTTTCTTGATTATATTATTGGGAACAATTTCTGAGTTTTTGAAAGTGCTTGGTAATTGTCCAAATTTTTTATTCCCGAGATAGAAAAGCGTTTGGTAGAATTCTTAAAATTTTTTGTTTTTTTTTAATTTTTAAATACTTTTATTATATTTTTCTTATGTTTTTCTTTTTTCTTTTTCCCCTTCTCTTCTTCCTACTTCTTTGAGGCCGGTTGCTAGCCACTAGCTAGTGAGCTTGCAAGAGACTCGCCTGGCCATCGGCAATGTTGGGCCTTGACTTGTTCAACCTCGCCAAATCTAGCGAGACTGAGCCTCGCGGTGACCTAGCAAGGCCTGGGTGAGGTCGAGCTTGCCTAGCGAAGGTGAGGCTGAGCCTCACCAGTCGGAGGTTGACCTTAGTATATTTGGTGAGGTTGGGCTTGTCCAACCAAGGTGAGGTCGAACCTCACTAGTCGGAGGTCGATGTCGCTATGGCATCTAAAATTTTATAACAATCCTTAGATATACGACGGTCCACGACTAAGTGACGAGAATGTCGTCGGATTATGACATTTGGCTCGTATCATCGTTGGATCGATGAGTCACATATGGAACAAGAAAAGAATTTGAGTCATGAAAGAGTACATTTGCCGAAAATGCCCCAGGAATGTACAAAATTAATGATCAAATTGTGAGAAATTGGGCCATTAATCGCGGGCCCAAAACAGCCCAAAACAGCCCCATATTAGTCGACACTTAAGTCAATTATTGGAGGAGGGATTGACCAAGAGGCCTCCACCGTTGGACACCTCATAGCATGCAGGAGGACAGGGGGCCAACGAAGCTGCTTGGGAAGGCCACGTCTACAACCAGCTGCCTCTCGACCGAACATCCACCAAATAACCTGCATGCAGCAATTAGTTTAATTAACAATTTTAGTAGGCAAAGTGATCGTGTGATTGAGAGAGAGGAGAGAGAGGAACCGAGCGAATTAACCAGCGAGCGAGAGAGTTCGAAAGAGAGATATGCGAGAGAGGGCAGCGAAGGAAGAGGGAAAGGAGACCACCCTCCGTCCGTGCTCGTGCGAGCTGCTGCCGTCGCGTCTTTGCCGCCATTGAGCCATGTTCGAAGACCCACGAGCTTCCCATTTGGTTTGTCGATTGAGCTTAGGAGTGAGGCAAGTGAAAGTTCATTAATATATGTCTTTGCATGCTGCAATTATCTGTTGAAATGCTGGTAGATGTGAGAAAATGCAGAATTGGGAGCTGCATGTGGATTTTTGGATGATTGAGATGAAGCTGGATTAAGAGATTGAGTAAAAACAAAGTTTGTTTTGTGTAGTTTCGGTTATTGGCTGAAATAAGAATTGAAAGGTCTAACTAAAGTGGATTCTTGAAGTGAAGTAGTTATAATGTAGTGCAATAGAGTTGTAAGTGTTTGGTTATGGACGTTGGATGCTGGGATTCAAAGAGTAGGAGTAGTTCTCTTTAGGATAGTAAACTGTTTTTGCAGAAGACAGTATGACCTTTAGTGATTTCATGATTTTTATGTAATTATCTAGCAAAAATTTGACTTCTAATCCTTAACAAAAGTTGTAGGGAACATCTTCAGGAACAACATATCAAAAATTTAGAATAAATGAACAAAGTATGACCACCAAAACGATTTTTCTATGAAAATGCTAAAGGTGGAAGTTATTACAGAATGTTAGCAAGGAATACGGAAATTACTGCTCTTGATACATAAGGAATTTGACTTGGTGTTCTTCATGAAACTTATTCCTTTAGTCTTATTGATAACATGTCAAAATTTCATAATTTTCTGAGTTCATTTAGGGGTTATTCCGAAATTTTTATTAAAACTGTACATTCTGGTTTTTTAAGCTGTTTTATTCCGAATTTGCTCAACTTGTTTCAAAAGGTGAATGCATCTTGAGTTGTTATTGGACGTGATGGATTTTAGCATTCGGCATATCATTCAACACCAAAGATTACAATGAAACTCATGTGATTTCCAATGTCATAGCATCGAACATGTTTTTGGAAATTAAGATGTTAATTGTTGCCGTAGGACCCTCGGGTCAATGATGCCCCGGGAGTCGGGATGCCCAGAGGTTCGAATGAGTCGATGCCCTTTGGATGCCCGGTTGTACTATGAATACATGCCCAAAGGTTTTCTCCGGGAGTGTCGGGATGCCCGATTGTATTATGATACATGCCCAGAGGGTGATGGGTTGTATTATGATGTATGCTCGGAGGTTAGGGGTAATGATGTCTATGGTCCCCAGTGATTCCTCGTGATGCTAAGTGGGGTGCGAGATGCCTAGAGGTTCGAACGAGTCGATGCCCTTTGGATGCCCAGTTGTATTTTGAATACATGCCCGGAGGCTTCCGCGACGCCAAGGTTGGATGTGGAATCCTAGAAGGATGCAAACATTGGTCCTCTAGGGGATAAAACCGTTTGAATGATTAAATCTGATGATTATATTAAGTGTGAGTGTGGTTTGCTTATGATACTAAATTGTATGGCATGGAATGGGACGTGTCATTACAATTTGGCCCTATAATTGGGACTCGTGTAACTGGACATGATGTATTTTGATCCTTTGAAACTGCATTTGCCATTGCATTGAAGAATTTCCTGATTTTGATGCATACTTATTCTTGGATTACTTGTTTTTGTCTATCTTGCATGAATCTGGATATTGATGGTACTGTGTCATATAGCTTAATGAATCTTTTACTACTGAGTGGTTGTACTCACCCCGTTTGGAAACTAACATTTTAGACTAGATAAGATGCCTCTGCTGTCATCGCCACCAACAAATGGACCGAGTGGTTGGGTATGACCGTGAGGAGGAGGACAACAAATAAAGGAACTTTTGGACGCCGACACTGATCGATGGACTTTAAGTATACGACCGTTGGAAAAGATGTCGGTTATGTTTTGATACGTAGCCGAGTATAGAAAACCACGGCATTTTTTATGTACTGACTAAGATGTCATCAAGTTTATGTAAATAAAGGTGTTCGGCTTTAACTTATAAAAGTTTTAGTTGGTGTGCATCGTTTTAATTTGTGAAAGAGGAGTTGATGGATGTACTTCCGCCATATTTTTGCGCAAGGACCTATGGAAAAGATATAAACCCCAAGGATTTATAGACTTATTATAACTCTTTGGTGTCAGAGTAATCGACTTTCAAGACAAAGTGAAAGGAAGGTATCTCTAGCGACCCTAACGGATATGGGGCCATCAGGGGGTGCCATAGTCGCCTAGCCACTGGTGAGGCTCGGGTTGACGAGCCTCCTCGTGGCTGGTTATCGCTAGGAGCTGGCAACGCTCTAGTGAGGTCATTGGTCCTCATTTGGCCGGTTGCCGGCCATGGCCGAGGTCGGTGATTGGCCAAAAGGAAGAAGAAGAAAAGCAAAGAGGAAAAGAGAAAAGAGAAAAGAAAAGATAAGAGAAAAAAAATTAGACTTGATTTTAGGAATTGTTCCAATAAGAAGTAATTTTTTTCTATTTCTTAATTCTGTTTCAAATCTTTTTTCGAAAAAAAAAAAAAAAAAGATTTTTGTTCCCCAGAATAAAAAATTTACCAAATGAATATTCGTTCTTTTTTTGTTCTTATTATAAAAAAGAATAGAATAGGTTATTCTCGGGAGTGGTACCAAACAGGCCTTTAGCGACTCGGCATGGCATTGTCCTTGAATAATGCGGATACGCGATCTATTTTTCAAACAAATGATCAAGATTATACACATTTTCAGCATATTCCTACCTATAAGAAAGAAGTCAATGGTGTTCATTTGACATGGAAAGCAACATCCACAATCATGATAATAAAATAAAAGCACTAAAAACAAAAAGTAGATATCCATCCAAGCATATCTTGTGCACATGACACAAACTACCAACGTCAAATATTTCTTCAGTCTTTATCCATATAATATTCCACGAATAGCTGATCAGGCAAATACGGAAGCATATCTTTCTTCAAAGGTGGTAAGAAAGTAAAGATTCGCGCTTTCAAATGAGCTTTATTTTGGGTTAGTTTAATCGTCAACGGTGGTGAGCAGCAGATCTATTGGTTCACACAAATATATAACTGAACCATGTCACCGTCACCAATCTTTATTGATCTTTCTGACGTGGAGACCAAATAATCGGTAGCGAAAATAGTTCTTTGTTGTCCTTTCCCGGGCTTGAGTAGACAAAGCATAGCTGCCATTCACTATTTAAAATGTGTTTTGGAGCATCTGGAAATTCATAGTGGTTCTTTAATTTTCTTGTGGAGCTTGATCGATTAGTTTCCTGAGGTTGCTTCAAAAGATAAACATCTTCATCAAACGATGTCTTTTAGTTGTCTGTACAATGGAAGTCTGGTAAACATATGGGTTCTTAAGCTATACAAACATTAGCGTTCTAGTTTTGATTCCTAACTGAAACTAGAGCTCAAAACTACCACATGACATGAAACTTGTGCTGCAACTCTCCATTGCCTGTTTGCCATGGTGGAAGTCCATGGAACCGAAATGATTCAATGAAGTTCACCAAGAAAAATGAATATACCACCCAAACAAAGAAAGCATCAATTTGTTACAAAGATCTTTGTTTTTCAAAAGTTTTTGATTATTTCAGTTTACAAGATCTAGGAACAGCAATTGCCACGAAGTCCAACCGGAAATCTTGTGGTAGGATTACAACACAATAAACATGGCGAAGCAGAAGAAAGTCCGTGTTTTTACAGAGTGAATCAGACGTACTTGTCTATCAGTAGCATCCAAACGCAACGTCAACCAGTCACGGGGGTTGCTATCAGGCAAAGAGGAGTTCTCTTGAAAGTCGTGAGGCCGTAAGCTTCTTCCATGTCAATATCTTCAACTCTCATTCCTTCAGGCTGTTTCCAATTGAACCGATGAAGGAGATTAGCCAATGCAAGCTCAACTATCACCACACCAAAGTTTATGCCGGGGCATCCCCGCCTGCCAGAACCAAATGGCAGAAACTCATAGTTCTGTCCATTGAAATCGATGGAGCTGCTCAAGAACCTCTCAGGCCTGAACTCTTCTGGGTTTTCCCAACTTTTTGGGTCTGTGGATATTGCTGTCAAATTGATGAATACAGTTGTTCCTCTAGGAATTTCGTATCCCTTTATCTTGCAATCCTCAATCGTTGCTCTTGGAATAAGAAGAGGGAGTGGTGGATGGAGTCTTAATGCCTCTTTGATGACTGATGTTAGGTAAGTGAGTCCTAGAAGGTCACTCTCTTCAACCTGTAACTTCCCTTTTGCGGCTTCTCGAACCTCTTCTTGTGCTTTTCTCATCTTAGATGGATGGCGGGCGAGTTCTGTCATTGTCCAAACCAGAGTGGCTGCTGCGGAATCTGTACCTGCATTGAACGTGTCCTGAAATAAAATCCCAGGCAATTAGTCCCAATCGCTTTCTGTTTTGATCGAGTTTGTAACAGAGTGATAAGAAGTGAACAGAAGGAAACATATGCTGGACAAATAGGGCAAAGAGGAACATACTGTTAATACGCCTTTTATCTGTTCGCCTGTGAGGGTAATCATTCGATTTGGATCCCTTTGCAACCGAAGCAACACGTCAACAAGATCTTCGTGCTCGGGTTTAGGCCTTTTAGGGTCTCGGTGCTCCTCAATCACTTCATTGTACAACTTGTCTAACTCACTGAAGCTCTTTTCAACCTTCGCCTTGAACCCATTGAGCCTGTTAAACCAAGCTATCTGCGGAAACAGATCTGCAACACAAAAACCCCCTGCAACGCTCTGTGTTTCACGAAGCGTCTCGTGAAATTTGCTCTTTACACCTCCACCTTCAGCCTGCCATTTCTTACCAAAAGTCACTCGGCACACGATGTTGTTAGCCAATAGAAGTGCCAATTCACCAATGTTGACGGGACCTGGAGAAGAAGTGATTGCGTCAAGCATGAGCTTAACCTCTTCCTTCCTCACAGATTCAAACAACTGGACTCTCTTACTGCTCAGGAGTTCTAGGATCACTATTTTCCTGAGCTCTCTCCAGGAATCGCCATAGGCACCAAAACTCACATCAGAACAATTGTATGTTAACTTCTTCACCGCATAAAAGGCGGGTCTGCCGGAGAAAGTGTGGTCATGGGCCTTGAATACTTCTCTGGCGACTTCTTCGGATGAGATGACTAAAGTGGGAATAGAGCCGAGCTGCAGAAACATGATCTGGCCATACCGTTTTGAGAGTTGAGCAAGCGAACGGTGAGGCAAGGAGCCGAGCTGGTGCAAATTCCCGATGATCGGCAACTTCCTAGGGCCGGGAGGGAGATTCCTAGATGCTTTTCTCTTCTCCTTAGTATCAATCAATAAGACTAGTAACAGAGGTACCGCAAGAGCGCATATGAGGGCCACAACAAGTTGAAGAAAACTCATGGCGTGAAATCCTTGCAAAAAATTATGAGCGATGAAACCAACGTATGAAGAGGTTTCTCATAAGAGGTCCGGTGATTACTAAGTCATAAGGAGATGGAAGTGGGAGATTTACCAGAGAGAATCGGAAGATCCGGACGTGTCCGCCATTCTAAGATATAGAATAAGCCTGATACATTCATTTCGATCGCGGTTGAAAACTTCTCGACCGCGATGCAGCTCTAACACTTTCTGGGGAGTTATTACACGGTACGTGGGTCCATTTAACTAGCTTGCCTACATCATGGAAGATGGTGACATTGGGGTTTGAAGATGGCAACCGGTGAACAGAAAAAGATTGTTGACTAATTGGCCGTAAATAAACTTAATCACACAGAAAGATAAGTACCCCTCGCATTGTTTAATTGGAAACAATTTCTCAAGTGAAGTTCCAAACACGCCTTCCTTTTTTTATTGCATTCCTGGTTGATATAGCTATGACTCTGTTGTTATGTTTCGACACGGAAGCCTGGCCGGCTCTTTACAATTGAATAATGAGCGAGAGAAATTGATAGAGGATTAAAATGAGGAGTGATAAAGGACGCAACAGATTTAAGTGATTCGGTCCAAGTGTCGGTATCTGCATCCACATGAAAGAGTTAGCTGCAAATTCACTGATCAATCGAAGAATTACATGGCTATAATCCATACACTCAGTGTTTTCTGTCCTGAAAGTTTCACCTAATACCCTCTTTATTATTAGGAAAAATCTCACCAATAAGCCAAACAGAGAATCCCTTCTGGTTGGATAAGATAACAGAAGGACCATAGGAGACATGAGTATGTTTTTAGACTGTTTTGCATGAACTTTGGGACATAAAATTTGGGGTATTCCTACTTAAGTGGGGAAGAAAAATATTTACCCAGGAACCGGAAGGAGGTGTCGGTGGGGAAGAGAAATATTCACAAGAGGGAGTCCTTTCCGGTTGGATAAGATAACAGAAGGACCATTGGGCCACTCAAAAAATACACAAGGACCATATGACAAAGCATAGACAACAAAAGAACCATGCGTCACTCAAAAAACACAATGATTTTGCTCTTTTTTTTTTTACTTTGTTTGGCTTTTCTCTTTGTGTCTTCTCATGTGTGAATTACTTCTCCTTTTATAATGCTAAAGGCAGGAAAATTATCCAAAAAATCCTAAATATATTGTACTTTTACCACTTTAATCCTAAATTTTTCAATTTTGTCAATTAAATTCTAAACCTTTTCATTTTTTGCCAATTGAGTCCATTCGGCTTATTTTAGCTGAAAATTGTAAATGTGAACATTGGTTGTTTTACGTGACACAGTTTTACGTGACATAGTTGAAGCTAACAATCACAAATTCTAATTATATTTAAATATTTTTGGAATATTTTCATTTTCCTTTGGTTTTTTCCTTTGCTTTTTGCTTGTTTTTTTCCCTTTGGTGAGGCTCACTGACAACCCTTGCTGGTCGCAAAGGCCTTGCCCATGGCTGATGAGGCCACTGGGCCTTCGCGGTCTCACTAGTTGTAGGCCAAGGTGTGAAGGCCCTCATTGGATCTGGTTGAGGGCATTCACGGCCCCACCAACATGGGCAAGGTGATCCTCACCTAGATCTGGTGAGGGCCTTCAAGCCTTTATGGCCTCACTGTTTGCAAGCCAGGATGTGAAGGCCCTCATTGGATCTGGTTGAGGGCCTTCGCGGCCCTACCGGCATGGGCGAGGTGATCCTCACCCATATCAGGCAAGGGCCTTCAAGCCTTCGTGGTCTCAACGGGTGCATGCTCATTGGATCGGGTTGAGCCTTTGAGCCCTAGCCCGTAGCCTACGAGGGTTGCTGATGATCCTCATCAACACGAAAAAAGAAAAAAGAAAAAAGGAAAAGAAAAATAAAATTATAATAAAAAATTTCAAAACATATTATTAAAAATTATCAACGTTAGCGTCGAACATGTCACATAGGATAGCTGGCATCTACACTAGAGATTTTTGAACAAAATTGACCGGATATACTCAATTGGTAAAAAAATGATAAGATTTAGGACTTAATTGGTAAAATTGAAATGTTTAGAATCGAAATGGTAAAAATGTAATAAATTTATGATTTTTTGAATAATATTTTCAAGTGATAAGGCGTCTCCATTATTGCTTGTCAAAGTCCACTGCACATGAAGGGAATTGAAGTCTTCACTGCATCTAGTAAAAAATATACCATCCCATTGCAAACCACAAATCTCTCGCGTGACTTGCGGCTGAAGAACAAATCTCTCCCCTGCGGCCAAACTTGAACGAAACCCATGTGCAGCTTGTGAGATTCAAACAAATTAAGACAAGCGTGCTGCTTTCTTTCGCTTCTTTCTTCCACGCATGAAGATAGAATTAACGTTGGAAGAAAAACAATATCTAAGACCTCACAAAAGTTCAACTTAGATTGCATATATTCACGAGCTTTGGACCATGTTGATACGATGGGTTTAAATTCAAGATATAATTTAACAATTATTCATCTTGACTCGACTTCGTATTCAAGTCATTTCATTGTCCATGCCAGATATCCCAATGCCTCAATGGGCATTCACTCTCTATGTAAGCCAATTAAACACCTTCAAAGCTCGAGCTTCACCAAAAGAATGGGTTTGTCATCATGTCTTTCGGGTTCTCCGCTATTGCAATTTTCTTCATAAGAACCTTGCCCCTTGCTATGACATCTTAGACGAAATGGTCCTTAAAGTCGATACATTTGGTTTGCTCATGATAAATCATATTATAAGTTACATAGATTGCACATTGGTTGTGACAGTGTATAATGATGCTTTTCTGCTCCAATCTAAGGTCCGAGAGAAAACCCCTTAACCATATGCCTTCTTTGCTATATAGGTCATTAACATGTATACTACCTCAGTCAAAGACAATGCAATATCTTTTTGTAAGGAGGCTCTCCAAAACTCATTGCACCACCTATCGGCATAAACATATGTGCTGCTAAAGATGTGTGGTCATCAGGTCACTGACATGGTTTGAATCCATATAACCCATGGTCTCATTGCCATTATCGATTTTACGATACACTATACTAACGTTTGTTGTCTCCTTTATATATATATCTAAAATCCACTTCACAGCTTCCAAATAAAATCTTACTTTGGCACTTCATGTGACGCTAATGACTCTCGCAGCTTGTGAAATATTGAGCCTATGCATACCATGGCATTCATTATACTACCCACCACACTAGAATAAGTAACATGAGAGATATGCTCATAGTCCTGCTCCCCTTCCTCAGTTTGTAGTGATAAATTATTAGAAGGTTTAAAGTGCTTGGTTAAATGGGAACTTACAGATCTTGCTGACTATATGCTAAAACATGCCATGGTCTTTTGAGCTTATTTCTTTTAAGATAGAAAAGAAAAATACTGACATGATCTTCAACAAAGCTGCTATCCTTCAAAAGGAGAATCTTGAGACTCAATTGGTAAAACAAATAGATTATGATGTCAATAGTAAGATGTAGCTTCAAGTGGAACCTTAAAGGTAACAAAGGTTGAGATTGCAGATAAAACCATAGTTCCTAGGACTAATGTTGGAAGAGCAATATGGTCAGTCCATGTTGACTCGAGTAGAATGGAAATTTCCAAGGAGCAGGAGCCTCCTAGGACGAGGAGGGAGATTCTTGACTGGTTCAGGTTGTCCTATGGCCGGTTTGGGTTGTCCTATCTTCCCATGACCTATCCAAATCGGCCCTAAAAGAGGCATGAGAAGAGTGCATATTAGGTTCGTGATGAGATCAGGCCCCATTGTGCGATCTCGCTGGAAAAAGAGAGAAGTAGATAATCATATATACGAACAGGTTCTTGACAAGAACACTTTGTCATTGTATGATGAAATGGAGAAAAGGAAACTTTGGAATTAAACTAACGGAACATCTCCAGAATGAACCAGAGCACAAAGGCCAGAAAAAAGGTGCCAAAATGAATTGCAGGTTTGTGATTATAGAGCGCTTGTGCTCGTTCCTGCTTAGAGTCCGTACATGCCATGTTGAGTCATATGATCCGAACCATCAAATGTATGGGCTCCGCCACTCACCCCACCATGCAACAAATGGAGTTCACCTAAACAAATCTTATCATATTTGAATCTCATCACACTCACCCAATGAAGCAAAACTCGTCATCTGTGATTGCTCATTACCCTCATCCATCATGCATTGTATGTAGATGTGTTTTTCACTTCAGTATTTAAAAAAAAAGAAAAAAAAAGAAGACTTTTCATAAGAAGATATTACACAAAACTATAAATCAAGTCAATCACATATGTGAAAACAACACTTTATCTCACGAGAAAAATGCAAACTTTTCGGAGATTTTTGCAATGTGATTGTCCATAAACCGAGCTTATCTAAGATTAATCCACTTCAATTGGTTGAGTGGTGGAAAGGTGACCAGGTGAGTTTCATGAAGAACTGACACTGGCCCAAATGATCGGCGGGCTTGCTGGAATGAGCCGAACTTGGGCCGGCGACAGCACAGGAGCAAAAACCTGACAGAGCACGTTCGCAACCCGACACGGCATTCTCCCCGAATGATGATGCGGATAAGAAAATGTCATCGTTCGCTTCTCTCAAGCAAACAAAGACAAAGGGCCCGTTTGGTTCATTTTTGAGAAAATGTTCTTAGGAGAATGCAAATACCTTTGAGGTAAAGGGGTTTTCCGAAATGCTAGACTGTTTGGTAAATTATAACTGAAATGTGAAAAATGCTTTAGAGAAATGCAAGATTGTTTGGTAAACATATATTTAAAAAGCCCTTTAGTGTGACCAAATTAATTTTTTTAGTTTTAGTATTTTTAAAATTACAAAAAAAGAAACAACAACTATATAACATTTTTACATTTTCATGTTAAGAGTAATGTAAAAGATATATTTTAGTAAATTTATTTAAAAATTATATTAAAAGAATTTGATTATAGATTAGATACAAAGCTCAACTTTTGAGAACGCTGAATCAAACGAGGCCAAAAGCGAGGGAGAGCATTTCAACGTTCCGTTGCATTACATACAATGGAAGCTCTGGGGCTTCCCTCCCGCGGCCCTCTCACGATTTCGCAGTCCGCCACTTCCCGCAGAGTGCGAACCGCGAGGAGCTCGCGGACGAAGACGCACTCACGGGGCTTTATGGAGCTCCCTCCTCTTGGATTGATATCGTCTTTGGCAATTCGCCATAAAGTTCAGTGATTTGCTCATCCTTCTCGTTTGCGCGAAACTGGGTCGATTTGCTTTTCATAGTTCTTGTCATTTTTCGTTGGTGGGTCGAAGTGTTAAGCTCTTCTGATGGCATTCGTCTTGTTCTTGCTTTCGTTTCTTTAATGTGGATGCTTAACTTGACTTTGTGCCTATGTTCTTGCTTGTTTCGACTCTCTTATTCCTTTTTCTCGGTCTGTGTTTTTGATCCCAGAAGCGGAGTGTTGTCAGAATGATAGCTGACACGGATGACTATGACTTGAGGCAAATGATGGACAAGGCTGCTGCCCGAAAGAGATGAGATTCTCTGGTACTTACACACATGTATCCACTGGAAATTGCTAAGTTCTGCAACTTTCGGACATTGGAGTTTGCAGCGTGTTTCATATTCCGAGAGTCGAATAGCTGCTTTTAGTCCAGTCTAGTTACATCTAGAGACAATTCACGGGGAGGATGACAATTGAACTGGCTGTTTTAAAATCTAACTGCTTTTAGGGCCCTCTTGTTGTAGTTGTTTTACTTGATGCCATATGAATGCCGTTTCCTGTTTCATTCTCTAAATATGGAATGGGATAATCTCAAGCCCCTAGATTGTGAACCAAAAACTGATTTTTAGGCTATTCATGTCTGTGCAAGCATTATGAATTAGACATTCATTAACATGTGTTTCTGGTTCAAAAGTCAAACCTTTTCGATCATAATCAGTACTTTAGGGCCAAGTCAGCACTCTTATTATATCATCACATTTGTCTTATGCTGAATGAGACACTGTATATCACATGATACGCAGCCATCACTTCCTCAGCTGCGGTAGGTAACTTTCAGAATATGTGCCTCAGGCTCTGCTTTTTCTGGAATCTTTACAGATTAGGGAACAAAAAGTTAAATGTCTAACCCCAAGGGAAGCTGGATATGCAATACAACTGTTAGATAAGACCCTATTAGATGTTCACTCTTCTGTGGAATGCAGCAAGGCAAGTGCTTGTTTGTTCAGTTTTTTCCTACCAAATTCTGTGTTGAGCCCTGAAATGAACTCCACCTTAGGAGAATTTTATGCAAGCTGGTAAATGGGCATTGTTCCTCAGTCAACTCTTGCTAAACGTCAAATTTGCATTACGTTTTTTTGCCAAATAAAATGCTTTTACTTTGTCATCTCGTGGATTGTACCATATTAAATTGCATTTTACTATTTCTAACGATTGTCTCCTGCTGTGGGATTTGGCATGTCGTTTGCCACCTGACTTGTGGCTGTATTCTTTACTGTCAACGGAGGTTTTTTATTTTTATTTTTATTTTGTATGTTGAGGTTGTCTTTTTAATTGTTCTTCCTTATCAAAGATTGAACCATTCTTGTTATTTTGTTTCTTTGCTGCTTAAGGCTTGGGTCAAAGGATCAACTTGGATTCCCATATTTGATGACAATAGTGGGTTTGATCCTGGGACTCTTTCTAGGAAGATGATAAACTCTGTGATGGGTACTGTCTTTTGCTTTACTTGCTTCTTCGAGAGGTGACTGTCTTTGGCAAAACCACCATTTTCACTTATGATCTAGCACTTGTACATTCGAAGAAATCCTACTTGGGATGTTAAAATGTGCTGAGATTAGTCTTCTTTCGACCATATGATCTGCTCGAAATGAAAGATATTGATATTGCTGAACTTTGATGCTTTAGGCATGATTGGTGCTTACAGGTTGTGATGTCATGTAACTTAGAGAGAATGGCCATTGGCAGTGATGACCAATTTCTCCATGTATTTGTAGGTGGTTGGTGGAGTGGTGCTCCTACATTGTCCTATAACAAGTTCGTTCTGAAAATACATGCTGTTGTTCTTTTTCCCTAGTTACATGCAACAGTATATAGATTATTTACTCTTCAACAGGCAGTTCTTATCGAATATTGAGGAAAAATTCCCAAAAGACTTGGATCTTATTGTTGCATGCCAGAAAGGTTTGAGGTAAGAATTTTTGCTCAAAATTGTCCAATCCAATGCTGACTACGTGGGTGGCTTTGTTTTCTTATTAAGTTGCTCACATGCCTTTGTTGAAGAAACCAATTTTACTTGATTTTGTTATCCCCTATGCAAAATGAATGCCGCTTTGCTCTAGAATGATCAACTGTCCATCATGTGCTTGTAGCTTTTCTCATGAGAAGCTGACCTCTTGAGTGATGTGGCAAAGTTGGAACCATTTTGTTTTCTGGCAGAGCAGTGAAAGTATTGGACAATTAAATAAGAAGCCTTCCAGTTGAAACCCGTGCAGTTGCTTTAGCAGCAGAAGCATGGTCATAACATGCATCTAAGCGAACCATAGTTTCCCAATCTCGGAATTGTAACAATGAAGGGCTAGTAGAAAATAATGTGTTTGCATTGTTAATGCAAGTGCAAGGATATTCAGGCTAGGATCTTTGTTGGCACACATTTGTTCTCAGATGTGGGCTTGCTTTTATGTCTATTGACAATTAATCAAACTATGGTTTATCGTCATTTCTTTTCATTTTCTCTTCTTTTTCCCAGATCATTAGCTGCTTGTGAGCTCCTATACAATGCTGGGTATAGAAATCTTTTCTGGGTTCAAGGTGGCCTAGAGGCTTCTGAAGAAGAGGTAGGCATCTTCTATGATTCTTAAACCTTGATTAGAGATGATAAGCTAGTTATGATGGTGGGTGCGACCATTTTTGAGCAGGATCTCCCCAGAGAGGGCCCCCAGCCTCTTAAATTTGCTGGAATTGGTGGTGTTTCAGAATTTCTGGGGTAAATATCTCATTATTTGAGCCTTTTCTTTAGATGCGCATAACTGTTCTGTAGTTTCTACTTTATTTTCTAATTTTCTTGACAATCACAACCAGAGTACAGAAAGATATGCATTCAGAGACTCTGTCTGCGCATTCTTTTATGCTTTCTAGAACTTACAATATGCTATGCAATGGTAGAAGATTGGTCGAGAACATCCAGAGTTTGAAATTTGCAGATACAGATAATTATAGATCATGTGGCTGGATGGTGGAAAACATCATGAGGTTGTGCATTAATTCAGGTCGAGTTGACCTGATCTATATGAGCACGAACAGTTGACTGGTTGTGGTTGTGACTGGCTGTTCAGTATTAGGTGATAAATATAAAGCCAAATGACAAAATAAATCCCAACATTTTCAAAGATTTTTGATCTTATCCCAACATTTCTGAGAAAGAATTTTTAGAAAGAATCCTTCCCAAATTCCATTTTTTCTTTTGATGCCCCCCCGGCTTTTCTTTTCATGTCTCTGTCTCGACGTTGTAAATTGGAAAATGTTTATGGAACTTATATCAACGTTTTTTAACTTACTATGAATTTCTCAATTATTCCACACTTGTAAGTTAGCAAATAGATTTCTTTGGATGGGTTTTTATTGACTTTGTGATACATTTGATAGTCAATATCTTTTTTAATATGACAAGTTTCAAGATGAAGTAAACTATTTTTTTTTTCTTTTCTTGTTAAATTATCCCAGGCAAGTATGGTTATCATTAAGTAAAATACAAAAGAACTTGGCAGCAGACTTTTCTTTTACTATACTGGACATTCTTATAGTTTTCTGCTTTTACCCATTCTTAGTTGGACTGACCAACAAAGAGCAGCAGCTGCCAAAGAGGGTTGGGCTTATCGATTAGTATTTTCTGCTCGTCTGGTAATTCTTCTATTTGATAGATTTGTGAAAAGTCCCCTTACAGTCTATTATGAGTCTCACATTGGCTTGATAGATTAATTTCTTGTTGGTGGCCTAAAAGGACTAATTTCTGGTTGCTACATTATGGTATACGTTGGGCTCTTTCTCGTTGCCGATGCCTTATTCCTTGGTGTGCAACAACTGGGTCGTTATCTTCGGGAGCTAAGAACCCACTGATAATAATTGCCAAGTTACTGATGAAGTACCTTCAGACCTCAGTTTTGGACCATGAGACAAAGACCTTGAGTTTTCCTAGCATAATGGTGGAAGTAGCTCATAGGATGAAATAAAGTCCCTTCGCTTTTCTTATGTAATCCTTTGCATCTATGAAAGGGATTGCTGTTTGTAGCTGTCAATTTAGGCTTTGTTTTGGCTAGTTGAGTGGCTGTTAGACTAGCTGGATTGTAAACTATCTGAGCACTTTTGGTGAGAGAAGCAGCATTTCATCAAAGAAATTTTGTTGAGCTCTTGCTGAGTCGGACATTGGTCCCATAATTTGTATGTAGCTGGTGTGGGACAATTGTGCCTGCAATGACTAATGCGGCAATGCCTTTATGTTTTGTTTTCTCATTTATTTTAATGCTTTATCTACCCTTTTCTTTGTCCATTGCCACAGTTTTCACATAACATCATCTCAAGTAGTAAAGGGAGCTCTTATTTGGCATTTAGTTGCATGAGCAGTTTTTTAGTTGGGACAACATTGTTCTAAGTGAGGCATATTCTCATAAAACCCATTATTTTGAGAATAACATCAAGAGTGTTCTGTGTTCTGCATCGTTTACAACCCACTTGACAGGGCTAGATCTGATTTATAGGTTTTACTTCTAGGCTGCTCAATGGTTTACATGTTTTAGAGAAAGGGTGTTGGTAGCAAGAATAAGGTTGGTAATACTGTGCATTTTGTTGCCAAAGCATGTCTGGTTGCGCTTTGATGCCGAACATGAATCATCAGACTGGATATCATAGGAGAGCCCAGTTATAAGCTTCATATTTGAAATGGGGTTATACGCGTGTGCATGTACGTGCTGGTCTCAGAAGCTAGCTAGTCCTTGACTTAAATTGCTTGAAATTATGTATTTGCAGACCAAGTACATGACATATTCTTAACTATAGAACAATAGATCACAGATAGCATGCTTCTGTAACAAGCAAAGGGTGATTGATTACTAAGTCGGAAAGATTTCTGGCCAGCTAGTTTGCTTGTCTCTGCCATCGTCTAGGAGAAGCGGGTTTAGCTGCAACCATAAGGTTGGCAATTCTGTGCATTGTGATTGCAAAAACTTCAGTCATATCCAACCTTAGGCTGGATCCCATCAGGAAGCTCCCAATTGAAACTGTGAAGAAGTTGAGCTAAAGCAAGCTCAACACTGGCATTTCCAAATGCAATCACCAGGCAGCTCCTTCTACCTGCACCGAAGGGTATCGGCTCAAAATCCTGCCCTTTGAAGTCAATGTCACTATTTTCATTGAGAAATCTTTCTGGTCGAAACGATTCTGGATCGACGCAGGATTCTGGGTCCCACCCAATTGACCAAGCATTGACAAAGAAACGGGTTTTGCTGAGATGGAGTACCCATCAATAGTTATGTCCTCCATAGATTCTCTGGGGCCTAACACTGGAGCAGAGTGTGCAACCGGAATATCTCCTTAATGACAGTCTTCAAGTATTGCAGTTGAGGTAGGTCAGTTTCTTGCACGAATTTTCTCTCTCCAACGATGCTTTGTACTTCAGCTTGTGCTCTTTCCGTGGCTTTTTGATTGATGACAAGCTCTGTCATTCCCCAATCAAGGGTTATGAACGTTGTATCAGTTCCTGCTGCAAACATATCCTGCAAAATCCATATGCTACGTATGAGAGGTTTCTTCTTGCTAGGGGATCTGCATTGCTATAGAAGTATATTGATGTTATAAAATACTGAACCAGAGGGAAGGATGATTCACAAACCAGGATGATGGCTTTAACATTGTCCCTGGTCAGAGGCATATCACCATAACCAGTCTTCAGTACATCGAGTAAAACATCCACAAGATACTTGTGTGACTCCGTAGCTTTGTTTTCTTTTTGATGATCTCTCAGTATCTCGTCGAAAAGGTTATCAAAGCGCTAAAATGTGTGCTGAAGTCTGGACTTCATCCCGGTCAGGCTGTGGATGTATTCCATGGAAGGAAAGAAATCTCCTATGCTGAATCCTCCGAGCAACTCCTGATACTCCTCCAGCATCTTTTGAAACCCATGCCTGTCGTAGTCCCTCCTCCTGAAAAATCCCTCCCGAAAGCTACCCGACAGAGAACATCATTTGCATAGAAACCAAGCAGTTTAGTTAGATTTGTGGCGCCTGGAAAAGACTGTAATACGGTCAACTAACCGAGCAACTTCTTCTACCCTGACATGACTGTATGACTGAACCCGTTTTGCACTAAGCAGTTCAAGTATGCAATTTCTTCTTATATGCCTCCAATAAGGACCATAGGGGGAGAAGACCACGTCAGTGCAATCATAGAACAAGTGTTTGGCGGAGAAGATCTGAGGACGGCTCGAAAGTGCGAGGTTGTGGGTTGTCATTACCTCCTTCGCCATTCTAGCTGAGGAAACAACTACGGTTGGGATTTCACCAAGCTGTAAGAAGATGATTGGGCCGTATGTTCTCGCAAGGTGGTGGAGGGATATGTATGGCAATTGCCTAGCTGATGGAGATTTCTGAGGATCGGTAACTTGGGAGGGCTTGGTGGGAAGTTGTACTTGCTTTTCCTAGGCTTGTTCTTTAAGAGAACTACAATTACAGCTGCTACTACCAAGGTTGAGAGAAACAGATGCTGAAGGAGAGCCATTTTCATTTCACGAGAAACTTGCACAGTATGTGATGTTGCAACTGTGGTCTTATTTGATCTGTATACAGTGTCTCTTCCTATACAAGGGACTTGTAGAAACTATCTCAGTTTGCTGAAAAATCTTTTGGTTTAGTCAATATAAGTCGAGTTAGCAGATGTCACCCTTTCATTTGGTACTTCTGTGATAGGTTCGTCATGGTTCAAGACATCAGCCCTAGTTGCAAGTTGGCGTGTGTTCCTTCATCTTATCCCCTTAGCATTGCCTCAGGATAATCATCTTTGGTGGGGTTATGATAGTATACTACCAGGATAGGGGTAAAAATAGCAGGAAATACGAATGCTGTCGTGACACAAGTTGCCCAACTATCTAGTGATCGCTCAGTTACTGGTCTTGGAATTGTTTGGACTGTTGTGTGGACAACTGGTTTTGTGGTCCTCCTTTTCTAGATCGATACGTAGTCCACAGTCAGGCCAATCATCGGAAGCCCCATGCCTTTGGAAAAATCTCATCGGTCTTGGAATTGTCATAGTTTAGAAAATTCCCTTTTGATAGAGATCTGCCAAGAAATTAGGTCCTTCAAAAACTTTTCTTGATGTGTCATGTGATGGAAATGAAAACGCTCATACTAACACCTAGAAAGGGGGGGTGTTGAATAGGTGTTTAAAATAAATCTTGACAAATAAATGCAGAATAAAATAAGTTGTGATCAAAGTTTGAAAAATGATTAGAGTCTGATTACACGAGCTAACTTCTCGTGAAAATTCAGAATTAGGTAATAGGTGGAATAGATTTTTGCGAAACTTAAGACGTTACAATGAATAAAGCTGAAAAGAGTTGAGGGAAAAGAAAATTACATACGAGATTTATAGTGGTTTGGCTTAGATCAAGCTTAAGTCCACTTTCCCATGCTGGCGGCCTTTGGCTGAACTTCACTAAAGTATCAACAGAGAAGTATAATATTTTGAGTGCAAACACTCAGTGCAAGATTTCATTTTCCCACACTAAGTCACTCTTCTTATGATTTTATTTCTTGAATACAATTTGTAAGAGCTGTCATTAAAGAGCAAGTGGTTGGAAATACTTCAGACTATGAAATTTTAATTTTCATGCTCTATCTCAAATAGACTGAATGACTATCTTAAATACTCTTCCACGCCTTACTAGCTGTTGGCATTCTCTAGAGAAATTTTTTTTCAATCAATCAATTGGATAGAATCGATTAAGGAAATCTTGTAACCGTTTGAAGATTGAGATGAAAATCCATTGATTCCAGTTGTCCATACAATCAGAATCTATGTTTCTATAAGTAGATGTTTTCCAAAAAGGAACTTGTCTTCAGGATTAATTTCATCAATTCGTGAT
This sequence comes from Eucalyptus pumila, assembly GCA_016097595.1. Lineage (NCBI taxonomy): Eukaryota > Viridiplantae > Streptophyta > Magnoliopsida > Myrtales > Myrtaceae > Eucalyptus > Eucalyptus pumila. The sequence continues at coordinate 1,299,354 of CM027847.1, forward strand.
TGATTTCATTAATGTACTTATAAAAGATAAGTGAGATTTTTCGCTAGAAAGCTAGAAAATAAATCTCTATTATGTTCATATTGAATCCTTATTGCAAGATCAATAAATTTGAGCGTGATTATATCTTCATTGTGGACTTGGTTTCAATCTGGATTGCATTAGAGTGTGAAAGACTTCTGGAATGAATAGACTTTGACAAGAGTTTGCGATATGTCTTCAGAAGTCTACATTTTTTTAGAATAAGAACAAGAACAAAAACAAGAAAGTTCTGTCAACTTCAAAACCTGGTAAGAGTTTTCTGAACAATCTCCTCATTTTTTATGGTCACAAAATTTTCATGCAGATATAAGCATAATATGAAGGTTATCCTGCAAAACAATACTTTAGCAGCACATGATAATCGATAGAGATAATAGATAGTAAGCACAATAAAGTCTACATTCACAAAACACACCAATCAAAAGTCTCCATAAAATAAATCATACCAGCCTGGAAAAACTCAGTCAGCACCAACAAAAGCTTCAAATTTGCAAAACTCTACCGCTTTTTGTCAACAACAAAATGAGAAAATCAAACAAGCACAAAGAAAATAAGAAAAAGAGTTTGGTTCTAAAAGAATAAGGGTTGCCTAGGAATACGAACAAGTTGGAAATCCTCCAAAGTCTGCATGGTCTTCTCAAGCTTAGTTAAGCACTAATGAAAGATAATCTCAACTTTCGCTAAATTTTGAGATGCTTGCTCATGGTCTGAACTTTATTATCAAGAGACTGTACCTTTCCAGTAAGAGAGTTTGAGGTAGTACCAAGAGCAGCATGCAACTTCTGGATTTCAACTTCCATTCCATATGGGAGAAGTACACTATCAGTGCCATAATTTGTGTATGGCGCTCACTTTGGTGCCAAAAGTTTTCATCATATCACTTAAGTGCCAAATGAGAGGAAAAACGATTACTTTGGTGCCACCGGTGACAGACTCCGGCTAAAATGATTATATGGCTTTTATATTTAAAATAAAATAAAATTGAGAAGCCTTTTAAATGATGTCATTTTCCGTCTTCCTTAAGAAAACGACGTCAGTTTGCTGTCCTACGTGGATGGCCTCACTAAAACAACACTGCACAACTCATTTGGGGATTGAAATTAGGGTTTTTTTTGTCTACTGTCGCTCGGCCACCGTCGCTCAGCCACCATCCCTTAGCCATAATCACTTGGCTGCCATCCCTTGGCCACCGTTGCTCAGCCGCCATCCCTCGACCTCAATCGTAGTTGCTTGCCATAGCAAGACAAAAGAAAAAAAAAACGAACAGAAAATCTCGAGGGAGGGGGAGGTGTTGACGGCGAGGGCGGAGGAGGGGATGGTGGGGCCACGACCATCGCCGTCGTTGTAGTTGGCTTCATTGACGACCTCCATGGCATTCCAGATCTTCGTGGCTACCATTGGCCGGATCGCTCGTACTTCTGGAGATTCTTCAAGCTCATGCTTCCTCTGTGCTCGGCGATATTCCGTGGGAAAAGGCGGTGGTGGGGCTGAGATTCGGGGATTTGAAAGGTCGACAAGGTGATTGAAAATGGGGGAAAAACTACTGGGGGAGGGCGAAGGTGAGTGCGTGGTTTTTTTTTCTGGAAAACTACTGGTGTTGTGCTGGTGCGCTGCTGGTGTTGTTGGTGTTATTCTTCGACGCTGCTGGTGTTGCTAGTGTTGTTCTTCAGCATCGCTAGTGTTGCCGATGCTGTTCTTCAGGGAAGAAGATGACGCATTCTCTCTCTCTCTCTCTCAATTTGGGGATTTAGGGTTTTGAATTTGGGGGAAAGATATAAAACGGTGTCGTTTTGTTGTTTAAATGCTGACTATACTCTCTAGCAAGCCACATTAGCTTAAAAAAATTTAAAAAGTGTCACGTCGGATTTCTGGCCAACTAGATAGAAGTTGGCACCAAAGTGAGCGTTTTTCAAATTTTTTGGCACCAAAGTAAGTGCCATACACAAGTTATGGCACTAATAATGGACTTCTCCCATTCCATATTTTTATGCCTTAATCTCCAAAAGGAACTCCACTATTCGAGAATAGTTTGATTATGGTTCAGTTTGGGCACTAGCTTCAGCAAACTGTACTAGTGGAGTATCCAGAGGTGAAGGAACATTGACCTAAACATGTAAAATTTATTGCTCCCCCTGAACATTAGCTTCTTTGTCTTGACCCTCAGGAGAAACTTCAGGGAAATGAGATGCATAAATATCTTCGACATCTAGAGGAGATCGACTGATGCCATCACTAGCAGTTGGTTCAACAATCTAGTCATTAGGAGTTTTCTCATCTACTCTCCCTGTCACAATGCCTTCAGTCTGTGGAAGAACTCCTTCTCCTTCCTGCACTCCTTCTCTTTTAGCATTGGTTTGTTGACCAATTCCCTTCTCTCCAGCATCTCCTACATCAACTTCCCTTGTATTTTCTCATTCCTTGTTAGAATGCTCCTATCCCTTGTTCATATTGGCATCTCTCTCTTCATCATCTGAGTCATCCTCCTCACTCTCTTTTACTCTAGTTTCTTCTTCTTCACTTTCTTTTTCCGGTTCTTTCTCATTCTCATCCTCTTCTTCTTCCTTAGAATCGGCTATGCCACCAAGAGGATCACGCATGACAACATTTACCACAGTATCAGAGATGGTCTCATCTTTATCATCTTTCTCTTCTTTGTCTTGTAGAAGAAGAACATGTCGTTTTCTCTTTGGAGTTCGTGAGACAACGCTCTTCCCTTTGCGTTTCTTCTTAGCTGGAGATCCTAACTTAGCTTTGCTAGCATATTCTTTCTTCAAAAGTTTCAAAGCTCCAAATAGATCTTTTAATCTCATTTTTGAGATCATTTTAAGTCCAATTTGCATGAGAATGATGGTTCTTGAGCAAAAATTGGATTGCGGTTGAATTTGGAAGTGTTAGAAAAGTCTAGTTACCAATGTTATATATGGAAATTGTCATTTTCCCTTCATGACAGTTTTGTACATGTGCAGTAAGATTGTGGGAGGGAGTGAGAAAGCAACACCATTACAGATGGTCCACATCATTTTTACCTCAAATCTGAAAACATCAGTTTTGGAAGCAGCCTTGGTCTCATGCAGTTGATGACGATCTTGTGGAGTAAAATATTAGAAGTAAACATCCTAGAGTAAGTAATGCTTCCCCAAGGAATCTTGTCCTTCACTAGAAACTTGGTGACCTCTTCGTTTTTTTTTTTTTTGTTGGTAAAAGGTACTCATATTAAGCTAATAAATATTTACAACAAAAACGGCACCAAAACATACACTCATAATGAACAGAGGCATAATGAGTGGAAGGATGCTGATGCAAGAAAAAAAGGGAAGCCAACAAGGCACAAAATGCGGTTAAGCCGCACAACTACAGCCACATCCAATAGACGGACCAAACAAAAGAAGGTGACTAGTTGGCCAAACAATGGCAACCCAAGCTAAAACCAAACAAAACGTTATCGCCCAAACGGAAAGGACAAGACAATCTAGAGGAATCAAGGCCAGCATCGAAACAACAAGCATAGCGGCAGACCCTCCTACACCATCACTCCAATATGGAAATATTACGGATGCGCCAGAGTAGAAGAGAATATGAAGGGGTCTATCCCCTAGCTAGAAGTCTCCTATTTCTTGGATTATCTTTAACATTTGAGAATGTTAGAGCCTTAACCTTAACTACTTTAATAAGGTGGTTCTTCACGGCCGAAAGTGTGAAGGTATAGTTCCTAAAGAGAATCTCATTTCTATATTTCCAAATAAGGTGGCAAAGAGCCCCAAAAGAGAACCTAGCGATAGAGTGATAAAAATCTTTACCGATAGGATAGCCCAGCAAAAGTTGTCATCACAAGTCCCATTCCTCTAAGGGAGGTTGCATTTGGCAGCCCAAGAGAAGGCACAACTAGTCATAATGCTACAATAAAAAACAGATGATCAATAGAATCCAGAGTTACTTTGCAAAAAGGGCACACCGCATCTCCAATCCTTCCATGCGATAAGAGTAAGGCCTACGTAGGAAGACGGTTCTTGATTATAAGCCAAATAATGAACTGATATCTTGGAGCTATATCATTGTTCCAAATCAATGAATCACAATTGACCCGAGGCTTCTTTTTTCTGATGAGGTGCCAAGCCGAAGCAACTGAGAATAAATTAGACGTGTTTCCTTGCCAAGTAAGACGATCCGGAGCCTGCACTAGAAAGGGAAGGGGATGTTCCCAAGACTGTAAAGCTTCTCCCATGGTCTGACCAGTAGGCGAAAAAAGATCAACCACCGTCGCATGCCTAGAAAGACCAGATCTATAAATGAAAGAGTCAGAAAACATCAAGTTGAAGGGGCCTCTCGGGTGCTAGTGGTCGAACCAAAAGGAAATAGAGTAGCCATCTCCTAACTTCCATAGAAAAGATAACAAAAAATTAGTCCTAAGGTGGAGGATTCGCTTCCACGCCCAAGAGTAGTATGTGGGTTGTTTAATCACCCAAAAACTCTTCCTTTTAAGGAAGGTCTAGTGGATCCACTTATAAGGATTCCTTGTCCGTAAATAGGATCCATATGTGTTTTAGCATCGCTACCTTGTTACAATCCTTCAGACTGCGGATGCCTAGCCCTCCTTCTTCCTTTGGAAGGCAAACATCATCCCAGGATACCTTGGCACCACCCCTTCCTAGGCCAAGGCCCTTCTAGAGAAACTATCTCAATATTTGTTCAATACAATCCAACACTGCAACAGGGATGATAAAGACACTAGCCTAGTAAGCTTGTATTGCATGAAGAACTGACCTTATAAGCTGGAGACATCCAACAAAAGAAAGGAAACGCTGAGTCCAGGACTGGACTCTTGTAGTTATGTGATCTACAAGAGAAATGCAATCCGCCTTGCCGAGTTGGGAGGAGATAATAGGAACTCTAAGATACCGCACCGGCAAACACCCCTCCTGAAAACCAAACACTAGGAGAATCTCTCTGTGCAAATCTACTGATCCTCCAGCAAGAAATATCTCACTCTTATTATAATTAGGCTTGAGTCTACTCCAAGAAGAGAAGGTATCCAAACCCTATTTTAAGAGTGAGATTGAAACCAAGTTAGCTCTGCAAAACAAAAAGACGTCATCCGCAAAGAAGAGATGTGAAAGACTCAAAGCCTTGCATCTCCAAAAGAACTTGAAACCCAGTTGCCTAGAGTGGACACTAAGGATCCCAGAAAAAACCTCAATGATTAAGGTAAAAAGGTAAGGAGAGATCGGATCCCCTTGGCGAAGGCCTGGGCCACTAGGGAAGAAATCATGAAGTACTCCATTCAACGAAATAGAAAACTTAGAAGTGTGAACACATACCATAATGATCCGAACAAAATGATCCGAGAAGCCAAAGTCATGAAGAACTAGCTCCAAAAAATCCCAATCTACTGTGTTGTAAGCTTTCTGAAAGTCCACCTTTATCGCACACTTAGACACATAAGGATCAAGATGGAAGTTGGCAAATAACTCCTAGGCAATAAGAATGTTGTCTCTAATTATCCTGCCTTTGACGAAGGCATTTTGATAAGGGCTGATGATATCATTAAGGACTGCAGCTAGTCGATTAGCCAAAAGCTTCGTAATGCATTTGTAAATAGTATTACAATATGCAATAGGCCTGTAATCATTAACAGATGTAGCATTAGGAACTTTTGGGATCATTACTAAGATGATATTGTTGATTTCCTTGAGAAGTCTCCACGTTATAAGAAAATTCTTAATCGCTTCAATGACCAAAGGTCCAACTACCTCTCAATTATGCTTGAAGAACTCGACATTAAAACCGTCTGGTCTTGGAGCCTTCTCTCGAGCAAGAGAGAACATAGTATCCTGAATCTCTGAATAAGAGAAAGGACAAGATAGAGAACTGACCTATTCCTTAGTGAGAGGGCATCGTATAACCTCCCGAAGATCCATTAATGAGGGGTTGGAGGACAGGGGGCATGGTGCCAAAAGCTCTTGGAAATGAGAAACGAAGGTATGGTGACCTCTTCGTTGGTCAAATTGATGGGCAAGAATCCACTCATTTCTACTTCTAGAATATCAGCCAACAAATTAACATCAATATCATACACTTTATCATTCACAGTAAATTGAACATGAATGGGATCCAAAACAGACAGGTTGGAATAAAAGTAAGCAGTCAATTTGGGATAAGCATCATATGACTCCACATGGAACCTTTCCATCTGAAGCTTGGAAAAATTTTCTCGCAAGTTCACCTTGATGGAATCTAGGAGATCAAAATATTCAATTCAAGGGTTGATGACTCTTCTGTTTAGCATCTTTGAGTAGACTTTCTTATGGTCCTTTGACCAAAACAACTTCCCTTTTGTTCCAGCGATCTCTACAGCATAACCCATTTTGGGTTGTAAATTTTAAACACCCTCTCATCATCATCTTCCTTTTTTGCTTTTAGTTTGACCTTTTGTGCCAAAGCGAGGATTGGTGAGAAAGTTTGAAAATTTATTTTTTGCTCTTCTAGCCTCTACCAGCCTTAAGTTTTCCATAGCCCTCAAGAACAAGGTTTCGTTCCCATAGTTATTTTCTTTCAATAACGAACTTATGAAATCCATGAGACTTCCTCCCTTTTCAAAAACTCATAATGTTTGAGAAGTACCTCGGCATTCTTACCAAAATAGGTGTCGCTTCCTAAGTAATCTCTTTTTCCACTGATTGTCGATTTGTGCTTCGAGGCGATTCATTCTCGGTGAGATCAAAATGCGTTGGACCTTTAGGGACAAACCAAGGCCTGCGACTAGCAATGCGAGAGGATTTCCTTTGATAAGACATTGAAACGAACTTGGAGGATTTTGATGACATGTTCATGAGTGATCGAGTGAGAAATTTTACAAAGAATGTGAGAGAAGCGAGAGTTTGAGAGAAAGATTAAGGTTTGCAGAGAGTCAAATTATTGGGGGAAAATGGTTAAAGATTTTATTTAAAGAAAATGAACCAAGGCAATCGAACATGCACCAAAAAAAAAAAAAAAAAACTTCCGTTTTTAAAAAATTAAAAAGTAACTATCAATAATTTTTGAAATATTAATTCCAAAAAATCAGTAGAGATATAACAATTTCCAAAAATATAAAAAGCAAGTAATAAGTCAAGAATAATCATACCTGTTCAAGAAGGAAATAAACTTACATGCCAAAATTTGAAATATAACTACCTAAGTCTAAAAGGCTTTCAGAAGGATGTTTCTACTATAAGTTGAACTGATGAGTTTGCTCGTCTATAGACTTTAACTAGATGCAAAACTAATAATTAGCTTTTCACAAATGAACTCGAATAATCCGTTATCCAGTGGCTTAATGAAGATATCTACCAGTTGATGCTTCGAATCAATGAATTGAACATTGATTTCGCCATTTTGTACATGGTCTCTTATGAAATGATGGCGAATTTCAATATGTTTTGCTCTTGAATGGAGAATAGGATTTTTGATGAGGTTGATTGCACTTGTGTTGTCACATCTGATTTTAGTGCAATGTTCTTCTATTCAAAAGTCCTTTAGTTGTTGCCTGATCCAAAGAATTTGTGAACAACAACTTCCAAGAGCAATATATTCCGCTTCTGCCATTGAGAGTGCCACAATACTTTGGTTATTTGAAAACCAGGACACTAACATTTGTCCCAAGAGTTGGCACGTTTTTTAAGTACTTTTCCTGTCAACTTTATAACTAGCTAGATCAGCATATGAGTATCCAAGTAATGTAAAGTCTCATCTTTTTAGATACCATAGACCTAACTTTGAATTTGTTGCAATATATTTGATAATACGTTTAACAGTACTGAGATGAGATTCTCTAGGATCGGCTTGCAATCTAGCACACATACACACACTGAATAATATATCATGTCGAGAAGCAATAAGGTAAAGAAGAGAACCAATCATGCTTTTGTATGTCTTTTGGTCAACTTTCTTTCCATCTTCATCCTTGTCAAGCTTGGAAGAACTTTGCATAGGAGTCTTCGTCTTCTTGCAATTTTCCATCCCAAACTTCTTGATAACATCTATGGTATATTTTTCTTGATAGATGAAAGTTCATTTCTTTGATTGTCTGACTTCTAGACCTAGAAAGAATGTTATCTCACCCATCATGCTCATTTCGAATTTTTCCTGCATAAATTTTGAAAATATCTTTCATAGACTTTTGTTAGAAGACCCAAAGATTATATCATCTACATATATTTGAACAAGTATAAATTTTTTTTCTTCCCTATATAAAGCCTTCTTACGTTTGTAGACAAAGTCTGGTTTTCTAGGATCTTTAAATCCCGGTGGTTATTCCATATAGAGTTCTTGTTTGAACCCATTTAGGAATGCACTTTTGACATCCATTTAGAATAACCTGAAATTATGAAAACATGCATATGCAAGCAATAATCTTATGGCTTTTAACCTTGTTGCAAGTGCATATGTCTCATCATAGTCTATTTCTTTCTTTTTCTTTTTTTGTGCATAACATTTTGCAACAAGCCTTGCTTTGTTCCTTGTTACTTTACCCTTTTCATCAATCTTGTTTCTGAACACCCACTTTGTTCCAATCACAGATTTTCCTTTTGGTTTTGGAACTAACTCCCAAACATCATTAATTTTGAATTGTTTGAGTTCTTCTTGCATTGCTTCCATCAAGCTTTCATCAGATAAAGTTTCTTCTACTCCCTTTAGTTCTATTTCAAATATAAGAGTTAGGGCACTTGTGTCTCCTCTTACTTTGGATTTGGTAAAAATCGCTTCTTCTATATTGCCAATAATGACCTATTTAGGATGGTTTGATTTGTACTTCCAGTTCTTGTTAGATTTGTCACTTTCTGCAAGGGTTTTCTAAACGTCAGTTTTCTTTTATTCTTCTGAATTTTCTTCTGCCTGACTTTGATCACTAGAAGATTGAGGTTCCTTGGGGGAATCAGACTTTATTAAGTCTAAAACTAGTTTAGACTCTTCAAGTTGAGTTTCATCTTGTTGGTTTTGAACACTTTCTTGAAATTTGACATTTATGTATTCTTTGATAGTTTGTGTAGTCTTGTTGAAGACCTTGTAAGCTTTGTTTGAAGTAGAGTAGCCAAGAAATATTCATTCATCCGATCTTTCTTCAAATTTCCTAAGCCGATCATTTTCATTCTTCAAAATAAAACACTTGCAACCAAACACATGAAAATAAGAGATATTTGGCTTTTTTCCTTTGTAAATTTCATAGGGAGTTTTCTTTGGGATGGATTTTAAGAATACTCTGTTAATTATATAATAGGCAACTGAAACTACCTCTAACCAAAAACGAGAAGAGACTCTATTTTCAATTAGCAGAGTTCTGGCCACCTCCTGTAATGACCTTTTTTATTTTTATTTTTTATTTCTACAACTCCATTTTTGTTCTAGGGCGTATGAAGAGGGGAAAACATATTGTAGACCATTCTCATCACAAAAATTTGTAAAGTCTTGATTTTCAAATTCTCCTCCAAGATCAGTCCTTATGCTTGAAATGTCATAACTTTTTTCATTATGAACCTTCTTAGCAAACTTTGAAGAATATGCGAAGGTTTTTGTTTTATTGCCAAGAAAAAAACCCACATAAATCTTGAATAATCATCCACAACTACCAAACAGTATCTCCTACCACCAACGCTTTGTGTTCTAGTTGGTCAAAAAAGATCTATGTGAAGAAGCCGCAATACGCGATTAACGAAAACTTGATTTATAGGTTTAAATGAGCTTCTGACCTGTATTCCCAAGATACATGGAGTACTCAACTCAGACTTCTGGTACACCATTCTGGGAAGACCACGACTAGCTTCATAGATGATAGTTTAGCAATTTGTTTCATACTCACATGACCAAACTTGCTATGCTAGAGATATGATTCATCTTGAATTGAGATAAGTCATTGAGAGTTCTCTGGACTTATGTCCAGAAGATAAATATTGCCATGTCTTTGCTCGGTGAATGTTTGAGAAAAGTCTTGACTAACTTCAGAACAAACATCTTCTTGGAAATTGATTCTGAATACTGTATCACATAGCTGGTTTATGCTAAGAATATTGTAATTCAAACATTTTACTATAGGAACATTGTTGATAATCAAACTTTCAATTCTCATTGTTCCATATCCAATAATTTTTCCTTTGCCGTTCCCACCAAACGAAACATTTCCTCCTTTTTGTTTTTCTAGTTTTACGAAATTGCTTGAATCTCCAGTCATATGTTTAGAATAGCCATTGTCCAAGTACCATTTGTTTTTTTTCTTTTAACAGTAATATGCAATAAAAAGGAAATCTCAAACTTTCTTTGGTACTAAAATTTTCTTGAGTCCTGGCAAGTTAGTTTTAAAGACAGCTTTTGCCCAATCAATTTCAACAAGTCTCCAAACTTTAGGACATTCATTCTCAAAATGTTCTGGGATGTTACACTTAAAACATTTAAGAGCACTCCGGCCAATATGTTTTACAAAAACTTTTTGAAAATGATTTTTGTAAGAAAATTTTTGAGGTCTTTGTCTAAAGTCATTTAAGCTAAATTGCTTTGCATTTTCCCAATGAGCTTTCAAAATACTGAACCCAACACACCCTAAGTCTCTTATTGACTTTAGGAAAATTGATCAAAAGAGTACTTTCTTTATTGATACCCAAACCTGATTTGTTGTAATAGGGTATTTGAGATGAAAGAATTTTCTCTAAAGTTTTTGATCCTTAAGAAAACTTTGTAGAAATATATGAAATCTCCTTTTCAAACATTCATTTTCTTTTGAAAGAGAATCAATATTTTCTTTCAAATCATAAAATCATTTTTCAGATTCTCAAACTTTTCTCTCCAGGAATTATCCCGTTGTTTGAGTTTTGATTTAATTTGGAGATCTTGTTAAGAGAAGATTTGAGGTTTAAGCAAAGTTTATCTATATACTTAGAAACTTTAATAGGAATTTCTTAATGACTTATCTCGATTTCCTTATCAGATTCTAAGTTTGTGTTAGAGCCTAACTTTGATGTTGAGTCTGATTCTGAGTGAGCCATCGGACAGATACTTGCAAACTTCTCTTCACTTTCCTCACATTCTGTGTCACTTCAGGTTTTTGCTTTTAGAGCTTTCTTGTATTTTTCATACTTTCCTTTCTTCATTTTCAACAGGGACAATTAGGCTTGATGTGTCCATTTTTCTTACACTCAAAGCATACAACATCCTTGCTAGTTTTAGCATCTTCCATCAATCTTTTCTAGAAATTTTGCTTGCTTTACTTTTTTCAGTTCAATCTTCTTCCTATCGTATTTAGTTTCTTGAATTTCTTTATCATGAGAGCCAACTCCTTGTCATCCATATCATCATTTGTGTCTGTATCATCATAATCAACATTAGACTTAAGCGCAATTGACTTCTAACCTTTTGGATCCTCTTCATCATTGATCCATTCCACTTCATGCAATTGAAAAGTGCCTATAGCTCATCAACAAAAAGAGACATGATTCTTTGTGTCTCTCAAATTGATGTTTTCACATGAGTCCAGTCCTTTGAAAGTCCTCGTAGAAGTTTGTTAACCTTCATTAGTATTGCTCCCCCCCTCCCCAACTAGTCTTGGTGCTAAATAACTTGCCATAGAAGATCTTTAGCTCAGAAGTATAAATACTTCAATAGAAGAGCATAGGGCTTTGATACCAATTGAAAACGCTAAAACTAACACCTAGAGGGGATGAATAGGTGTTTAAAATAAACATTGAAAAATAAATGCGGAATAAAATAAATTGCGAGCAAAGTCTAAAAAATGATTAGAGTATGATTAAACGAGCTATTAGACTTCTCGTGAAAATTCATAATTAGATAAGAGATGGAATAGAATTTTGCGAAACTTAAGACGTTGCAACGAATAAAGCTGAAAAGAATTAAGGGAAGAGAAAATTGTACACGAAATTTATAGTGATTTGGCTTAGATCAAGCTTACGTTCACTCTTCCACGCTGGTAGCCTTATGGCTGAAATTCACTAAAGTATCAATAAAGAAGTACAATATTTTGAGTACAAACACTCATTGGAAGATTTCTTTTTCCCACGCTAAGTCACTCTTCTTGTTATTTTCTCTTTTGAATACAATTTGTAAGAGCTGTTGTTGGAGAACAAGTGGTTGGAAATACTTTAGACTTTGGAATTTCAATTTTCACTCTCTATCTCAAATAGACCGAATGACCTCCTTAAATACTTGTCCTCCACGACTTACTAACTATTAGCATTCTCTAAATGAATTTCTTCCAATCAATTCATTGGATAGAATCGTTTAAGGATATCTTGTAGATGTTTGAAGATTGAGATGTAAATCCGTTGATTCTGGTCGTCTATAAAATCAGAATCTAGGTTTCCATAAGTCAATACTTCCCAAAAAGGAACTTGTCTTCAAGATTGATTTCATCAATTCGTGATTGATTCCATTAATGTATTTATAAAAGGTTGTTGACACCTAAATTTTGGCTAGGTATTTTAATTTAAATTGTATAAGAAAATTAGGGACCTATTCGGCCCCACAAAAATGATTTTTGCATAATTAAAGCTTAGCTTTTATTTGCGTCCATTAATCTTTATTTTCCTTTTTAAACTTATATTTCACTTTTTTTGGATGACGATGACGATGACGATGATGATGAATAGAGTAAGCAGCCTGTCGGGGCTAGGCCTTCACACCTAGCCCTTTTAACCTGGCTTTTTCTTTCCCAAGCCTGACCCCTCCTTTTTTCTCATTGTCTTCTTCTTCACCTTGTCTTTTTCCTCATCTCTACAGCACGCACAAAGGAGGCGGACGCGCACAAGAGGAGACGACGATGTATGGTGCAAGCGGTGGGGATGCACCATCAATGCCAAGTAGGCCTTCCTGGAAGGGGAAGGACTGATGTTGGTTCAATTGGTGAAGGAAAGCGGGTTGGCGCACCAAAGACTATTGGCCTAGCCTCCATCGATCGGACCCCCCTCACCTATAAATAGGGCGTTGGGGGAAGGCCAAAGTCATGACGTAGAGGGAGATTGAAAGCATGCGAGATTCGAAAGCTTCCTCTGAGAGACTTTAAGGGAGGCCCAAATGCTTGCAAGCCGAGATTTGAGAGTTCGCGGGCGGAAGAGACCTATGGCGAGCGAATCTGAGCGAGAGGGAGTAGGTCAGATCTGGGGGAGCCTGGGGTGGAGAAGAGTCTCGGCTGTGCACGCACTCAATTGTCAGTCTTCCAGTGATGCCCTCGGGGCGAGTAGGTAAAGCCTGGCGACACCCTTGCCCTATTCTTGACCGTTGTAGGAAGGGGTCTTCGAAAGCCGTTGGTTTCGTTGTTGTGTGGGTCTGTGGGCAGTGGTAGTCACCAAATGGAGGCTGAGCCCTATGCTCAAAGCGGCTGGGACAGGACTGAGCATGCTCTTGGCCGCACTAAGGTGTTGCTTGCCTCAGTCTCCATTGCGGCGAGGCAAGCGAGCATGATGGACAAAGTAGCGATGAGCGAGAGGAAGAGGAATGCAAGAGGCCGAGTGGTGTCTCGATCGACAGCAACCAACCCAGCGGAGGGTTGGTCCTTGGCCTGGGCTGGCCACGGCAGCGCTGGAGGAATCACGTGACTGGGGACGAATGCCACTTGTTGCTAGCATCGAAGGGGCAACGGCATTCGCAGGAGCTAGATCTGGTGCTAGTTTCTCCAAGCTAGGGCTTCATCTGTCCAAGTCAGGAACCATGTCAAATGAGGGCCCCGGTCGGGTAGGGTTTTTGCCCATTCGAAATGGGTCAGGCATGTGGGTCTTAACCGGGTGGGGTTTTGATTGGTTTGGGCCAACCGAGCTCGGTTGCACGTGGGATGGTCTTGCATGGGCCTAGGGATAGGTGGCCCTTTTTGTTTTTTTAAATTTGTGGGCTTTGATTAAAAAAAAAAAGAAAAAAAAGAAAGAGAGGAATTCTAGGCTGGATTGACCCCTCAGGCCCATTTGGGTTGGCGGTCGGACATTCGGGCTGGAGGTCAGCGAAGTGAGTTGGTCCCAACCCAGGGATCCGACCCGGGTCGTTTTATTATATTATAATAATAAAAATAAAATTTAAATATTTTAAAATAATAAATAAATATAATTTATTTTTCAAAAAATCAGAAAAGCCTAATATTCTATGTTTTTCCAAAAAACTAGAAAAAGCCAAAAAAAATAATTTATATTTTCAAAAAAAGATAAAAAAAATTGAAAAATATGTTTTTCCTTCATAAATGCTTGAAAAATCCTTTGAAAATCCAAAACAGCCTTAAGGTTTAAACAAGATTAGGTACTGAAAATGCATTAGTGATTAACTAGTATAATCAAGTCCCTGATTCTAATTTCTCTAGTTGCGCATGAGCGAATATTTCTCCTAATATATCGTTTGGGTTTCTAATCGATCTACCTCAAATTGATTAGTGGCGACTCTTTTAGGTTAAAAAATCAAAACTTTTTAGTCATGAATTGGTGGGTTTGGGAGAACCTGGGTTAAATTTAATAGACTTAGCCAAGCCATTAGTCTCCGCCAGCGCATATAATCGGGCGTCGAAAAAAAGAGGTCGCGACAAAGGTAAGTGAGATTTTTCGCTAGAAAGTCAGATATTAAGGAATAAATCTCTATTATGTTCATATTGAATCCTTATCGCAAGATTAATAAATTTGAGTCTGATTATATCTTCATTTTGAACTTGGTTTTAGTTCGGATTACGTCAGAGTGGGAAAGACTTCTTGAATGAATAGACTTTAACAAGAGTTTGCGATATATCTTTAGAAGTCTACTATTCTTTAGAATAAGAATAAGAACAAAAACAAGAAAATTTTATTAACTTCAAAACCTGGTAGGTGTTTTCTCAACAGGAAACCTAGCATATGGCCTATTTTTGCAAGATTATTCTTAAGTTGCTTATCTGGAGTGGCGTGAACACAATCTTGTGATACAGTCTCCCTTTTGTATGGTATTCTACTGTATTTAAAGAGGAAGTATGTTATGGTTTTGTTTTTTTTTGGAGAATTTGACAGCAACTATATTGATGAAAGTGGGTTGAAATTCCACGTAATCCAATTATGCAAAATGCGAAAAGTGCGTTTGGAAACTTGTTGATTTTTGGATCTCTGGTACCAATCCTGGATTGTGGAATCATGATTTTGATATCATCGTTAGTTTGTAGTTTGATGTGCGAGTGTGAATGTTTGTGGGATATATTTGGTAGAGGAATAAGAAGGGGACAAGGAATATAAATTTAAGATTTTATGGGACAAAGATAGTTTCTCTAGTTTAACAAAATAACTGTCCAGGTGAAGAAGTAATGATGGAGGAGCAAATTTACTTTATGCTCAGCTTCCCACACGGTGGAGGATTACTCGCCACCTACCTCCACGATCAATCCAATCTCCATTCATAGAGCACATCCCCCGCCTTAGATTGTTTACCACAATTCCTAACTGCCATGAAATATGGAGGAAAATTACTGAAAAGGTCTTATATTTATTACACTTGTATTAATTTAGTCATACACATCTCAATTTGGCCAACTTAGATATAAACCTTTTGTTGTCAATACAGTCATAAACTTTTCAATTGTGCTAATTTAATAATAAACATTTCAATGATTTGTAAATTTAATCATTTCTACCAATTTTGATCGAATAAACGTTGACTTGAGAGTCTAGTTAGCGCTAGACCTCTCACATGGCATGGCCCACGTTAATAAATGTAGACAAATTTTTGGTAGTTTTGTAAACTTTTCTCTGAACTTTTTATTCTTTATTCTTTTCTTTTTCTCTTCCAATTCTTGGCCACTAAGGTCGCAGAAGTTGCTGGCCATAGGAGTAGGCCGATGGGGGCAAGGGACGCCCTTGTCGGCTAAGAATTAAAAAAAAAAATTCAGAAAAGTTTTTAAAAAAGTGCAAAGAATTTTTCACATAAGCATAGACCATGCCACATGTGATGAGCGTTGACCATACTTTTGTGTTAGCTTTTTTCTTGTCAAGATTAATCGAAAATGCTAAATTGACATAATTGAAAATGTTCAAGACTCAATTGATAAATCGCCAAATGATTTAGGATTAAATTGGCATCATTGAAAAAAAATTAGGATTGAATTGACACATATGCAATATGCTTAAGACTTTTTTAGGAATTACCCCCAAATTAAACTAGAACCATAAACTTTAACTTCCTCCTAAGACTAGATTTCTACATGCTACCCTATTCTAGAAGTTGGATTACAAATTCCAACAAAACCTAACATTCATATTGTTGAGAAAGCTCCCATCAAGTTTTGAAGTTGACAAAACTTTCATTCTCTTATTCTTACTTTTACTTTAAGGAATATTAGACTTCTGTGATATATTGTGGAATGTTGTCATAAGTCTTTCCCCACTCTGATGAAGATATAGACTGAACTCAAGTCAATAATGTAGATATAATCAGACTCAGGATTATTGATCGTTCAACGAGGATTCAGTACGTGCAAGATTTATTCTTAATATCTAGCTTTTTGGTGGAGAATCTCACTTACCATTTTTCTAAATATATTGATGAAATCAATCACAAATCGGTAAAATCAATTTCGAAGACAAGTTCCTTTTTGGGAAACATCTATTTATGGAAACCTAGATTCTGATTATATGGGCGACCGAGATCATCAGATTTTCATCTCAATCTTCAAACGGCTATAAAATTTCTTTAATTGATTTTGTCCAACGGGTTGATTGGAAGAAATTCATTTGGAAAATGTCAACGGATAGGAAGGCATGGAGGAGTATTTAAGAAGGTCATTCGATCCTTTGAGAGTGTGTGTGAGAATTGAAATTCCAAAGTTTGAAGCCTTTCCAACCGCTTGTTCTTCATCGATAGTGCTTACAATTGTACTCAAGAGAGAAAAACACTAAATGAGTGACTTAGTAAGAGAAAAAGAAACTATTCACTGAGTAATCGTACTCAAATCGTTGTAATTCTCTGTTGATTCCTTAGTGAAATTCAGCCATAAGGCTGCCAATGTGAGAGAGTGGATGTAGGCTTGATCTAAGCCGAATCACTATAAATCTTGTGTCTAATTTTCTCTTCCCTTAATTGTTTTGATTTGTTTGTTGCAATATATTTTTGAGTTCAACTCATTTTCAAAACATCTTATTTGAGTCTGAATTTATATTAGAAGTTTGGTGTCAATCAGACTTTGTTTGAAGAAAATAACTTTTATTGTCTTTATTAGCTTAATATATTTTTACACCTATTCACTCCCCTCCAGGTAGTAATACTAGCACTTTCACCTAACCATAGTCTCTTTGCCTAACAATCCAGTCCTAAGAAGTTAAAGCTAATTTGCCGTTCTATCTCGTGGTTGGACTTCTCTTGATCACGTTGTCGACTTTAAAATAAAAAAAGAAAAAGAAAAACTTACAAACAATAGCTGTCCACATAAATTTGGTCGGCCATTCAAAATATCGATTCATCAAATCTACTCGAGTGAAATCGACTAGGGTGAGTTCAAATCCCGTGCTCATGCTTGGCTAACTGTCGCGGAATAAGAAAAAGTAGCTGAGGGCATCATTTTCCTCTGCAACCAGTTCAGAATAGTGTCTCAGTACCTTCCTCAGGTAGCACCCGTTCTTCTGTGAGATGTCACAAGGACACACGGCATATAGGACCTGATTAAATGAAAACAAAGGAGCTTTGATGGAGTAATAATAAAGTGAGCGATCACCTGAAGGTGAATAGGAAGAGGGGTAAAAGAAACAAGGTGAATGTGAATGGCATTAAAGTGGCATCAGGAGAAAAATGGCCAGAAAGAAGAAGAGAGAAGAAAAAAAGGAAAATGGAAAAAGATATTGATGATCCATATATGTCACGACTACACTCGGTATAATTATGTTGTTTAAACTATGGTTCTTCTTTCAAAATCGTCGGGGCCTCCTACAGTCTTCTAGAGACCAAACTCCCATAACTTGTCGTAACCACGAGTATGTCATAACCCTTACAATCGTCATACAAAAGCTAAGTTGTAGAAGCCACCAAGTCGCGGCCCCCCGGGGGGGGGGGGGGGCGGGGCGGAGGAGCTCTCATATATGATTTACTTATTTGACTTAATGAAAAGTCACATACACTTTTTATGGAACATATAAAGACACTTTAAATCCCAAACTACCTTATTTAACACCACCTTATTTTATTTTTGGTCGAAATAACACCCCCTTATTAACTAGTGGTAATTAAGTCCACTAGCTAATGCTTCAACACCGAGAATACATCGACTGTTCATGACTTAAACTAATAGTACCTGCCTAGCGATGCAGACCAAGCACATATAGCACATGCTTAATTCTTTAACGACAGATAGCATCTAGCTTCATTTCCTTTCGGAGCTTCCATAACAAGCAAAAGCTTAGATATTATTAAACCAAGACGAAGAGGAGATTTTCAGCGAGCTTGTTTGTTGTTCATCTTTGTCTAGGAGAAGCAGGGTTTGGCGACGACAACAAGGTTTTCGATCCTATGCATTGTGATGCCAAAAGCTTCTTCCATATCCAAATCTTTTGGTTGGACACCAGGAGGAAGTTGCCAATCGAAACTGTGAAGAAGTTGAGCTAAAGCAATCTCTACACTGGCATTTCCAAATGTAATAGCTGGGCAGCTTCTTCGGCCTGCGCCAAATGGTATCAGCTCAAAGTCCTGTCCCTTGAAGTCGATGGTGCTATCCAAAAACCTTTCTGGTAGAAATACTTCAGGATCAACCCAGGATTGCGGATCGCGCCCTATTGACCAAGCATTAACAAAGAAACGCGTTTTTGCCGGAATGCAGTATCCATCAATTATTACTTCCTCCATGGATTCTCTTGGGACTAACACGGGAGCAGGAGGATGCAGTCGGAATACCTCCTTGATGATAGCCTTCAAGTATGGTAATTGAGGTAGGTCAGTCTCTTGCACGTATTGTCTCTCTCCCACAACGCTTCGTAGTTCGGCTTGTGCTCTTTCGATGGCTTTTGGGTTCATGACAAGCTCTGTCATTGCCCAGTCAAGAGTGATGAATGTTGTATCTGTTCCTGCTGCAAAAAAATCCTACAACATGGATGGGCTACATGTTAGAAATATTTTCACGCATGTCAGGTATGCTTTGCTGTGCAATCTTTATGGCATATTGAATATGATCACGGGATGGTGCTCGGGCGAGTCAAGCTCAACTGCACTCATAGCAAAAGAAGACCGCACGTACAATTCTTTAGGCCAGACATCGCTTGGCTTGGGTTGAGTTGAAATACGGGATAGGATAAATTATCTTTTCTATTGGTAGCAAGATAAGATATCCCATTTGGCGTGGCCTCTCAACCCCATACTCTTGTCTATTCTCTGAAGCTATGTTTGGTAGCAAGATAAAATACGGGATAGGATAAATTATCTTATCTTGTATTTGGTTCCTCTCTAAAGTTGAATAAAGTTCAAAATAAAAAAGATATGATCCGGATAAAAATATCTTATAAGAGATGTGAGATAAATGCAGATGTGTTTTGTAATATTCATTAGATAAAAGTTATTTTTCTCGAATAACAAATACCTTATATTAATAAAATTTAGATCATAATTAAATAAATAATATTGAAATTCTAATGTAAAAAAGAAAAGTCTAAATTTAAATTTCTTTTTATCACATAATATATATTCTATATATATTTAGCATTTATATTTGTTACATACTTTAGGTATATTAGTCTAGTTCACATTTAATAAAATTTTGATTAAGAATGATGGAAGGGAAAAAAGAATTAAAAAAGAGAGGGAAAATAATAGATAAGAAGTAAATAAAAATGAAGTAGACAAGAGTACGAGAAATTTTTATTATCTCCATTTGTGCTTTTTTTGGTTCATTTACGCTAACATACCTTTAATACTAAACAATGGAATGATGGGATGTGAAAATAATTTTGTTTTATTATTGCGATTCACTAAATAATGGGTATTTTATAACAAAATTCGTGAATTTCATATCCCGTCTTTTCCATTCTTGTTTGATTAGCAATCTAGACGAACTCAATAAAAAAACTTAAATGGAATGTTAAGCTAGAGGGGAGAATGATTCACTGACCAGGATGAGGGCTTTAACATTGGCTCTTGTAAGGGGCATGTCACCGTAACCATTCTTCTCGATATCGATCAAAACATCCACTAGATCTTTCTGCGCCTCCGTAGTTCTGCTTTCATTTGAATGTTCTCTCAGTATCTGGTCAAAAAGATTATCGAAGCGCTTGAAAGTGTGTTGAAGTCTAGATTTCATCCCGGTCAGGCTATGAATGAATTCCATGGAAGGAAAGAAATCTCCTATGCTGAATCCCCCAAGCAGCTCCTGATACTCCTCCAGCATCTTTTGAAATCCATGCTTATCATAATCCCCTCCTGCTGAAAGGTCCCTCCCAAAAGCACTCCGGCATAGAACGTCATTTGCATATAAACCGAGCAGTTTGGAAAGATTTGTGGTGCCTGGAAAAGACTCTGCAATCCGATGAACTAAACGAGCAACTTCTTCCTCCCTGACATGACTAAATGACTGAACCCGTTTTGCGCTAAGCACTTCAAGTATGCAGATTTTCCTTATGTGCCTCCAATAAGCGCCATAGGGAGAGAAGGCCATGTCTGTGCAGTCATAAAACAAGTGCTTGGCAGAGAAGATCTGAGGGCGGTTCGCGAGCACTAGGTCATGGGTTTTCATCACCTCCTTGGCCATTGCGGCTGAGGAAACGACTATGGTCGGGACTTCGCCGAGCTGCAAGGACATGATTGGCCCGTACTTTCTCGCGAGGCAATGGAGAGATATGTGTGGCGATTTGCCAAGCTGGTGAAGATTGCCGATGATCGGCAACTTAGGAGGGCTCGGTGGGAGGTTGCTCTTTCTTTTCCTAGACTTGCTCATCAAGAGAACTATCAGCAAAGCTGCTACGACCAAGCATGTTGGGAGAAACAGTTGCTGAAGGAGAGCCATTGCAAAATGTGTGATATTGCTAAACTGTACTTCTTATTTGATTCCTACACAATTTTTATAGACGGATGTCACTGAATCCATCTGATTTGCACATGTTCAAAAAGAATCGTTTTTTTCGTTGTCGTCAATGTCAGTCATTTCAAAAAGAATTGTACACATGTTCTTATAAATATATGACCCATTCGGCCAGGACAAAGACAATTCACTTGCAAATTTGGTGTCCCGGGGTAGAATTTTATATGCTTTTCTGACTAACCATTGGAGATGCCCCAGTTATCAAGAGATAATCTTGCTTGAGCAAGTCGCTGCTTGATAGATATCTGCTAAACAATAATCACGTTGTTAGATCTTTATTTAATGTTTTAAGTGATTGAGGTAATCAAAAGGACGACTGATGAATCTATTTTTTATTTTTTTTTTCTGTTTAATGTTTTAATATCCTTCTCGCCAGCTTGTCGACTAATAATGCTAGGAAATAAGCTGATTCACCCTTCAATCTTGGACTTTATTGATTATCTTAACAATTTTGTCGTAAAGAACAAAGAGAAAATCTGATTCTCCAACGTCATTTACATGAATATGGTCATTGTCCGTCCAAGATCACTCTCAGCTGGATCGACAGGGGTGTACTAAAATCTCTTGTTTTTGCTCATACATGTGCTGGCCTGTCCTGTAGGACAAATACCGTATGCCCGTTTCCACAAAGAGATCACCACCTTCCTCTAGCATAAAATGTAAGCAATGACATAATACTATAATGCGGAAAATACGAAATATAGAATCATTGATCTTCGTGATTCTCACGATAAGAGAGATGGAGACATACTTTTATCCATAGCGATTCCCTCGAAGATAATTGTCGCGGAAAACCGAAAAAAAATGAAGAAATATGATTTCTCTCCCTTAACTCACTTTTTCCTTAACATATTCTGTCTGATGGAGGATGTAATACAACGTTCTTTTCACATCGAGGGTGGAGAGAGGACCAGACTCTTTTATATATATACACACGCGTTATCAAGAGATGCCTTCTATCAAAGTGCCCATTAACTTTCATGAGACTTGCACCAGAACGCCGTAGTGGCATTGTAGTACAGAACCTCCTCCTACCTACCTAACTTCTTAGAAAAGATCCGATAGATAGAAGCTACCTAAGGCACTTTTAAGCCCTTCAACAATTATGGGCTTTCATCTAGTAAGTCCTAGTACTATGTTCTCCAAGCTTGACTAATAGAATAGGCAGGCCTTTTAGAGAACAGTAGAATGTTGGGTTAGCTCTGCCTTTAAGTGATAGGGGGCTGAGGGGTGACCGATCCGGTCAGTCAAAAAATAGGTTAAAGAGCCCACCCCATGACACATACCTTCTCCAATCTCCTCCATGATGGAAGAGCCGCTTTCTTCGGCGATGAATTTTAGCCATATGACCCACAAGAAGTGCCTCCCACTGTTCACGAGGCTATCCCACAAATACGTAAACTCGTGTCGATTGAGGGTCCTCATGCTTTGAGGCTGACTTTTCCAAATACGTGATTCGAAGAGTTTGAATCCCGCAGGAGATGGGAATTTCAAAGATTTTCTAATATAAAGAATTTTCAAAGATTTTCAATTCTTTTTTAGATTGTAAATTTTCAAAGATTTTTTTTTTTAATCTTAAATCTTTGATTGCACCATATATATGATAGGATATCTTTACAATCCGAGAATATTTGGAGGATTTCAAATCCTTGTTTATCCAATCCTTTCATAATATGAATTTGGACGACCAAACGCAGTCTAAAGATTTAGTTTTAAATTAGCATAATTGAAATGTTTATGATTTAAATTGGTAAATTGCTAAATAGTATAAGACTAAATTGGCAAAATTGAAAAATTTCTAACTAAATTGGCACAAATACAATAAATTTAAGACATTTTTTAGAATTTCTCTAAAAATAAACCAAATCCATAAACTTTCACTACCTAATGAGACAAGATTTTTTGTCAGATACATCTAGAGTTCTCTAGTATTAAGGAGATATTTCTACATGCTACCCTCTCCTATCCTAGAATTTGGATCACAAATTCTAACAAAACCTAACGTTCCTAACCATAGGTCTCCTTTGTCCAACTATCCAATCCCAAGAAGTCAAGCTGATTTTCCTTTCTATCTTGTTTTGGACTTCTTTTAATCACATTTTCGACTTTAGCCATAAAAAAAGCTTAAGACAATAGCTATCCACATAAATTTGGTTGATCATACAAAACATCGATCCATCAAATTTACTCTAGTGTGAGCCAACTGGATCACATGCATGTCATGTGGTTAGTATTGTTACATCCTCAATCATTGATAGGCATAGGCGTTAAAATCCAACGGTTGACAATAAGGTAGGGGATTGTCACTTGTCCACTATTTGAAATTCGATGATGGGCAGTTGGTGGCCACCTAAATGGATTATGGCGGTATACTTTTAGATGAAAGCACTTATAATATTACTCAAGAACACCGGAATAATAGGCACTAAGGATGCACATTGTTAAGAAGTAGTTAGTATTTGAAGACCCAATCATGGAACGGCCACGAATAATAGGCACTAAGGATGCACATTGTTAAGAAGTAGTTACTATTTGAAGACCCAATCATGGAATGACCATCGATAATTGTAATATCTCCGAAACACAATAGAAGCAATTATGAAGACCATGGGTAAAGTGATTTGCAAAGACAAACGGACATGAACAAGGTTAGAAACGGCAGTTACTGAAGAATACGCAACTACCCAATGGTTACCAAGTTCCTCTATAAATACCACTAGTTGTCCAGCAAAGAGCCCCCTCCCCCCGGGCAACAAATCAGTCAAAATGTTATCTCATTATCTTTACATTTCCTATACTGCATTTTAATTTCTCTAGCTATAGCTTTTAGATTTTGATGTGTGTCTATATCCCAGTACATTATTGTTGATTAAATTCTGACATTGTGTGATCCATCCTGATGCATCATTGTTGATTGGATTCCGATGTTGTATCTCAATATTCTTGAGTAGTGTTGTTGATTAAATTCCGATACTATGTCTAATATCCCCAAATTGTATTGTTGATTGAATTATGGCATAGTTCGGGTTTGGTATTGTAATTTACAGGCTTTGTTGTTGACTATATTTAAATTTAGTCTAGTATTGCACAATGTTGTTTGGATCCAAAAGTTTATAATTATATTGCATTTGATATCCTGTGTTCAGAATTGGAGTAAAAACCTTTGTCCCTTTTAATAAAAATCAAAGAAAGACTCTAGGTAAAAGATATTTCATTGTAGAAGCAATTTGCTAAACAAACACCGAGATCTCGATTTGGGTATCGAGAATTCTAGTTGTAATGGAGCATTGAGGAAAGAATTAAATCTTTACAGGTTTGCTTCTTACTCTGGTGGGGAATTCTGTCCAGATGCAACGTGGAAGTGTCTGACATGTGGCTCCCTGAATTTATTAGGAAAAGTTTTAGGATCAAGAATAGATACACTGATTTCAGTATCAATAAATGCAATAACCTAAATATGTGTATCTTATTTGTTTACCAGGTTTTATGTACTTTTCTTACAAAGTATTATATGAAATTGCAAGTTTTGGTTGTGTGAATTACCAACTTTCTTCGATTAAGTTATCAATTATTATTAGGGAAAATTTCAAAAAAGGACTCGAAGTGCCCTTATTTTCTCAAATAAGAGCTTGAAGTGGCTTTGCTTGTTTCAGAATAAGGACCCGACCTTGCCGGTTGTCGACCAACTAATTTTTTCGATCGATCAAGGGTATTTTCATCATTTGGCATTTTTCCCTTTTTTTTCCATTTTTTTTATGGTTCTTTTTCTTCCTCTTTGTTGATGGCTGTCAGCCATCGGTGATGCCCACAAAGGGCTGGGCGAGGGTTGCCTTCGCCGGCGAGGGCCACCCACGCTAGCCACAAGTGAGGGATGGCGTCACTTGGGCGTGGTGACCCTCACCCAGGGGCCATCTACGAGGTCAGCCCTTACTAGCTACTATAAAGGGCTGGCTAGGCCATCCCTCGCCTGTGGCCGACGTGGGTGGCCCTCGCCAAGCCCTCTGTGGGCATCGCCGGTGGTCGGCTGGCCACTGGTGAAGAGGAAGAAGAAGAACCAAAAAAAAAAAAAAGAGGAAAGAAAAAAAAGGAAGGAAAAATAGTCGGAAAAATGACGAAAATACATTAATTACCAAAAAGTTAGGTCCTTATTTGAAACAAACATAACCACTTTAGGTTCTTATTTGAAACAATATACACTTCAGGCCCTTATTTGAGAAAGTGATGGCAAAATAAGTCCCTATTTGAAACAATGTCCACTTCGGGTCCTTATTTGAGAAAAAGATGACACTTTGGGTCCCATTTTGGAATTTTTCCTTATTATTATTATTATTATTATTATTATTATTATTATTATTATTATTATTATTATTATTATTATTACTCATTTGAAGTGTTTATCAAAGTTGATTCATTGTTCCTTATTTTAAAGACTTTTCTGTTTAGTTACTACTTTTACTTGCATTTCTTAGCAATACCTTATATTTACCAACAACTTTTTAGAAATTACCAACTGTAATAGCAATGACTACCCAACATTTTCTCGATTATGTTATCAATTAGTTTTATCAATTAGTTGTTCCCTAATCTCTGGCAAAAAGAAAAGAAGAAGAAGAAGAAAAGCTTCTCTTATTTTTTATAAACTTTCATTTACCTTTTTTACCAACATCTTCAGATTCATCAACTATTATTAAAAATAAAATACTTGGAAAAAAAAGTCAAGAATCATTTTTTTTTTTTTACCAACAGCTCTTGACACGTATAAACTCTTATTAAAATTTACTAATAAGTAAAATAAATCCATACTTTTGGGCACGGAGCAGTAGAATTATGCTCTATAGATAGATACTTAGAAAAACATAATAAATTAACTGCGATACCGTTATTGTTAGAGTGATTCAATCAAATGCAGAAAATTAACAACCTCCACATTTAATTAAGTGGAGCCTAATGTATCGAAATTTAATGAAGTGCTATTGGCTTTGTTAGAACAAGCTTAGTCAAAACCTTTTCATGTAGACGTAGATGTTAAATTATGTCTTAAATTTTGAGTCTGTGTACGAATCCCGATCCGAATTGGATGACGTAGACCGGCTTGTAATATAGAAGCGATTTCGGAAGTGTAGCTATTAATATCTTTTAAGTTGGTCAGAATTCCAAGACCAACTTCGCGAGAAAAGAAAATTTTATATTTGTTCTTGAGGGCCACATCCTTTCCATTCCTTGACTCCTTGATTGATGCTTTACTGTTTAAGAGATAGTTTATGTCTTTTAGTGCTTCCCAAGATGTGAAGTCTTGGTTTATCCTCAATGTACGTCTGGCTCCTTATCCCTAAGAGTTACTTTACTTGTCTCTATACATCTCCCTACACATATACACGCACGATTTAGATTATGGAGCAATTACGTCAGGCTAAACATTATGGATTTAGGTGTAAAGCAGTTCAGCTCGTAAACGATTGTAATTTTATAATTTTCCGATTGATTAGTCAATTATTTATGATCGACTCTTTTCGTAGAGAAGTTACACGTAAATTTCTCATATCTTATATTATTCTTGTTGATATCTCCAATGATTTTATCACTTGCATTAATTTAATTACAAGATCCATAGAATTCGCCTCAATTTTTACAACAATACATATAAGGTAGTGATAATGGGTCTTAACTAGGGAATGGAGTGGCAACAGAAATGAGATGAACTTTCCTGTGGATGTAAGACCAGTGCATTCGGTCATGTCCAAATCCTCCGCTTTCAGACCCTCGGGCAGTGCCCAATCGAACTTGTTCACCAGATTTGCCAAGACAAGTTCGTTAGTCACCATCGCGAATGACGAACCAGGGCAACCCCTCCTCCCGGCACCGAAAGGAATCAGCTCGAAATCCTGTCCCTTGAAGTCCACCGAGCTGTTCAAGAATCTCTCCGGCTTGAACTTGTCTGGATCGTCCCACGTGCCGGGGTCCCTTCCGATGGTCCACGCATTTGTGATCACTATAGTCCCTGCTGCGATGTCGTAGCCTCGGATTTTGACGTCGCGGATCGACAGTAGTGGGATGAGGAGCGGGATCGGAGGGTGTAGGCGAAGAATCTCTTTGAGGACTGCTCGCAAGTAATGCATTTTCTCCAAATCCACATCGGTTATGTTAGGCTTGCCGTTGGCAATTTTGCGAACCTCAGTTTGGAGAATGTTCATGGCACGAGGGTGTCTTAAGAGCTCGGTCATTGCCCACTCCAGGACTGTGTACGTTGTATCAGTTCCAGCGGCAATTATATCCTGCACAAGCACAAGCTTACTTAATAATCAACCATCAGGGACAACTAATGATGCTTATTGCTTCATTCAGTTATGACTCACAAGTATTCTTTGAAACGTATGAGTCACAACTGAATGAGGCGAAATATATATAGAGAGAGACTTATAACTTCTACTATATCTTAAAAAATTACTGTCCAAATTTGTGAATATTTTCGAATTAATGAGAACTTATTACATAAATTTGTAATTTGAATCTTTAGAATTCTTTTAATTAAGTCATCAACTCGGTTACCCAACTAATCTTGGTAGGCACAAAAGAACAAATGGTTATATCTTTTATTCCTAATTAGGAAACATATTCATTTAGTGTTATATGATTTGTAGGGTAGAAACATAACATCACCCATGATTAAATAACTTTAATTAAATGTAAGTAATGTTTATATTTGTAATTCTTCTATAAACAACTGTTGGAGAAAGTTTTCTTCAAAAAATATGGGTGGACAACATTGTTGTTGGGGTTTATTCTAAGTCGGTTGTGGAAGAGGTTAGTGGTCAGTTTATAAGTGTGAGGAAAAGTCTCGTCCTTTGAGTCTTTGGCATGAGAGGAGCTCAAGACTACCTAATTTGATAGGAAAAAATTTGAGTGCAATAGATAGTTGGGGGAGAAAAGAGGGAGCTTACCAAGACGAGTGCTTTGATGCTACCGGCATCAAGAGCAAAACCAACAATGTTATCCTTCTCAATCTCCAGCAAAACGTCCACGAAGTCTCTCCTGTCTTCACCTCCGCCGTCAATGCTTCTCTCCTCCATCTTCCTCCTATGCTCCTCCACCACCTCATCGAGGAACTGGTCAAACTCCCTCGCGACCCGCTCCACTTTTGCGTCTAGACCAGTCAGCTTGTTGATCCACCTGAGGCTCGGAATGAAGTCCCCAACGTTGAAAATGCCCATTAACCCCATCATATCCGCCAACAGTCCCTTGAACTTCTTGCCCTGCGTGCCTTCGCTGTACTTCCTCCCCAGAGCCACCCGTCATATGATGTCGTTCGTCAACGATGCAAACACGTTGCTCCGGTCCACCGAGCGATGCTGCTCGATCTTCTCCATCAACAGAGAGGTCTCTTCTTCTCGGACCGTCCGGAGCGAGTGAACCCTCTTGTTGCTTAGCAGCTGGAGAACGCAGATGCTCCTCATTTGCCTCCAATACTCACCATACGGTGCCAGCGACACGTCCTTGCGCTGGTACAGAGGTCTCTCGAACAGGGTTGACCTGAGTCGAAGAAATGACACGAATCGGCACAAGGTCAATGTCCATATCTGTAGTCCACCGGGACCTTCTCCATCATCAATGCTAGAAAATATAACTCTGACAGAGAATTAAGATGCATGAACAATGGTTGACAGGCTAAGCCTATAACCTGGGTTGGAAAATGAGGTCGTGGGTCTTCAAGATGTTCCATGCACAGTCGGCGGAAGATACGACTAGGATGGGCGCGCTTCCGAAGTGGAGCATCATCAAGGGGCCATAGTGTCTAGCCAGGGCTTGGAGCGAGAGGCGAGGGTAATCACTGAGCTGGTGGTGTAGAAAATTATTCATATAAACAACTTAATTCATATAAACAACTTATTAATCAATAAGAATTGGATCCATATATGACTGTAAAACACCGATATCAATAAGTACATCGGAATTAAGTATATATGTTTGAGCTATTACTTCACTTGAAGAAAAATATATCACTTTAATAATCAGAGATCTATTGGAATGCCATATTTTCCTTTCTATGATCTATTTTAGTATTGGGTTTTCAATGAGATTAAAGTTACTGATAGGTATAACATACTATTTTATAGGCTAAAAATGGGACCTAGCAAATCCTAATCAATAGTGTGTCAACTGGACCCTTCCCATTACGGGCTTCAGTTAAATACAATTGCCTACATTTTATTGCTCAACAAGGAGAATTACATATAATTGTCAAGGATCCATCCCCTTTGGGTAGACAAATCATTTAAATTATACATTTCCATTATCACAACATAGAGGGGAATTACATATAATTTTCAAAAAAAAATATCCCCTTTGGACAGATAAATATTTTTCAATTATATATCCCCATCTTTTAAATTTGGGAATTAATATTCATGCTATCTTCCAAATTAATATACACAATAACCCAATTTGAGCGAGTTATTATATATATATATATATATATATATATATATATTAATTTTTATCAATAAGGAACTTCAAAAATTTATGCGCAAAATTCATTAAACAATATGAAGTACTTTACAACATGTGTTTCTCAAGATCATTACTAGGAGCTAAGCTAGGTTGAGCTTGCCGATCCACTAGTGTTGACACCTAAATTTTGGTGACCCTTTTAATTAAAAAATTAGGGATTGATTTTAACCCTTAAAAAAATATTAGTTAATTAATTAATTGCATAGCATATAGTTTTAGGTGCATTTATTTTAATTTGCATTTACATTGGGCCGGTGACAAATTGGTTCAAATTGATGGGTTCAGAATATTAATTTGGTGAATTGGACTATGCCCACGAATGGAGTAAATCGGCTCAAGCCCGTATCCTCGGAAAGATTTTACGGATTGATTTGTGCGGGATTTCAAATTTTAGAAGAATCCTCTTGCAATCCTAAATCGTATCAAAAGCAAATATTGCATTTGGAAAATTGAATTTTCGTGGATACGGATTTGGAAAAATTAAAACCCTATAAATAGATTAAATGCGTAGGGTTTGAGGAGGAGGCCACATACACATTGAATATACAACCATATAGTGGGGTCTTTTCTCTCGATTCGAAGGTTAAAAATTCAGGCCAGAAGAGAAAATTTTCCATCGTTTCTTTAGGGTTTGTGGAGAAAAAGTCAAGATTTTAAGCTTTTGTTGGAAAAAGAAAAAGTGCGGCAGAAGAGAAAGAGTTGCAGAGAGAAAAGAGATGTGAGGAGACAGGTGAGTGCGAAAGAAAAAAAGAATTAAAAAGAAGAAAAGCAGGGTGCTGTTCATCTTCTTCCTTCGGCAGCCGGCCACCACTCCCTCCGCCCGAGATCCAGCCACGACGCCGCGCTGCCGCACCCCTGCGCCGTCGCCACCTTGCCGCCCACGCCGCGTCTCCGCCTCTCCGCGACACCACCGGTATCCCGATCTGCCCACTCGAGAGCCCCGACGACCGCAGATCCGAGTCGGTCGTCGCTCCACCACCGAGCGAGCCCCTGCACCGGCCCGCATCTCCTCTGTTGCTCGTGACGCGCCACCGCGTCGCCCCGTCGCCTCTGCAGCCTCGCGACCCGAAGCCGACTCCCTTCCTCCTCCAGATCCAGAAGCAGACGCCGCCCGTCGGTCATGCCCGTGCCCCGATCCGATTCACTCGCCGGACGCCACGCCCAATAGCCCGATCCAGACACCGGAGCTCCTTATCGCAGCCGCCCGAGGCCTCCCGCCATCCCTGCAGCGCCCCGCCGGCTGAAGCCTGTGATCCGAGCCGCCACGCCACCCCGACGCCCGCAGCTCGACGCCGCTCGCCGCCTGCAGATCTGAACAGCAACCAGCCTAGATCCGACGCCGTCCCTGTCTCCTTGTCCCTGCCCGTGACACCGTCCGCAAATCTTGCCGCTCCACCCCTCACCGAGCCACCTCTGGTGACCCGCCGGACCTCTGATTCCGCCGCCTGGAGACCCACGAGCAAGCTGTGCTCGAAAAGGGAAAAAGAGAAAAACAAAAGAAAAAACAAAACAAAAGAGGAAAATTAGGTAGTTTTCCTTTTATTTTATCCTTATTATTTTTTTTTATATAGTCTTTTTCTTATATAGTTTTTCTAGTGTAATTATCCTTCTAATGCAAAATTGAAGGTGCATGTTATGAAATTGCCTTGAAATTAGTGATTGTCAGTCCGATTTTCGCGCCGAAATCCGACTCGCAATTACTTAAAAAAATTGCCAATCCGATCTCCCGCCCGAGATCCGATTCGTGATTTATGTGAAATTGGCCAACCCGATCTCATGCGCGAGATATGATTCGTCAATTCGGGTATCAATATTGCTTGATTTGCCGTGGTGTTACTTAGGTTAGTTTTCTTTATAAAAAAAAAAAAATGTAGTTTTAGGGTTTGCATGCTCATAATAGGAATTTTATTTCGAAATTTCAAAAAAAAATCAAATCAGTTAATTTAGGTTGCTAGTTTAAAAAAAAAAAAAAAAAACTTGGATTGCATGTTTAATTATTTGGCAATTATTAATTTCGAAATTTAAAAAAAGGAAGAAAGGAAAAACACAAAAAAAAGTGATTATGCATATGTCATGTAAAATTAGGGCATTTTTTGCATGTCATTGCATATTAGGGTGAAATTGCATTTAGTTTAATTTTAGATGATGTTTTTCTTAATTTATTATAGGTTTAGGTATTTTATCAAATAGATTGCATTTTAGGATTATTTAGGTTAAGATAATATTTTAGTTTAAATTAGGATCTTAATCTAATTAGGTAATTTTCACATTTCACCTAATTTCGAATTTCATGAAAAATACAAAAAAATGTCATGTTAAATTAGTTTTATTATTTAGGATAAAATGCATTCTTTTAGGAAAAGATGTCATATGCACGTCATTAGGGTTAGATTCATTGAGATGCATGTCATTTAGTATTTTTGCTAGGCCCATTTAATTAAAAATTACATGTCATTAGAATTAGGTCATTTAGTTAATATTGTATTGCATATTGCATGATTTTCATTAATTAAGCGAAAACAAAATAAGAATTGCGTGTTAATTAGAAATAATATCTAGGGTTGTTGATGTGGATTTTAATTTAACATTGTAGATGCTTTCGTTGCTTTGAGGTAAGTTTTTGTAATTTATTTATTGTTTATTTGGGTGTTAAATTGGTTGTTTGTGTACCCGTATGATCACCTTACATGTTAGGAAAATAGACTTAAATTAATCCAAACTGCCTGCAAAAACATTTTTGACATTAGAAGAATGGTACCGAAAGGGCATTAGAGAAATCTAGTGTAACCAAGTCCCCGTACCCATAATCTCTGGTTCGCAGAAGTAAAGTAAATCTCCCATTACTTTACTTGGGTTTCTAATCGACCCACCAAAAATAGATTAGTGGCGACTCCTAATTAAAACAATTGCATGTTAAGAACTTGAACCGAAAGTCGCGAATTGGTATGGGCTTGGGAGAGCCCGAGTTAAGTCTAGGCTTAACAATCCATTAGCCAAAACCCTAGGTGGTTCACACCCGAAAAATTGGTCGCGACAGCTTGGCGACTCCGCTGGTGACCTTGAGTTAAAACTCTTAGTGGACTTAAGCCAATTTTTCTTTTCTTTTGAAAAAAGTTTTTATTTGGCAACGAGGATTCCAAGTACGTCCCTAACATTTAAAGTGTTATATGTTTTTGCAGGATGGGTGGTATAAGGGGAAGTGTTTATTAACCTTTGTTTTGCAGGGAGGTGTAGGAATGTATGGTTTATTTTCATGAACGGAGTGTTGCTTGATATAAACTGTCATACATGCCTTGCATCTAGCACTATACTATTGCATACACAACCTGCCGCCAGACCTGGGCCGCACAGGATCATTTAGGATGGTGCTGAGATGGATACCACTCCGACCGCATGCTTGCGGTACGAGTCGCCCATCTCAATCCCGAAGTTTCTTTCATGGTGTCAAGAGTACCCACCTCGATCTGCATGCCCGCGACCCGGGTCGGCTCTTTGACCAAGCCGGAGTCATGAGGACCCGACATAGTCCACAAGCCCGTGGCTAGTCCGATCATCCTTGTGGCTCCACTTTGATAAGCCTTATAGAGTAGAAATCGAGCCACTTACCATGCGCATGTCTATGTGATTGTCATTGATTTTCCTTGGCGAAGTAAGTCTTCTATCCCTATACTATGCAATTTACTTTTGGTCCATCCATGGCAATCTAGGTTAGTCATTTGATCTAATGCATTTGTCAATTAGAAATGAAATAAGGAAATTTCCATACAATGAATCATTTGCAAAAAAAAAAAAAAAAAAAAAAAAAAAAACTTTGGAGAATTTGTTTTCAATTCATGTTTAGAAAATTTGGTCTTGTTAGGGTGTCTATCCTTATTTTCCTAGTCCATTTTTAGGAAATGCCCTTCTTGTAAGAACTTTTCATGAATAAATAAAAAAAAATGAAAAAAAAAATAAATAAATAAATCGATTAGATCATTGTCATGGATCGACTTTCTATTTACCCTCATGATTACATGTTCCCGTTTATTTGAATTAGGTGATTATGGAACAATCCCGCTCACCCATATGTTCATGATTGAGAGCTAAAATGACGAATCAAAAAGAGCTTATCTCGTCAAGCAAAAATGTTGTGATCTATCTTCAATGAGAAATTGTGACTCTAAGGAGAGAGCCAAGAAGACTTTTTGAATCGTATCATTTTCCTGAGGTAGCCAAATTTGATGTCATCATGAAGAAACCAGTGACATATATAGAGAGAAAACATTTGACCTGAAGGGTTCGCCTCACAAGATCAATGAGGGTGAAGAATTCAAGTACAGATGATTCATGGTCCTAAGTCGTTCCATTTCCTCATATAATTAGGGGCATGCACCTTCCCATGCGTGGGAATTTTTATCTCTTTTTAGGGATTGATTTCAATTTCTTATGTGCTTGAACAATACATTCCAATAAATGTAATTCGATTGATGAACATCAATAAAATTACAAGTTTTGTTTTGAGAACATGATGGGTACACCAAACTAGCCCGGTGACAATATCCAACAATGAAGAAAAAATATCATCCAAGGAGAATTCTGAGGACTAGGCTTCTTCATGCTTCCTCATCCAAAAAAAATTCCAAAAGAATAAAAAGAAAATATCATTTTTCAAGCCATTTCCAAAAAGCATGCGTTATATTAACCTTGTTTAATTTTCTGACTCATTTACTTCATGTTTCAGAGCATTACTTTCTTGACCCGATAAAAAAGCATCTGAAAAAGGCACATCAGATGACGAATTGGGGGCACTATAGATTCTAGTAGTGACACGACTGAGACAAAAATCTCGATCCAAGTCAAAATAGTTGTGCAATTTGAATTTACTTTGATGTTGCATAGTATCCTATTCATGCAGGGGCAAAAGCAAGATTTCATCAAATCAAAGATCGGATTTTCATCATCGATTGATCAATTTGTGTGTTTATTCCCTTTCGATAGAGGCAATCTAGGGACATCCATTGCTGAGACAATCCCTTCATGGAACAATTCCTTGAATGAATGCTTGAAATCATGTTTGAGTGTAGTAAATTGTTTGTTTTGAGGTCACAAACGCTTTTTATGCTTAAAGTTGCTGGTCTCCTTTGAAAAGAGAATTTTCATATTGATTTAGCTCACCAACTTCATGTGGAGATTTGTCAAGATAGACAATTTAATGGAGAGACATCAATGCTTAAGAATGCTGAATGAGACGTGCCAGTATGATGAAAGGCAAGCCTTATCCTATACACAGTCCCCTACTTATACACTTGTGAGATGAGTGTAGGAAATTTCATATCTACAAGGTAAAGAGTTCTCTCGCAAAAGGTACGATGACCAAAAGGATGAGGGGCAGTTTATTTCTCTATCCCAAACACTACAGGCGATATATTGCTTAACTCCTTTTGAGCCCCATACACTTATGGAGATTTTTTTTTTCAAATTACCCCTGTCAAGAACCACCCCACATCGAGGCAGATTGGAGGTAAGACAATACCATAAAGTGAAGAAAATGGATTGAAATTTTCTTGCTCTCACTTGCATCAATCTTCTAGTCATGCTATTACATTGAATTCATGTGGTAATTTAAGTGCCTTAGAATGACGAAGAGCAGTTCTTTCTCTACCATACACACTTTTATCCATTTCATAGCCCATTTGAGCTTGTGAATTCATTTCACATTAAACCCAGTTGGTGATCTCCCCCACACTGGGGCAAGGTAAAAGGTAGATGAAGACCCTTGAAAGTTCAAGTGTCATTGTTTGACGCATGCATAGAAATCAAAATAGAATTAAGGGGCATGAAAAAGCAGTGTGCCTGGTAAAAGCAAGGCCAATGCCCATGAAAAAGAAGTGAAGAAAAAAATGCATGAAAATTAGGGGCATGAAAAAGCGGTATGCCTGGTAAAAGCAAGGCCAATGCCCATAGATGAAAAATAGAGTTAAGATAAGGTGACTGTCAATTGCTAGAATTAAATCCCAATGGAGCAATATTCAAAGAACTCAAATGCTGAGTTTTTATAATCAATGGGGCACTTCATGAAGACAATCCCTGATGGTGAAAAAGAAAACCGGTGGCAATGCCAAGATGATCACCAACTCTCACCATTCACACACATTTTGAGCCTAATGATCCTTTCATTTCTCAACCCATGAACCTAGCCTACGTTACATCATTTACAAAGTCTCTTCAGATTATGCCACTTGAATTAACATAGGAGTTCATATGTTTATAAGTATCGCTTGAAGAAGTGCGAGCAAGATTATATCTTTCTCATTTTGCAGGGTTCTTGACTTGTAAACCCGGAGATGATTACAAAATTGTTCTTTCAATTGCCTTGACTCAAATAGTCCATTTGTTAAACCGTTGACCAAGCCCACATTACGGTCCTTGTTAAAGACCTCTCAGATTAGTAAGGTTGTACCGCTTGCGAGAATACTCGGACCATTGTTGGTATGATGATAGTGAGATAGAGTGATTCTCATAAAATAGCCTTTAAATGTGAGTGAGTGAAAGTCCTTTTTAACTGAAGGTCCCTCATTTGGTATTCTTAGGAAATCCATATCATGAGTGAAGATTGTCTTGAATGATAATTCTCTCTAGTGGAAATTTGGGTGATGCAAAGGTCATTATACATGAACCCCGATTGAGTTGATGAAAACCTCATTGAATTTTGAAATGTGCATTCTAGAGTAGCTAAGATTGTCTATCTCTTTGATGAATGCATATCAGTTTTTGCTCTAAATCATGTCTGACGGGTAATTCAAGTTTATTTCAGAATGTTTCATGATATTAGGAGATGAGAAACCTCCACCATGAGGTAAAAGATCTCCACAGGATATCTAAATTTCAAAAGACATATCCCCAAGAATCAGAGATGTCACAAGGTAAGTATATCTCTACCATACTCTAAAATACTTGTCATTGTGCAGGTATTCTCTCTCAAGTGCATCGACACTTGAATTGGTCAAGCTATCTAGTTACATCGACCTGGCGTGCTTTCGTAGCCCAAAGTCATTTTCATCGACTCGGCGTGCTTCCGTAGCCCGATGTCTCTTTCTTGACATGGTGTGCTTTCGTAGCCTAGAGTTCATTTTATCGAATCGGCATACTTCCGTAGCCCGGATTTATTTTATCGACCTAGCGTGCTTTCGTAGCCCAGAGTCCTTTATATCAACACTCAATGGAGTTGTCCCCCAAATATTTTTCCTCCAGATTCAATCTGATTAAGGCGAATGAAGAATGGTTTGGGTCATGGTCGGATGATTTCTGTTGCAAGGTTGGGCGATCGAAGAATGGTTCGGGTCCTAGCCAAGCAAAACCTCAGTCTAGGCGACCGTAGAATGGTACGGGTCCTAAACAACATTTATTGCTCCAGCAGGCGACCGTAGAATGGTACGGGTCCTAGAAAAGCAATTTCCCCATTCAGGCGACCGTATAATTGTACGGGTCCTGGAAAAATAATTTTCTTCGTCGAGGCGACCGTAGAATGGTATGGGTCCTTGACAACACCTATTCCTTATTCAGGCAACCGTAGAATGGTACGGGTCCTGGAAAATGAATCCCCGTTTAGGCGATTGTAGAATGGTACGGGTCCTAGACAAAACCTTTCTGCCGTACTGGGCGACCATAGAATGGTACGAGTCCTGGGAAAGTAGTTCCTTACAAAACCTTTCTGCCGTATTGGGCGACCGTAGAATGGTACGGGTCCTGAGAAAGCAGCTCATTTCTGCCATACTGGGCGACCATAGAATGGTACAGGTCCTGGGAAAGCAGCATCTTCACAAAGTCATGTTACTATTCTAGGCGACCGTAGAATGGTACGGGTCCTGGACAAGTAACACCCACTACCTTGAATTACTCTATCATCCTCGAAGGTAAGTTATTCCAAGTAGGTTCATCTATTATTTGCATTAGTATTTCCATGCTTCATATAAATTGCATTAAAAAATGGAATTCATTTTCCAACAAAAAATCATTCATTGCATGTGCATGACCAAAATTTAGGTCTCAATTTATCTTTGAAGGCAACCTCTGCGAGCTCACCTTCAAAGAGGAGCAGCTGTTGACACCTAAATTTTGGTGACTCTTTTAATTAAAAAATTAGGGATTGATTTTAACCCTTAAAAAAATATTAGTTAATTAATTAATTGCATAGCATATAGTTTTAGGTGCATTTATTTTAATTTGCATTTACATTGGGCCGGTGACAAATGGGTTCAAATTGATGGTTCAGAATATTAATTTGGTGAATTGGACTAAGCCCACGAATGGAGTAAATCGGCTCAAGCCCGTATCCTTGGAAAGATTTTATGGATTGATTTGTGCGAGATTTCAAATTTTAGAAGAATCCTCTTGCAATCATAAATCGTATCAAAAGCAAATATTGCATTTGGAAAAACGAATTTTTGTGGATACGGATTTGGAAAAATTAAAACCCTAATCATGGCCTATAAATAGATTAAATGCGTAGGGTTTGAGGAGGAGGCCACATACACATTGAATATACGGCCATATTGTGGGGTCTTTTTTCTCTCGGTTCGAAGGTTAAAAATTCAGGCCAGAAGAGAAAATTTTCCATCGTTTCTTTAGGGTTTGTGAAGAAAAAGTCAAGATTTTAAGCTTTTGTTGGAAAAAGAAAAAGTGCGGCAGAAGAGAAAGAGTTGCAGAGAGAAAAGAGATGTGAGGGGACAGGTGAGTGCGAAAGAAAAAAAGAATAAAAAGAAGAAAAGCAAGGTGCTGTTCATCTTCTTCCTCCGGTAGTCGGCCACCGCTCCCTCCGCCCGAGATCCAGCCACAACGTCGCGTCGCCGCACCCCTGCGCCGTCGCCACCTCGCCGCGTCCCCACCTCTCCGCGACACCACCGATATCCCGATTTGCCCACTCGAGAGCCTCGACGACCGCAGATCCGAGCCGGTCGTCGCTCCACCACCGAGCAAGCCCCCGCACCGGCCCGCATCTCCTCTGTTGCTCATGACGCGCCACCGCGTCGCCCCGTTGCCTCTGCAGCCTCGCGACCCGAAGCCGATGCCCTTCCTCCTCCAGATCCAGAAGCAGACGCCGCCCGTCGGTCATGCCCGTGCCCCGATCTAATTCACTCGCCGGACGCCGCGCCCAACAGCCCGATCCAGACGTCGGAGCTCCTCATCGCAGCCGCCCAAGGCCTCCCGCCATCCCTGCAGCGCCCCGCCGGCTGAAGCCTGTGATCCGAGCTGCCATGCCGCCCCGATGCCCGCAGCTCGACGCCGCTCCCCGCCTGCAGATCTGAACAGCAACCGGCCTAGATCCGACGCCGTCCCTGTCTCCTCGTCCCTGCCCGTGACGTCGTCCGCAAATCTTGCCGCTCCACCCCTCACCGAGCCACCTCTGGTGACCCTTCGCCTCAGTGACCCGCCGGACCTCCGATTCCGCCGCCTGGAGACCCACGAGCAAGCTGTGCTCGAAAAGGGAAAAAAGAAAAAAAAAAAAAAAAAAAAACAAAAGAGGAAAATTAGGTAGTTTTCCTTTTATTTTATCTTTATTATTTTTTTATATAGTCTTTTTCTTATATAGTTTTTCTAGTGTAATTATCCTTCTAATGCAAAATTGAAGGTGCATGTTATGAAATTGCCTTGAAATTAGTGATTGTCAATCCGATTTTCGCGCCCGAAATACGACTTGCAATTACTTTAAAAATTGCCAATCCGATCTCCCGCCCGAGATCCGATTCGTGACTTATGTGAAATTGGCCAACCCGATCTCACGCGCGAGATATGATTCGTCAATTCGGGTATCAATATTGCTTGATTTGCCGTGGTGTTACTTAGGTTAGTTTTCTTTAAAAAAAAAAAAAAAATGTAGTTTTAGGGTTTGCATGCTTATAATAGGAATTTTATTTCAAAATTTCAAAAAAAAATCAAATCAGTTAATTTAGGTTACTAGTTTTTTTTTTTTTTTTAACTTGGATTGCATGTTTAATTATTTGGCAATTATTAATTTCGAAATTAAAAAAAAAGGAAGAAAGGAAAAACACAAAAAAAAGTCATTATGCATATGTCATGTAAAATTAGGGCATTTTTTGCACGTCATTGCATATTATGGTGAAATTGCATTTAGTTTAATTTTAGATAATGTTTTTCTTAATTTATTATAGGTTTAGGTATTTTATCAAATAGATTGCATTTTAGGATTATTTAGGTTAAGATAATATTTTAGTTTAAATTAGGATCTTAATCTAATTAGGTAATTTTCACATTTCACCTAATTTCGAATTTCATGAAAAATACAAAAAAAAGTCATAGGTTAAATTAGTTTTATTATTTAGGATAAAATACATTCTTTTAGGAAAAGATATCATATGCACGTCATTAGGGTTAGATACATTGAGATGCATGTCATTTAGTATTTTTGCTAGGCCCATTTAATTAAAAATTACATGTCATTAGAATTAGGTCATTTAGTTAATATTGCATATTGCATGATTTTCATTAATTAAGCGAAAACAAAATAAGAATTGCGTGTTAATTAGAAACAATATCTAGGGTTGTTGATGTAGATTTTAATTTAACACTGCAGATGCTTTCGTTGCTTTGTGGTAAGTTTTTGTAATTTATTTATTGTTTATCTGGGTGTTAAATTGGTGGTTTGTGTATCCGTATGATCACCTTACATGTTAGGAAAATAGACTTAAATTAATCCAAACTGCCTGCAAAAACATTTTTGACATTAGAAGAATGGTACCGAAAGGGCATTAGAGAAATCTAGTGTAACCAAGTCTCCGTACCCATAATCTCTGGTTCGTAAAAGTAAAGTAAATCTCCCATTACTTTACTTGGGTTTCTAATCGACCCACCAAAAATAGATTAGTGACGACTCTTAATTAAAACAATTGCATGTTAAGAACTTGAACTGAAAGTCACGAATTGGTATGGGCTTGAGAGAGCTCGAGTTAAGTCTAGGTTTAACAATCCATTAGCCAAAACCCTATGTGGTTCACACCCAAAAAATTGGTCGCGACAACTAGCAAGGGTCGCCCTCACCAGATCTGGCCGAGACTTGCCTTGCTAGTGGCTAGGTGAGCTCACCCTTGCCTGGCGACTGTGAGGTCGAGCTCGCCGATCCATTAGCGAAGGCTTGCCTCATTGGATTTGGGTGAGGTTGGCCTTACCTAGCTAATAGCGAGGCGAGCCTGCCACTAGTTGGCTGCCTTAGGCTAGCGATTGGCCCTGCCCTCTTGCGTTGGAGGAAGGGGAAGAAGGAGGGAGGAGGAAAAAAAAAAAGAGAAAAAAAAAAGGAAAAATAAAAGAAAAAATAAAGATAATAAATCTTTTTTAAAAATAAAATATTATTAAAAAATTATCCATTGTTGCTGGCAGGTGTCCTAAGTTAGCACTATCCAAATAGATTAAATTTGCACAATTACAAAAGGTTTGTGACAAAATTAGAAAAATTGCAATAAATTTAGGAATTTTTAGGTAATTTTTCCGACAAGGTGTCTCCATTATTGCTTGTTCAAAGTCCATTGCACATGAAGGGAATTAAGGTCTTCACCACCATCCCATTTGTCTTCAATAGCAAACAACAAATCTCTCACATGATTTGTGGCTGAAGAACAAATCTCTCTCCTGCGGCCAAACTTACATGACTCCCATGCATAGCTTGTGAGATTTGTTAGAGTAATTAAATATTAAACCACGCTTTTTTCTAATATCTTAAACTTTAGAATAATTGACAATGGTCTTATCAAATCTCACATGATATTAAAGTAAGAGATCTTGAGTTTAAATCTTTTTAGGCCTCTATTTGTCCCCTCAATTATATATTTTCCACGCCTTTAGATAAGGCCAAAGTTTAGCCTAGGTATAAGGGAGAGTGTTAGAATAATTAAATATTAAATCATGTTGTTATCTAATAGTTTGAGCTTTTAAAACAATTGGCACTGGTCCCACCAAATCTCATAATATTCAAAAAAAATTAAGACCAGCGTGTTGCTTTCTTTCGCTTCTTTCTTCCACACATGACAATAGAATTAATGTTGGCAAAAAAACAATATCTAAGACCTCACAAAAGTCCAATTTAGACTTCATTTATTCACAAGCTTTCGACCATATTTATCCAATTGGCTCAAACTCGAGATATAATTTAACAATTCTCCATCTTGTCTTGACTTCATAGTCAAGTCATAGTGTTTATTATCCATGGCAGTTATCCCAATGCCCTGATAGGCATTCACTCTCTACATATGCCAATTAAACTCCATGAAAGCTTGACCTTTGCCAAAAGAATGGGTTGGTCATCATGTCTAACTACTGCAATTTTCTTCATAAAAACCTTGTCCCTTGCTATGACATCTTAGACAAAATGATCCCTAATGCAGATATGTTTTGTTTGCCCATGATAAATCAGATTATAAGTTATATATATTGCACCTTAGTTGTCACAGTGTATAACGATGCTTTTCTACTCCAATCTAACGTCCAAAGTAA
This sequence comes from Eucalyptus pumila, assembly GCA_016097595.1. Lineage (NCBI taxonomy): Eukaryota > Viridiplantae > Streptophyta > Magnoliopsida > Myrtales > Myrtaceae > Eucalyptus > Eucalyptus pumila. Next base: position 1,341,394 of record CM027847.1, read on the forward strand.
AACCCTTTAACCATATACCTCCTTCGCTACAAAGGTCATTGCTATGTATTCTACCTCAGTCAAAGACCATGCAGCATCATTTTGTAGGGAGGCTTTCCAAAACGTATTGCATCACCTATAGGCGTAAATACATACCTCACTAAAGATTTGAAGTCATCAAGTCACTAACATGATCTAAATCCATATAACCTATGGTCTCATTGTCATTATCATCCTTACCATCACTATACTAATGTTTATTGTCCCCTTTAAGTATGTAGAATCCACTTCACAACTTCCTAATAAAATCTTACTTTGGCACTTCATGTGATGCTAACAACTCTCACAGCTTGTGAAATATCGAGTTTATGCATACCATGGCATTCATTATACTACCCATCACACTAGAATAAGGAACATGGGAGATATGCTCATGGTCCTGCTCATCTTCCTTAGTTTGTAGTGATAAATTATTAGAAGGTTTAAAGTGCTTGGTTAAATGGGAACTTATAGATATTGATGATTATATGCTAAAGCATGCCATGATCTTTTGAGCTTATTTCTTTTAAGATAGAAAAGAAAAATATTGACATGATCTTCAACAAAATTGCTATCCTTCGAAAGAAGAATCTTGAGACTCAAATGGTAAAACAAATAGATTATGATGTCAAAATTGAGGTGTAGCTTCAAGTGAAATCTCTAAAGACCTTAAAGGTAACAAATGTTGAGACTACAGATAAAACCATAGTTCCTAGGACCAATGTGGGAATTGAGTTGGGTCAAAGCAATATGGTCAGTCCATGTTGACTCGAGTAGAATGGAAATTTCCAAGGAGCGGGAGACTCCTAGGACGTGGAGGGAGATTCTTGCCAGGTTCGAGTTGTCCTATCTTCCCATGACCTATCCAAACCGGCCCTAAAAGAGGCATGAGAAGAGTGCATATAAGGTTCATGATGAGCTCAGGCCCCATTGTGCGATCTCGTTGGAAAAAGAGAGAAGTAGATAATCATATATACGAACAGGTTCTTGACGAGAGCACTCAGTCATTGTACGGTGAAATGGAGGTAAGGAAACTTTGGAATTAAACTAATGGAACATCTCCATAATGAACCAGAGCACAAAGGCCAAAAAAAAGGTGCCATAATGAACTAAAGGTTTGTGATTATAGAGCGCTTGTGCTCGTTCATGCTTAGAGTCCATACATGCCATGTTGAGTCATGTGATCCAAACCATCAAATGTGTGGGCTCTACACTCACCCCACCATGCAACAGATGGAGTTCACCTAAACAAAACTCATCATATTGACTGCTCATCACAGTCACTCAATCAAGCGAAACTCGTCATATCTGATTGCTCATTACTCTCATCCACCATGCATTGTATGTAGATAGGTTTTTCACTTCAGTATTTAAGAAAGGAAAAAAAAGAAAGACTTTTCGTAAGAAGATATTGCACAGAACTGTAAATCAAGTCAATCACATATGTGAAAACAACACTTTATCTCACGAGAAAAATGCAAACTTTGCGAAGATTTTTGCAATGTGATTGTCCATAAACCGAGCTTATCTACGATTAATCCACTTCAATTGGTTGAGTGGTGGAAAGGTGACCAGGTGAGTTTCATGAAGAACTGACACTGGCCCAAATGATCGGCGGGCTTGCTGGAATGAGCCGAACTTGGGCCGGCGACAGTACAGGAGCAAAAACCTGACAGAGCATGTTCGCAACCCGACACGGCATAGTCCCCGAATAACGATGCGCATAAGAAAATGTCATCGTTCGCTTCTCTCAAGCAAACAAAGACAGAGTCGAAGGAAGCAAATCTTCGTACCACAGAGCTGAAAAGCGAAGGAGAGCATTTCAACGTCCCGTTGCATTACATACAATGGAAGCTCTGGGGCTTCCCTCCCTCGGCCCTCTCACGATTTCGCAGTCCGCCACTTCCCGCAGAGTGCGAACCGCGAGCAGCTCGCGGACGAAGACGCACTCACGGGGCTTTATGGAGCTCCCTCCTCTCGGATTGAATTCTTCTTTGGCAATTCGCCATAAAGTTCAGTAATTTGCTCATCCTTCTCGTTTGCGCGAAACTGGATCGATTTGCTTTTCATAGTTCTTGTCATTTTTCGTTGGTGGGTCGAAGTGTTAAGCTCTTCGGATAGCATTCGTCTTGTTCTTGCTTTCGTTTCTTTAATGTGGATGCTTAACTTGACTTTGTGCCTATGTTCTTGCTTGTTTCGACTCTCTTATTCCTTTTTCTCGGTCTGTGTTTTTGATCCCAAAAGCGGAGTGTTATCAGAATGATAGCTGACACGGATGACTATGACTTGAGGCAAATGATGGATAAGGCTGCTGCCCGAAAGAGATGGGATTCTCTGGTACTTACACACATGTATCCACTGGAAATTGCTAAGTTCTGCAACTTTCGGACATTGGAGTTTGCAGCGTGTTTCATATTCCGAGAGTCGAATAGCTGCTTTTAGTCCAGTCTAGTTACATCTAGAGACAATTCACGGGGAGGATGAGAATTGAACTGGCTGTTTTAAAATCTAACTGCTTTTAGGGCCTCTTGTTGTAGTTGTTTTACTTGATGCCATATGAATGCCGTTTCCTGTTTCATTTTCTAAATATGGAATGGGATAATCTCAAGCCCCTAGATTGTGAACCAAAAACTGATTTTTAGGCTATTCATGTCTGTGCAAACATTATGAATTAGACATTCATTAACATGTGTTTCTGGTTCAAAAGTCAAACCTTTTCGATCATAATCTGTACTTTAGGGCCAAGTCAGCACTCTTATTATATCAACACATTTGTCTTATGCTGAATGAGACACTGTATATCACATGATACGCAGCCATCACTTCCTCAGCTGCGGTAGGTAACTTTCAGAATATGTGCCTCAGGCTCTGCTTTTTCTGGAATCTTTACAGATTAGGGAACAAAAAGTTAAATGTCTAACCCCAAGGGAAGCTGGATATGCAATACAACTCTTAGATAAGACCCTATTAGATGTTCGCTCTTCTGTGGAAAGCAGCAAGGCAAGTGCTTGTTTGTTCAGTTTTTTCCTACCAAATTCTGTGTTGAGCCCTGAAATGAACTCCACCTTAGGAGAATTTTATGCAAGCTGGTAAATGGCATTGTTCCTCAGTCAACTCTTGCTAAACGTCAAATTTGCATTACGTTTTTTTGCCAAATAAAATGCTTTTACATTGTCATCTCGTGGATTGTACCATATTAAATTGCATTTTACTATTTCTGACGATTGTCTCCTGCTGTGGGATTTGGCATGTCGTTTGCCACCTGACTTGTGGCTGTATTCTTTACTGTCAATGGAGGTTTTTTATTTTTATTTTTATTTTGTACGTTGAGGTTGTCTTATTAATTGTTCTTCCTTATCAAAGATTGAACCATTCTTGTTATTTTGTTTCTTTGCTACTTAAGGCTTGGGTCAAAGGATCAACTTGGATTCCCATATTTGATGACAAAGTGGATTTGATCCTGGGACTCTTTCTAGGAAGATGATAAACTTTGTGATGGGTACTGTCTTTTGCTTTACTTGCTTCTTCGAGAGGTGACTGTCTTTGGCAAAACCACCATTTTCACTTATGATCTAGCACTTGTACATTCGAAGAAATCCTACTTGGGATATTAAAATGTGCTGAGATTAGTCTTCTTTCGACCATATGATCTGCTCGAAATGAAAGATATTGATATTGCTGGACTTTGATGCTTTAGGCATGATTGGTGCTTACAGGTTGTGATGTCATGTAACTTAGAGAGAATGGCCATTGGCAGTGATGACCAATTTCTCCATGTATTTGTAGGTGGTTGGTGGAGTGGTGCTCCTACATTGTCCTATAACAAGTTCGTTCTGAAAATACATGCTGTCGTTCTTTTTCCCTAGTTACATGCAACAGTATATAGATTATTTACTCTTCAACAGGCAGTTCTTATCGAATATTGAGGAAAAATTCCCAAAAGACTTGGATCATATTGTTGCATGCCAGAAAGGATTGAGGTAAGAATTTTTGCTCAAAATTGTCCAATCCAATGCTGACTACTTGGGTGGCTTTGTTTTCTTATTAAGTTGCTCACATGCCTTTGTTGAAGAAACCAATTTTACTTGATTTCGTTATCCCCTATGCAAAATGAATGCCGCTTTGCTCTAGAATGATCAACTGTCCATCATGTGCTTGTAGCTTTTCTCATGAGAAGCTGACCTCTTGAGTGATGTGGCAAAGTTGGAACCATTTTGTATTCTGGCAGAGCAGTGAAAGTATTGGACAATTAAATAAGAAGCCTTCCAGTTGAAACCCATGCAGTTGCTTTAGCAGCAGAAGCATGGTCATAACATGCATCTAAGCGAACCATAGTTTCCCAATCTCGGAATTGTAACAATGAAGGGCTAGTAGAAAATAATGTGTTTGCATCGTTAATGCAAGTGCAAGGATATTCAGGCTAGGATCTTTGTTGGCACACATTTGTTCTCAGATGTGGGCTTGCTTTTATGTCTATTGACAATTAACCAAACTATGGTTTATCGTCATTTCTTTTCATTTTCTCTTCTTTTTCCCAGATCATTAGCTGCTTGTGAGCTCCTATACAATGCTGGGTATAGAAATCTTTTCTGGGTTCAAGGTGGCCTAGAGGCTTCTGAAGAAGAGGTAGGCATCTTCTATGATTCTTAAACCATGATTAGAGATGATAAGCTAGTTATGATGGTGGGTGCGACCATTTTTGAGCAGGATCTCCCCAGAGAGGGCCCCCAGCCTCTTAAATTTTCTGGAATTGGTGGTGTTTCAGAATTTCTCGGGGTAAATATCTCATTATTTGAGCCTTTTTTTTAGATGCGCATAACTGTTCTTTAGTTTCTACTTTATTTTCTAATTTTCTTGACAATCACAGCCAGAGTACAGAAAGATATGCATTCAGAGACTGTCTGCGCATTCTTTTATGCTTTCTAGAACTTACAATATGCTATGCGATGGTAGAAGATTGGTCGAGAACGTCCAGAGTTTGAAATTTTGCAGATACAGATAATTATAGATCATGTGGCTGGATGGTGGAAAACATCATGAGGTTGTGCATTAATTCAGGTCGAGTTGACCTGATCTATATGAGCACGAACAGTTGACTGGGTGTGGTTGTGAGTGGCTGTTCAGTATTAGGTGATAAATATAAAGCCAAATGACAAAATAAATCCCAACATTTTCAAAGATTTTTTATCTTATCCCAACATTTCTGAGAAAGAATTTTTAGAAAGAATCCTTCCCAAATTCCATTTTTTCTTTTGGTGTTATTCCCCTCCCCCCCCCCCCCCCCGGCTTTTCTTTTCATTTCTCTGTCTCGACGTTGTAAATTGGAAAATGTTTATGGAACTTCTGTCAACGTTTTTTTAACTTACTATGAATTTCTCAATTATTCCACACTTGTAAGTTAGCAAATAGATTTCTTTGGATGGGTTTTTATTGACTTTGTGATACATTTGATGGTCAATATCTTTTTTAATATGACAAGTTTCAAGATGAAGTAAACTATTTTTTTTTTTTTCCTTTTCTTGTTAAATTATCCCGGGCAAGTATGGTTATCATTAAGTAAAATACAAAAGAACTTGGCAGCAGACTTTTCTTTTACTATACTGGACATTCTTATAGTTTTCCGCTTTTACCCATTCTTAGTTGGACTGACCAACAAAGAGCAGCAGCTGCCAAAGAGGGTTGGGCTTATCGATTAGTATTTTCTGCTTGTCTGGTAATTCTTCTATTTGATAGATTTGTGAAAAGTCCCCTTACAGTCTATTATGAGTCTCACATTGGCTTATAGATTAATTTCTTGTTGTTGGCCTAAAAGGACTAATTTCTGGTTGCTACATTCTGGTATACGTTGGGCTCTTTCTCGTTGCGGATGCCTTGTTCCTTGGTGTGCAACAACTGGGTCGTTATCTTCAGGAGCTAAGAACCCACTGATAATAATTGCCAAGTTACTGATGAAGTACCTTCAGACCTCAGCTTTGGACCATGAGACAAAGACCTTGAGTTTTCCTAGCATAATGGTGGAAGTAGCTCATAGGATGAAAATAAAGTCCCTTCGCTTTTCTTATGTAATCCTTTGCATCTATGAAAGGGATTGCAGTTTGTAGCTGTCAATTTAGGCTTTGTTTTGGCTAGTTGAGTGGCTGTTAGACTAGCTGGATTGTAAACTATCTGAGCACTTTTGGTGAGAGAAGCAGCATTTCATCAAAGAAATTTTGTTGAGCTCTTGCTGAGTCGGACATTGGTCCCATAATTTGTGTGTAGCTGGTGTGGGACAATTGTGCCTGCAATGACTAATGCGGCAATGCCTTTACGTTTTGTTTTCTCATTTATTTTAATGCTTTATCTACCCTTTTCTTTGTCCATTGCCACAGTTTTCACATAACATCATCTCAAGTAGTAAAGGGAGCTCTTATTTGGCATTTAGTTGCATGAGCAGTTTTTTAGTTGGGACAACATTGTTCTAAGTGAGGCATATTCTCATAAAACCCATTATTTTGAGAATAACATCAAGAGTGTTCTGTGTTCTGCATCGTTTACAACCCACTTGACAGGGCTAGATCTGATTTATAGGTTTTACTTCTAGGCTGCTCATTGGTTTACATGTTTTAGAGAAAGGGTGTTGGTAGCAAGAATAAGGTTGGTAATACTGTGCATTTTGTTGCCAAAGCATGTCTGGTTGCGCTTTGATGCCGAAACATGAATCATCAGACTGGATATCATAGGAGAGCCCGGTTATAAGCTTCATATTTGAAATGGGGTTATATGCGTGTGCATGTATGTGCTGATCTCAGAAGCTAGCTAGTCCTTGACTTAAATTGCTTGAAATTATGTATTTGCAGACCAAGTACATGACATATTCTTAACTACAGAACAATAGATCACAGGTAGCATGCTTCTGTAACAAGCAAAGGGTGATTGATTACTAAGTCGGAAAGATTTCTAGCCAGCTAGTTTGCTTGTCTCTGCCATCGTCTAGGAGAAGCGGGGTTTGGCTGCAACCATAAGGTTGGCAATTCTGTGCATTGTGATTGCAAAAACTTCAGTCATATCCAAATCCTTAGGCTGGATCCCATCAGGAAGCTCCCAATTGAAACTGTGAAGAAGTTGAGCTAAAGCAAGCTCAACACTGGCATTTCCAAATGCAATCACCGGGCAGCTCCTTCTACCTGCACCAAAGGGTATCAGCTCAAAATCCTGCCCTTTGAAGTCAATGTCACTATTTTCATTGAGAAATCTTTCTGGTCGAAACGATTCTGGATCGACGCAGGATTCTGGGTTCCACCCAATTGACCAAGCATTGACAAAGAAATGGGTTTTGCTGGGATGGAGTACCCATCAATAGTTATGTCCTCCATAGATTCTCTGGGGCGTAACACTGGAGCAGGAGTGTGCAACCGGAATATCTCCTTAATGACAGCCTTCAAGTATTGCAGTTGAGGTAGGTCAGTTTCTTGCACGAATTTTCTCTCTCCAACGACGCTTTGTACTTCAGCTTGTGCTCTTTCCGTGGCTTTTTGATTGATGACAAGCTCTGTCATTCCCCAATCAAGGGTTATGAACGTTGTATCAGTTCCTGCTGCAAACATATCCTGCAAAATCCATATGCTACGTATGAGAGGTTTCTTCTTGCTAGGGGATCTGCATGGCTATACAAGTATATTGATGTTATAAAATACTGAACCAGAGGGAAGGATGATTCACAAACCAGGATGATGGCTTTAACATTGTCCCTGGTGAGAGGCATATCACCATAACTGGTCTTCAGTACATCAAGTAAAACATCCACAAGATACTTGTGCGACTCCGTAGCTTTGTTTTCTTTTTAATGATCTCTCAGTATCTCGTCGAAAAGGTTATCAAAGCGCTAAAATGTGTGCTGAAGTCTGGACTTCATCCCGGTCAGGCTGTGGATGAATTCCATGGAAGGAAAGAAATCTCCTATGCTGAATCCTCCGAGCAACTCCTGATACTCCTCCAGCATCTTTTGAAACCCATGCCTGTCGTAGTCCCTCCTCCTGAAAAATCCCTCCCGAAAGCTACCCGACAGAGAACATCATTTGCATAGAAACCAAGCAGTTTAGTTAGATTTGTGGCGCCTGGAAAAGACTGTAATACGGTCAACTAACCGAGCAACTTCTTCTACCCTGACATGACTGTATGACTGAACCCGTTTTGCACTAAGCAGTTCAAGTATGCAATTTCTTCTTATATGCCTCCAATAAGGACCATAGGGGGAGAAGACCACGTCAGTGCAATCATAAAACAAGTGTTTGGCGGAGAAGATCTGAGGACGGCTCGAAAGTGCGAGGTCGTGGGTTGTCATTACCTCCTTCGCCGTTCTAGCTGAGGAAACAACTACGGTTGGGATTTCACCAAGCTGTAAGAAGATGATTGGGCCGTATGTTCTCGCAAGGTGGTGGAGGGATATGTATGGCAATTGCCTAGCTGATGGATTTCTGAGGATCGGTAACTTGGGAGGGCTTGGTGGGAGGTTGTACTTGCTTTTCCTAGGCTTGTTCTTTAAGAGAACTACAATTACAGCTGCAACTACCAAGATTGAGAGAAACAGATGCTGAAGGAGAGCCATTTTCATTTCACGAGAAACTTGCACAGTATGTGATGTTGCAACTGTGGTCTTATTTGATCTGTATACAGTCTCTTCCTATACAAGGGACTTGTAGAAACTATCTCAGTTTGCTGAAAAATCTTTTGGTTTAGTCAATATAAGTCGAGTTAGCAGATGTCACCCTTTCTTTTGGTACTTCTGTGATAGGTTCATCATGGTTCAAGACATCAGCCCTAGTTGCAAGTTGGCGTGTGTTCCTTCATCTTATCCCCTTAGCATTGCCTCAGGATAATCATCTTTGGTGGGGTTAGTATACTACCAGGATAGGGGTAAAAATAGGAGCAAATACGAATGCTGTCGTGACACAAGTTGCCCAACTATCTAGTGATCGCTCAGTTACTGGTCTTGGAATTGTTTGGACTGTTGTGTGGACAACTGGTTTGTGGTCCTCCTTTTCTAGATCGATACGTAGTCCACAGTCAGGCCAATCATCGGAAGCCCCATGCCTTTGGAAAAATCTCATCGGTCTTGGAATTGTCATAGTTTAGAAAATTCCCTTTTGATAGAGATCTGCCAAGAAATTAGGTCCTTCAAAGACTTTTCTTGATGTGTCATGTGATGTAAATGAAAACGCTCGTACTAACACCTAGAAGGGGCGGTGAATATGTGTTTAAAATAAATCTTGACAAATAAATGCGGAATAAAATAAGTTATGAGCAAAGTTTGAAATATGATCAGAGTCTGATTACACGAGCTAACTTCTCGTGGAAATTCAGAATTAGGTAATAGGTGAAATAGATTTTTGCGAAACTTAAGACGTTACAATGAATAAAGCTGAAAAGAGTTGAGGGAAGAGAAAATTACATACGAGATTTATAGTGGTTTGGCTTAGATCAAGCTTAAGTCCACTTTTCCATGCTGGTAGCCTTCTGGCTGAACTTCATAAAGTATCAATAGAGAAGTATAATATTTTGAGTGCAAACACTTAGTGCAAGATTTCATTTTCCCACACTAAGTCACTCTTCTTATAATTTTATTTCTTGAATACAATTTGTAAGAGGTGTCATTAAAGAGCAAGTGGTTGGAAATACTTCAGGCTTTGAAATTTCAATTTTCATGCTCTATCTCAAATAGACTAAATGACTACCTTAAATAATCTTCCACGCCTTACTAGCTGTTGGCATTCTCTAGAGAAATTTTTTTCACTCAATCAATTGGATAGAATTGATTAAGGAAATCTTGTAACCGTTTGAAGATTGAGATGAAAATCCATTGATTTTAGTTGTCCATACAATCAGAATCTATGTTTCTATAAGTAGATGTTTTCCAAAAAGGAACTTGTCTTCGGGATTAATTTCATTAATTCGTGATTGATTCCATTAATGTATTTATAAAAGATAAGTGAGATTTTTCGCTAGTAAGCCAGATATTAAATAATAAATCTCTATTATGTTCATATTGAATCCTTATTGCAAGATCAATAAATTTGAGCACTTTTGGACTTGGTTAATCAGAGTGTGAAAAACTTCTAGAAGTCTACGATTTTTTAGAATAGACTTTGACAAGAGTTTGCGATATGTCTTCAGAAGTCTACATTTTTTTAGAATAAGAACAAGAACAAAAACAAGAAAGTTTTGTCAACTTCAAAACCTGGTAGGAGTTTTTTGAACAATCTCCTCATTTTTTATGGTGACAAAATTTTCATGCAGATTTAAGCATAATATAAAGGTTATCCTGCAAAACAACACTTTAGCAGCACATGATAATCGATAAAGATAATAGCCAGTAAGCACAATAAAGTCTACATTCACAAAACACACCAATCAAAAGTCTCCATAAAATAAATCATACCAGCATGGAAAAACTCAATTAGTACCAACAAAAGCTTCAAATTTGCAAAACTCTGCCCCTTTTTGTCAACAACAAAATGAGAAAATCAAACAAGCACAAAGAAAATAAGAAAAAGAGTTTGGTTCTAAAAGAATAAGGGTTGCCTAGGAACACGAACAAGTTGGAAATCCTCCAAAGTCTGCATGGTCTCCTCAAGCTTAGTTAAGCACTAATGAAAGACAATCTCAACTTTCGCTAAATTTTGAGATGCTTGCTGATTCATGGTCTGAACTTTATTATCAAGAGACTGTACCTTTTCGGTAAGAGAGTTTGAGGTAGTACTAAGAGCAGCATGCAACTTTTGGATTTCAACTTCCATTCCATATGGGAGAAGTACATTATCAGTGCCATAATTTGTGTATGGCGCTCACTTTGGTGCCAAAAGTTTTCATTGGATCACTTAACTACCAAATGGGAGGAAAAACGATCACTTTGGTGTCACCGGTGACAGATTCCGGCTAAAATGATTATGTGGGTTTTATATTTTTAAAACAAAAATTGAGAAGCCTTTTAGACGACGTTGTTTTCCGTCTCCCTTGGCCACCATCGCTTGGGTGCCGTCCCTTGGCCACCGTTGCTCGGCCGCCGTCCCTCGACCTCCATCGTAGTTGCTTGCCACAGCAAGACAAAAGAAAAAGAAAAACGAACAGAAAATCTCAAGGGAGGGTGAGGTGTCGACGGCGAGGGCGGAGGAGGGGATGGCGGGGCCACAACCACCGCCATCATCGCAGTTGGCTTCATTGATGACCTCCATGGCATTCCAGATCTTCGCGGCGACCATTGGCCAGATTGCTCGTGCTTCTGGAGATTCTTCAAGCTCATGCTTCCTCTACGCCCGATGATATTCCGTGGGAAAAGGTGATGGTGGGGTTGAGATTCAGGGATTTGAAAGGTCGACAAGGTGATTGAAAATGGGGGAAAAACTACTAGGGGAGGGCGGAGGGGAGTGTGTGGTTTTTTTTTTCTTTTTCGGAAAACTACTGGTGTTGTGCTGGTGTGCTGCTGGTATTGCTAGTGTTGTTCTTCGGTGCTGCTGGTGTTGCTGGTGTTGTTCTTCGGCACTGCTGGTGTTGCTGGTGCTATTCTTCGGGGAAGAAGACGATGTCTTTTCTCTCTCAATTTGGGGATTTAGGGTTTTGAATTTGGGGGAAAGATACAAAACGGTGTCGTTTTGTTGTTTAAATGCTGACTATACTCTCCGACGAGCCACATCAGCTTTAAAAATTTAAAAAGTGTCACATCGGATTTCTGGCCAACTAGATAGGAGTTGACACAAAAGTGAGTGTTTTTGAAATTTTTTGGCACTAAAGTGAGCGCTGTACACAAGTTATGGCACTAATAATGGACTTCTCCCATTAATTGTTATGCCTTAATCTCCAAAAGGAACTCCACTATTCGAGGATAGTTTGATTATGGTTCAGTTTGGGCACTAGCTTCAGCAAACTGTACTAATGGAGTATCCAAAGGTGAAGGAACATTGACCTAAACATGTAAAATTTATTGCTCCCCCTGAACATTAGCTTCTTTGTCTTGACCCTCAGGAGAAACTTCAGGGAAATGAGATGCATAAATATCTTCAACATCTGGAGGAGATCGACTGATGCCATCACTAGCAGTTGGTTCAACAATCTAGTCATTAAAAGGAGTTTTCTCATCTACTCTCCCTGTCACAGTGCCTTCAGTCTGTGGAAGAACTCCTTCTCCTTCTTGCAGTCCTTCTCTTTTAGCATTGGTTTGTTGACCAATTCCCTTCTCCAGCATCTCCTACATCAACTTCCCTTGTATTTTCTCCTTCCTTGTTAGAATGCTCCTATCCCTTGTTCATATTGGCATCTCTCTCTTCATCATCTGAGTCATCCTCCTCACTCTCTTTTACTCTAGTTTCTTCTTCTTCACTTTCTTTTTCCGGTTCTTTCTCACTCTCATCCTCTTCTTCTTCCTTAGAATCGGCTATGCCACCAAGAGGATCACGCATGACAACATTTACCACAGTATCAGAGACGGTCTCATCTTTATCATCTTTCTCTTCTTCGTCTTGCAGAAGAAGAACATGTCGTTTTCTCTTTGGAGTTCGTGAGACAACGCTCTTCCCTTTGCGTTTCTTCTTAGCCGGAGATCCTAACTTAGCTTTGCTAGTAGATTCTTTCTTCAAAAGTTTCAAGGCTCCAAATAGATCTTTTAATCTCATTTTTGAGATCATTTTAAGTCAAATTTGCATGGGATTGATGGTTCTTGAGCAAAAATTGGATGGCGGTTGAATATGGAAGTATTAGAAAAGTCTAGTTACCAATGTTGTATATGGAAGTTGTCCTTTTCCCTTCATGATAGTTTTGTACATGTGCAATAAGATTGTGGGAGGGAGTGAGAAAGCAACACCATTATAGATGGTCCACATCATTTTTACCTCAAATCTAAAAACATCAGTTTTGGAAGCAGCCTTGGGTCTCATGCAGTTGATGACGATCTCGTGGAGTAAAATATTAGAAGTAAACATCCTAGAGTAAGTAATGCTTCCCCTAGGAATCTTGTCCTTCACTAGAAACTTGGTAACCTCTTTGTTTTTTTTTTTTTTTTTTTTGGTAAAAGGTAATCATATTAAGCTAATAAATATTTACAACAAAAACAACACCAAAACATACACTCATAATGAACAGAGGCATAATGAGTGGAAGGATGCTGACGCAAGAAGAAAAGGGAAGCCAACAAGGCACAAAATGCGGTTAAGCCACACAACTACGGCCACATCCAATAGACGGCCCAAACAAAAGAAAGTGACTAGTTGGCCAAACAATGGCAACCCAAGCTAAAACCAAACAAAACGTCATCGCCCAAACGGAAAGGACGAGACAATCGATAGGAATCAAGGCCAGCACCGAAACAACAAGCATAGCATCGGACCCTCCTGCACCACCACTCCAATCTGGAAATATTATGGATGCGCCAGAGTAGAAGAGAAGATGCAGGGGTCTATCCCCCAGCTACGTTGAAGTCTCTTGTTTCTTGGATTATCTTTAACATTTGAGAATGTTAGAGCCTTATCCTTAACCACTTTAATAAGGTGGTTCTTCACGGTCGGAAGCGTGAAGGTATAGTTCCTAAAGAGAATCTCATTTCTATATTTTCAAATAAGGTGGCAAAGAGCCCCAAAAGAGAACCTAGCGATAGAGTGATAAAAGTCTTTATCGGATAGGAACTTAATAGCCCAGCAAAGGTTGTCATCCCAAGTCCCATTCCTCCAAGGGAGGTTGCATTTGGCAGCCCAAGAGAAGGCACAACTAGCCGTAATGCTACAATAAAAAATAGATGATCAATAGAATCCAGAGTTACTTTGCAAAAAGGGCACACCGCATCTCCAATCCTGCCATGCGATAAGAGTAAGGCCTACGTAGGAAGACGGTTCTTGATTATAAGCCAAATAATGAATTGATATCTTGGAGCTATATCATTGTTCTAGATCAATGAATCCCAATTGACCCGAGGCTTCTTTTTCCTGATGAGGTGCCAAGCCGAAGCAACCAAGTATAAATCAGACGTGTTTCCTTGCCAAGTAAGACGATCCAGAGCCTGCACTGGAAAGGGAAGGGGATGTTCCCAAGACTGGAAAGCTTCTCCTATGGTCTGACCAGCAAGTGAAAAAAGATCAACCACCATCGCATGCCTGGGAAGACCAGATCTGTAAATGAAAGAGTTAGAAAACATCAAGTTGAAGGGGCCTCTCGGGTGCTAGTGGTCGAACCAAAAGGAAACAAAGTAGCCATCTCCTAACTTCCATAGAAAGATAACAAAAAATTAGTCCTAAGGTGGAGGATTCGCTTCCATGCCCAAGAGCAGTATGTGGGTTATTTAATCACCCAAAAACTCTTACTTTTAAGGAAGGTCTAGTGGATCCACCTATAAGGATTCCTTGTCCGTAAACAGGATCCATATGTGTTTTAGCATCGCTGCCTTGTTACAATCCTTCAGACTGCGAATGCCTAGCCCTCCTTCTTCCTTTGGAAGGCAAACATCATCCCAGGATACCTTGGCACCACCCCTTCCTAGGCCAGGGCCCTTCTAGAGAAACTATCTCAATATCTGTTCAATACGATCAAACACTACAACAGGGATGATAAAGACACTAGCCTAGTAAGCTTGTATTGCATGAAGAACTGACCTTATAAGCTGGAGACGTCCAACAAAAGAAAGGAAACGCTGAGTCCAGGACTGGACTCTTGTAGTTATATGATCTACAAGAGAAATGCAATCCGCCTTGCCGAGCTGGGAGGAGATAATAGGAACTTCAAGATACCGCACCAGCAAAGACCCCTCCTGAAAACCAAACACTAGGAGAATCTCTCTGCACAAATCTACCGATCCTCTAGCAAGAAATATCTCACTCTTATTAGAATTAGGCTTGAGTCCACTCCAAGAAGAGAAGGTATCCAAACCCTCATTTAAGAGTGAGATGGAAACCAAGTCAGCTCCGCAAAATAGAAAGACGTCATCCGCAAAGAAGAGATGTGAAAGACTCAAAGCCTTGCATCTCCAAAAGAACTTGAAACCTGGTTGCTTAGAGCGGACACTAAGGATCCCGGAAAAAACCTCAATGATTAAGGTAAAAAAGTAAGGAGAGATCGGATCCCCTTTGGCGAAGGCCTCGGCCACAAGGGGAGAAATCATGAAGTACTCCATTCAACGAAATAGAAAACTTAGAAGTGTGAACGCATACCATAATGATCCGAACAAAATGATCTGAGAAGCCAAAGTCATGAAGAACCAGCTCCAGAAAATCCTAATCTACTGTGTTGTAAGCTTTCTGAAAGTCCACCTTGATCGCACACTTAGACACATAATGATCAAGATGGAAGCCGGCAAATAACTCATGGGCAATAATAATGTTGTCTCTAATTCTCCTACCTTTGACGAATGCATTTTGATAAGGGTTGCTGATATCATTAAGGACTGTAGCCAGTCGATTAGCCAAAAGCTTCGTAATGCATTTGTAAATAGTATTACAATAGGCAATAGCCCTATAATCATTAACAGATGTAGCATTATGAACTCTTGGGATCATTACTAGGATGATATTGTTGATTTCCTTGAGAAGTCTCCCCGTTATAAGAAAATCCTTAATCGCTTCAATGACCAAAGGTCCAACTATCTCTCAATTATGCTTGAAGAACTCGACACCAAAACTGTTTGGTCTTGGAGCCTTCTCTCGAGCATGAGAGAACATAGTATCCTAAATCTCCGAATCAGAGAAAGCATGAGATAGAGAACTGACCTATTCCTTAGTGAGAGGGCATCGTATAACCTCCCCAAGATCCATTAATGAGGGGTTGGAGGACAGGGGTTGTGGTGCCAAAAGCTCTTGGAAATGAGAAACGAAGGTATGGTGACCTCTTCGTTGGTCAAATTGATGGGCAAGAATCCACTCATTTCTACTCCTAGAATATCAGCCAACAAATTAATATCAATATCATACACTTTATCATTCACAGTAAATTGAACATGAATGGGATCCAAAACAGACAGGTTGGAATAAAAGTAAGCAGTCAATTTGGGATAAGCATCAGATGACTCCACATAGAACCTTTCCATCTGAAGCTTGGAAAAATTTTCTCACAAATTCACCTTGATGGAATCTAGGAGATCAAAATATACGGTTCAAGGGTTGATGACTCTTCTGTTTAGCATATGTGAGTAGACTTTCTTATAGTCCTTTGACCAAAACAACTTCCCTTTTGTTCCAGTGATCTCTACAGCAACACCCATTTTGGGTTGGAAATTTTAAACACCCTCTCATCATCATCTTCCTTTTTTGCTTTTAGTTTGACCTTTTAAGCCAAAGCGAGGATTGGTGAGAAAGTTTGAAAATTCATTTTTTGCTCT
This sequence comes from Eucalyptus pumila, assembly GCA_016097595.1. Taxonomy (NCBI): domain Eukaryota; kingdom Viridiplantae; phylum Streptophyta; class Magnoliopsida; order Myrtales; family Myrtaceae; genus Eucalyptus; species Eucalyptus pumila. The sequence goes on from CM027847.1 coordinate 1,357,736, forward strand.
TCTAGCCTCTACCAGCCCTAAGTTTTCCATAGCTCTCAAGAACAAGGTTTCGTTCCCATAATTATTTTCTTTCAATAACAAACTTATGAAATCCATGAGACTTCCTCCATTTTTCAAAAACTCATAATGTTTGAGAAGTACCTCGGCATTCTTACCAAAATAGGTGTCGTTTCCTAAGTAATCTCTTTTTCTACTGATTGTCGATTCGTGCTTCGAGGCGATTCATTTTCAGTGAGATCAAAATGCGTTGGACCTTCAGGGACAAACCAAGGCCTGCGACTAGCAATGTGAGAGGATTTCCTTTGATAAGACATTGAAACGAACTTGGAGGATTTTGATGACATGTTCATGAGTGATCGAGTGAGAAATTTTACAAAGAATGTGAGAGAAGCAAGAGTTTGAGAGAAAGATTAAGGTTTGCAGAGAGTCAAATTATTGGGGGAAAATGGTTAAAGATTTTATTTAAAGAAAATGAACCAAGGCAATCGAACATGCACCAAAAAAAAAAAAAAAAACTTCTGTTTTTAAAAAATTAAAAAGTAACTATCAATAATTTTTGAAATATTAATTCCAAAAAATCAGTAGAGATATAACAATTTCCAAAAATATAAAAAGCAAGTAATAAGTCAAGAATAATCATACCTGTTCAAGATGGAAATAAACTTACGTGCCAAAATTTGAAATATAATTACCTAAGTCTGGAAGGCTTTCAGAAGGATGTTTATACTATAAGTTGAACTAATGAGTTTGCACATCTATAGACTTTAACTAGATGCAAAACTAATATTCAGCTTTTCACAAATGAACTCGAATAATCCATTATCGGGAAAATTACTAAAAAAGTCATAAACCTATTGTAATTGTGTCAATTCAGTCCTAAACTTATTTTTTTAACCAATTGAATCCTAAACCTTTTATTATTATTCTCGATCAGTCCATCCGGCCAAAAATGGCCGGTCGGTGCTAACGTGGTAGCTTGCCGGCACCGGTGACATTTTTTTAATAATATTTTAGTTTTTGAAATATTTTATTAATTATTTTTATCTTTTTTTCATTTTTTTTCCCTCTCCTTCCTTCCTTCTCCTCTCCTCCTTATTCCCTGGGCTCCGGCGACCGGCCAGAGGGGAGGGCTGGCCGGTCGCCGGACTGAGGCGGCCGGCGGGGCGAGCCCTTGCTAGATCCGGCGAGGGGGGCCTGGTTGTCGCCGGGTTTGGCGAGGCGAGCCCTGCCTGATCTGGCGAGGGCTCGCCTCGCCGCTGGCTCATGCCTGGGCCGACGGCGGGTGAGCCCCGCCGATCCGGTGAGGGCTCGCCGCGCCCGGCGACGGCGAGGCCAACCCTCACCAGATCCGATGAGGGAAGCTCACCAACGGTCCAGGAAGTGATCTAGAGGAAGAAGACCTTGGAGTCGCCAACGGAGGTGGCGGGGATGAGGCGGGAGTCGATGAGGCTGAGGATGCCGTCGCAGATCTTGGAGAGCTCGGCCTTGATCTTGGCGCGGTAGTTGCGGATAGCGTCTGGCAAGGCCCTACTCGCCGGATCCGGCGAGGGCTCGCCTCTCGGCCGCCGGAGAGGCGAGCCCTCGCCAGATCCGGTGAGGAGGGCCTTGCCAAACGCGACGGCGAGCCCCCTCGCCGGACGAGGCGAGCCCCTCGCCAGACCCGGCGATGGCGAGGGCTTGCCCCGCCGGCCGCCTCAGTCCGACAACCGGTCAGCCCTCCCCTCTGGCCGGTCGCCGGAGCCAAGGGAAGAAGGAGGAGAGGAGGAGGAAGGAGGGAGAGAGGGAAACAAACAGGAAAAAAAGATTAAAAAAATTAATAAAATATTTTTTTAAAATAAAATATTATTAAAAAAATATTTGGTGCCGGCCACGCCGCCACGTCAGCGCCGGCCGGCCATTTTTGGCCGGATAGACTAATCGGGAATAATAGTAAAAGGTTTAGGACTCAATTGGTCAAAAAAATAAGTTTAGGACTGAATTGGCACAATTGCAATAAGTTTATGACTTTTTTGGTAATTTTCCCATCCGTTATCTAGTGGCTTAATGAAGATATCTACCAGTTGATGCTTCGAATCAATGAATTGAACATTGATTTCACCATTTTGTACATGGTCTCTTATGAAATGATGGCGAATTTCAATATGTTTTGCTCTTGAATGGAGAATATGATTTTTGATGAGGTTGATTGCACTTGTGTTGTCACATCTGATTTCAGTGTAATGTTCTTCTATTCAAAAGTCCTTTAGTTGTTGCATGATCCAAAGAATTTGTGAACAATAACTTCCAAGAGCAATATATTCCACTTTTGCCATTGAGAGTGCCACAGTACTTTGATTATTTGAAAACCAGGACACTAACATTTGTCCCAAGAGTTGGCACGTTTTTTAAGTACTTTTCCTGTCAACTTTATAACTAGCTAGATCAGTATATGAGTATCCAAGTAATGTAAAGTCTCATCTTTTTAGATACCATAGACCTAACTTTGAATTTGTTACAATATATTTGATAATATGTTTAACAGTACTGAGATGAGATTCTCTAGGATCGGCTTGCAATCTAGCACACATACACACACTGAATAATATATCATGTCGAGAAGCAATAAGGTAGAGAAGAGAACCAATCATGCTTTTATATGTCTTTTGGTCAACTTTCTTTCCATCTTCATCCTTGTCAAGTTTGGAAGAACTTGGCAAAGGAGTCTTGGTCTTCTTGCAATTTTTCATCCCAAACTTCTTGATAACATCTCTGGTATATTTTTCTTGATAGATGAAAGTTCATTTCTTTGATTGTCTGATTTATAGACCTAGAAAGAATGTTAACTCATCCATCATGCTCATTTCAAATTTTTCCTGCATAAATTTTGAAAATTTCTTGCATAGACTTTTGTTAGAAGACTCAAAGATTATATCATCTACATATATTTGAACAAGTAGAAAGTTTTTTCTTCCCTTTTGATAAACAAAGTTGTGTCGACCATTCATTTTTTTGAAACCATTGCTTACTAGAAACTTACCCAATCTCTCATACTAAGCTTGAGGTGCGTGTTTTAGACCATATAAAGCCTTCTTCCATTTGTAGACAAAGTCTGGTTTTCTAGGATCTTTAAATCTAGGCGGTTATTCCATATAGACTTCTTCTTGTATGAACCCATTTAGGAATGAACTCTTGACATCCATCAAGAATAACCTGAAATTATGGAAACATGCATATGCAAGCAATAGTCTTATGGCTTTTAACCTTGTTGCAGGTGCATATGTCTCATCATAGTCTATTTCTTTTTTTTTTTTTTTTTTGTATAACATTTTGCAACAAGCCTTGCTTTGTTCCTTGTTACTTTACCCTTTTCATCAATCTTGTTTCTGAACACCCACTTTGTTCCAATCACAGATTTTCCTTTTGGATTTGGAACTAACTCCCAAACATCATTAATTTTGAATTGTTTGAGTTCTTCCTGCATTGCTTCCATCAGGCTTTTATCAAATAAAGTTTCTTTTACTCCCTTTAGTTCTATTTCAAAAATAAGAGTTAGGGCACTTGTGTCTCCTTTTACTTTGGATTTGGTACAAATCGCTTATTCTATATTGCCAATAATGAGCTATTTAGGATGGCTTGATTTGTACTTCCGCCATTCGTTAGATTTGTCACTTTCGCAAGGGTTTTCTAAACGCGTTTTCTTTGATTCTTCTGACTTTTCTTCTACCTGACTTTGATCACCAGAAGATTGAGGTTCCTTGGGGGAATAAGACTTTATTAAGTCTAAAACTAGTTTAGACTCTTCAAGTTGAGTTTCATCTTGTTGGTTCTGAACACTTTCTTGAAATTTTACATTTATGTATTCTTTGATAGTTTGTGTAGTCTTGTTGAAGACATTGTAAGCTTTGTTTGAAGTAGAGTAGCCAAGAAATATTCATTCATCCGATCTTTCTTCAAATTTCCCAAGCCGATCATTTTCATTCTTCAAAATGAAACGCTTGCAACCAAACACATGAAAATAAGAGATATTTGGCTTTTTTCCTTTGTTAATTTCATAGGGAGTTTTCTTTGGGATGGATTTTAAGAATACTCTATTAATTATATAATAGGCAACTGAAACTACCTCTACCCAAAAACGAGAAGAGACTCTATTTTCAATTAGCAAAGTTCTGGCCATCTCCTGTAACGACCTTTTTTTTTTTTTTATTTCTACAACTCCATTTTTGTTCTGGGGCGTATGAAGAGGGGAAAACATACTGTAGACCATTCTCATCACAAAAATTTGCAAAGTCTTGATTTTCAAATTCTCCTCCATGATCAATCCTTATGCTTGAAATGTCATAACTTTTTTCATTATGAACCTTCTTAGCAAACTTTGAAGAATATGCAAAGGTTTTTGTTTTATTGCCAAGAAAAAAACCCACATGAATCTTGAATAATCATCCACAACTACCAAATAGTATCTCCTATCACCAACGCTTTGTGTTCTAGTTGGTAAAAGAAGATCTATGTGAAGAAGCTGCAAGACGCGATTAACGAAAACTTGATTTATAGGTTTAAATGAGCTTCTGACCTGTATTCCCAAGATACATGGAGTACTCAACTCAGACTTCTGGTACACCATTCTGGGAAGACCACAAACTAGCTTCATAGATGATAGTTTAGCAATTTGTTTCATACTCACATGACCAAACTAGATATGCTAGAGATATGATTCATCTTGAATTGAGATAAGTCATTGAGAGTTCTCTGGACTTATGTCCAGAAGATAAATATTGCCATGTCTTCGCTCGGTGAACGTTTGAGAAAAGTCTTGACTAACTTCAGAACAAACATCTTCTTGGAAATTGATTATGAATCCTGTATCACATAGCTGGTTTATGCTCAGAAGATTGTAATTCAACCATTTTACCATAGAAACATTGTTGATAATCAAACTTCCAATTATCATTGTTCCATATCCAATAATTTTTCATTTGCTGTTCCCACCAAAAGAAACATTTCCTCCTTTTTGTTTTTCTAGTTTTACGAAATTGCTTGAATCTCCAGTCATATGTCTAGAATAGCCATTGTCCAAGTACCATTTGTTTTTTTCTTTTAACAGTAATCTGCAATAAAAAGGAAATCTCAAACTTTCTTTGGTACCAAAATTTTCTTGAGTCCTGGCAAGTTAGTTTTAAAGACAACTTTTGCCCAATCAATTTTAACAAGTCTCCAAACTTTAGGACATTCATTCTCAAAATGTTCTGGGATGTTACACTTAGAACATTTAAGAGCACTCCGGCCAATAGGTTTTACAAAAACTTTTTGAAAATGATATTTGTAAGAAAATTTTTGAGATCTTTGTCTAAAGTCCTTTAAGCTAAATTGCTTTGTATTTTCCCAATGAACTTTCAAAATATTGAACCAAACACACCCTAAGTCTCTTATTAACTTTAGGAAAATTGATCAAAAGAGTACTTTCTTTATTCATACCCAAACCTGATTTGTTGTAATAGGGTATTTGGGATGAAAGAATTTTCTCTAAAGTTTTTTATCCTTAAGAGAACCTTGTAGAAATATCTAAAATCTCATTTTCAAACATTCATTTTCTTTTGAAAGAGAATCGGTATTTTCTTTCAAATCATTAAAATCATTTTTCAGATTCTCAAAATTTTCTCTCCAAGAATTATCCTGTTGCTTGAGTTTTGATTTAATTTGGAGATCTTGTTAAGAGAAGATTTGAGGTTTAAGCAAATTTTATCTATATACTTAGAAACTTTGATAGGAATTTCTAAATGATTTATCTCGATTTCCTTATCAGATTATGAGTTTGTGTTAGAGTCTAACTTTGATGTTGAGTCTGATTCTGAGTGAGCCATCGGACAGATACTTGCAAACTTCTCTTCACTTTCCTCACATTCTGTGTCACTTCAGGTTTTTGTTTTTAGAGCTTTCTTGTATTTTTCATACTTTCCTTTCTTCATTTTCAACAGGGACAATTAGGCTTGATGTGTCCATTTTTCTTACACTCAAAGCATATCACATCCTTGCTAGTTTTAGAATCTTCCATCGATCTTTTCTAGAAATTTGCTTGCTTTACTTTTTTCAATTCAATCTTCTTCTTATCGTATTTAGTTTCTTGAATTTCTTTATCATGAGAGCCAACTCCTTGTCATCCATATCATCATTTGTGTCTATATCATCAGAATCAACATTAGACTTAAGCGCAATTGACTTCTATCTATATCATCAGAATCAACATTAGACTTAAGCGCAATTGACTTCTAACCTTTTGGATCCTCTTCATCATTGATCCATTCCACTTCATGCAATTGAACGGTGCCTATTAGCTCGTCAACGAAAGAGGCATGATTCCTTGTGTCTCTCAAATTGATGTTTTCACATGGTTCCAGTCCTTTGAAAGTCCTCGCAGAAGTTTTTTAACCTTCATTAGTATTGCTATGCCCCTCCACGAGTCTTGGTGCTAAATAACTAGCCATAGAAGATTTTTAGCTCGGAAGTATAAATACTTCAATAGAAGAGCATAGGGCTTTGATACCAATTGAAAACGCTAAAACTAACACCTAGAGGGGATGAATAGGTGTTTAAAATAAACATTGAAAAATAAATACGAAATAAAATAAATTGCAAACAAAGTCTGAAAAATGATTAGAGTATGATTAAACGAGCTACTAGACTTCTCGTGAAAATTCATAATTAGATAGGAGATGGAATAGAATTTTGCGAAACTTAAGACGTTGCAACGAATAAAGTTGAAAAGAATTAAGGGAAGAGAAAATTGTACACGAAATTTATAGTGGTTCGAGTTAGATCAAGCTTATGTCCACTCTCCCACGCTGGCAGCTTTCTGGCTGAAATTCACTAAAGCATCAATAGAGAAGTACAATATTTCAAGTACAAACACTCATTGGAAAATTTCTTTTTCCCACGCTAAGTCACTCTTCTTGTTATTTTCTCTTTTGAATACAATTTGTAAGAGCTGTTGTTGAAGAACAAGTGGTTGGAAATACTTTAGACTTTGGAATTTTAATTTTCACTCTCTATCTCAAATAGACCGAATGGCCTCCTTAAATACTCCTCCACGCCTTACTAACTGTTAGCATTCTCTAAAGGAATTTCTTCCAATCAATTCGTTGGACAGAATCATTTAAGAATATCTTGTAGACGTTTGAAGATTGAGATGGAAATCCGTTGATTATGGTCATCTATACAATCAGAATCTAGGTTTCTATAAGTCAATACTTCCTAAAAAGGAACTTGTCTTCAATATTGATTTCATCAATTCGTGATTGATTCCATTAATGTATTTATAAAAGGTTGTTGACACCTAAATTCTGGCTAGGTATTTTAAATTAAATTGTATAAGAAAATTAGGGACCTATTCAGCCCCACAAAAATGATTTTTGCATAAATTAAAGCTTAGCTTTTATTTGCGTCCATTAATCTTTATTTTCCTTTTTTAACTTATATTTCACTTTTTTTGGATGATAATAAATAGAGTAAGCAGCCTGTCGGGGCTAGGCCTTCGCACCCAACCCCCCCCCCCCTTTTTTTCCTTTTCTGCAAGGGCTCAAGCCCTGGCTTTTTCTTTCCCAGGCCCAACCCCTCCTTTTTCCTCATTGTCTTCTTCTTCACCTTGTCTTTTTCCTCATCTCTGCAGCACGCACAGAGGAGGCGGACGCGCGCAGGAGGAGACGACGACGTATGGCGCAAGCGGTGGGGATGTGCCATCAATGCCAAGTAGGCCTTCGTGGAAGGGGAAGGATTGACACCGGTTCAGCCGGCAAAGGAAAGCCGATTGGCGCACCTAAGACTATCGGCCTAGCCTCCATCGACCGGACCCCCCTCACCTACAAATAGGGCATCGGGGGGAGGCCAAAGTTATGATGCAAAGGGAGATCAAAAGAATGCGAGATTCGAAAGCTTCCCATGTCACGTCCCGATCCTCGGGCGCATGCCCATCCCTTAAATGGTCGATTTATTTGCGACGTCCCAGGAAGGTCGCCGACCCATTCATTTATATACGCATGTGGAAGCTTAATAAAATCCCTAGACAATCAAACAATGGGATAGAAAAGTATGATCATATTTTTCAAACCGAGATGAGTCTTTATAGACAAACTGGTTAATTACAAACTTAGGCTGTTTACAAAATTAACGGCTTATCAAAAAGGGGACTGTCTTAACATCCACTAGTCAGACCCATTTGCCGATTCTTCAGCCTCCACCTTCCGAACTTCAGGACTTCCGGTCCTCCACGATCGTCATCTAGGAACCTGAAATATTTTCCCCAAACCGGGATGAGACTATGTCTCAGCAAGTTCTACCCCACTAAGACCCAATTACGAAGCCAATACGCCATAAGGGATGCCTAAGCACAACACAGGTCAAAGGGGCTTACATTGGCATCAGTTCCTTCCTGCACATCACTTCTATTAATAATATTTATAGCTACAGGAAACAATCACATTCCACCAATCAGATCGACTCAGCGATCAATCGACTTAATCGATTACATGTCACCACGACATTTCCCTAGTCGATACATTCAATACTATCTATAAAGTTCGATCATAGTATAGGACTACTCATCCAAAGCTGATAATAGATAGCATAGCTCGCCCAAAGCTGATAGATATAGTATACTATGTATATGCTCGCCCAAAGCTGATAAATTAGGGCCCCCAGGCCAATTTAGTATACTATATATGCTCGCCCAAAGCTGATAAATATATCGCTCGCCCAAAACTGATAATAAGATATACTGCTCACCCAAAGCTGACATATCGCATGTAGGTCAATATAGTATATCGGTATACTACTCACCCAAAGCTGACATATCGCCCGAAGGCCGATATAGTATACCACTTAACCATATAGTCAATTCATCATTTTTATCATTCGCGATAAATAGCCGTGTGTGGGTACACGATTGACTTTAGCCAAAAATATAATAATTTTACTTAAAAATATCCCACCAATTTCATCAGCCCATTACATATTTTAAGCGCTGTAAACCGACGCCCGGTTATTTCTCCATTAATAACCAAAATCATATAATTTAGGAATAAATCTTAATTTCACAATTAATTCGATTCAACACAAATTAACGCTCAAATAAATAAACGAACTGCACTACGATAATCATCATGGAATTTTGGTCGTCGACCATCTAAATCTTAATTTCCGAAATTTAATTAATTAATTAATTAATTTCGAAAATTAATAATTAATTAATTAATTTCGAAGATTAATAATTAATTACAATAAATTCAATTTAGCTCGAATCGGAGCTCAATTAAACAAACGGACTTCACCACGATCATCAGCATAAAATTCCGGTTACCGACTATCCCGGTCAAAATTTCCGGAAAATAATAAATAATTAAATTTATTCCGAAAATTAAATATAATAATAATAATAATATTATAATAGTACAATTTCGAATTAACTATTTAATTTAAAATAATTACTTAAGGCTTAAACAAGATTACTTTAATCCAAACATTTGCTTAGCCTTAATTAATTATTCACTAAACTAATCACATCCCTTAATCCACTTAACATTTAAATAAATTAATCTAATCACCTAAATCTACTTAGTTTAATCTAAACATCCCTTAAATGTGATTAACTTACTAAGCGGGGATTAGTGAGTTAAACTCACCCGATTAGTGATCTGAACGGCTCAAATCGACGGGGACACCGAGGGGATCGATTCACTCCAAGGCAGGCCTAGCTTCTAGGGTCGGGAAGCCGGCCAAAACGGGCCACGAGGCCGCTGCCATACCCATTTTTCTCCTCTTTGTTCATTGCTGGTTGAGGCTAGAAAAAGGGTAGATCCGAGCTCGGTTGGGGCATGCAAGGGCAGAGAGGGCTAGGCGGAGCTCCAGCGGGCTGAGGCGGAGGCGTACGGTGGCTCACGGCGGCGGGTACAAGCTCCGGCAACTCCTGGAACGTGCGGACTGAGCTGGGCTTCGGCCAAGCACGGGCGGTCGAGGAGCAACGGCTGCGCGCGCACGAGGAGCGACGAACGGTGACGGCGTGCGGTGGCTCCAGGCGACGTGCGGCTTCTCCAGCTTCGCTGGCCTGCTCTGCATGCTGGGTTCCTCGAGAAACAAGAAGAAATGGAGGAGAGAGGGTCGACAGAAGCAGCAAGAAGAAGGGGAGGCTGGCTATCGACGGTCCGGCGAGGGCATGCGACAAGCAGAGGCGCATGGCTGCTCCGACTGATCTTCTGCAATTGCTGGGTTTCAAAGAAGAAGAAGAAGATGTGGAGATGGAGGAGTGGTCGCACGGTAGGGAGAGGGAGGAGAGAGAACGAGGGGGGGCATTCCTTTTCTTTTTCTCTTTATTTAATCCCCCAAAAATTGGCCCACTCATGTTCCACTATCTCCAATTTCTCACAATCTTAGTCCAATGGGTCCAATTTCTTTTTCTGTCGTGGCATAAAATTTCATACACTTAATTCAATCAATTCTCAATCAATTCCATCCAATTGAAGCTCAATTAAATTAACCCATGTGTCCTCAACCTTCTTATGACTTTTCCCCATCAAATGATCCAACTTGCTTCCCAAAGATTCGATCAAAAATGACCATTTGACAATCTCGAACAAAAACAGCCTTACTTTACTTTTCCACCAAAAATCTCGTTTGTAGAAAAATCTTTCGAAGATGAGTCGACGTTCCTAATATAAATTGTGACTTGACAGAACTCTCAATTTATGAATTCGGGTTCGATTTCATGGTTAATTTCAATTCGACGCGAATTTAGTGCGTCCTAATCCACCAGGTAGCTTTTAGGAAATTTTCTTGCATTTGACCCATGGTTGATTATTCTCAAGCCACAAAGTACATCTTCGATACATTGGCGACTCTCAATTGTCGTAGAAATCTCAAGGTTTCAAATACAGACACGGGGTATCGAAACGACAGAATAATTGGTCTAGTGCCGATCGACAAGAATTGTGCAATTAGGTGGAATCACCCACACTTAATCACATACATTTGTCGAGTCAACCTATCTCCGATTTCTAATCGATCTTACTGTGTCATAATGATCTCTTGCAGATTTGCACGGTCGAGCAGTCATTTCCTGATCGAATTCTCAAGTCTAATGCGTTAAAATTCCTTAGCGGCTTCACCTGATAGACTAGTTATCCCATGAGTGATCAGTTCAGGGAAAAGAACTATAAATGCGTCGATGAAATGCCCAACTATTTCGATCGAAATCAGAACTTGGATTTCAAGATGTCACATCCCATGAGAGACTTTAAGGGAGGCCCAAACGCTTGTAAGCCGAGATTTGAGAGTTCGTGGGCGGAAGAGACCTGTGGCGAGCAAACCTGAGCGAGAGGGAGTAGGTCAAATCTGGGGGAGCCTGGGGTGGAGAAGGGTCTCGGCTGTGCACGCACTCGATTGTCGGTCTTCCAACGATGCCCTCGGGCCGAGCAGGTAAAGCCTCGCGACACCCTTGCTCTGTTCTTGACCGTTGTAGGAAGGGGTCTTCGAAAGCCGTTGGTTTCGTTGTTGTGTGGGTCTGTGGGCAGCGGTAGTTGCCAAATGGAGGCCGAGCCCTATGCTCGAAGCGATTGGGACAGGACCGAGCACGCTCTTGGCCGCACTAAGGCATTGCTTGCCTTAGTCTCCGTCGCGGCGAGGCGAGCGGGCATGATGGACAAAGTAGCTATGAGCGAGAGGAAGAGGAATCCAGGAGGCCGAGTGGTGTCTCGATCGACAGTAGCCAGCCCAGCGGAGGGTTGGTCCTTAGCCTGGGTTGGCCACGGCGGCGCTGGAGGAATCACGTGACTGGGGCCGAACGCCACTTGTCGCTGCCGTCGAAGGGGCAACGGCATTCGCAGGAGCCGGATCTGGTGCGAGTCGCTCCAAGCTAGGGCTTCGTCTGTCTGGGTTAGGAACCATGTCAAATGAGGGCCCCGATCGTGTAGGGTTTTGCCCATTCGAAACGGGTCAAGCGTGTGGGTCTTAATCGGGTGGGGTTTTGATTGGTTTGGGCCAACCGAGCTCGGTTGCACGTGGGATGGTCTCACGTGGGCCTAGGGATAGGTGGCCCTTTTTGTTTTTTTAATTTTGTGGGCTTTGATTAAAAAAAAAAAAAGAAAGAGAGGAATTCTAAGCTGGGTTCACCCCTCAGGCCCATCTGGGTTGGCGGTTGGACATTCGAGCTGGAGGTCAGCGAAGCGAGTTGGTCCCAACCCAGGGATCCAACCCGGGTCGTTTTATTATATTATAATAATAAAAATAATATTTTAATATTTTAAAATAATAAAATAATAAATAAATATAATTTATTTTTCAAAAAATCAGAAAAGCCTAAAAATATTCTATGTTTTTCCAAAAAATTAGAAAAAGCCAAAAAAATAATTTATATTTTCAAAAAAAAGATAAACAAATCGAAAAAATGCTTTTTATGTCCAAAAAAAAAATATGTTTTTCCTTCATAAATGCATGAAAAATCCTTTGAAAATCCAAAAAAGCCTTAAGGTTTAAACAAGATTAGGTACTGAAAATGCATTAGTGATTAACTAGTATAATCAAGTCCCCGATTCTAGTTTCTCTGGTTGCGTATGAGCGAATATTTCTCCTAATATTTCATTTGGGTTTCTAATCGATCTACCCCAAATTGATTAGTGGCGACTCCTTTAGGTTAAAAAATCAAAACTTTTTAGTCATGAATTGGTGGGTTTGGGAGAACCTGGGTTAAATTTAATAAACTTAGCCAAGCCATTAGTCTCTACTAGTGCATATAATCGAGCGTCGAAAAAAAGAGGCCGCAACAAAGGTAAGTGAGATTTTTCGCTAGAAAGTCAGATATTAAGGAATAAATCTCTACTATGTTCATACTGAATCATTGTCGCAAGATTAATAAATTTGAGTCTGATTATATCTTCATTTTGAACTTGGTTTTGGTTCGGATCACGTTAGAGTGGGAAAGACTTCTTAAATGAATAGACTTTGACAATAGTTTGTGATATATCTTTATAAGTCTATTATTCTTTAGAATAAGAATAAGAACAAAAACACGAAAGTTTTATTAACTTCAAAACCTGGTAGGTGTTTTCTCAACAGGAAACCTAGCAGATGGCCTATTTTTGCAAGATTATTCTTAAGTTGCTTATTTGGAGTGGCGTGAACACAATCTTGTGATACAGTCTCCTTTTTGTATGGTATTCTACTGTATTTAAAGAGGAAGTATGTTATGGTTTTGGTTTTTCTGGAGAATTTGACAGCAACTATATTGATGAAAGTGGGTTGAAATTCCACGTAATCCAATTATGCAAAATGCGAAAAGTGCATTTGGAAACTTGTTGATTTTTGGATCTCTGGTACCAATCCTGGATTGTGGAATCGTGATTTTGATATCATCGTTAGTTTGTAGTTTGATGTGCGAGTGTAAATGTCTGTGGGATATATTTGGTAGAGGAATAAGAATGGGACAAGGTATATAAATTTAAGATTTTATGGGACAAGGATAGTTTGTCTAGTTTAACAAAATAGCTATCCAGGTGAAGAAGTAATGATGGAGGAGCAAGTTTACTTTATGCTCAGCTTCCCACACGGTGGAGGATTACTCGCCACCTACCTCCACGATCAATCCAATCTCCATTCATAGAGTACTTCCCCCGCCCTAGATTGTTTACCACAATTCCTAACTGCCATGAAATATGGAGGAAAATTACTAAAAAAGTCTTATATTTATTACACTTGTATTAATTTAGTCATACACATCTCCATTTGACCAACTTAGATATAAACCTTTTGTTGTCAATACAGTTATAAACTTTTCAATTGTGCTAATTTAATAATAAACATTTCAACGATTTGTAAATTTAATCATTTCTACCAATTTTGATCAAATAAACGTTGACTTGAGAGTCTAGTTAGCGCTAGACCTCTCACATGGCATGGCCCACATTAATAAACGTAGACAATTTTTGGTAGTTTTGTAAACTTTTCTCTGAACTTTTTATTCTTTATTCTTTTCTTTTCTCTTCCAATTCTTGGCCACTAAGGTCGCAGAAGTTGCTGGCCATAGGAGTAGGCCGATGGGGGCAAGGGACGCCCTTGTCAGTTAAGAATTAAAAAAAAAAATCAGAAAATTTTTAAAAAAGTGCAAAGAATTTTTCACATAAGCATAGACCATGCCACATGTGATGAGCGTTGACCATACTTTCATGTTAGCTTTTTTCTTGTCAAGATTGATTAAAAATGCTAAATTGACATAATTGAAAATGTTCAAGACTCAATTGATAAATCGCCAAGTGATTTAGGATTAAATTGGCATCATTGAAAAATTTAGGATTGAATTGACACATATGCAATATGTTTAAGACTTTTTTAGGAATTACCCCAAATTAAACTAGAACCATAAACTTTAACTTCCTCCTAAGACTAGATTTCTATATGCTACCCTATTCTAGAAGTTGGATTACAAATTCCAACAAAACCTAACATTCCTATTGTTGAGAAAGCTCCCATCAAGTTTTGAAGTTGACAAAACTTTCATTATCTTATTCTTATTTTTACTTTGAGGAATATTAGACTTCTGTGATATATCGTGGAATGATGTCATAAGTCTTTCCCACTCTGATGAAGATATAGACTAAACTCAAGTCAATAATGTAGATATAAACAGACTCAGGATTATTGATCGTTCAGCGAGGATTCAGTAAAATATATTGATGAAATCAATATCTAGCTTTTTTCTTAATATCTAGATATAACATGCAAGATTTATTCTTAATATCTAGCTTTTTGGCGGAGAATCTCACTTACCATTTTTCTAAATATATTGATGAAATCAATCACAAATCGGTAAAATCAATTTCAAAGACAAGTTCCTTTTTGGGAAACATCTATTTATAGAAACCTAGATTCTGATTATATGGGCGACCGGGATCATCGGATTTTCATCTCAATCTTCAAACGGCTATAAGATTTCTTTAATTGATTTTGTCCAACGGGTTGATTGAAAGAAATTCATTTGGAAAGTGTCAACGGATAGGAAGGCATGGAAGAGTATTTAAGAATGTCATTCGATCCTTTGAGAGTGTGTGTGAGAATTGAAATTCCAAAGTTTGAAGCCTTTCCAACCACTTGTTCTTCATCGATAGTGCTTACAATTGTACTCAAGAGAGAAAAACACTAAATGAGTGACTTAGTAAGAGAAAAAGAAACTATTCACTGAGTAATCGTACTCAAATCGTTGTAATTCTCTGTTGATTCCTTAGTGAAATTCAGCCAAAAGGCTGCCAATGTGAGAGAGTGGACGTATGCTTGATCTAAGCCGAATCACTATAAATCTTGTATCTAATTTTCTCTTCCCTTAACTGTTTTGATTTGTTTGTTGCAATATATTTTTGAGTTCAACTAATTTTCAAAACATCTTATTTGAGTCTGAATTTATATTAGAAGTTTGGTGTCAATCAGACTTTGTTTGAAGAAAATAACTTTTATTGTTTTTATTAGCTTAATATATTTTTACACCTATTCACTCCCCCTCTAAGTAGTATGTCGCGACCTCCCCAAAGCGGGTTGGACCACCTAAGGGTTTAGGTTAATGGATTGTTAAGTCTAGACTTAACTCGGGCTCTCCCAAGCCCATACCAATTCGCAACTTAGGATTTAAATCTTTATATACAAATGATTTTTCCATGGAGTCGCCACTAATCTATTTTGGGTGGGTCGATTAGAAACCCAAGTAAAGTAATGGGAGAATTACTTCACTCCTACGAACCAGAGATTAAATGAGTTCGGGGACTGATTACGCTAGATTCCTCTAACGCCCTTTCGGTACCTTTTCTTTTTTATTTCAAAAAGTATTTTGCAGGCAGCTTGAATTTGATTTTAATTTATCTTCCTAACACGTGAGGTGATCATGCAGGTGCGCAAACCACCAATTTAACACCCGAGAAAGCAATGAATAAATTGCATGACTTACCTCATAGCAACGAAAGCATCTGCAATGTTAAATCATAATTCACATCAACAGATCTAGATATGATTTCTAATTAACACGCAATTTCTTTTTCTTGTTTTCACTTGTTTAATAAAAATCATGCAATATGCAATGCATGCTACTAATCTAACATGGAATAATATGACATGATAATATGGCCTAAACTATATGATGCAAATGCGATGTTTTTGTGTTTTCTTAATAAGCATGCAATATATCCTAGAGAATAAAATTAATTCTAAGACAATTCTTTTTGGTATTTTTCATGAAATTCGAAATGAAAATTGTTCAATAACTAAATGTGCAATCTAAACTAACAAAATGACCTAATTCTAATGATGGGTAATTTCCAATTAAATGAACCTAGCAATAATCGTTAAATGACGTGCATTTCATGAACCTAATTCTATATGACATGTGCATGACAATTTTTTCTTTTTCTTTTTTTTAAATGCAATTTATCCTAGAAAATAAAAATAATTTATTCTAAGACATTTTTTTGTATTTTTTATGAAATTCGGAATTAGAAAAATGTGGAAACTATCTATCTAAATTAAAATATCATCTAATTTGTATTAGGAATGAGGTTAAGCCAAATCCTAATTTAAACTAGAATTTTATCCTAATTTAGAAATTCCTAACTAAAATGCAATCTATCTAAAAATCCTAAAATGACATGCGAAGAGTGCCAAAATTCTAATCTTTTTTTTCTGTTTTTATATTAATTTCGAAATTAAAAATTGTCAAGTAATTAAACATGAAACCTAGGTTAAACAACTAGCAACCTAAATTGATTGATTTGATTTTTTTTATTTTTTTAAAATTCGAAATGAAATTCCTATCCTAAATATGCAAACCTTAAAACAGGAAATAAACCTAATTCTAGCCTACTTTTATTTTTTGGATTTTTTTTTATGAAAGCGAAATTAACTTAAACGGCACGACAGCAAATTAGAGCAAGATTGACATCCAAATTGACGAACCATATCTCGCGCATGAGATCGGGTTGGCCAATTTTAAATAAATCGCAAATCGAATCTCGGGCGGGAGATTGGATTGGCAATTTTTCAAGTGATTGCGAGTCGAATTTCGGGCGCGAAAATCAGACTATCAATCACAAATTTCACAAGCTATTTCATGTTGAACATTCTCAATGTTATATTAAGGAACGATTCTACTAAAACAGTAAAGTAAAATAAAAAGAAAACAAAATAAAATAGATAAAAAAAACTACCTAATTTGCTTTTCCTTTTTTTTTCTTTTGTTTTGCTCCCACGCACGGCTTGGCAGCTCAATCAATTGAGAGGGGCAACACCGGTCGGAGCTCTGGCAGGGGGAAGACGCCGGCGAGGAGCTCCAGCAAGACCACAGCAGGAGTCGCGTGCGGTTTGCTGGTGCAACACCGACTCAGGCGAGCAGGGGACGCCGGGCAGCAAGGACCGGTGGAGCAGGGGCGCTCGGGCAGAAGACTCGGGGCCGGCAGACGCAGCAGCTCGGCGACGGCAGAGGCGGAGCAGGGCGTCGAGCTGAGGCGTTGGGTGGTGAGCAGGATGGAGCTCGGGGTTGCTGGTGCGAGCGGTCAGAGGCACGACTGTAGGTGCGGGCTGGAGGGTGCTCGCGGCGTCAACAGGAGGTGCAGGTGCTGGCTGCGGGTGCAGGCATCAGGGACGGTGATGCGCAGGGCAGAGGGGCAGCGACGGGCTCGGAACTCGCCGGAAGGAGGAAGGTTGCTGGCGTCGGGAGCGGGTTGCTGCAGGAGACGGTGCTGCAGTGGTGCGGCGACGAGCAGGCAGAGGGCTGCAACAGCGACGGTGTTCGGAGCTCCGGTGACCGCGAGACAGCAGCTGCGGTGGGGGAGTTGCAGGCGCCGCTCGAAGCTTCGAACTGCAGGACGCGGGAGCGGAGGCACGGGACTACAGCGGCAGCGGCGTTCGGAACTTGCCGGGAGCAGGAAGGCAGCAGAGGGTTGCTGCAACGTCTACGTCCTCAGATCGTCGGACGGATGGAGTCGGCGGCGTCCAGCGGGCGAGGTGGCAAGTGCAGGTGTTCGGGACGGTGCTGCTGGTGTTTGGGCGAAGAGCAGCGTAGGCGCGGGCTGCTGGGCGTCGGCTGGGTGCAGCAGCAAGGATAGAGGCGGTGGCGTCACTCGTGGCTTCGAGCGGTGGGTGCAGAGGCGTGGTGGAGATGGCGACGAAGGGCGGTGCTCGGGCAGAGACGCGGGCGTTGCAGGTTGGAGCTGAGGGCGTCGGGCGCTGGGTTGCAGGCTCGGCGAGCAGGGTGGAGCTCGGGCTGAGGGTTGCAACAGCGACGGCGTTCGGGGCTCCGGTGAAGGGCGGTGGCTGGTGAGGTCGCGAGCAGCGACGGGTCTCGGACCGGCGCGGTGGTGCGGGCTGCAGTGGACGCCGGGGTCGAGATGCAGGCTTCGCTCGAAGCCTCCACTTGAAGAAGACAACCCCTCTTTTTTTTAGTTTTTTTTCTCTCACGTTCTTTCTCTCTCTCTGTTGCCCTCTCTAACTTCGCCTTCTTTTTTTTGTTTTTCTCTGACAGACTCTCTATTCATCTCCTTTTTTAATATCCTCCCCTGACTTCATTTTTTTCTTGTCCGAAGGAGGAGCCCCTTCACAGTTCACAATGAATATTTTTTAGCTCTCTCTGACACTTCTTTTTTAATCTCTTCCTTTCTCTCCACTCGTGTGTCTCTCTACGGGCTCTCTCTTTTTTAATAGCTCTCACTTCAGTGAATTTTTTCCTTCTCTTTTCCTCCACCCGTGCGTGGCTTCCCTCTTTGCGTATTTATAGGGTTCTTGAAGTCCAACTGACTTTAGTGTGAATAGGAGGCGGCCGTAATTTTTCCTTGTTGTTCACGTCCGGTTGCTTTTTTCAAATATGTTGGCTACCCATCTGCTTTTCAGCAGGGATAATATTAAAGAAATGTTAATCTTCTTGCAGGAGAATTTTCACGTCCCCATTAATGCGTGCATGTGCAGGCATTAATGAGGGGAGAAAATGCACGTTCATGGATTCTTTTTTCTTCCTCATGCTTGGGGCTTTTTATACGGCTACTTGTCTCTCCCCTCTATAGGATAGCCACAACTTTTAACTTTTCTTGTTTGTTATTTGCTTTCTCCTTCAGCAAATTTCTCTCGTTGCTTCTCCTGACAACCCACACTTGAGAGAGAGCATATTATATAATATTATATCATGGGCTCATTTTGCTTCTCTGAGGGTTCCTCTAGAATCCGCACGTCCGCCGAATTTGTGCGTGCATGCGCATGCATTAATGAGGGAGAGACAACGGACGTGCAAGAACTTCATTCCCCCTTTTTTTTTTTGACTTTCGCTCTTTTGCGTGCTCAGACCAGTGGAGAGAGACTGTCTTTTTGTGCATGTAATCGACCACGAGTCGTTGCGTCTTGCCTTTTAGTATCGATGCAAATGCGACTATATGAAAATACAATTTTATTATTTTTTTTTAGGAATTAAAGATTAATCCCTAAATTTTCATGCATTAATGAGGGAGAGACAACGGACGTGCAAGAACTTCATTCCCCCTTTTTTTTTTTTGACTTTCGCTCTTTTGCGTGCTCAGACCAGCGGAGAGAGACTGTCTTTTTGTGCATGTAATCGACCACGAGCCGCTGCGTCTTGTTGCCTTTTAGTATCGATGCAAATGCGACTATATGAAAATGCAATTTTACTATTTGTTTTTTTAGGAATTAAAGATTAATCCCTAAATT
Source organism: Eucalyptus pumila (assembly GCA_016097595.1). NCBI lineage: Eukaryota > Viridiplantae > Streptophyta > Magnoliopsida > Myrtales > Myrtaceae > Eucalyptus > Eucalyptus pumila. Next base: position 1,377,434 of record CM027847.1, read on the forward strand.
TTCATGCAATTAATTATTAAATGATTAGTCAAAATTTAGGTGTCAACATAGTAATACTAGCACTTTCACCTAACCATAGGTCTCTTTTGCCTAACAATCCAGTCCTAAGAAGTTGAAGCTAATTTGCCGTTCTATCTCGTGGTTGGACTTCTCTTGATCACGTTGTCGACTTTAAAATAAAAAAAGAAAAAGAAAAACTTACAAACAATAGCTGTCCACATAAATTTGGTCGGCCATTCAAAATATCGATCCATCAAATCTACTCGAGTGAAATCGACTAGGGTGAGTTCAAATCCCGTGCTCATGCTTGGCTAACTGTCGCGGAATAAGAAAAAGTAGCTGAGGGCATCATTTTCCTCTGCAACCAGTTCAGAATAGTGTCTCAGTACCTTCCTCAGGTAGCACCCGTTCTTCTGTGAGATGTCACAAGGACACACGGATTTGATGAATAGGAAGAGGGGTAAAAGAAACAAGGTGAATGTGAATGGCATTAAAGTGGCATCAGGAGAAAAATGGCCAGAAAGAAGAAGAGAGAAGAAAAAAAGGAAAATGGAAAAAGATATGGATGATCCATATATGTCACGACTACACTCGGTATAATTATGTTGTTTAAACTATGGTTCTTCTTTCAAAATCGTCGGGGCCTCCTACAGTCTTCTAGAGACCAAACTCCCATAGCTTGTCGTCGTAACCACGAGTATGTCATAACCCTTACAATCGTCATACAAAAGCTAAGTTGTAGAAGCCACCAAGTCGCGGCCCCCCCCCCGGCGCCCGGGGGGGGGCGTGGGGTGGGGAAGGGGGGAGGGGAGGAGCTCTCATATATGATTTACTTATTTGACTTAATGAAAAGTCATACACTATTTATGGAACATAGAAAGACACTTCAAATCCCAAACTACCTTATTTAACACCACCTTATTTTATTTTTGGTCGAAATAATACCCCCTTATTAACTAGTGGTAATTAAGTCCACTAGCTAATGCTTCAACACCGAGAATACGTAGGCTGTTCATGACTTAAACTAATAGTACCTGCCTAGTGATGCAGACCAAGCACATATAGCATATGCTTAATTCTTTAACGATAGATAGCTTCTAGCTTCATTTCCTTTCGGAGCTTCCATAACAAGCAAAAGCTTAGATATTATTAAACCAAGACGAAGAGGAGATTTTCAGCGAGCTTGTTTGTTGTTCATCTTTGTCTAGGAGAAGCAGGGTTTGGCGACGACAACAAGGTTTTCGATCCTATGCATTGTGATGCCAAAAGCTTCTTCCATAACCAAATCTTTTGGTTGGACACCAGGAGAAAGTTGCCAATCGAAACTGTGAAGAAGTTGAGCTAAAGCAATCTCTACACTGGCATTTCCAAATGTAATAGCTGGGCAGCTTCTTCGACCTGCGCCAAATGGTATCAGCTCAAAGTCCTGTCCCTTGAAGTCGATGGTGCTATCCAAAAACCTTTCTGGTAGAAATACATCAGGATCAACCCAGGATTGCGGATCGCGCCCTATTGACCAAGCATTAACAAAGAAACGCGTTTTTGCCGGAATGCAGTATCCATCAATTATTACTTCCTCCATGGATTCTCTTGGGACTAACACGGGAGCAGGAGGATGCAGTCGGAATACCTCCTTGATGATAGCCTTCAAGTATGGTAATTGAGGTAGGTCAGTCTCTTGCACGTATTGTCTCTCTCCCACGACGCTTCGTAGTTCGGCTTGTGCTCTTTCGATGGCTTTTGGGTGCATGACAAGCTCTGTCATTGCCCAGTCAAGAGTGATGAATGTTGTATCTGTTCCTGCTGCAAAAAAATCCTGCAACATGGATGGGCTACATGTTAGAAATATTTTCACGCATGTCAGGTATGCTTTGCTGTGCAATCTTTATGGCATATTGAAGATGATCACGGGAAGGTGCTCGGGCGAGTCAAGCTCAACTGCACTCATAGCAAAAGAAGACCGTACGTACAATTTCTTAGGCCAGACATCGCTTGGCTTGGGTTGAGTTGAAATACGGGATAGGATAAATTATCTTATCTACTGATAGCAAGATAAGATATCCCATTTGGCGTGGCCTCTCAACCCCATACTCTTGTCTATTCTCTGAAGCTATGTTTGGTAGCAAGATAAAATACGGGATAGGATAAATTATCTTATCTTGTATTTGGTTCCTCTTTAAAGTTGAATAAAGTTCAAAATAAAAAAGATATGATCCAGATAAAAATATCTTATAAGAGATGTGAGATAAATGCAGATGCGATTTCTAATATTCATTAGATAAAAGTTATTTTTCTCGAATAACAAATACCTTAAATTAATAAAAATTAGATCATAATTAAATAAATAATATTGAAATTGTAATGTAAAAAAGAAAAGTCAAAATAACAACAAATTTTGATTTTTTTTATTCCTATTTTTAATTATATATTTGAATTTCTTTTTATCACATAATATATATTCTATATATATTTAGCATTTATATTTGTTACATACTTTAGGTATATTAGTCTAGTTCACATTTAATAAAATTTTAATTAAGAATGATGGAAGGGAAAAAGAGAATTAAAAAAGAGAGGGAAAATAATAGATAAGAAGTAAATAAAAATGAAGTAGACAAGAGTACAAGAAATTTTTATTATCTCAATTTGTGCTTTTTTTGGTTCATTTACGCTAACATACTTTTAATACTAAACAATTGAACGGTGGGATGTGAAAATAATTTTGTTTTATTATTGCGATTCACTAAATAATGACTATTTTATAACAAAATTCGTGAATTTCATATCCCGTCTTATCCATTCTTGTTTTGATTAGCAATCTAGACGAACTCAATAAAAAAACTTAAATGGAATGTTAAGCTAGAGGGGAGAATGATTCACTGACCAGAATGAGGGCTTTAACATTGGCTCTTGTAAGGGGCATGTCACCGTAACCATTCTTCTCGATATCGATCAAAACATCCACTAGATCTTTCTGCGCCTCCGTAGTTCTGCTTTCATTTGAATGTTCTCTCAGTATCTGGTCAAAAAGATTATCGAAGCGCTTGAAAGTGTGTTGAAGTCTAGATTTCATCCCGGTCAGGCTATGAGTGAATTCCATGGAAGGAAAGAAATCTCCTATGCTGAATCCCCCAAGCAGCTCCTGATACTCCTCCAGCATCTTTTGAAATCCATGCTTATCATAATCCCCTCCTGCTGAAAAGTCCCTCCCAAAAGCACTCCGGCATAGAACGTCATTTGCATATAAACCGAGCAGTTTGGAAAGATTTGTGGTGCCTGGAAAAGACTCTGCAATCCGATGAACTAAACGAGCAACTTCTTCCTCCCTGACATGACTAAATGACTGAACCCGTTTTGCGGTAAGCACTTCGAGCATGCAGATTTTCCTGATGTGCCTCCAGTAAGCGCCATAGGGGGAGAAGGCCATGTCTGTGCAGTCATAAAACAAGTGCTTGGCAGAGAAGATCTGAGGGCGGTTCGCGAGCACTAGGTCATGGGTTTTCATCACCTCCTTGGCCATTGCGGCTGAGGAAACGACTATGGTCGGGACTTCGCCAAGCTGCAAGGACATGATTGGCCCGTACTTTCTCGCGAGGCGATGGAGAGATATGTGTGGCGATTTGCCAAGCTGGTGAAGATTGCCGATGATCGGCAACCTAGGAGGGCTCGGTGGGAGGTTGCTCTTTCTTTTCCTAGACTTGCTCATCAAGAGAACTATCAGCAAAGCTGCTACGACCAAGCATGTTGGGAGAAACAGTTGCTGAAGGAGAGCCATTGCAAAATGTGTGATATTGCTAAACTGTACTTCTTATTTGATTCCTACACAGTTTTTATAGACGGATGTCACTGAATCCATCTGATTTGCTGGTCTTTTCGTTTTTTTCATTGTCGTCAATGTCAGTCATTTTAAAAAGAATTGTACACATTTTCTTGTAAATATATGATCCATTCGGCCAGGACAACGACATTCACTTGCAAATTTGGTGTCCCGGGGTCGAATTTTTAATACTTTTCTGACTAATCATTGGAGATGGCCCGGTTATCAAGCGATAATCTTGCTTGAGCAAGTCACTGCTTGATAGATATCTGCTAAACAATAATCACGTTGTTAGATCTTTATTTAATGTTTTAAGTGATTGAGGTAATCAAAAGGACGACTGATGAATCTATTTTTTTTTCTGTTTAATGTTTTAATATCCTTCTCGCCTGCTTGTCGACTAATAATGCTAGGAAATAAGCTGATTCGCCCTTCAATCTTGGACTTTATTGATTATCTGAACAATTTTGTCGTAAAGAACAAAGAGAAAATCTGATTCTCCAACGTCATTTACATGAATATGGTCATTGTCCGTCCAAGATTACTCTAAGCTGGATCGACAGGTGACACAAGCCAAGGGTAGGCTTTCTCAAACAATAGGATCGGGAGAGTGACTCGCACACAAGAAAACAGGGTGAACAGAAATTTCAGCACTGCGCAAACTCAGAAGAACAGTCGTATCTTTGTCGATACAGATCGGATCGACCTGATTCTAAAGCCAAATGAACAAAAACTTCCGTATCTACAATTTCTATGTTTTGGTTTTTCTGAAATAAGCACTGTAGGATAGTCGAAATTGGGTTGGAAATAATGAACAGAATATGAAAAGATATAAATGCTCTTCTAGGCCTCCAAGAAAGTTGAGGAGGCACCGATTCTTCTAGATCGATGGCTGCAACTCTTCAAGGATGCAGATTTCAAAAGCTCCGACTCTTGGAGTGAAAACTCTTCTAGGTTTTCAAAGAGATGAACTCTACAAGATTCACGATACTTGCTTCAAAGCAAAGTTTTTTTTTTTTTTTTTTCATTCATCAAAAGTCGTTTGTCTTCTACAAGAAATTGGGCTTATATCGTCAAAGAAATAAAGACGGAGCATTGAAACTAGGAGAAGTAAAGACAAAACATTAAAACTAAGAGAAATAAAGACAGAACATTAAAATTAGCAAAAATAGTAAAAGCATAACGTCTTCATGGCAAGGTGTCTTTCCAACTTCTGGGATGGACTCAAGATGTCGATACGGCTTCTCGGTTTCGTCGAGCTTGAATGTGGGCCGATCTTCTTGGTCAAGAGGGCTGGTCTTCAATGTGGGCTGCATCAACAGGGCTGTACTAAAATCTCTCGTTTTTGCTCATACATGTGTTGGCCTGTCTTGTAGGACAAATACCGTAGTTTCCACAAAGAGATCACCATCTTCCTCTAGCATAAAATGTAAGTGATAACATAATTCTATAATGTGGAAAATATGAAATATAGAATCATCGATCTTCATGATTCTCATGATAAGAGGGATGGAGACATACTTTTATCCATAGTGATTCCCTCGAAGATAATTGTCGTGGAAAACTGAAAAAATGAAGAAATATGATTTCTCTCCCTTAACTCACTTTTTCCTTAACATATTCTATCTGATGGAGGATGTAATAGAATGTTCTTTTCACATCGTGGGTGGAGAGAGGACCAGACTCTTTTACATATATATACACACGTTATCAAGAGATGCCTTGAAAACTTCTACTTCCTTGGGGCTAGACAAAGCGCCCATTAACTTTCATGAGACCCGCACAAGAATGCCGTAGTGGCATTGTAGTGCAGAACCTCCTCCCACCTACCTAACTTCTTAGAAAAGATCCGATAGATAGCAGCTACTAAGGCGTTTTTAAGTCCTTCAATAATTATGGGCTTTCATCTAGTAAGTCCTAGTACTATGTTCTCCAAGCTTGACTAATAGAATGGGCAAGCTTTTAAGAGAACAGTAAAATATTGGGTTAGCTCTGCCTTTAAGTGATACGGGCCGAGGGGTGACCGCTCCAGTCAGTCAAAAAATAGGTTAAAGAGCCCACCCCATGACACATACCTTCTCCACTATCGCTTCCCTTAGCTCCTCCATGATGGAAGAGCCGCTTTCTTCGGCAATGAATTTTAGCCATATGACCCACAAGAAGTGCCTCCCACTGTTCACGAGGCTATCCCAGAAATATGTAAACTCGTGTCGATTGAGGGTCCTCATGCTTTGAGGCTGACTTTTCCAAATACGTGATTCGAAGAGTTTGAATCCGGCAGGAGATGGGAATTTCAAAGATTTTCTAATATAAAGAATTTTCAAAGATTTTCAATTCTTTTTTAGATTGTAAATTTTCAAAGATTTAAAAAAAAAAATCTTAAATCTTAGGTTGCACCATATATACGATAGGATATCTTTACAATCCGAGAATATTTGGAGGATTTCATATCCTTCTCTATCCAATCTTATCAGGATATGAATTTGGACGACCAAATGCAATCTAAAGGTTTAGTTTTAAATTAGAATAATTGAAAGGTTTATGATTTAAATTGGTAAATTGCTAAATGGTATAAGACTAAATTGGCAAAATTGAAAAATTTCGAACTAAATTGGCACAAATACAATAAATTTAAGATATTTTTTTTAGAATTTCTCTAAAAATAAACCAAATCCATAAACTTTAACTACCTAATGAGACAAGATTTTTTGTCGGATACATCTAGAGTTCTCTAGTATTAAGGAGATATTTCTACATGCTACCCTATCCTATTCTAGAATTTGGATCACATGTTCTAACAAAACTTAACATTCCTAACCATAGGTCTCCTTTGTCCAACTATCCAATCCCAAGAAGTCAAGCTGATTTTCCTTTCTATCTTGTCTTTGGACTTCTTCTAATCACATTTTCGACTTTAGCCATAAAAAAGAAAAAAGAAAAAAGAAACTTAAGAAAATAGCTATCCACATAAATTTGGTTGATCATACAAAATATCGATCCATCAAATTTACTAAGTGGATTGCATGCATGTCGTGTGGTTAGTATTGTTACATCCTCGATCATTGATTGGCATAGGCGTAAAAATCCAACGATCGACAATAAGGTAGGGAATTGTCACTTATCCACTTATTGAAATTCGATGATGGGCAGTTGGTGGTCACCTAAATGGATTATGGCGGTATACTTTTAGATGAAAGCACTTATAATATTACAAAAGAACACTGGACTAATAGGCACTAAGGATGCACATTGTAAAGAATAGTTACTATTTGAAGACCCAACCGTGGAACGGCCACAAATAACAGGCACCAAGGATGCACATTGTTAAGAAGTAGTTACTATTTGAAGACCCAATCATGGAATGGCCACCATTAACTGTAATATCTCTGGAACACAATAGAAGCAGTTATGAAGACCATGGGTAAAGTGATTTGCAAAGACAAAGGACATGAACAAGATTAGAAACGGGAGTTACTGAAGTATACACAACTACCCAGTGGTTACCAAGTTCCTCTCTAAATAACACCAGTTGTCCAGCAAAGAGCCCACCCCATGACACATACCTTCTCCACTATCGCCTCCCTTAGCTCCTCCATGATGGAAGAGCCGCTTTCTTCGGCGATGAAGTTTAGCCATATGACCCACAAGAAGTGCCTCCCACTCCCACTGTTCATGAGGCTATCCCAAAAATACGTAAACTTGTGTCGATTGAGAGTCCTTATGCTTTGAGGCAACCTTTTATAGATACGTGATCAGAAGGGTTTAAATCCCATAGGGGATGAAAACTTCAAAGATTTTCTAATATAAAGAATTTTAAAAGATTTTTTTTTTTAAATCTTAAATCTTAAGTTGCACCATATATATGATAGGATATCTTTACAATCCAAGAATATTTGGAGGATATCAAATCCTTCTTTATCCAGTCCTATCCGAATATGAATTTGCATGACCAAACGCAATCTAAAGGTTTAGTTTTAAATTAGCATAATTGAAAGGTTTAAGACTTAAATGGGTAAATCGCTAAATGATATATAAGACTAAATTGGCAAAATTGAAAAATTTCGAACTAAATTGGTACAAATACAATAAATTTAAGACTTTTTTAAAAAAATTCTCTCAAAATAAACTAAAACCATAAACTTTAACTACCTAATTAGACAAGATTTTTTATTGGACACGTCTAGAGTTCTCTAGTATTAAGGAGATATTTCTACATGCTACCCTATCCTATTCTAGAATTTGGATCACAAATTCTAACAAAACCTAACGTTCCTAACCACAGGTCTCCTTTGTCCAACTATCTAATCCCAAGAAGTCAAGCTGATTTACCTTTCTTTCTTGTCTTTGTACTTCTTGTAATCACATTGTTGACTTTAGCCATAAAAAAAAAAAAAAAAAAAAAGCTTAAGACAATAGCTATCCACATAAATTTGGTTGATCATACAAAATATCAATCCATCAAATTTACTCTAGTGTGAGCCAACTAGATCGCATGCATGTCATGTGGTTAGTATTGTTACATCCTCAATCATTGATAGGCATAGGCGTAAAAATCCAACGATCGACAATAAGGTAGGAAATTGTCACTTGTCCACTTATTGAAATTCGATGATGGGCAGTTGATCGCCACCTAAATGGATTATGGCGGTAGACTTTTAGATGAAAGCACTTATAATATTACAAAAGAACACCGGAATAATAGGCACTAAGGATGCACATTGTTAAGAAGTAGTTACTATTTGAAGACCCAATCATAGAATGTCCATGAATAACAGGCACTAAGGATGCACATTGTTAAGAAGTAGTTACTATTTGAAGACCCAATCATGGAATGGCCACCGATAACTATAATATCTCTGGAGCACGATAGAAGCAGTTATTAAGGCCATGGGTAAAGTGATTTGCAAAGACAAACGGGCATGAACAAGGTTAGAAATGGCAATTCCTAAAGAATACGCAGTTACCCAGAGGTTACCAAGTTCCTCTCTAAATACCACTAGTTGTCCAGCAAAGAGCCCACCCCATGACACATACCTTCTCCCTTATCGCCTCCCTTAGCTCTGCCTTGATGGAAGAGCCGCTTTCTTCGGCAGTGAAGTTTAGCCATATGACCCACAAGAAGTGCCTCCCACTCCCACTGTTCATGAGGCTATCCCAGAAATATGTAAACTCGTGTCGATTGAGAGTCCTCATGCTTTGAGGTTGACTTTTGCAGATACGTGATCCGAATGGTTTGAATCCCGTAGGAGATGGTAATTTCAAAGATTTTCTAATATAAAGATTTTTCAAAGATTTTCAATTCTTTTTTAGATTGTAAAATTTATTTATTTTTTTTAAAAAAATCTTAAATCTTAGGTTGCACCATATATATGATAGGATATCTTTACAATCCGATAATATTTGGAGGATTTCAAATCCGTCTTTATCCAATGGGAAATGTTTAGTAGAAGTCCTAAAACTTGTGCAGAAAGTGCAATTGAGTCCTAAAACTTACAAAAAGTTCAATTAAGTCCTAAAACTTGTCGAGAAAGTGTAATTGAGTCCTAAAACTTACAAAAGTTCAATCAAGTCCTAAAACTTGTCCGAAAGTGCAATCGAGTCCTAAAGTTAACACCGTTAAGAAAGTTAACGGAAATTGCTGACGTGGCGCGACGTCATATTTTAAATGATTTTTTTTATTTTTCAAATGGATTTTTAAAATTATTTTTTATTCAAAATCTTTAAAAATTAAATTAAAAATAAAAAGGAAAATATAAATTTATTTAAAAAAGAAAAATCTAAATTTATTTAGAAAAAAAAAAATTGTTCAAAAAAAAAAAATGGGCGGTGGACTTCCGCCGCCGCCCATCGCCGGAGGGGCCGGCGACCGTCGCCGGCCCCGGGTGGGGTGGCCGGCCCTCACCGGGGGCCGGCGACCGTCGCCCGCCACGGGCGCGGCCTCGTCGGCCCTCGCTCGGGCGGCGAGGCTCGCAGTCACCGCCCTCGCCGGGGCCGAGCGGCCGTCACCCGCCCTAGGCGAGGCCTCGTCGGCCCTCGCTCGGGGGCCGGCGAGGCTCCCCCAGATCGGCGAGCCTCGCCGGCCCCGAGCGAGGGCCAACGAGGCCTCGCCAGAAGGGGGCGACGGTCGCTCGGCCCAAGCGAGGCCTCGTCGGCCCTCGCTCGGGGCCGGCGAGGCTCGCGATCGGGCGAGGGCCGACGAGGCCGCGCCGGGCGGGGACCGTCGCCGGCCCTCGCTTGGGGCCGGCGACCGTCGCCCGCCCTAGGCGAGGCCTCGTCGGCCCTCGTTCGGGGCCAGCGAGGCTCGCCGGATATGGGCGAGGCTCCCCCGATCTGGCGAGCCTCGCCGGCCCCGAGCGAGGGCCGACGAGGCCGCGCCTGTGGCGGCGACGGTCGCCGTCCCTCGCTGGGGCCGGCGGCCGTCGCCGCCCTAGGCGAGGCCTCGTCGGCCCTCGCTCGGGGCCGGCGAGGCTCGCCCGGATATGGGCGAGGCTCCCCAGATCTGGCGAGCCTCGCCGGCCGAGCGAGGGCCGACGAGGCCGCGCCTGTGGCGGGCGACGGTCGCCGTCCCTCGCCTGGGGCCGAGTGACGGTCGCCGGTCCCCGGTGAGGGCCGGCCACCCGCCCGGGGCGGCGACGGTCGCCGGCGATGGGCGGCGCGAAGTCCACCGCCCTTTTTTTTAACAATTTTTTTTTTCTAAATAAATTTAGATTTTTCTTTTTTAAATAAATTTAGATTTTTCTTTTTTAAATAAATTTATATTTTCTTTTTTTAAATAAATTTAGATTTTCCTTTTTATTTTTTAATCTAATTTTAAAGATTTTGAATAAAAAAATAATTTTAAAAAGCCATTTGAAAAATTAAAAAAAAAATCATTTAAAATATTACGTCAACGCCACGTCAGCAATTTCCGTTAACTTTCTTAACGGTGTTAACTTTAGGACTCAATTGCACTTTCTGGACAAGTTTTAGGACTTAATTGAACTCTTTTTGTAAGTTTTAGGACTCAATTACACTTTTCTCGGACAAGTTTTAGGACTTAATTGAACTCTTTGTAAGTTTTTGTGACTCAATTGCACTTTCTGCGCAAGTTTTAGGACTTCTACTACACATATCCCTTATCCAATCCTATCCGAATATGAATTTGGATGATCAAATGCAATCTAAAGGTTTAGTTTTAAATTAGCATACTTGAAAGGTTTAGGACTTAAATTGATAAATTGCTAAATGGTATAAGTCTAAATTGGCAAAATTGATATATTTCGAACTAAATTGGTACAAATACAATAAATTTAAGACAATTTTAAAATTTCTCTCAAAATAAACTAAAACCATAAACTTTAGCTGCCTAATTAGACAAGAACTTTTGTCGGATACATCTAGAGTTCTCTAGAATTAAGGAGATATTTCTACATGCTACACTATCCTATTCTAGAATTTGGATCACAAATTCTAACAAAACCTAACGTTCCTAACCATAGGTCTCCTTTGTCCAACTATCCAATCCCAAGAAGTCAAGCTGATTTACCTTTCTTTCTTGTCTTTGGACTTCTTGTAATCACAAGCTTAAGACAATAGCTATCCACATAAATTTGGTTGATCATACAAAATATTGATCCATCAAATTTACTCTAGTGTGAGCCAACTGGATCGCATGCATGTCATGTGGTTAGTATTGTTACATCCTCAATCATTGATAGGCATAGGCGTTAAAATCCAACGGTCGACAATAAGGTAGGGGTCCAATAATTGAAATTCGATGATGGGCAGTTGGTGGCCACCTAAGTGGATTATGGTGGTATACTTTTAGATGAAAGCACTTATAATATTACTCTAGAACACCGGAATAATAGGCACTAAGGATGCACATTGTTAAGAAGTAGTTACTATTGAAGACCCAATCATGGAACAGCCACGAATTACAGGCACTAAGGATGCACATTGTTTAGAAGTAGTTACTATTTGAAGACCCAATCATGGAATGGCCACCAATAACTGTAATATCTTCGGAACATGATAGAAGCAATTATGAAGACCATGGGTAAAGTTATTTGCAAAGACAAACAGACATGAACAAGGTTAGAAACAGCAGTTACTGAAGAATACGCAACTACCCAGTGGTTACCAAGTTCTTCTATAGATACCACTAGTTGTCCAGCAAAGAGCCCCCTCCCCACCGGGCAACAAATCAATCAAAATGTTATCTCGTTATCTTTACATTTCCTATACTGCATTTTAATTTCTCTAGCTATAGCTTTTAGATTCTGATGTGTGTCTATATCCCAGTACATTATTGTTGATTAAATTTTGACATTGTGTCATCCATCCCGATGCATCATTGTTGATTGGATTTCGATGTTGTATCTCAATATTCTTGAGTAGTGTTGTTGATTAAATTCTGATACTATGTCTAATATCCCCAAATTGTATTGTTGATTGAATTATGGCATAGTTCGGGTTTGGTATTGTAATTTACGGCCTTTGTTGTTGACTAAAATTTAAATTTAGCCCAGTACTGCACAATGTTGTTTGGATCCAAAAGTTTATAATTATATTGCATTTGATATCTTGTGTTCAGAATTGGAGTAAAAACCTTTGTCCCTTTTAATAAAAACCAAAGAAAGACTCTAGGTAAAAGATGTTTCATTGCGGAAGCAATTTGCCAAACAAACACTGAGATCTCGATTTGGGTATCGAGAATTCTAGTTGTAATGGAGCATTGAGGAAAGAATTAAATCTTTACAGGTTTGCTTCTTACTCTGGTGGGGAATTCTGTCCAGATGCAACGTGGAAGTGTCTGACATGTGGCTCCCTGAATTTATTAGGAAAAGTTTTAGGATCAAGAATAGATACACTGATTTCAGTATCAATAAATGCAATAACCTAAATATGTGCATCTTATTTGTTTACCAGGTTTTATGTACTTTTCTTACAAAGTATTATATGAAATTGGAAGTTTTAGTTGTGTGAATTACCAACTTTCTTCGATTAAGTTATCAATTATTATTATTATTATTATTATTATTATTATTATTATTATTATTATTATTATTATTATTATTATCAATTTAAAGACTTTTCTGTTTAGTTACTACTTTTATTTGCATTTCTTAGCAATACCTTATATTTACCAACAACTTTTTAGAAATTACCAACCATAATAGCAATGACTACCCAACATTTTCTCAATTACGTTATCAATTAGTTTTATATTACAATTCTTATTTGAGTTAATTACCAACATTTATTTATTTTTTTAATTTATCATGTTGTTCTCTAATCTCTGGCAAAAAGAAAAAAAGAAGAAGAAGAAAAGCTTCTCTTATTTTTTATAATCTTTCATTTACCTTTTTTACCAACATCTTCAGATTCATCAACTATTGTTAAAAATAAAATACTTGGAAAAAAAGTCAAGAATCATTTTTTTTTTTTTACCAACAGCTCTTGACACGTATAAACTCTTATTAAAATTTACTAATAAGTAAAATAAATCCATACTTTTGGGCACGGAGCAGTAGAATTCTGCTCTATAGATAGATACTTAGAAAAACATAATAAATTAACAGCGATACCGTTATTGTTAGAGTGATTCAATCAAATGCAGAAAATTAACAACCTCCACGTTTAATTAAGTGGAGCCTAATGTATCGAAATTTAATGATGTGCTATTGGCTTTGTTAGAACAAGCTTAGTCAAAACCTTTTCATGTAGACGTCTTAAATTTTGAGTCTCTGTACGAATCCTGATCCGAATTGGATGACGTAGACCAGCTTGTAATATAGAAGCAATTTCGGAAGTGTGGCTATTACAATCTTTTAGGTTGGTCAGAATTCCAAGACCAACTTCGCGAGAAAAGAAAAATTTATATTTGTTCTTGAGGACCACATCCTTTCCATTCCTTGACTCCTTGATTGATGCTTTAGTGTTTAAGAGATAGTTTGTCTTTTAGTGCTTCCCAAGATGTGAAGTCTTGGTTTATCCTCAATGTACGTCTGGCTCCTTATCCCTAAGAGTTACTTTGCTTGTCTCTATACATCTCCCTACACATATACACGCACGATTTAGATTATGGAGCAATTACTTCAGGCTAAACATTGTGGATTTAGGTGTACAGCAGTTCAGCTCGTAAACGATTGTAATTTTATAATTTTCCGATTGATTAGTCAATTATTTATGATCGACTCTTTCCGTAGAGAAGTTACACGTAAATTTCTCATATCCTATATTATCTCTCGTTGACATCTCCAATGATTTTATCACTTGCATTAATTTAATTACAAGATCCATAGAATTCGCCTCAATTTTACAACAATACATATAAGGTAGTGATAATGGGTCTTAACTAGGGAATGGAGTGGCAATAGAAAGGAGATGAACTTTCCTGTGGATGGTAAGACCAGTGCATTCGGTCATGTCCAAATCCTCCGCTTTCAGACCCTCGGGCAGTGCCCAATCGAACTTGTTCACCAGATTTGCCAAGACAAGTTCGTTAGTCACCATCGCGAATGACGAACCAGGGCAACCCCTCCTCCCGGCACCGAAAGGAATCAGCTCGAAATCCTGTCCCTTGAAGTCCACCGAGCTGTTCAAGAATCTCTCCGGCTTGAACTTGTCTGGATCGTCCCACGTGCCGGGGTCCCTTCCGATGGTCCACGCATTTGTGATCACTATAGTCCCTGCTGCGATGTCGTAGCCTCGGATTTTGACTTCCCGGATGGACAGTAGCGGGATGAGGAGCGGGATCGGAGGGTGTAGGCGAAGAATCTCTTTGAGGACTGCTCGCAAGTAATGCATTTTCTCCAAATCCACATCGGTTATGTTAGGCTTGCCATTGGCAATTTTGCGAACCTAAGTTTGGAGAATGTTCATGGCACGAGGGTGTCTTAAGAGCTCGGTCATTGCCCACTCCAGGACTGTGTACGTTGTATCAGTTCCAGCGGCAAATATATCCTGCACAAGCACAAGCGTACTTAATAATCAACCATAGGGACAACTAATGATGCTTATTGCTTCATTCAGTTATGACTCACAAGTATTCTTTGAAACGTATGAGTCACAACTGAATGAGGCGAAATATATATAGAGAGAGACTTATAACTTCTACTATATCTTAAAAAATTACTGTCCAAATTTGTGAATATTTTCGAATTAATGAGAACTTATTACATAAATTTGTAATTTGAATCTTTAGAATTCTTTTAATTAAGTCATCAACTCGGTTACCCAACTAATCTTGGTAGGCACAAAAGAACAAATGGTTATATCTTTTATTCCTAATTAGGAAACATATTCATTTAGTGTTATATGATTTGTAGGGTAGAAACATAACATCACCCATGATTAAATAACTTTAATTAAACGTAAGTAATGTTTATATTTGTAATTCTTCTATAAACAACTGTTGGAGAAAGTTTTCTTCAAAAAATATGGGTGGACAACATTGTTGTTGGGGTTTATTCTAAGCGGTTGTGGAAGAGGTTAGTGGTCAGTTTATAAATGCGAGGGAAAAGCCTCGTCCTTTGAGTCTTTGGGATGAGAACAGCTCAAGACTACCTAATTTGATAGAAAAAAAATTTGAGTGCAATAGATAGTTGGGGGGAAAAGAGGGAGCTTACCAAGACGAGTGCTTTGATGCTACCGGCACCAAGAGCAAAACCAACAATGTTATCCTTCTCAATCTCCAGTAAAACGTCCACGAAGTCTCTCCTGTCTTCACCTCCGCCGCCAATGCTTCTCTCCTCCATCTTCCTCCTATGCTCCTCCACCACCTCATCGAGGAACTGGTCAAACTCCCTCGCGACCCGCTCCACTTTTGCGTCTAGACCAATCAGCTTGTTGATCCACCTGAGGCACGGAATGAAGTCCCCAACGTTGAAAATACCCAGTAACCCCATCATATCCGCCAACAGTCCCTTGAACTTCTTGCCCTGCGTGCCTTCGCTGTACTTCCTCCCCAGAGCCACCCGGCATATGATGTCGTTCGTCAACGATGTAAACACGTTGCTCAGGTCCACCGAGCGATGCTGCTCGATCTTCTCCATCAACAGAGAGGTCTCTTCTTCTCGGACCGTCCGGAACGAGTGAACCCTCTTGTTGCTTAGCAGCTGGAGAACGCAGTTGCTCCTCATTTGCCTCCAGTACTCACCATACGGTGCCAGTGACACGTCCTTGCGCTGGTACAGAGGTCTCTCGAACAGGGTTGACCTGAGTCGAAGAAATGACACGAATCGGCACAAGGTCAATGTTCATATCTGTAGTCCACCGGGACCTTCTCCATCATCAATGCTAGAAAATATAACTCTAACAGAGAATTAAGATGCACAAACAATAGTTGACAGGCTAAGCCTATACCTGGGTTGGTCGGAGAAAATGAGGTCGTGGGTCTTCAAGATGTTCCATGCATAGTCTGCGGAAGATACGACTAGGATGGGCGCGCTTCCGAAGTGGAGCATCATCAAGGGGCCATAGCGTCTCGACAGGGCTTGGAGCGAGAGGTGAGGGTAATCACTGAGCTGGTAGTGTAGAAAATTATTCATATAAACAACGTAATTCACATAAACAACTTATTAATCAATAAGAATTGGATCCATATATGACTGTAAAACACTGACATCAATAAGTACATCGGAATTAAAGTATATATATTTGGTCATTACTTCACTTGAAGAAAAATATATTACTCTGATAATCAGAGATCTATTTGAATGCCATATCTTCCTTTCTATGATCTATTTTAGTATAGCAGCTTTCAATGGGATTAAAGTAACTGATAGGTATAACATACTATTTTATAGGCTAAAGAGGGGACCTAATAAACCCTAATAAATAGCGTATTACGAGCTTCAGTTAAATACAATTGCATACACTTTATTACTCAACTAGGCCCGTTATTAATAAATATCAAAACCCAGTTCAATAAAATCACTTAAGGGTTTAACAAATATTGGAATATTCATTAACCCGATTATTTAAAATAGAGAATCAATTAATTAATGTAAGCCTATATTATAGAAAATTTCCAACATTCTCCCACTTGAGTTACATTAATTAACTTATTTTTATTTTGAAAAAGATTTTATATTGAAAACGACATTATTGGGTTAATAACTGAAAATTTTGTTTTATGTGGCTATAACTTCAAAAAATAATATTCCAATAACGGCATCTCAAAACCAATCCAATCCTATATAACCTGGACTATGGAGATTAATGTGTTAAGAAAATACCACAACACATGACCTTCTATAATCACATATAATAAGTATTATATTTTCATAGATCATGGGTCTAGTAGTGTAGTAAGAAATAGTACCAACATGTAATCAAAATATATACTATTTCTTAATGGTCCTCGATGTAATTTCTCAACGACATGAAACTCTATTAACGCAATTTCTAAACAACATGAAATTGCACGACTATGTCATAATCCAACTTGAGATCTCATAATCAATGACATTCAGTCATCTTTAAACTAAAATTTGTTTAAAGATACTGTTTTATATTTCTATTTCTTAGTCAACAGGAGAAATGATAACAATCGAATCAACAATAATGATTATTAAAAATAAATGCTTTAATAGACATTATAAAAACATTATCAATTTGCATATAACTATAATATCCAGAAATGCAAATTATATAACCCCACTAACAAAATAAATCAAAAGAATCTAAAACACCCATATTCTTTACATGTCCTTTAAACAAAATGGGTCGTAAGTTTTTTGTTAGAGGATCAACTAGCATGGACTCGGTTATGATATTTTCGATCACAATGTCTTCCTTTTTTAACCAAGTCTTTAATAGTATAATATTTGATCCAGTTAACATGGTTGTTGTTTACAGCAAAAATAACCGTTTGTCACACATAATGCAATAAGATCAATTATGGGCAATAAGTAATTCAATAAAAATAATTAGTACATTATAAACTCCCCTTTGGGTAGAGTGTATAATATATCATTATTTTCCACAAAGCAACAACAACAAGGAGAATTACATATAATTGTGAAGGATCCATCCCCTTTGGGCAGACAAATCCTTCAAATTATACATCTCCATTATCACAACATAGAGGGGAATTACATATAATTTTCAAAAAAATTATCCCCTTTGGACAGATAAATATTTTTCAATTATATATCCCCATTTTTTAAATTTGGGAATTAATATTTATGCTATCTTCCAAATTAATATACACAATAACCCCATTTGAGCGTGTTATTATATATATATTAATTTTTATTAATAAGGAACTTCAAAAATTTATGCCCAAAATTCATTAAACAATATGAAGCACTTTACAACATGTGTTTCTCAAGATCATATTGCATTTATCAAGTAACAATTTTTGTTAAAAGAAATTAAAATTTTTATTTTATTTTATTATTATTTTAATATTTCGGACCCTCCCGCGGGCCCTGACCTGTGAGCAGCCCAGATTAGATCATGGGCCCAAACCCGCGAGGCCCAAAATTTTGGCTCAGCTCGTAGGAGCCCATGCTCCTTTTAATTAAAAAAAGGCCCATAATTTAGGCTATAGGCCCACAAGAAAAGAATGAATAAAATGGGCTTATTTAGGCCCGACCTAAGAGAATTTAAAGCCCCAAGATTCTGGTCTCACGGCCAGAAACCGAATTTTAAATAGAATATGGGCTAAAGCCCATATTTTAGCCCAGGCCCGGTTGGAGGTCATCTTCAACCTCCAGCCGGGTCCCGAAACCCTGCAAAACCGGGTCATATGACCCGGTTTCAACCCCAAAAATAAAATAAAATAGAATGGTTGATTTTTTGATGAAATCTCTCCATGGATCTTGCTTCTAACATCAATATAATTTACTAGAATGAATTAAACGAAGAAAAAACGAGTAAATCTTCCTCATATAAGCTTCAAAATTTCAGATCTAAGCCTCCCATGGCCGAATTCAATTTTCTTAAATTTAAGCCCTAAAAACTTACCTTAAAAAATACCCATTCAATAATTTACAATGAACATTAATCAATTGCAAGTAATTTGAAAATTCTAGAACATTTTCATGTATAAACCCTATAATTTAAAATTTAAAATTTAAAATTCTCTCTCAATTCTCAATGAAATTATACAAATTATATATGGTTGGAAAGATCTCAACATGTAGAACAAAAACCCTATGGTTTTAGGATCCATCGAATAAAAAATCCACATGAAAAAATAACACCCATATTTGGCTCGAAGAGGAAAATTTCGAATTAGGAAAAATTATCAAAAAAGTCATAAACCTATTGCAATTTTCCCAATTCAATCCAAAGTTTTTTAGTCATTTTAGTCCTAAACCTTTCACAACCGTACCAATTCAGTCCAACCGTGGATAATTTTTAAATAATATTTTAATTTGATTTTTTAATTAATTTTTTAATTTTAGTTTTTCTTTTTTTTTCTCTCCTTTTTTTTTTTTTTTTTTTTTTTTGCCTCCTCCCTCCTTCTTCCTCTTACTCTAACCATCGGTCAGAGGGGAGGGCCAATCTCTGGATTAAGGTGGCTAGCTAGTGGCGAGCTCACCTCTCTATTGCTGGGCGAGGCCAACCTTGCCTAGATTTGGTAAGGCAAGCCCTCACTAGTGGATCAGCAAGGCAAGCATTACTAGGGGCTAAGCTAGGTTGAGCTTGCCGATCCACTGGTAAGGGTCGCCCTCACCAGATCTGGCCGAGACTTGCCTTGCTAGTGGCTAGGTGAGCTCACCCTTGCCTGGCGACGGTGAGGTCGAGCTCGCCAATCCATTAGCGAAGACTTGCCTCATTGGATTTGGGTGAGGTTGGCCTTACCTAGCTAATAGCGGGGCGAGCTTGCCACTAGTTGGCTGCCTTAGGCTGGCGATTGGCCCTCCCCTCTGGCGTTGGAGCAAGGGGAAGAAGGAGGGAGGAGGAAAAAAAAAAGAAAAAAAAAAGAAAAAAGAAAAATAATAAAACTTTTTTAAAAATAAAAAATTATTAAAAAATTATCCATTGGTGCTGGTAGGTGTCCTATGTCAGCACTGTCTAAATAGATTAAATTTGCACAATTACAAAAGATTTGTGACAAAATTAGAAAAATCGCAATAAATTAGGAATTTTTAGGTAATTTTTCCGATAAGGTGTCTCCAGAATTAGAAAAATTGCAATAAATTTAGGAATTTTTAGGTAATTTTTCCGACAAGGTGTCTCCATTATTGCTTGTTCAAAGTCCATTGCACATGAAGGGAATTGAGGTCTTCACCGCCTCTAATGAAAAATACACCATCCCATTTGTCTTCAATAGCAAACAACAAATCTCTCACATGATTTGTGGTTGAAGAACAAATCTCTCTCTTGCGGCCAAACTTACATGACTCCCATGCACCGCTTGTGAGATTGTTAGAGTAATTAAATATTAAACCATGCTTTTTTCTAATATTTTAAACTTTAGAATAACTGGCAATGGTCTCATCAAATCTCACATGATATTAAAGCAGGAGGTCTTGAGTTTAAATCTTTTCAGGCCTCTATTTGTCCCCTCAATTATATATTTTCCACGCCTTTAGATTAGGCCAAAGTTTAGCCTAGGTATAAGGGAGAGTGTTAGAATAATTAAATATTAAATCATGCCATTATCTAATAGTTTGAGCTTTTAAAACAATTGGCACTAGTCCCACCAAATCTCATAAGATTCAAAAAAAAATTAAGACCAGCGTGTTGCTTTCTTTCGCTTCTTTCTTCCACACATGACAATAGAATTAATGTTGGCAAAAAAACAATATCTAAGACCTCACAAAAGTCCAATTTAGACTTCATTTATTCACAAGCTTTCGACCATATTTATCCAATTGGCTCAAACTCGAGATATAATTTAACAATTCTCCATCTTGTCTTGACTTCATAGTCAAGTCATAGTGTTTATTATCCATGGTAGCTATCCCAATGCCCTAACAGGCATTCACTCTCTACATATGCCAATTAAACTCCATGAAAGCTTGACCTTTGCCAAAAGAATGGGTTGGTCGTCATGTCTAACTACTGCAATTTTCTTCATAAAAACCTTGTCCCTTGCTATGACATCTTAGACAAAATGATCCCTAATGCAGATATGTTTTGTTTGCCCGTGATAAATCAGATTATAAGTTATATATATTGCACATTGGTTGTCACAGTGTATAACGATGCTTTTCTACTCCAATCTAACGTCCAAAGTAAAACCCTTTAACCATATGCCTCCTTCGCTACAAAGGTCATTGCCATGTATTCTACCTTAGTCAAAAACAATGCAGCATCATTTTGTAGGGAGGCTTTCCAAAACGTATTGCACCACCTATAGGCAGAAATACATACCTCGATAAAGATTTGAAGTCATCAAGTCACTAACATGATCTAAATCCATATAACCTATGGTCTCATTGTCATTATCATCCTTACCATCACTATACTAATGTTTATTGTCCCCTTTAAGTATGTAGAATCCACTTCACAACTTCCTAATAAAATCTTACTTTGGCGCTTCATGTGATGCTAACAACTATCACAGCTTGTGAAATGTCGAGCCTATGCATACCATGGCATTCATTATACTACCCATCACACTAGAATAAGGAACATGAGAGATATGCTCATAGTCCTGCTCCTCTTCCTTAGTTTGTAGTGATAAATTATTAGAAGGTTTAAAGTGCTTGGTTAAATGGGAACTTATAGATATTGCTGACTATATGCTAAAACATGCCATGATCTTTTGAGCTTATTTCTTTTAAGATAGAAAAGAAAAATATTGACATGATCTTCAACAAAACTGCTATCCTTCGAAAGAAGAATCTTGAGACTGAACTGGTAAAACAAATAGGTTATGATGTCAAAATTGAGGTGTAGCTTCAAGTGGAACCTCTAAAGACCTTAAAGGTAACAAATGTTGAGACTACAGATAAAACCATAGTTCCTAGGACCAATGTGGGAATTGAGCTGGGTCAGAGCAATATGGTCACCATGTTGACTTGAGTAGAATGGAAATTTCCAAGGAGCGGGAGACTCCTAGGATGTGGAGGGAGAATCTTGCTTGATTTGGGTTGTCCTATCTTCCCATGACCTATCCAAACCGGCCCTAAAAGAGGCATGAGAAGGGTGCACATAAGGTTCATGATGAGCTCAGGCCCCATCGTGCGATCTCACTGGGAAAAGAGAGAAGCATATAATCATATATACAACTAGGTTCTTGACAAGAGCACTCAGTCATTGTACGATGAAATGGAGATAAGGAAACTTTGGAATTAAACTAATGGAACATCTCCATAATGAACCAGAGCACAAAGGCCAAAAAAAAGGTGCCAGAATGAACTAAAGGTTTGTGATTACAGAGCACTTGTACTCGTTCATGCTTAGAGTCCATACATGCCATGTTGAATCATGTGATCCGAACCATCAAATGTGTGGGCTCTACACTCACCCCACCATGCAATAGATGGAGTTCACCTAAACAAAACTCATCATATTTGACTGCTCATCACACTCACTCAATCAAGCGAAACTCGTCATATCTGATTGCTCGTTACCCTCATCCACCATGCATTGTATGTAGATAGCTTTTTCACTTCAGTATTTGAAAAAGGAAGAAAAAGAAAGACTTTTCATAAGAAGATATTGCACAAAACTGTAAGTCAAGTCAATCACATATGTGAAAACAACACTTTATATCACGAGAAAAATGCAAACTTTGCCATAAACCGAGCTTATATAAGATAATCCACTTCAATTGGTTGAGTGGTGGAAAGGTGACCAGGTGAGTTTCATGAAGAACTGACACTGGCCCAAATGATCGGCGGGCTTGCTGGAATGAGCCGAACTTGGGCCGGCGACAGTACAGGAGCAAAAACCTGACAGAGCATGTTCGCAACCCGACACGGCATTGTCCCCGAATAACGATGCGGATAAGAAAATGTCATCGTTCGCTTCTCTCAAGCAAACAAGGACAGAGTCGAAGGAAGCAAATCTTCGTACCACAGAGCTGAAAAGCGAAGGAGAGCATTTCAACGTCCCGTAGCATTACATACAATGGAAGCTCTGGGGCTTCCCTCCCTCGGCCCTCTCACGATTTCGCAGTCCGCCACTTCCCGCAGAGTGCGAACCGCGAGCAGCTCGCGGACGAAGACGCGCTCACGGGGCTTTATGGAGCTCCTCCTCTCGGATTGAATTCTTCTTTGGCAATTCGCCATAAAGTTCAGTAATTTGCTCATCCTTCTCGTTTGCGCGAAACTGGGTCGATTTGCTTTTCATAGTTCTTGTCATTTTTCGTTGGTGGGTCGAAGTGTTAAGCTCTTCTGATAGCATTCGTCTTGTTCTTGCTTTGGTTTCTTTAATGTGGATGCTTAACTTGACTTTGTGCCTATGTTCTTGCTTGTTTCGACTCTCTTATTCCTTTTTCTCGTTGTGTGTTTTTGATCCCAAAAGCGGAGTGTTATCAGAATGATAGCTGACACGGATGACTATGACTTGAGGCAAATGAAGGATATGGCTGCTGCCCGAAAGAGATGGGATTCTCTGGTACTTACACACATGTATCCACTGGAAAATTGCTAAATTCTGCAACTTTTGGACTTGGAGTTTGCAGCGTGTTTCATATTCCGAGAGTCGAATAGCTGCTTTTAGTTCAGTCTAGTTACATCTAGAGACAATTCACGGGGAGAATGAGAATTGAACTGGCTGTTTTAAAATCTAGCTGCTTTTAGGGCCCTCTTGTTGTAGGTGTTTTACTTGATGCCATATGAATGCTGTTTCCTGTTTCATTTTCTATATATGGAATGGGATAATCTCAAGCCCCTAGATTGTGAACCAAAAACTGAGTTTGAGGCTATTCATGTCTGTGCAAGCATTATGAATTAGACATTCATTAACATGTGTTTCTGGTTCAAAAGTCAAACCTTTTTGATGATAATCAGTACTTTAGGGCCAAGTCAGCACTCTTATTATATCATCACATTTGTCTTATGCTGAATGAGACACTGTATATCACACGATACGCAGCCATCACTTCGTCAGCTGTGGTAGGTAACTTTCAGAATATGTGCCTCAGTCTCCGCTTTGTCTGGAATCTTTACAGATTAGGGAACAAAAGGTTAAATGTCTAACCCCAAGGGAAGCTGGATATGCAATACAACTCTCAGATAAGACCCTATTAGATGTTCGCCCTTCTGTGGAACACAGCAAGGCAAGTGCTTGTTTGTTCAGTTTTTTCCTACCAAAATCTGTGTTGAGCCCTGAAATGAACTCCACCTTAGGAGAATTTTATGCAAGCTGGTAAATTGGCATTGTTCCTCAGTCAACTCTTGCTAAACGTCAAATTTGCATTACGTTTTTTGGCCAAATAAAATGCTTCTACCTTGTCATCTTGTGGATTGTATCATATTAAATTGCATTTTACTGTATCTGACGATTGTCTCCTGCGGTGGGATTTGGCATGTCATTTGCCAACCTTACTTGTGACTGTATTCTTTACTGTCAACAGAGGTTTTTTTTTTTTTTAATTTTATTTTGTATGTTGAGGTTGTCTTGTTTATTGTTCTTCCTTATCAAAGATTGAACCATTCTTGTTATTTTGTTTCTTTGCTGCTTAAGGCTTGGGTCAAAGGATCAACTTGGATTCCCATATTTGATGGCAATAGTGGATTTGATCCCGGGACTCTTTCTAGGAAGATGACAAACTTTGTGATGGGTACTGTCTTTTGCTTTACTTGCTTCTTAGACAGGTGACTGTCTTTGGCAAAACCATCTTTTTCAGTTATGATCTAGCACTTGTACATTCGAAGAAATCCTACTTGGGATCTTAAAATGTGCTAGATTAGTCTTCTTTCGACCATATGATCTGCTAGAAATGAAAGATATTGGTGTTGCTGGACTTTGATGCTTTAGGCATGATTGTTGTTTACAGATTGTGATGTCGTGTAACTTAGAGAGAATGGCCATTGGCAGTTATGACCAATTTCTCCATGTATTTGTAGGTGGTTGGTGGAGTGGTGCTCCTACATTGTCCTATAACAAGTTCGTTCTGAAAATACATGCTGTCATTCTTTTTCCCTAGTTACATGCAACAATATATAGATTATTTACTCTTCAACAGGCAGTTCTTACCAAGTATTGAGGAAAAATTCCCAAAAGACTCGGATCTTATTGTTGCATGCCAGAAAGGTTTGAGGTAAGAATTTTTGCTCGAAATTGTCCAATCCAATGCTGACTACTTGGGTGGCTTTGGTTTCTTATTAATTTGCTCACATGCCTTTGTTGAAGAAGCCAATTTTACTTGATTTCATTATCCACTATGCATAATGAATGCCGCTTTGCTCTAGAATGATCAACGGTCCATCATGTGCTTCTAGCTTTTCTCATGAGAAGCTGACCTTTTGAGTGATGTGGCAAAGTTGGAACTATTTTGTTTTCTGGCGGAGCAGTGAAAGTACTGGACAATTAAATAAGAAGCCTTCCAGTTGAAACCCGTCCAGTTGCTTTCGCATCAGAAGCATGGTCATAACATGCATCTAAGCAAACCATGGTTTCCCAATCTTGGAATTGTAACAATGAAGGGCTTGTTGAAAATAATGTGTTTGCATGGTTAATGCAAGTGTAAGGATATTCAGGCTAGGATCTTTGTTTGCACACATTTGTTCTCAGATGTGGGCTTGCTATTATGTCTATTGACAATTAATCAGACCATGGTTTATCCTCATTTCTTTTCATTTTCTCTTCTTTTTCCCAGATCATTAGCTGCTTGTGAGCTCCTATACAATGCTGGTTATAGAAATCTTTTCTGGGTTCAAGGTGGCCTAGAGGCTTCTGAAGAAGAGGTAAGCATCTTCTATGATTCTTTATCCACGATTAGAGTTGATAAGCTAGTTATGATGGTGGGTGCGACCATTTTTTAGCAGGATCTCCCCAGAGAGGGCCCCCAGCCTCTTAAATTTGCTGGAATTGGCGGTGTTTCGGAATTTCTGGGGTAAATATCTCATTATTTGAGCCCTTTTCTTCAGATTTGCATAACTGTTCTGTAGCTTCTACTTTATTTTCTAATTTTCTTGACAATGACAGCCGGAGTACGGAAGGATATGCATTCAAAGACTCTGTCTGTGCATTCCTTTATGCTTTCTAGAACTTACAATATGCCATGCAATGGTAGAAGATTCGTTGAGAACATTCTGCCAGAGTTTGAAATTTGCAGATACAGATAATCATAGATCATGTGGCTGGATGGTTGAAAACATTATGAGGTTGTGCATTAATTCAGGTCGAGTTAACCTGATCTATATGAGCACAAACAGTTGACTGGGTGTGGTTGTGACTGGCTGTTCAGTATTAGGTGATAAATATAAGGCCAAATGACAAGATAGATCCCAACTTTTTCAAAGATTTTTTATCTTATCCCAACATTTCTGAGAAATAATTTTTAGAAAGAATCCTTCCCAAATTCCATTTTTTTCTCTTGGTGTTAAACACCCCCCCCCCCCCCCCCCCCCCCCCCCCCCCCCCCCCCTCCTTCTTTCATGTCTCTGTCTTGACCTTGTAAATTGGAAAATGTTTATGCGACTTATATCAACGGTTTTTAACTTACTATGAATTTCTCAATTATTTTTGTACATAAAAAAAAAAAAACAAAAAAACAAAACCTAAAAAACAAACTAGGCTTTTCCTAAAAGGATGGCCTTAATGGGATTCTTGTGAATACACAATGCTAAAAAGTGAAAAAAGGTAATTAAACTGTAGTTTTGTGAGGGAAGCTAATCTTGGGATAGATTTGATTCAAAAGGTGAGATGTGTGCACATAGCGCTCGGGATCAATACAGTCCCAACTCCCATGTTCAAAGCATCCTAATTTTTTTCCACACTTGTAAGTTAGCAAATAGATTTCTTTGGATGGGTTTTTATTGCCTTTGTGATACATTTGATGATCTACATACTTTTTAATATGACTAGCTTCAAGGTGAAGTAAACTATTTTTTTGTTTTTTCCTTTTCTTGTAAAATTATCCTGGGCAAGTATGGTTATCATTAAGTAAAATGCAAAAGAACTTGGCAGCAGATTTTTCTTTTACCATGCATTCTTATAGTTTTCTGCTTTTACCCATTCTCAGTTGGACTGACCAACAAAGAGCAGCAGCTGCCAAAGAGGGTTGGGCTTATCGATTAGTATTTTCTGCTCGTTTGGTAATTCTTCTATTTGATAGATTTGTGAAAAGTCCCCTCACGGTCTATTATGAGTCTCACATTGGCTTGATAGATTAATTTCTGGCTGTTGGCCTAAAAGGACTAATTTCTGGTTGCTACATTCTGGTATAGGTTGGGCTCTTTCTCGTTGCCGATGCCTTATTCCTTGGTGCACAACAACTGGGTCGTTATCTTCAGGAGCTAAGAACCCACTGATAATAATTGCCAAGTCATGAGATAATGACCTTGAGTTTTCCTAGCATAATGGTGGAAGTAGCTCATAGGATGAAAATAGAGTCCCTTCTCTTTTCTTTTGTAATCCTTTGCATCTCTGCAAGGGAATGCAGCTTGTAGCTGTCAATTTAGGCTTTGTTTTGGCAAATTGAGTGGCTATTAGACTAGCTGGATTGCAAACTATCTTGAGCACTTTTGGTGAGAGAAGCAGTATTTCATCAAAGAAATTTTGTTGAGCTCTTGCTGAGTCGGATATTGGTCCCATAATTTGTACGTAGTTGATGTGGGACAATTGTGCCTGCAATGACTAATGCAGCAATGCCTTTGTGTTTTGTTTTCTCATTTATTTTACTGCTTTATCTACCCTTTTCTTTGCCCATTGCCACAGTTTTCACATGACATTATCTCGAGTGGTGAAGGGATCTTTTATTTGGCATTTAACCGCACGAGCAGTTTTTTATTTGGGACAACATTTGTTCTAAGTGAGGCATATGCTCTTAAAACCCATTATTTTGAGAATAACATCAAGAGTGTTCTGCATTGTTGACAACCCACTTGACACGGCTAGACCTGATATATAGGTTTTACTTCTAGTCTGCTCCTTGGTTTACATGTTTTGGAGAAAGGGTGTTGGTAGCAAGAATAAGTTTGGTAATACTGTGCATTTTGTTACCAAAGCATGTCTGGTTGCGCTTTGATGCCGAAACATGAATCTTCTGACTGGATATCATAGGAGAGCCTGGTTATAAGCTTCACATTTGAAATGGGGTTATATGCGTGTGCTTGTATGTGATGATCTCAGAAGCTAGCTAGTCCTTGACTTAAATTGCTTGAGATTATCTATTTGCAGACCAAGTACATGACATATTCTTAACTATAGAACTTTAGATCACAGATAGCATGCTTCTGTAACAAGCAAAGGGTGATTGATTACTAAGTTGGAAAGAAGATTTCTAGCCAGCTTGTTCGCTTGTCTCTGCTATCGTCTAGGAGAAGCGGGGTTTGGCTACAACCATGAGGTTGGCAATTCTGTGCATTGTGATGCCAAAAACTTCGGTCATATCCAAGTCCCTAGGCTGGATCCCATCAGGAAGCTCCCAATCGAAACTGTGAAGAAGTTGAGCTAAAGCAAGCTCAACACTGGCATTTCCAAATGCAATAGCCGGGCAGCTCCTTCTACCTGCACCGAAGGGTATCAGCTCAAAATCCCGCCCTTTGAAGTCAATGTTGCTATTTTCATTGAGAAATCTTTCTGGTCGAAACGATTCTGGATCGACCCAGGATTCTGGGTCCCGCCCAATTGACCAAGCATTGACGAAGAAACGGGTTTTTGCTGGGATGGAGTACCCATCAATAGTTACGTCCTCCATAGATTCTCTGGGGACTAACACTGGAGCAGGAGGATGCAAGCGGAATATCTCCTTAATGACAGCCTTCAAGTATGGCAGATGAGGTAAGTCAGTTTCTTGCACGAATTTTCTCTCTCCAACGATGCTTCGTACTTCGGCTTGTGCTCTTTCCATGGCTTTTTGATTGATGACAAGCTCTGTCATTCCCCAATCAAGGGTTATGAACGTTGTATCAGTTCCTGCTGCAAACATATCCTGCAAAATCCATACGCTACGTATGAAAGGTCTCTTCTCGCTAAGGCATCTGCATGGCTATACAAGTGTATTGATGTTATAAAATACCGAAGAAGAGGGAAGAATGATTCACAAACCAGGATGATGGCTTTAACATTGTCCCTGGTCAGAGGCATATCACCATAACCGTTCTTCAGTATATCAAGTAGAACATCCACAAGATACTTGTGCAACTCCGTAGCTTTGTTTTCTTTTTGATGATCTCTCAGTATCTCGTCGAAAAGGTTATCAAAGCGCTGAAATGTGTGCTGAAGTCTGGACTTCATCCCGGTCAGACTGTGGATGAATTCCATGGAAGGAAAAAAATCTCCTATGCTGAATCCTCCGAGCAACTCCTGATACTCCTCCAGCATCTTTTGAAACCCATGCCTGTCGTAGTCCCCTCCTGCTGAAAAATCCCTCCCAAAAGCTATCCGACAGAGAACATCATTTGCATATAAACCAAGCAGTTTAGTTAGATTTGTGGTGCCTGGAAAAGACTCTGTAATCCGGTCAACTAACCGAGCAACTTCTTCTACCCTGACATGACTGTATGATTGAACCCGTTTTACACTAAGCAATTCAAGTATGCAGATTTTTCTTATATGCCTCCAATAAGCACCATAGGGGGAGAAGACCACGTCAGTGCAATCATAGAACAAGTGTTTGGCGGAGAAGATCTGTGGACGGCTCGAAAGTGCGGGGTCGTGGGTTTTCATAACCTCCTTCGCCATTCTAGCTGAGGAAACAACTACGGTTGGGATTTCACCAAGCTGTAAGAAGATGATTGGGCCGTATGTTCTTGCAAGGTGGTGGAGGGATATGTGTGGCAATTTGCCTAGCTGATGGAGATTGCCAAGGATCGGTAACTTGGGAGGGCTCGGAGGGAGGTTGTTCTTTCTTTTCCTAGGCTTGTTCTTTAAGAGAACTGCAATTACAGCCGCTATTACCAAGGTTAAGAGAAACAGATGCTGAAGGAGAGCCATTGCCATTTCACGAGAAACTTGCATGTTTTGTGATGTTGCAACAGTGGTCTTGTTTGATCTGTATACAATGCCTCTTCTTATACAAGGGACTTGTAGAATCCATCTCAGTTTGCTGAGAAATCTTTCGGTTTAGTCCATAAAAGTCAAGTTAGCAGATGTCACCCTTTCTTTTGGTACTTACCGTGATAGGTTTGCCATGGTTCAAGACATCAGCCCTAGTTGCAAGTTGGCGTTTGTTCCTTCATCTTATCCCCTTAGCATTGCCTCGGGATAATCATCTTGGGTGGGGTTATGATAGTATTCTACCCGGATAGGGGAAAAAATAGCAGGAAATACGAATGCTGTTGTGACACAAGTTGCCAAACTATCTAGTGATCGCTCAGTTACTGGTCTCAGAATTGTTTGGACTGTTGTGCGGACAACTGGTTTTGTGGTCCTCCTTTTCTAGATCGATAAGTAGTCCACAGACAGGCCAATTGTCGGAAGCCCCATGGCTTTGGAAAAATCTCATCGATCGTGGAATTGCCGTAGATTAGAAAGTTCCCTTTCGATCGAGATCTGCCGAGAAATTAGGTCCTTTAAAGACTTTTCTTGATGTGCCATGCGATGGAAACCTGACAGATGACCACTTTCTGCAAGATTATTCATAAGCTGCTTATCTGGAGTGGCGTGAACGTGATCTTGCGATACAGTCTCCCTTTTATATGGTATACTATTCTACTGTATATTAAATGGAAGTTTGTTATGCTTTTGGTTTTTCTGGAGAATTTGACAGCAACTATATTGATGAAAGAAGGTTGAAATTCCACGTAACCCATTTATGCAAATTGCAAAAAGTGCGTCTGGAAACTGGTTGATTTTTGGATATCTGGTATCAATGCTGGATTGTGGGAGCGTGATTTTGATGTCACCGTTAGTTTGTGGTTTGATGCGCAAGTGTGAATGTGTGTGGGATATATTTGGTAGAGGAATAAGAAGGAGACAAGGTATATAAATTCAAGATTTTATGGGACAAGGATAGTTTGGTTAGTTTAACAAAATAGTCGTACAAGTGAAGAAGTAATGATGGAGGAGCATATGTATTTTATGCTGAGCTCCCAACACGGTGGAGCATGACTCCCCACTTACCTCCACGATCAATCCAATCTCCATTTATAGAGCACATCCACCGCCTTAGAATATTTACCATAATTCCTAATTGCCATAAAATATGAAGAGAATTACTAAAAAAGTTGTAAATTTATTGTACTCATGCAAATTAAATCTTAAACCTCTCAATTTGACCAACTTAAACATATACCTTTTGTGGTCAATATAGTTGTAAACTTTTTACTTATGTCAATTTTGTCATAAATATTTCGATGATTTGCTAATTTAATCATTTCAATTAATCTTGGTTGGAAAATGCTGACTCAATAAGTAAACTATTCAATTTTGTCCTAAACAATTCTTTTGTAGTTTTGTGAACTTTTTTCTGAATTTTTTATTCGTTTCTTTTTTTCATTCTTTTTTTCAACTCTTGGCCAGCTAGGTTGTAGAAGTTGTTGGCCACAGGAGTAGGCCAGTGACCCTCGCCTGGCCTAGGTGAGGGCGTCATGGCCCTCATTGTCCAAGAGATGAAAAAAAAAAAAACTAATGAAATATTCAAAAAATAAAAAAAGTGCAAAAAAGTATTCACGTTAATGTAGACTATGCCACATAGGATGGCTAGTGTTAACCATACTTGCATGTTACCTTTTTTCGGTCAAGATTAATTGCAAAGACTAAAGTGGCATAATTAAAAAAGTTTAACATGCAATTGGTAAATTGTTAAACGATTTATGACTAAATTGACATAAAGATTTTGAGAATTAGTATACAGGCAATAAGTTTATGACTTTTTAAGGAATTTTCCTCAAAATAAATTAGGACCATAAACTTTCACTACCTCCTAAGACTAGATTTCTACATGCTACCCTATTCTAGAAGTTGGATTACAAATTCCAACAAAACCTAACGTTCCTAACCATAGGTCTCCTTTGCCTAACAATCCAGTCCTAGGAAGTTGAGCCGATTTGCCTTTCTATCTCGTGGTTGGACTTCTCTTGATTACATCGTCGACTTTAGCTGGAAAAAAAGAAGAAGAAAAGAAATACTCAAAACCATAGCTCTCCACATAAATTAGGTCGGCCATTCAAAATATCGAATTCTACTCGAGTGTGATCGGTGTTAAGTTGAGATCCCATGCTCATGCTTCGATAAATGTCGCGGAATAAGAAAAGTAGCTGAGGCATCATTTTCCTCTGCAACTAGTTTAGAAGGTGTCTCAGGACCTTCGTCAGGTACCACCCGTTCATAGATTGTTCATGACGTTCATCGCTGATTTCATCGGTCTTCTTCTCACTATAATCCTGTGGTGCCCCTATCTCTATAAAGGGTTCTCTCTCATGCTATTAACATTGTTCGCGAGTGCCCATGTGCTGATTTTTGCAGCATCTATGACTCTCAATGCCGACCCCGACTGATTTCTTTGTTGGACCTACGTAAACAAAGAAATTGTATTGCGGACGTCGGATCACGTAATGCCTACGTAGAACCTACGTTAGAAACATTGCAATGTCAGAAACTAGGAACAAAGGTAGAAGGAATTTCAGATGTGAAATCTGTCTTAAGATTGATGCCAAACAACAGATTTTTAATCAATGCCAGTGTTGGGGTTTTTTGAAGGAAATCTTTGGTTGACATATGTGACATGTCACAATGACACTCGGCGTATAGGACTTGATTAAGTGAAAACAAAGGAGCTTTGATGCGGTAACAATAAAGTGAGCGACCATTTGAAGGTGAATAGGAAGAGGAGTAAAATAAGCAAGGTGAATATGAATGGCATTAAAGGGGCGTCAAGAGAAAATGACCCAAAAGAAGAGAAGACAAGAAGAAAAGACTAGGAAAATGGAAAAGATATGGATGATCCGTACATGTCACGACTAGACTCGGAAAATTACGTTGTCGAGAGAGAGAGAGAGAGAGCACTCACGTATGCTTTTCTTATTTGACTTAATGAAAGCCACATAGACTATTTATGGAACATAGAAAGACAGTACAAATCCCAAACTACCTTATTTAACACCTCCTTATTTTATTTTTGGTCGAAATAACAACCCCTTATTAACCAGTGGTAATTAAGTCCACTAGCTAATGCTTCAACACCGAGAATACATAGACTGTTCATGACTTAAACTAATAGTACCTCCCTAGCGATGCAGACCAAGCACATATAACATATGCTTAACTCTTCAACGATAGATAGCATTTAGCTTCATCTCCTTTCGGAGCTTTCATAACAATCAAAAGTGTTGACACCTAGTGTTGACACCTAGATTTTGATGGTTCGTTTAGTCATTTATTGCATTAAAAATTAGGGTTTAATTTTATCAATATATATATTAATTGCGTAGCATATAGATTTAGGTGCATTTTTTATTTTATTTTAATTGGCGTTTGATTTTTTAGACCGGTGCGGATGGGTTCAAATTAGTTAGATTAAGCCCACGAAAGAAGCAAATTAGCCCAAGCCAGTTGCTTTTTAATTAATTAATTATCTTATGAAAAATTGAGATTAGATGCGATATTACGGTAGTTTTTGACATTTAAAAAAATATTGCAATACTATCTTTAGTCTTTTAGTGGTAAAATCATTGGGAATATTAAAGAGGATAAGGAATAATCTAAAATATTTTGTTGCGGATAGAGATTTCGAAAGATTTTAGAGTTGGATAATGGAGCTTGAGTGAATTATCTGAAAAATCTTCACAAAAAAATTTAAATTATCTTCAATCGCTGAGTCAATATATTTGGTAGAACATATTGATTCGTTTTTTGGCTCTATAAAAGTGGGGCCATACGTTGAATAAAGAGGGGGTACAATAGGGGGCTTTTCGAGGGTTCTCTTCGTCGAAAGGGGGAAAAAAGAAGTGAAAAGTAAAAAGAAAAGAAAGAGAGAGAATACGAAGGCAGAGGATAGTGTGCGGCTGCAGAGAAGAAGAGAAGCGTAAAGGCAAAAGAAAAGGGGGGTGATTTGACCCCAATGTTCATCATCTCCCCAAGCTTGCTAACCACGTTGCTGCTCCATCCATGACGCCCGTTGATGCTCCATCCGCGACTGCCCAGAGCTCCTCTGTCTCACCGCGCGATTACCGCCGTTCACCGCACCACGCCATCACCGCCCTCTGCTCAGTCCCCGCACTCGCTCGGAGCCGTGCCGGAGCCACTCCTCACCCTCCGCCTCTACAACGCCGGTAGTCCGCGACCCACCTCGACTGCACTCTCCGGCCCACCGAAGGTCTGCCGAGACCGAACTCGAACCAGATCTGCCCAACGCCGCCCCTACTCAGCCCGTGCTGACCCGCGACAATCAAGTGCCCCTGCAGCTGTCATCGCCTCGCCTTGGCCGCTCGTCAGCCTCGCGTCCCCGACGCCCATGAAGCTCCACATCACACCCATAGCCGCGAAGCCACCGAGCCGCACCGGTCGCCTCACCAGCACCGCCTCACATCGGTGACCCGCGACCCCATTGCACGCCGCTCGGACCTCCGCCTCCGCAACGCCTCCCCGACCTCGCCTGAACTGCGATCCACCTACTACTCGGAGCCGAAGACCCGTGCGCCGCCGTCGTCCAGCCTCCAAAAGTCCGAGCCATCCCTACCGCCGGCTGACCCACGATTCCGACTGCTTGCTGCCGCCCGAGCGGCCGTGACGAACCCACTTCAGTCGCAGCGCTCGTCTCCCTCACGACGACCCAGGCGCCGACCGCCGCGACACCACCCCCCGTCGCTTGAGTCGAGCCCACTCACAGCCCGACGCCAATTCTCCGCCACCGCTCGCCACCGATCAGCCCGTCGCTGGTCTTCGCCGGAGCTCTGAACGCTAGCGACTCAACCCCCGGTCATCCACCGAAGCCACTCGGCCGTGGGTGAAGAAAGCAGGAAAAAAAAAAAAAAGAAATCCAATTAGGTAGATTAGTTTATTATTATTAGTATTATTATTATTCTCGTTTATTTATTGTGCTTTATTTGATAGCTTTCTTTAATTCATTTACATTGTAATATTGGATGTCGATGCTTATTTCAAAATACAGGCATTATCCATAGGGGTGTTCTCTAAAATTATTGTAATTATGAATTTGATCCGTAAGATGTCGGGTCATTTTTTTAATTATATTAATTCTCGAGATTTGTTTATAGTACTTTAATTTTTGAATCAATATAATTATTAATTTGATCCGTAAGAATTCAGATCAGATTTTTAGTTATTTTGAACTCTTTGTCGTGATAATTAGGGTTAGGATAATCATTAATTTGACCTATGAGACAACATGTTATTTTTTCGATTATTTTAATCATTTATTTGATTGAATGTCTTGATTGTTTAGATTTAATGTTTAGTTAATAATTGCTTGTTTTTTTAAAACCACTAAAAAATCTAAAAAATATTTGAATTAGGATTCAGTTTGTTTTGGAATATTTCTTGTTATCTTGCATATCTAGAATAGGGATTTTATTCCGAATTTAGGAAAATATAAAAACAAAAAACAAAAAATGCATTCATTTAGGTTATTAGTTTTATCATTAATTTGATTGCATATGAAATTTTAATTTCGAAATTAATATAAAAACTCAAAAAAAAAAAAAATCATCATGCATATATCATGTTGAATTATGGCATTCTTTGCATGTCATTGCATGTTAGGATTGCATGTTTATCAATTATAGGTAGATAATCTCTCCTAGATAAATTACATGTTTTGTTAAGAAAATAAAAATGTAAGTCCATGAAATGCACGCCATTTTAGTGATTATTGTTAGGTTCATTTCTAATTAGAAATTGCCCTTCATTAGATTAGGTCATTTAATAAATGTCGCGTGACATATAGCTTACATATTAAATTGTATGTCGCATGTCATTTTAGTTTAAATAATTTTGTATGTCATTGCATCGCATTGCATGTCATTAGAATTAGGTCATTTAGATTGCACTTAATTATTGCACTTCTTCATGTCATATAGTTTAGGTCGTGCTGCCATGTCATATTAGATTATTAGCATGCATTGCATGGTTTTCATTAAGAAAAGCGAAAACAAAAAAAGAAATTGCGTGTTAATTAGAAACCATAGCTAGGGTTGTTGATGTGGATTTTAATTTAACACTGCAGATGCTTTCATCGTTGCAAAGTCTTGCATTATTTAAGTGCTTTCTTGAGTGTTAAATTGGTGGTATGCGCACACGTATGATCACCTCACATGTTAGGAAGTTAAATTAAAATCAATTCAATTGCCAAACACTTTTTTGAAAATGAAATAAAAAGGTACCGAAATGGCACTAGAATAGTATGGTGTAATCAAGTCCCCGAACTCATAAATCTCTAGTTCATAGGAATAAAGTAAATCTCCCGTTACTTTACTTGGGTTTCTAATCAACCCACCAAAAATAGATTAGTGACGACTCATGATTGAAAATCATTTGCATGTTAAGAATTCAAACCTAAGTTGTGAATTGGTATGGGCTTGGGAAAGCCCAAGTTAAGCTTAAAGACTTAGTAATTTATTAACCTATAGTTTTAGATGATGAACCCGAAAAATCTGGTCGCGACAAAAGACTTAGGGATAATCAAACCAAGTCCAAGAGGAGATTTTCAGCGTGCTTTGTTGTTCAGCTGTGTCTAGGGGAAGCAGGGTTTGGCGACAACAAGGTTTTCGATCCTATGCATTGTGATGCCAAAAGCTTCTTCCATATCCAAATCTTTTGGGTGGACACCAGGAGGAAG
The DNA here is from genome assembly GCA_016097595.1 of Eucalyptus pumila. Lineage (NCBI taxonomy): Eukaryota > Viridiplantae > Streptophyta > Magnoliopsida > Myrtales > Myrtaceae > Eucalyptus > Eucalyptus pumila. The sequence goes on from CM027847.1 coordinate 1,414,054, forward strand.
TTGCCAATCGAAACTGTGAAGAAGTTGAGCTAAAGCAATCTCAACACTGGCATTTCCAAATGTGATAGCTGGGCAGCTTCTTCGACCTGCGCCAAATGGTATCAGCTCGAAGTCCTGTCCCTTGAAGTCGATGGTGCTATCCAAAAACCTTTCTGGTAGAAATGCTTCAGGATCAACCCAGGATTGTGGATCACGCCCTATTGACCAAGCGTTAACAAAGAAACGCGTTTTTGCCGGAATGCAGTATCCATCAATTATTACGTCCTCCATGGATTCTCTTGGGAGTAACACAGGAGCAGGAGGATGCAGGAGGAATACCTCCTTGATGATAGCCTTCAAGTATGGTAATTGAGGTAGGTCAGTCTCTTGCACGTATTTGCTCTCTCCCACGACGCTTCGCAGTTCGGCTTGTGCTCTTTTGATGGCTTTAGGGTTCATGACAAGCTCTGTCATTGCCCAGTCAAGAGTGATGAATGTTGTATCTGTTCCTGCTGCAAAAAAATCCTGCAACATGCATGTTAGGTATGCTTTGCTGTGCAAACTTTATGGCATATTGAAGATGATCATTGGAAGGGACTCGGGCGAGTCGAGCTCTTATGTTGGGCCTAACATGTTGCTTAACTGTACTCATAGCAAAAGAAGACCGCGCGTATAATTCTTTAGGGCATACATCGCTTGGCTTCGGTTGAGTTGAACTTTTTATTAAATGGCTACATGATCTCGTCTATTCTCTAAAGCTGAAAAGTCAAAATAACAACAATTTTCAATTTTATTTATTCCTATTTTTAATTATATATTTGAATTTCTTTTTATCACAGAATATGTATTCAATTTATATATTTAGTATCTATATCTGTTACATATTTTAGGTATATTAGTATAGTTCACATTTTAAAAAAATTTAATAAAGAAAATGGAAGGGAAAAAATAAAAAAATAAAAGAAATAAAAAAAGAGAGGGAAAATAATAGATAACAAGTAAATAAAAATGAAGTAGGCAAGAGTATGAGAAATTCTTACTATCTCCATTTGTGCATTTTTAGGTTTATCTACGCTAACATACCTTTCATACTAAATAATTGAACATTGGAATATGAAGATATTTGATTTTATTATTGCGATTCATAAACAATGGACTTGTTATAGCAAAATCCTTGAATTTCATATCCTATCTTATCTTCCTATTCTGATTAGAAATCTAGGAGAAAAACGCAATCTAAAAACTTAAATGGAATGTCAAGCTATAGGGGAGAATGATTTACCGACCAAGAAGAGGGCTTTAACGTTGGCTCTTGTAAGGGGCATGTCACCGTAACCATTCTTCTCGATATCGATGAAAACATCCACAATGTCCTTCTGCCACTCCATAGCTCTGCTTTCATTCAAATGTTCTCTCAGTATCTCGTCAAAAAGATTGTCGAAGCGCTTAAAAGTGTGTTGAAGTCTAGACTTCATCCCGGTCAGGCTATGAATGAATTCCATGGAAGGAAAGAAATCTCCCATGCTGAATCCCCCAAGCAGCTCCTCAAACTCCTTTAGCATCTTTTGAAATCCACGCTTATCATAATCCCCTCCTGCTGAAAAGCCCCTCCCAAAAGCGCTCCGGCAAAGAACGTCATTTGCAATTAAACGAGCAACTTCTTCCTCCCTGACATGACCAAATGACTGAACCCGTTTTCCGCTAAGCACTTCGAGTATGCAGATTTTCCTTATGTGCCTCCAATAAGCGCCATAGGGAGAGAAGGCCATGTCTGTGCAGTCATAAAACAAGTGCTTGGCAGAGAAGATCTGAGGGCGGTTCGCGAGCACTAGGTCATGGGTTTTCATCACCTCCTTGGCCATTGCGGCTGAGGAAACGACTATGGTCGGGACTTCGCCAAGCTGCATGGACATGATTGGCCCGTACTTTCTCGCTAGGTGATGGAGAGATATGTGTGGCGACTTGCCAAGCTGGTGAAGATTGCCGATGATCGGCAACTTAGGAGGGCTCGGTGGGAGGTTGCTCTTTCTTTTCCTAGACTTGCTCATCAAGAGAACTATCAGCAAAGCTGCTACGACCAAGCATGTTGGGAGAAACAGTTGCTGAAGGAGAGCCATTGCAAAATGTGTGATATTGCTAAACTGTACTTATTTGATTCCTACACAGTTTTTATAGACGGATGTCACTGGATCCATCTGATTTGCTGGTCTTTTCGTTTTTTTCATTGTCGTCAATGTCAGTCATTTTAAAAAGAATTATACACATTTTCTTGTAAATATATGATCCATTCGGCCAGGACAACGACATTCACTTGCAAATTTGGTGTCCCGGGGTCGAATTTTTAATGCTTTTCTGACTAATCATTGGAGATGGCCCGGTTATCAAGCGATAATCTTGCTTGAGCAAGTCACTGCTTGATAGATATCTGCTAAACAATAATCACGTTGTTAGATCTTTATTTAATGTTTTAAGTGATTGAGGTAATCAAAAGGACGACTGATGAATCTATTTTTTTTCTGTTTAATGTTTTAATATCCTTCTCGCCTGCTTGTCGACTAATAATGCTAGGAAATAAGCTGATTCGCCCTTCAATCTTGAGTACCCCTCCAATGTGAAAAATCACTAGAAGTTGGACTTTATTGACTATCTTAACAATTTTGTCGTAAAGAACAAAGAGAAAATCTGATTCTCCAACGTCATCCACATGAATATGGTCATTGTCCGTCCAAGATTACTATCAGCTGGATCGACAGGGCTGCACTAAAATCTCTTGTTTTTGCTCATACATGTGTTGGCCTGTCCTATAGGACAAATACCGTATGCCCGTTTCCACAAAGAGATCACCACCTTCCTCTAGCATAAAATGTAAGCAATAACATAATTCTATAATGCGGAAAATACAAAATATAGATCATTGATCTTCATGATTCTCACGATAAGAGGGATAGAGATATACTTTTATTTATAGCGATTCCCTTGAAGATAATTGTCGCGGAAAACCAAAAAAATAAAGAAATATGATTTCTCTCCCTTAACTCACTTTTCCCTTAACGTATTCTGTTTGATGGAGGATGGAATACAACGTTCTTTTCACATCGTGGGTGGAGAGAGGACCGGGCTCTTATATATATATATATAGATGCGCACACACACACGTTATCACAAGATGCCTCACGAGAAGCACACACACACGTTATCATGAGATGCCTTCTATCAAAGTGCCCATTAACTTTCATGAGACTCGCACCTCTTCGGAGAAAAATGGTAACTTCTCAGTGAGGATTGTAGGCTTTCATTAGAATTGTAACTTCTCATAGCCAATACATTTTTAGCATTAAATATTTATTAAACTATTAATTATTAAAATCATGTGGGTCACACATTAATTCTTACATTCTCCCGCTTGGCCCATATGACATTCTTTTCATGGTTTAATAAAGACCACAATGTGCACAAACATAATGCTAAATTTTTCCCTAAATTGGCTATTACATAATAATCACGATTAAGTAAAGAAAACTAATGCGAGTCATGGCGGTCGTATGTCATTAATCCACATAGTCTCTTCCATGTACTACAACATAGCTATCTACTCAACATGATCCATAAATGAGAAGTACAGTAATGGTCTAATCATAATGTCTCTGTTAGAGACTATCCTGTTTGACATTAATTTATTTCCATAATGTATACTAAATAGAAAATATGAAATATCATAAATGCATAATTGAGCTCAGAGTGTCAAATACATAAACTTAATGCAATCATAATACAATAATTAATGATGTCCAATAATGTCCATCCTTTCAACAAGTTCATCAAATGGCTTGGGTAGCAGTCCTTTTATTAAGGGATTTGCTATCATAAGGTTAGTGTTAATATGCTAAATCGACACTCTATGTATCAAATTATTCTTTAATGGACAATTATTTGATTTCCATATGCTTAGCACCCCCATAATACTTGTCGTTCTTTAAGAAGAAAACTGTAGAGGAGTTATCACAATAAATTTTCAACGGCCTGGCAATACTGTCGACAATCACAACCCCTGAAATAAAGTTCCACAGTCATAATCCATGAATAGTGGCCTCAAAGCATGCCACAAATTCAGCCTTCATAGTAGATGCAACATTAACTAACTACTTTGCACTTTTCCATGATATTGCCCCTTTAGCCAGAACAAACAAGTAACTGAACATTGATTTTCTTGTATCGGCATGTCACGCCCCGACTCTCGAGAACGCGCACATCCCACCGTGGTCGATACAAATGCGACTTCCTAGGACTAGTCGCCGACCCTTTCATTTTTAATGTACATGCGGAAGCAAAACAATAACCCCTGACAACAAACAACATGGGATAGGAAAGCAGAACAACATTTCACAAAAGCACACTTTTATAAACAACTGGGTTTATATACAAAAGGAGTCTAGATAAAAACCAACAAAATGATCGACACTCAAAAGAAGCTATCCTACAACATATTAGTAGGACATAGACGTTGATCCTTCAGACTCCATCTCCAGGCTTAGATCCTCCACGCACCATCTAAGGACCTAAAAATGGTTATACAATAACCAATGAGACAATGTCTCAGTAAGTCCACCCTTTAAACTCTTATTAGGAAGAAAATATGCCTCAAGGCACTCTAGCCACCACAACCACTCGATTAGAAGAAGGGACTCACCTCGTCTCAGTTCCTTCTTGCATGTCAGCACAGTTGATATCTCAAATGCATATAATTAATGCGCACAATAATTGAAACGTCTCAACAACTCAATCAATCACAAGTGCTCCAATTGTTAATATTTGCCCCTTAAGTTTAGTGTCTATTGGCATAGCCAGGCATCGTTTCACCGCCATTGCGCATGACCACGTCTATATCTTAATAGATGGCTTCCTCAAAGTGGCGTAGATCCAGAATCTACTACGACCCGAGTCACTTACTCATAAGTTCGGTGACCTTTTGGCGTAGCCAAGCGTCGTCTCACCACTGTTAAGCACAGCGATGTCTATATCTTAATAAAAGGCTTCCCCGAAGGGGCGTAGGTCCAGATTCTACTGCAACCTACGATCCAAAGAATGGATATTACATATAGGGTATTGTCCGGCTTAAAAGCTCGAGACAGGTTCTCATTAACCAACACACGATCAATCAATATTGGCCCAGGACACCGTGCATTACACTCAAATGTCTTCATTAAAATGGTGATCCTGGCTTATTTTCTTCATATTAAAAACACCCGATGAAAATAGTCGTGTGTGGATACACGGTCAAATCGAACCCAAAAAATTCATATCATCCAATTTAAAATCCCACTGTTTTATATAGTATATAAAACTATTTTCGGTGTTAAAACCCGACACTCGAGATTTTTTGAATAAATATTGAAATTCACAATTTTTGGAATAAATTACCAAAAATCCAATCAGGCTCAATTTGCACAAATTAACATCCAATTGTGAAAAGTGAACACACTACTGCAATCAGCACAAAATTCCGGTCACCGACTATCCTAGTCTAATTTTCGGAAAATATTTAATAATTAAATAATTATCAAAATGAATTAAATAATTCAATTAAATGCCAAAATAGCTAACCTAGGCCGAAATTGTAAAATTAAATACCAAGACGAGCCCATAAAATTCCTAAACTAGTTTAGATAATTAATACAACCTATCTAGGCCTTAATTAACTTAATTTAACAACTTAACATGCAAGATTGGATATTTAAATAACTAATCTAATTTAACTAACCATCTAAACCTTAATTAACTTAATCTAATTACCCTTCAAGTATAATTAACTTAATAATCGAGGTTTAATGAGTTAACTCACTTGATTTGCGATCCCGCTTGGACCAAAACGATGGGGACACGATGATGATCGATAAGTCTCAAAGCGGCGACGCCAACGGGGCTCGGATCAAGCCCGAAAATTGGCCCAAGGAAGCCCACGGTTTCTGCTCGGATCTCTACAGCTGATGGGCTAACTTCAAGCAGTTGAAATGGAGAATTCATGTAGATGTTGACCAAGTGGAGCGCGGCACGCGAAGCTGAAAGTTGGCTGGGCTTCGAACGGCAGACAAACTTGGAGGAGATGGCCGAACGGCAACAGCTTCGGACATGGGCGACTAGCGCTCGGTGGAGATGGAGTGGTCAACAAAGAGCTTCGGTGACACTGAAGTTTGATCGAAGGGGCTAGCTCACAGACAAGTGTCCGTGGATGAAGGGAAGAAGAAGCAAATTTTGGTGAGTGGAGATGGTCGTAGGGGGCAGCTTCGAAGGGAAATTGAAGGGAAATTAAAGAAAACAAACCAGAAGTAGAGAGAGAGAGAGAGAGAGAGAGAGAGAGGTTCGATTGTTTGGCGTGAGAGAGAAGAAAGACTGAAGATGCGAAGGGGGGGGTGAAGGGTCGACGTGCAAAGGAAGATTGAGAGAGAGGGGGGAAATAGTCAACAAAGCATATCCAACCAATTAATTGTTTGTCCCTAATACTTTCTTGATATCTAATCCACAAATTATCCAAATTGATGTCAAAATTGCACCCTCTCAAGCTTAGCTCCGAATTTCACATTTTGAGCTTCCATTTCTTCACCCAATCTCCAATTGATGTCTAAAGTTGATGAAGAAAAATCCCACATAATTTTCTACAAGTCCCCAATGCCAAATAGCTTGGTTTGCAAGTAAAAAATCCCTTCAATTGAGCCAATATGAATTTCCATTCGCTTTTCGAATCATCTGAATCAATTTTCCGTAAAAATCCTGGAATCGCCAAATTTTTTTCAAAGGATGAGTAGACGTTCCTAAAATAATTCGTGACATGATAGAGTTTTCAATTTCTGAAATCGGGTTCAAATTCGCAGTTAATTTCAATCTGACGCGATTTTAGCGTGACCTAACATACTGGATAGTTTTTAGGAATTTTTAGTACAATTGACCCGTGGCCGATTATTTTCGAGCCACAATGTACATCTTCAACACATTGGCAACTTTCGGTTGTCATAAAAATCTTGAGATTTCAAATATGGACACAGGGTACTCGAAATGACAAAAAAATCAGTTTAGTGCCAATCAACGAGAATTTTGCAATCAGGTGGAATCACCCACACTTAATTACACACCTCTATCGAATTGACCTATCTCCGGTGTTTGATAAATTTTCGATTGTGCTATAATGACCATTGCAAATTAATATGGTCGAGCAGTCAATTCATGGTTAAATTCTCAAGTCTATTGCGTTAAAATCCATTAATGACTTCCCTAAATAGTCTAGTTATCTATGAGTGATTAGCTTAGAGAATGGCACTATAGGCGCGTCGATGAAACACTCGATTTATTCAATTGAAAACATAATTGAAACTTCAGGATGTCACACGGCATATCCGATTAAGTCTGAATCTGAATATCCAATCACCTCAAGATGATTGGATTTTTTATAAGTGACATAAGATTCTTCATTCCTTGCAAATATCTGAGAAATTTCTTTATAGCTTTCCAATGGTCTAGTTCAAGGTCACTTTGATACCTGCCTAGCATCCTAATAGTAAAATTAATGTTTGGTCTGGTGTAAGTTTGAGCATACATTAAGCTCCCAATTACAAATGCATAAGGAATACTTTTCATTTGTTCTTGTTCCAATTCACTTTTCAAACATTACAAAAAACTAAATTTATCACTTTTCTAAATTGGAACTAATCCTGCTGAACATTTATACATATTAAATCTCTCTAAAATTTTCTCAATGTAGGTTTTTAAAGACAATTCTAACAATTCTTGTGATCTATCATGAAATATTTTTATTTCTATCGCATACGTTGCTTCTCCCATATCATTCATTTTAAAATTATTAGAGAAAAACTTCTTGGTTTTATGTAATAAACCAAGATCATTAGTATTAAGCAAAATATCATCAACATAGAGAACTAAAAAAATAAACTTGCTCCCACTGACCTTCATATATACACACCGATCAATGATGTTTTTCTTAATTCTATATGAAGTTATGGCATCATTAAACTTAAGATATCATTGTCGAGAAACTTGTTTGAGTCAATATATTGATTTGTTTAATTTCCACACTATGTGTTCATTTCCTTCAATTGAAAAACCTTCGGGTTGGTCCATATAAATCTATTCTTCTAAATTCCCATTAAGAAAGGTGGTTTTGACACCCATTTAGTGTAATTTTAAATCATAATGAGCCACTAACACCATAATAATTTTAAGAATGTCTTTCTTGGAAATCGGTGAAAATATCTCTTTATAATTAGGCATTCTTTATGAGTAAAACTTTTAGCAACAAGTCTAGCCTTATACCACTAGATATCATCTCTTGAATCGCGTTTGATCTTAAAGACCCATTTACACTTGATCTTTTTACATCCTTTAAGCAATTCAACAAGGTCCTAGACTTGATTTTGATGCATAGATTTTAACTTTTCTTTTATAGCATTAAACCATTCATTATAATTTTCACATTCCATGACTTAAGAAAATGAACCTGCATCATTTTTAATTCCTAAGTCAATTTTTGACTTTTATAAATAAACCACATAATCATTGGAAATAACCAATCTCCTTTCTCGTTGATATCTTCTCAATGCTTTTTCTTGTGGTTAAATTACCGTGAGTTTAATGTTGACATCTTCATTATGGAGTGTTTAATCATTAATTTGTTGTTCTTGATTATTGTTGGGTTGAAATGTAATATCGGAACAACTTTAGAAATGTTTGGTACAGGAACTTCTACCCTTACTTCTTGAATGCAATTTTATGCATTCTATCACTCTTAATGATGTAAATGAGATTAATCCCTAAACCCCTTTTTTTTTTGCCTTTTTCTTTTTCTCTTGTTCTATTGTTATTGCGTCTCTAATAACTTCTTGGCGGCCCCCACTTAAAAAATAGTGAGAAACTCTATTTCTCCATATGACTTATCATATGAGCTTAAACCATTTTAGGCTCACTATTCATTGGGCTTCCTCCACATGAGAGTGAATCCAGCTAACAAATCTCCTCCTTACGACGATGTGAAGGGATTCATCATCCCTGTTATCAATTGACAATATTCAAGCTTCTCCCTTGGTAAAATCTTCGTCATCATATCGGAACCATTATGATCTGTATGAATTTTCTCAAGTTTCAATAGCTTCTCATCTAGAACATCCTTTATCCAATGATATCTAACATGTCACGCCCCGAATCTTGAGCGCACGCACAACCCTCGATAGTCAATAGAATTTCGCGACGTTCCTAGGACTCGTCGCCAACCCTTTTCATTTTATTACACATACGGAAGTGAATTAACTAATCCCTTGACAACGACATACATGGGATAGAAAAGCAGGACAACCAATTTCAAATCAAATACACTTTTATAAACACTTCAAGCTTATACAGAAGGTCTATGTCATAAAGAACTACTGAGCCACCTATGCTCCTAACCCTTCCGCTTCAAGCTCTTGGCTCTTCACACTAGAGACCTGAAAATGGTTATTCAATAACCAGTGAGATATAAATCTCGGTGAGTTTCAGCTCTAAGCCCTGGTTAGTACACCAACTCAACTCAGGATATCTATCCAAAACTACCCCACCAAAAGCAACAACCAACGGTCGATTTGCATACAACCTTACCTAGTATGCCATAACTTGCACATTATAATTCAGCACAATACACGCAATGCACATGGCCATTAGATGATATATTTCATCAATCACACATGAGTCGCATCACAAACATCTCACCTGGCCATTGCCACACCCTGCATGTTATCGATTCACGCGTGCGTGCTATAAACAATGTGCTTAACTCATGTATGACCGAAATCTCAGATGCCATGATTCTCATGCATTCTTGCACATTATCACAGTTCAGAAACACAATGCATATACTCAATGCATACAACAATTGAAACGCCTTATCCACTCAATTAATCATAGAGGTCCCAACCCAATCAACTCAAACAATCATGCGTTCCAATTGTTAATTAAGCCACTCAAAGCACTACCGAATCCATGTTCGGCAGTCTACTGGCATAGCCAAGCATTGTCTCTTCCCCATTGAGCACGGCTACATCACAAAGACGACTTCCCCAAAGGGGCATAGATTCAGAATCTACTACGACCCGCTACACTAATGCATGTTTATTAGCATAGCTAGGCATCGTCTCTTTCCCATTGAGCACGATTGCGTCACAAAGACGGCTTCTCCAAAGGGGCGTAGGTCCAGAATCTACTGCGACCCGCTACCTTAATGCATGGGCAACCTGAAAGTAGGATTTAGTAACGTCCAGCTTAAAAGCTGGAGACGGTTTCTCTTTAACCAACACATGACCAATCAATCTCGGCCTAGGATACCATGTATTGCACTCAAATGTTTCTATTAAAATGGTGATCCTAGCCTATTTTCTTCGTATAAAAACATCTGGGAAAATAGGCGTGTGTGAGTACATGGTCAATTCGAACCTTGAAAAGTGATACTCTTCCTTTTTGAAATTCCACAGTTCGATATAGTCATTAAAACCACTTTTGGTGTTAAAATCCGACACCCTGGGTTTTCTGAATAAATACCAAAATTTCCAATTACCACACAATTGCACAATCATCACTCAATTCATGCGGATGCCATGCATTTTCACATCCATTTACTTCATAAAATCAACACATATGAATTTTAGACATTTTTCGCATTTTGGATGAACAATGTATGTGAATAGTGCACGTGAACAATAATTTGTGAATAGTGTCGCATGAACAGTAAATTCCCAGAATTAATAAATAATAAACTATATTAAGAAATCATTAAAACAATGATTAAATTAAGGAAACCAATCAATTAAGATAAACATGCTTAATTAATCACATAAGCATCATTAAGCTAATAAAGTAAAATTAAGCTAAACTAATCTTGGCCATTAATCTAACCACCTATCTTAGGACTAATACAACTTAATTAAATCACTTAAACTAGAATTAAATCTAACTAAATCAACCCTAAGCAAGTTTAGGCACTAATCGAAGGATTATGAGCTAAACTAACCTGCTAAGCGGGCCAGAGGCACCGACGTGGCGATGACAACGGTGGCTACCCACCAAGACCTCTACCAGGACGATCCAAGGCAGTCCTAAGCTTAGAATAGCAACCACAGCTCGGACTCCCTCTGAAATTATGGAAAAACAGCCCTGCCAGAGAAGAAAATAAGTTGAACGGCTTGGCCGGAGCTCCAGCGAGGGGGGTGGCCCACAAAAGGCGGCACCAGGGGTTCTTAAGGTCTTGCTGGAGGTTGGGATGGGCAGAGGAATGGTCAGAATGGGAAAAAATGAAGAAAAATGTGAAACAGTGTAGGCTACAGGCGGACCGACAGATCAGAGACCGGCGGCTTGCGACGGTCGTAGAGGACGTTCGGTGGCTCCGTTTGGGACGAAATCAAGCTCGTTGGAATGGTATGTCTCTCCCGGTCATGGTGATGGGTGACTCATTGGCTGATTCATCTGAGAAGACCACTTTTGACTCGATTCTTCACTGAAGGGTTGGCTGAAGTAGAAACTTGAGGAAGAGGAAAGCGAGGGAGAGGAGCTGCAACAGTTTGGGGCTGAAGAGGGGGAGAGAGAGTGATGTGAGGGCTGGTTGTCAAGCCTCATTAAGACCCTCGCATGCTTGCTTCAAGTCCCCATGCATGACATCATCTTCTCTCTCTTCCTTTGCCCTTATCCATAACAACTAGGGGCAAAATGGTCATTTCACCTTGCACAATTTACAAATCTGACCTTGGGCTGAAATTGGTGGATGGGCCTAAGAATTGGGCTTGTCCATGAATAGGAATGGGCTTGAAAATTTATTAAGCTTGAGTGGGCTCAAAGTTGGATTATAGGCTTTGAAAGATGAATAGTTGGTTTGAGCCCAATGGGCTCATTTGATTTCCTTAGGCCCACCATGGTGGCTGTCCACCTTGGGCCTAAGGCCCACACTGACTTGGCCCGGCCCATGTCCTCACGGGCTCGCTTCCTTGGTCCGAAAATCCATTTTCCAATTGCTCGGGTTAACTGGCTCTATCAACTGTTTGATGTAGCTTCATCCAAAGTCCATCCCGGGCGTTCTCGATAATTCAAAGTCCACTCCAAAATTCTCTTGCCATGTCAATTTCGCCAAATGCCATTTCGGTTACACTCAGACTAACGGGCGGCTCTGAGGATTCATGCGTAATCGACTTGTGCCAAATCACGTTCAAGACATCTTAACGCTTGGACGTCCTTGACTATATGAAATTATGGATGATAGATTTTTATTTCAAAGTACACGATCACTAAGGATCGACATAGGGTCATTCGCGGGTTCGATAACAGTAAACAGAATCACCCGTCATTTTATTATGTTCTATCCACGAATCGACTTCTAGTCATCCTTAGAATCGGCCTACCTATCTACAGGATCATCCTCACGCAAGTCTCACAGTCAAGTCGTTTTCCCAGGTCAAGTCATTTAGTCGTACAAGTTCTGTCCTCATTAGCATTTCCCCTTAAGGTTAGTATCTCAAGAGTGATCAATTCCGAGTGAGATTAACCAACAATGCATTGACGAAATTCACTTTCACTCGTCCCTCAGAGGGCTTGAATTTTAGGATGTCACATAACATCAATGTGTTCAGATCTAGAATGGGAAGATGAATTTTTACCAAGATGATTTGTGTTTTGATTGTCACAAAATAACATATGCCTCTTTCACTTGAACCTGAGTTCTTCCAAGAACTTCTTCAGCCATAACATTTCTTTACTAGCTTCAATCGCTACAATAAATTTAGCTTCTATTGTGGAAAGTGCAACACATTTCTACAATTTTGACTTCCATGACACAGCCCCACCGACAAAAAAAATTAAATAACCAGAAGTAGATTTATGAGTATCAATATCTCCTGCCAAGTCAGAATCCGTGTATCCAACTAGCTCAAATTTCTTAGTCCCAAAATTGAGTTTTAAACTAGAAGTCCCCCAAAGATAGCTCGTGATCCACTTTATTGCATTCTAGTGCTCTCTACCTAGATTTAACAAATAATGACTGACAATGCCGACTGCATGTGCTAAGTCTAGACGTGTGCATACCATTACATACATAAGCTTCATACTACTGAAGAATATGGAATACTTTCCATGCCCTTTTTCTCTTTATCAATCATAGGACTTTACTTTGCATTTAACTTAAAGTGAGCAGCAAAAGTAGTACTATACTAACCGCTTTAGATTTGTCCATGTAATATTTCTGAAAAATCTTCTCGATATACTTCTCTTGCAAAAGGAACAACTTCTTAGCACCTTTGTTTTGGGTAATTCTAATGCCCAGAATTTGCTTTCTTGCACCTAAGTCTTTCACGGCAAAAGACTTATTCAATTGCTTCATTAACAACTCAATTTGTGAAGCATTCCTACTAACAATCAGCATATCATCAACATAAAGTAAAAAAAATAACAAAGTCATCATCAGAAATTTTTTGGATAAACACACAGTTATTTGACGAAGTCTTTTTATAACCCTGTTTCGTCACAATTGACATAAACTCTTTGTACCACTATCTCTGTACTTACTTTAGGCCATAGAGACTCTCTTCAATTTACACACATAGTCCTCTTTTCTTTTTACTTTGAAACCCTTTGATTGTTCCATATATATCTCTTCCTCCAAATTACCATGTAAGAAGGTTGTCTTGACATCCATCTACTCAATCTCTAAGTCAAGGCTAGCTGCCAAGTCAATGCACTTTCTCTAACCGAATCCCTTAACAACCAATCTAGCTTTGTATCATGGTTGTGAAGTCTGTTCATCTTGTTTCAGCTTATACACCAACTCATTCTTCAAAGTTCTTTTGCCTATAGGTAACTTCACCAGTTTGAAAGTATGATTATTATAAAGCGACTGCATTTCATCTTGCATAGCATCAAGCCATTTACTTTTACACTCATCTTCTATTGTTTCTGCATAACACTCCGATTCACCTACATCAGTCAATAATACATACTTATCTTCAGAATATCCAATGGAAGGTCATCAGTCTCTAATGGATCTCCAAACTAGAACATACAGTGGAGCAACTAATGGAGCTTCTGACTCAGGAATAATGTTATTTGTTTCAACATGTTCAGGGACATATTCATTATCTAGAATGTTCACTTCTTACTGCTCATTATCAACCTGCGCAGGAATATGTGTGGGAGGAACTAGATCCAAATCAACCAAATCATCACTAACCTATGTCATTAAAATCATCTATGATTTGTCAATATCATGGATTGTCTAATCTTTCATAAACACAACATCTCTACTTCATATAGTTTTCTTCTCAACTAGATCATAAAATTTGTAACCAAACATATCCAGACCATAGTCAATAGAAATATATTATCGTGTTTTCACATCAAGTTTAGACCTCTTATATTTGGGGATATGCACAAATGCCTTGCACCCAAAGACACGGAGATAATCATAAGAAACATTCTTGCCTACCCAAACTCTATTAAAAATATCAAATTCTAGAGAAATACATGGAGTGAGATATAGTACACGTGCAACAATACTTAAATCCTCACCCCAAAAGGATCCAAGTAGTTTTGATTGTAAAAATAAACATCTTACCCCTACAACCAGTGTCCTATTCATTCTCTCAGCTAAGCCACTTAACTAATGCATCTTGGGAGATGTCTTTTGATGTCGCACACCCTTATGTTTGCAATATTTATCAAAATGTCCAATATACTCTCCCCCATTATCAATTTGAATGCATTTCAATTTTTTTTCTAATTTGTCTCTCTACTGAAACGTGAAACTACTTAAAAGCATATAATACTTCATCTTTAGTTTTCAAGATATAAACCCATATTTTCCTTGAATAATCATCTATGAAAGTAACAAAATAAAAAGAGCCATCAAATGAATTTATCTTCATAGAACTCTATTTTGTTTTCCTACTAAACAGTGAGCACACCTCTTTAGTATTGAACTTTCCATACCTAAAAGAAGTTTCTTCTTGATCAATATTGACAAAATCTTCTCACTGATATGACTGAGCCTTTTGTGCTACAACTCAGTCTTCTCTTCACTATTTACTACATTAATTTTGTCTATGGACAACTTTGCCTGCATAATGTACATTGAAGAATATTTTTCACCTCTAGCCATAATCAGATAACCTTTGGTAAGTTTCCATCGACCATCACTAAAAGTGCTGCAATACCCCTTATCATCCAGCTTGCCCGTGGAAATCAAATTCAAATGAATATCATGTATATGCTTAACATTATTCGATACTAATCTCGTGCTATTGCTGGTTTTTAGGCACACATCACCAATGCCTACAACTTCAACCAGCTCATTATTTCCCATCTTCACATATCCAAAGTCACTTTACCTGTATAATGTAAAGAAATCTCTACGAAATGTAACACTATCAATTATCCAATTAGTTTCATGACATACAAGATTCACCGCATCATCATCAAAGACAATGAAAAAGTCTTTTTTAAGTGTAGCAACGCGATTGTCATCATTGTCGTTGTCACTTTTCTTCTTTTTACCTTTTTTTTTCTCTCCCTTTTGAATTGACGGCAAAACATCTGAATATGTCCCTTCTGATGGCAATAATGGTACTCAACATTAGCAAATATATTGTATTTGCCTCCGCTTTTATCTCTACTTTGGTCTCCATTTCTCAAGTCTCAAGACTCACTTCTTCCATTTTTCTCAACAACCAAGGCATCAGAGTGTGAAGAGAATGATCCCTTTGTCTTTGTTATCATCTCTTTATTCAAAATACTACTCTTGGCTAGATTCATAGTAATGTACCATCCGGGATAAAATTAAATAAAAGCATTTGAAACATCTCCCACGGGTCCGGCAAAGTACTAAGCAACCATAACGCTTGTATCTTATCATCAAACTTGATTTCTATCGCCGCTAACTGATTGATAATTCCTTAAAAATAATTTAAATGATTACTCAAATGAGTATCATTTTGATATCTCAAAGCCATCATCTGTTTTATCATAGATTACTTATTGTTCCTAGTTTTGCGAGCATATAACTATTCAAGCTTATCCCACAAATTGAGTGCATCTATTTCCTCAATGATATGGTTCAAAACATTATCATCCACCCACTGCCTAATATAACCACACACTTAACAATGAAATATAGACCATTTATCATTAATTTTATTCTCTGGTTTCTCTTTAGCAAATACAGGCAAATAATAATCCTTCACATATAAAAGGTCTTCAATTATTCTTTTCCAAATATGATAAATTGAACCATTCAATATAATCATTCTACTTGTATTCATTTCCATTGTTTAACACAAGGTAGAAAAATTAAGCAATAATCAATGCTTTGATACTACTTTGATGGGAGAACAGTAACAACTTGATGATATCGGATTCATTTAGGGAAATAAAATAATCTCCCCTCTTATGTAAACCTAATAGGATTCGATGTAGTAGAGCAAAATAAATATCAAGTACACAAATATAAGACAATTTTTTTACATGGAAAACGTACTAGGTATGAAGAGATAAAAAATCATGGGACTGGATTCTACGCAAAAATCTTCACTGTCAACAAAATTGGTAAACAAAGTTCTTCTATAATAAATTACTAGAGATACATAGCAGTAAAGACCTCAAGAACATCATTCTTGGCAATACGTTTTAATTTTACAAGAAATCAAGGAAAAATTTGACAAAAAACGCAAGTTTTGATTAATCCACAAAAAATCTGATGTAGAGAACTTCAAACAAAAATTAAACTGTCCAGATTTGAGAAGAGTGCGCCACAAATATGTTGACAAAATTTCAGTTCAATCAAACCATGAATCGACCTCCAACACTAGCTTGATCCAAATTAGACTAATCCCCTAACCTCAAATTTTTTGCTTTCTTTTTTCTCTTGCTACTGCGTCTGTGATAACTTCTTGGCAACTACCACTTAAAGAATATCGAGAAACCCTATTTCTCCATATGACTTATCATATGGGCTCAAGGGCTTGCTATTTATTGGGCTTCCTTCACATGAGAGTGAATCTAGGTAATGTCATGCTTAGGACTATGTTGACACCTAAATTTTGGCGACCCGTTTAGTCATTTATCAAAAAAATTAGGGATTAATTTTAACCCCTAAAAAACATTATAATTTAATTGCATAGCATATAATTTTTAGGTGCATTTATTTTTATTATTTTATTTTAAATGGCATTTTATTTATTGGACCAGTGTGAATGGGTTCAAATTAGTTGGGCTAAGCCCACGAAACGAGCTGGTTGGCCTAAGCCCATGTTTTTTAATTATCTTGTGAAAAAATAAAAATTTTTAAATTTTTCCGGGATATGAATCTTTTGGATAGGGCACGTGAAAAAATATTGCAATATTGCAATTTATCTTTGTGAGATTTGGATTTCGAGAAAATATTCATCGTAATCTTGAATTCTTATCAATAGTGATCAGTTGGTGAAAAAGTATCGCGGATGTAGATTTGAAGGGAGAATTGAAAACCTATCTTCTACTACCTATAAAAGCAATTGTGTACAATGAGAGAAGGGTGTGGCTTTTCGAGGTTTCTCTTCATTGAAAAAGGAAAAAAATTCATTGAAAAGAAAAGGAGTTTTCGTGCTTAAGGGGTGGTCAAAAGTCGAGAGTTTTTCCTTCTGCTGAAAAAGTGCAACAGTGAAGAGCAGAGAGGAAAGTGACGTGAGGAGGCTAGCAAAGGAGAGAGAAAACATGTGCTTCTTCTTCGGTGAACCACCGACCCCCTTTTACTCGCACCCCTCGCAACTTCCATCCGCGAAGACCCCCGTGCCCACCACCGCTCCGCCAGCATCCCGATCGGCCACCGACGTTGCTCGCCGAACATTGCAATCTTTCCACACCGACGCCGCCTAGAAGTCGAGGCCAGCCGTGGCCACCTCGCCACCTTGCTCGAAGCCCCGCCGGTGTCCGCCCGAGCTCTCCCGTTCGTGCCGCGCCGACCCACGATTTCGATGACCCGTTGCCGCCCAACGCCTCCCCATGCTGCACCGACCCAAGATCCTACTGTTTGTTGCCGCCGGAGACCGTCTTCACTGCCATTGCGACCCAGCACCCGGCATTCCCTGCTTCAGTCGCGACCTCCGCCGTCTTTCCCTGACATCTGCCAAACTCGATTCCAGCCCCGTCGCCCCCGCAAAACTGTTGTTGCCTCGCCGATCTGCTCCACCAGCTTGACGAGGCCCATTGCACCTCAACCGATCTTCACCTCTACCTACCTCACCGGAGCTGCTCGCCGACGCCTCCACTCACCAGACCGCGAGCCCATCTGCTCTGCACCACTGCTGTAGATCGCAACGCTAGGACCGACCGCCCTTGCTCACTCAACGTCCTGCTGCCTGAGCCCCTCTGTTCTGCTCCGCTCCTGCTCGCCCGTCCATCGCTAGCAATGCCCGTGACGACCTGCTCCTCTGACGAGCCACCGCTGAGCCGGTCCGCCTGCACGCCGGCGACCTATCACCTTTGGAGACCCGCGAAAAGCTATGCTTGAAAAAGAGAAAAAGAAAAATCAGATTAGGTAGTTTTCCTTTTTTTTTTCTTTAATATTCTGTTTTAGTGGAATTGTTCCTTAATATATTACTGATATTCCAACATGAAATAATCCCTCAAGCTAGGGATTGACAGTCCGATTTTCGCGCCCGAAATCCGATTCGCAGTCCCTTACAAAAATCGACAATCTAATCTCAAGCCTGAGATTCGATTCGCGATTTAATTTAAAATTGGCCAACCCGATATCATGCACGAGATATGGTTCGTCAATTTTCGGATATCAATCTCATTTGATTTGCTTGTCGTCAAGTCGGTTGAGTCAATCGAATTTTTTAAAAGAAAAATCCAAAAAGTATTTGAGTTAGGATTAGATTTGCTTTGAATATTTCCTGTTTAGGGTTAACATTGCAATCTTATTTCGAATTTTAAATAAGAAAATAAAAAATCCGAATAAGGATTAGGTTTGTTTTTATTATCTTGCATATTTAGGATTTCAATTTTATTTCGAATTTTTAAATAAAAAATCTAAAAAGAAAGTGCATTCATTTAGGTTGTTAGTTTTTTTATTTGAATTGCATGTTAATTATGTATAAGTTTTAATTTCGAAATTAATATAAAAACACAAAAAAAAAAATCATCATGCATACGTCATGTAGAATTAGGGCATCCTTGGCACGTCATGACATATTAGGATAAAATTGCATATTAAGTTTAGATTGATTTTTGCATCTTAGGTTAGAGCTTGCTAGGTTAAGACAATATCTTAGTTTAAATTAGGATTTAGTCTAACCCAATCCCTAATATAAGCTAGATAGAATTTTAATCTAGATAGTTATGTTTTGCATTTCATAAAAAATAAAATTTGTCTTAGGATAAATTAGTTGCAATTTCTAGGATAGATTGCATTTTTGTAGAATAGAAAAATCATGTGCACATCATACAAAATTAGGTCCATGAAATGCATGTCATTTAGTGATTATTGTTAGGTTCATTTCTAATTAGAAATTGTCCATCTTTAGATTAGGTCATTTAATAAATGCCGCGTGACATATAGCTCGCTTATTAAATTGCATGCCGCATGTCATTTCAATTGAAATAATTTTGTACGTCATTGCATTGCATTGCACGTCATTAGAATTAAGTCATTTGGGTTAATTGAAATTGCATATTTAATTATTACATTTCTTTATAAGAGACTACATGCTTATTTATGTCATATAGTTTAGGACATATTGTCATGCCATATCATTTCATATTAGAATTAGAAGCATTGCATTGCATTGCATATGGACTATATTTTCTTTGGAAAAGAGAAAACAAAAATTGAGTAATTGCTTGTTAATTAGAAACCATATCTAGGGTTGATGTGGATTTTAATTTAACATTGCAGATGCTTTTGTTGCTTTGAGGTAAGTCATGCAATATTTAATTGCTTTCTTGGGTGTTAAATTGGTGGTTTGCGCACCTGCATGAACACCTCACATGTTAGGGAAATAGTTTAAAATCAATCCAAACTGCCTGCAAAAACATTTTTTCAAAATAAAAGAAATGGTACCGAAAGGGCGTTAGAAAAATCTAGCGTAACCAAGTCCCTGTGCCAAAATCTCTGGTTTGTAGGAGTAAAGTAAATCTCTCGTTACTTTACTTGGGTTTCTAATCGACCCACCAAACATAGATTAGTGGCGACTCCTAATTTCAAATCATTTGCATTGTAAGAATTCAAACCTAAGTCGCGAATTGGTATAGGCTTGGGAGAGCCCACGTTAAGTCTAGGCTTAACAATCCATTAGCCAAACCCTAGGTGGTTTATCCCCGAAAAATTTGGTCGCGACAGACTAGAAGAGGTATTACATCGTTCATTCGGCCTGAATCCCTTTAAAAAAAAAATTATGGATCGATCCAATTCTTCCTAACTTTTTTTTTTTTTTTGTCTTTAAAAAATCACAAATTTTCACTATAGTCCTAAATCTACTTCCACAATCGCCTCCCCCCCCTTCAAATGTTCATAATTTGGAAGAAATAGGTAGTTATTTTTGGACACAAGAGTAGATTTAGAACTAGAGAGAAAATTTGTGATGTCTTCTAGACAGAAAGAAGAAGAAGAAGAAGAAGAAGAAGAAGAAGAAGTTTAGGATAGAATTGCAATTTGACCTAGAATTGAGGTTTTTCTATGGAATTAAGCCTCATCTTTTAGCAAGAGATATGCGCTAAACTAACAAAATAAAAAACATGTCGAGACAAAAGTCTATAATGGACTGAGTGATTTGAAATGGTAGAAGAGATCGAGGCTGCATTTATTCAATTGCTCATATACAAAGTTTGCAAAAGAAAGGTGAATTTGGGCCATACTTCTGGAAAAAGTAAAGGAACATATGAAGACCAACGGACACCCATACCTAAAATAAAGATTCCGGAGAAACCTACTTTCTACTTCCATAGTCTGTTGCCGATCTAGATGGAATCTTCATCATACCAATGGCGAGACAAAAATATGTATAGAGGTGTAATAAAATTCCTTGGCTTCTTTTATCTGTCTTACATTGATCACTTGCTCAACAAAATGTGGGAAAAGTACCTAAAAAAATTATAAACATATTACATTGGTACCAATTCAATCATAAACTTTTCAATTAAACTAATTTAGTTCTAAACTTTTTTATATTAATACCAATTAAATCTATCCAATCAATTTTGGATGGCCGGTGCCAACGTAGATACCGGCCGTAGCCGGATGTTAATGTGGCAAATTTTTTAATAATTTCTTTTACGACTTTTTAATAATTTTTTCTTTTCTTTTTTCTTTTTTCTTTTTTCCTTTTTTTTTCCTTTCTCTTTTCTTTTTCTTTTTCATTCGTCTCTTCTTCCTCCTTGGACTTTCCTCACAGTGGCTAGCGAGCCTTTGGTGAGGCTCGCCAACCCCCGATGAGGGTCACGGCCCTTGTCAACTGCCGTGTGTGAGGCTATCCTCGCCCAGATCTAGGCAAAGCTATCTTGCCCACGGCCCTAAGCGAGGACTGTGACCCTCACCGACCGTTGGTGAGGGCTTCGCAGTCCTCATTTAATGGCTAGTGAGCCTCACTGGAGGCTCTGGCCACTGTGAGAAAAGTCCAAGGAGGAAGAAGCGAGAAAAGAAAAGGAAAAGAAAATAAAAAAATTAATAAAAATTTTGAAAAAAATACAAAATCATTAAAATTTTGCCACATTAGCATCCACCCACCGCCAAGTGTCCATGTCAGTTCCGGCCAACTAAATTTAACTGGATAGACTGAATTGATACCAATGTAAAAATGTTTAGAACTAAATTTATTTAATTAAAAGGTTTATAATTGAATTGATACCGCTACAATAGGTTTATGACTTTTTTCCCCCAAAATGTTGACATAGCATTACTTAAATTAAAAAAGGCACATGGGAGTGACTTTATCATTACATTAACATCACGTCAACATTCTCGGCTAGTAACTTTAAGGGATAAGTGTTGTAGAAGTCCTAAAACTTGTCATGAAAATGCAATTGAGTCCTAAAACTTACAAAAAGTGCAATCAAGTCCTAAAACTTGTCAAAATGGTTTAATTGAGTCCTAAAGTTTACACCGTTAGTCTTATTGACGGAAAATGCCGACGTGGTATTTTCAATGATTTTTTTCCACCTGGCTTTTTAAAATAATTTTTTATTCAATTTTTTAGAAAATTATATTTAAAAACTAGAATTCATTTTTTAAAAAACTGTTAAAAAAGAAAAAAAAAAAAAAACTAAAATTCATTTTTTTTTCAAAAAGAAAGCTGGCCCCTCCGGCAATGGGTAGTGGCAGTGACGGCAGTGGAAAATAAAAATGAATTTTAGTTTTTTTCTTTTTTTGTTTTTAACAGTTTTAAAAAAATGATTTTTAGTTTTTTTTTTTTTTAAAAAATGAATTCTAGTTTTTTCTTTTTTTAACAGTTTTTTTTAAAAATGATTTTTAGTTTTTAAATATAATTTTCTAAAAAATTGAATTAAAATTATTTTAAAAAGCTAGGTGGAAAATAAATAAAAAAAATTATTTAAAATGTTACGTCGACGCCACGTCGGCATTTTCCATCAATAAGACTAACGGTGTTAACTTTAGGACTCAATTGAACCATTTTGACAAGTTTTGAAACTTGATTGTACTTTTTGTAAATTTTAGAACTTAATTGCATTTTCATGATAAATTTTAGGACTTCTACAACACTAATCTCTAACTTTAATGAGCAAAAATCAAAATTAAGGAACTTAGATGCGTGATCCAAAAGTTGTAACACTAAATTAAGAGCCGTATAAATTCAAAACTTTTAGCATACTTTTCCAACCTTTAGTGAGATTACGGGTCCATCTCAAATTCTTTTTTAGCCGTAGAAGGTAAATGAGTGTTCCTGTATTTGCAAGTAGATGATGTGAACCTGATTGCAAGCTCCATGGATGGAGACAGAAAGAGTCGAATTCTTTTTGTCAAATGATTTAGGGAGAAGATTATGCTGGTGCTGGGCAAAATTTTCCTTCCAAGGGACCGCTGATCCGTAGACATTTGGCTTTTGGCAATCAGACTAACTTGGAAAGAGGGGTGATATCAACTGATAGCTGTGCTTCCGGCCGGTTCCTCCAAGATTCCGCCTTTGATCGGGATAGCTAATTGTCCCGTCACTCCGACTTTTTATCGACGACGACAGCAACGGCGATAGACAGTTTTGTTCTTTTCAAAACTCCAGGGCCCTCGGCATACGCTCCTCTATTCGAGAAGAAAAGTCGCAAATCCACTACATCACCCGAATCATCTTATTCTCAATTCGATGGATATCTCTCTTCCGCTCGAAACGGGAAAAAAGGGCTAGACGACATTAGACCCTCCCAGAAAAGTTTCCACACGTATCTTATTAATCTCAAAGGTCAAAAACCTACAACTCCAAGATCTTTTCGAGGAAGTCACGACGGTGGGAGCATCGGCTGTGCATCACCTTATCACTACATTCAAAGGAACTAGTCCAATAACTAGAGCTAGTAAAACTAGGAAAATATAAAGCATACCTCAAATGGATGCATGACAACAGTTTTGTTCCCCAAAGAGAGTAGAAGGAAGGAAATAACAAAAAAAGCAGCTCAATCCCTAAAACATTTCCGAGAGCATATATAATCAAGCCAAAATTTCCCCTGTCGATTGCCAAAACATGAATCTTCATACTGGATATCATAGTAGAGCTCGGTTATAAGTGTTGCGGAAAATGAGTGATCGAACAATAAAATAGACAGAAAAAGAAAATATATCGGACACGAGATTTACGTGATTCGGTCATAGAGAGTTATGTCCATAGGGAGAGCAGCGACGAAGTCACCGTAGATCAAGCGATACAAGTAAATTACATATTTATGTCATTCAAACACTCTCAGGGTTTCCTAAGTCTCAATTATACCCAATGATGCATGCAGTGTTTAGTTCTGAAATTTCTCACGAAATAATCTTTTAATCTCACAAAGGAATTACACAAATCTTATCACAAGATTTCCCGACTACAAATACTAATCTTCCTTAGATGTAATTCACAAACAAACCCACGAAGATAACTCGCTGCCCAAGCACTCAATACGAGGCTTCAACAACCTCTAACAATGCCTTGCGCTCTTGCGACGGACGAACGGCCCATATATATGTGTGCGTATGTCTCATTCTCAACAAAAGGCCCGCTTGTTGACTGACTCCAACGTGGAAAAGAATCCCATGCAATCCGAAGTAAATTTGGCCAACAAAGTCAATAGATAACAACCATTTCTTCACCGACCGCAATTGATAGAAGAAAATCCAAAGCCCAAGTCTCCTTTGAATCCTTCTTGGCAATACCAATTAGGAAATCATTATCTATAATTTCCTTTTACACTTTCTTCCATCCCAACTCTAATTTGCCAAAAGAAGTTAACTTTGCTCAATTTTGGATGTTTGCACAATATCCAATTCGGAATATTCAAACTTTCGCATTTGAGATAAACTCGAGATATATTTTAACAATAAGCTTCATATTTGAAATGGAATTATATGTGTGTGTATTTTATGTGCTGATTTCAGAAGCTAGCATGTCTTAAAATGCTCGAGATTATGTATTTGCCGACCAAGTACATGACATATTCTTAACTATAGAACTGTAGATCACAGGTAGCGTGCTTCAGTAACAAGCAAAAGGTGATTGATTACTAAGTCGGAGAGTACATGACATATTCTTAACTATAGAACAATAGATCACAGATAGCATGCTTCAATTACAAGTAAAAGGCAATTGATTACTAAGTCGGAGAGAAGATTTTTAGCCAGCTTGTTCGCTCGTCTCTGCTGTCGTCTAGGAGAAGTGGGGTTTTGCTACAACCGTGAGGTTGGCAACTCTGTGCATTGTGATACCAAAAACTTCGGTCATATCCAAATCCTTAGGCTGGGTCCCATGAGGAAGCTCCCAATCGAAACTGTGAAGAAGTTGAGCTAAAGCAAGCTCAACACTGGCAGTTCCAAATGCAATAGCCGGGCAGCTCCTCCTACCAGCACCGAAGGGTATCAGCTCAAAATCCTGTCCTTTGAAGTCAATGTTGCTATTTTCATTAAGGAATCTTTCCGGTCGAAACGATTGTGGATCGACCCAGGATTCTGGGTCCCGCCCAATTGACCAAGCATTGACGAAGAAACGGGTTTTTGCTGGGATGGAGTACCCATCAATGGTTATGTCCTCCATAGATTCTCTGGGGCCTAACACTGGAGCAGGAGGGTGCAACCGGAATATCTCCTTAATGACAGCCTTCAAGTATGGCAGATGAGGTAGGTCAGTTTCTTGCACGAATTTTCTCTCTCCAAGGACGCTTCGTACTTCGGCTTGTGCTCTTTCCATGGCTTTTTGATTGATGACAAGTTCTGTCATTCCCCAATCAAGGGTTATGAATGTTGTATCAGTTCCTGCTGCAAACATATCCTGCAAAATCCGTATGCTACGTATGAGAGGTTTCTTCCTGCTAAGGGATCTGCATGGCTATACAAGTGTATTGCTATTATAAAATACTGAACCAGAGGGAAGAATGATTCACAAACCAGGATGATGGCTTTAACATTGTCCCTGGTGAGAGGCATTTCACCACAACCGTTCTTCTGTATATCAAGTAAAACATCCACAAGATACTTGTGCAGCTCCGTAGCTTTATTTTCTTCCTGATGCTCTCTCAGTATCACATTGAAAAGATCATCAAAGCGCCGAAACGTGTGCTCAAGTCTGGATTTCATCCCGGTCAGGCTATGGATGAATTCCATTGAAGGAAAGAAATCTCCTATACTGAATCCTCCGAGCAACTCCCGAATGTCCTCCATCATCTTTTGAAACCCATGCCTGTCGTAGTCCCCTCCTGCCGAAAAATTCCTCCCAAAAGCTACCCCACAGAGAACATCATTTGCATATAAACCAAGCAGCTTAGTTAGATTTGTGGTGCCTGGATAAGACTCTGTAATCCGGTCAACTAACCGAGCAACTTCTTCTACCCTGACATGACTGTATGACTGAACCCGTTTTGCACTAAGCAGTTCAAGCACGCAGATTTTTCTTATATGCCTCCAATAAGCACCATAGGGGGAGAAGACCATGTCAGTGCAGTCATAGAACAAGCGTTTGGCAGAGAAAATCTGAGGACGGCTCGAAAGTGCGAGGTCGTGGGTTTTCATTACCTCCTTCGCCATTTTAGCTGAGGAAACAACTACGGTTGGGATTTCACCAAGCTGTAAGAAGATGATCGGGCCGTAAGTTCTCGCAAGGTGGTGGAGGGATATGTGTGGCAATTTGCTTAGCAGATGGAGATTGCCGAGAATCGGTAACTTGGGAGGGCTTGGTGGGAGGTTGTACTTCCTTTTCCTAAATTTTTTCTTTGAGAGAACTGCAATCACAGCCATTATTACCAAGGTTGAGAGAAACAGATGCTGAAGGAGAGCCATTTCCTGTTGTGAATATTGATGGCAAGTGAATTGGACAAAATAGCTGAATGGAAGGAAAGGAAATTGACAGAGCAGCACGAAATTCCACTATAGAAACAAGCGATAAACAAAAATTACAATCACTTGAGCACTCAAACACTCTCTCGATATTTCATGACCCCTAATTACGCCTAATAACTCACATAGTGTTTGCCCCTCACAATTCCTAAAATCTCAATCAAGGAATTAAACAAATTCTAACCACAATCACTCAAGTGTAATAAGAGATAAGAAAATCTCTTTCAAGCAGAACTCTTTGCACGGTCCTCTTTATGTAGTCTCAGAATTCTCTCTCTAGCAACCAAGGACTTGGCTCCCCTTCGTTCCCTCTCTCCCCCTTTTATAAGAATAAAAGTTGCCAGGAGACAAATCAAGCCGCAACTTCGACGCCTCCCACATTAATTCTCCTAGATGTGCATCGAGGGAAATCATTACCTTTGATTTCCTCCTCTTTCACATTCACATGACCTTTGACAAAGTAGACAAAGGGCAAGAAGGGAACACATGTTAATGCAACGTGGGCCACTTTCCTCTTCCCTCCATTCATTTGATGCATGGGCGCATGGCTTGAAGATGGACATCTGTTGACACCCAAAGTTGATTTGATTATCAGTATACATGCACTTGGCACAAAGGTGAGAAATATGTAGCATATGGACAAAAATAAGCGAGATTCGCGTGCACAATGCACAAATATCATCTTTTATATATTGCGCCATCAACAAAGTAGACAAAGGGCAAGAAGGGAACACATGTTAATGCAACATGGGCCACTTTCCACTTCCCTCCATTCATTTGATGCATGGGTGCATGGCTTGAAGATGGACATCTGTTGACACCAAGTTGATTTGATTATCAGTATACATGCACTTGGCACAAAGGTGAGAAATATGTAGCATATGGACAAAAATAAGCGAGATTCGCGTGCACAATGCACAAATATCATCTTTTATATATTGCGCCATCAACAAAGTAGACAAAGGGCAAGAAGGGAACACATGTTAATGCAACGTGGGCCACTTTCCTCTTCCCTCCATTCATTTGATGCATGGGCGCATGGCTTGAAGATGGACATCTGTTGACACCCAAAGTTGATTTGATTATCAGTATACATGCACTTGGCACAAAGGTGAGAAATATGTAGCATATGGACAAAAATAAGCGAGATTTGCATGCACAATGCACAAATATCATCTTTTATATATTGCGCCATCAACAAAGTAGACAAAGGGCAAGAAGGGAACACATGT
This sequence comes from Eucalyptus pumila, assembly GCA_016097595.1. NCBI lineage: Eukaryota > Viridiplantae > Streptophyta > Magnoliopsida > Myrtales > Myrtaceae > Eucalyptus > Eucalyptus pumila. Next base: position 1,441,831 of record CM027847.1, read on the forward strand.
TAATGCAACATGGGCCACTTTCCTCTTCCCTCCATTCATTTGATGCATGGGCGCATGGCTTGAAGATGGACATCTATTGACACCAAGTTGATTTGATTATCAGTATACATGCACTTGGCACAAAGGTGAGAAATATGTAGCATATGGACAAAAATAAGCGAGATTTGCGTGCACAATGCACAAATATCATCTTTTATATATTGCGCCATCAACAAAGTAGACAAAGGGCAAGAAGGGAACACATGTTAATGCAACATGGGCCACTTTCCTCTTCCCTCCATTCATTTGATGCATGGGCGCATGGCTTGAAGATGGACATCTGTTGACACCCAAAGTTGATTTGATTATCAGTATACATACACTTGGCACAAAGGTGAGAAATATGTAGCATATGGACAAAAATAAGCGAGATTTGCGTGCACAATGCACAAATATCATCTTTTATATATTGCGCCATCAACAAAGTAGACAAAGGGCAAGAAGGGAACACATGTTAATGCAACGTGGGCCACTTTCCTCTTCCCTCCATTCATGTGATGCATGGGCGCATGGCTTGAAGATGGACATCTGTTGACACCCAAAGTTGATTTGATTATCAGTATACATGCACTTGGCACAAAGGTGAGAAATATGTAGCATATGGACGAAAATAAGCGAGATTCGCGTGCACAATGCACAAATATCATCTTTTATATATTGCGCCATCAACAAATACAAGAGCAGACATGAAGTGTCGGCAATGATATGCTTTAATGCCACGTGTCTAATTGTTGAAATATGATGATGGATGGTTGATGGCCACCTATATAAACATTGGTACAATTTTTCATTCGAAGTGTATTTATACTATTCAATGATTAATTTTCTTTTCCGTCACCATTAATCGGTCGACCTGATTTGTTTCATATCTCCGTCAAATCAATGTGAAATCGATGACAGAGTTTGTATGGTGCAGTCGCCCCATCGACCGCCGGAATAGACACGACATTTGCATTTTGCAGTCCTCTTGTCACGTGGGGTCTTCTTCAGGGTGGACAGTTTGTGTGAACTGAACCTATTCTTTTCTATGTATGGACGATCCTCTGGCTTTTAGAAGAATAAAAAAGAAAATTTTCATCACACACGTTGATAAAATTTTACTGGTTTTTTTTTTGGGGTAATTTATGGATAATAAATATATACCTTTAAAATAGTCAACTCTTTTTCACAGTTACTATTCATGAGTAACTATTTATAAGGTCAAACCCAAATTAAAGTCATAGGGACATTGCCCGTTGGAATACATGTCTTATATAAGCATTAAACGAAACTAAGGAGTGGCCAATAATACAACATGGATGGCCAACTGTGGCATCCCAAAATTCAAAGCCAAGCCATAAGGTGTGTTAAAGTTCCTAATTAGGTGATAAAAATTTCCTATGGCTTATGCTTTAGCCATTAGTCTTTTAATTAGATGATTTGTGCATATGTTTGGGAGAATTTAAATATGATAAATTAATAATTTATGCTTGGCCATGTACTTTATAAATTAAATTTCAATAAATGAAATGTCAAAAGACTTTAGCCAAGATGAAAATTGAAATTTAAAAATATTTATAGAAGAAATTCCAAAAAAAAAGGGGGAAAAAGAGGGTCAAAATTCGATTGGGCCTTAAGCCCAAGAGTGGAACTTTAATGGGCCAAGTTGGCCGGCCCATTGAAGCCCACAAGTGGGCTGTCGACCAGCCCAAGAGGAGGCCCAAGAAGTGGCCGGATGGCCCAAGCCCAAGAAGCCCAAACCCAAATTCAAAAAAATTCAATATGACAAGTGGCAAAGGGAAGGCCATGCATTGGCTGGTTTGTAGGCAAGTAATGATTGTTAATCATGAGGATTTGGGGGTATAAGAAGGGAAGAGAGAGAGAAGGTGGCCGGATTTCTTTTGGCCGAGAGAGAGGGTGAGAGAGAGAGAGAATTCGAGAAAGAGAGGGAGAGGCCGAGAGAGGAAGGAGGCGGAGCCGAGGGGTTGTCGCCGTCCGTCCGCCGTGTGCCGCCATGTTCGCCGCCCTACGCCGTCGACCGTCCATCCTAGAGGCAAGTGGGAGTCCTCTAGCTTCTCTTGCATGCTTGTATGTCGTTTGCATGTTGAGTTTTTGGATGTTAGATGAGAAAAAAACCGAAGCATGGATGAGTTGTGTGTGAATGGTGTGACTGTTCTTGCTCGGATCGTGTGAGTCAGTAATTTGTTTGAGCTCGCATGTGTGTTTAGATTCCGATTTTGGCTTCGATTTCTTCATGAGAGTTGTATCTAACATCTTTAACTACAACATACTGAAATTTAGTGGAAAATGATGGAGATTTGAGGGGTTAAAGTCTCATCATACGGAAACCTCAGATCTGGAGAGTTTTTACTGACCTCTTGCTGGATTCGTGATTGCATGTTGGTTTGTGATGAGAATCTCACTTTGATTTCTTCATGAAAGTTGTAGGAGACATCTTAAAATACAACATACTCAAATTTTAAGTGAAATGAACAAGTATAGCCTAGTAAATCGACTAGATCTTGAAGATGATGATTCTGGTGATGTATTTCGAGATACCCAAGACTTCAAGGACCTAAATGATGACTATATTCTGGTTATTTGACTTATATCTCTTCATGAAACTTATATAGAATATCTTTATGTATAACATATCCAAATTTCAGAGGAAACGAAAGAGAATAGGTAGGTGAAATCTCAATATTTCTGAGATGTGTACACTGGACGATGCGGTAATGGATCCAGAAGCTTCGTGAGGTTGTATAAAATAATATAAAAATAACCTGGCTTGAAGTTCTCATGAAATTTGTACGAAAATTTGTTGTCTATTACTCTGTAAAATTTCGTAATTTTTGGAGGCCGTATGAATATTTTAATCGAATTTCTTCGGAAACTGTGCATTCTGGTTTTATCCGAATATTATGTGTTGTTTTGTGGAAATTGTGAAATTGTGTGAAATTCAATTTGGCCATGAATTTTGCATGAAATTGTCATCCTATTGGTTTGTTTAATGATTGCTTGAATTTTTATAATTTTGGGAATTTATAGATATTGAATTTAATATTTATTTATAAAAAAATAATAAAATAAAATGGATTATTTTATTGGCCATAAATTCCATTGATTAATAATTATGCATTGTTGCATGTGTGATGAGATATTGGCGTATGTATGACATTGAATTGTGATGCATGTGTGAATTCTATGCCAAGTATGACTTGTTTGATGTCACGCCATATGCCATGTTAAATTGAGATCAAAATAATGGTAAATGTGGATGATGATGATAAGTGAGGAAGTGGTTGTGGTGGAGGATGAGGCCGGAATGTATAGAGATGCATTGCCGAATTTCCCTGGGAAATTTAGGATGCTCGGAATGTGGGGGACCGGAAGCCCTGTCGGAGGTCTTTGCTCGAATGGAATGCCTCGCGATGCCAGGATTTGGGGTGCGGGATGCCCGGCCAGGGAGTGTAAATGCCGGAAGCCCTGTCGGAGGTTTCTGCCCGAAGGGAATGCCTCGTGATGCCAGTTGGGATGCGAGATGCCCGAAATGTGGGGGGGCAGATGCCCGGTGGCCTGGGAGGCTGAATGTCGGAAGCCTCGGAGGTCTTTGCCCGAGGGGATGATGAGAATGATGATTTGAGGAATGGGTGATGTGGTGATCAAATTGAAAAACTAAAAGTGGAAATTAAACCATGATATGATATGCATGATGATATGTATGATGATATTGATGATGATATGTGATGTGAAATAATGATGATCACCCATGATATGATATGCATGATGATATTGATGATGATATGTGATGTGAAATAATGATGATCACCCATGATAGGGTATGCATGATGATATGATGATGATGATGATAATGATGATGATATATGATATGGCACGATGACATGTGTAATGTAATGATGTCATGATGATGATGACATGTATGATGTAATGATGCCATGATAATGATGACATGTGCAATGTGATGATGTCATGATGATGATGACATGTATGATGTAATGATGCCATGATAATGATGACATGTGTAATGTGATGATGTCATGATGATGATAACACGTATGATACGATGATGATACACATGTATGTGTTATAAATTGATATGATGATGCATGATAATATGCGCATGGCTTCGAGGTAAGTAACGCCTGCAATGTATGTATGAATTGCATGATGTATTGAGTTGTTATTGGATTTCCCTATCTGCTGAGTGGTTGTACTCACCCCTTTAGGGACCAACATTTCAAATTAGCAGTATGCCGCTTCCTGCCATCACGCGGGGAGTATTTTACGGTCTACCATCCGATGTAGAGGTCGAGTGTGCTGAGATAGACTGTCACTCTGTTCCCGGACTGACTTTTATTTGAGTACGCTATCTAGTGATGTATGACGTAGGCCTGGATGGGGGCCCTGTCATTCAGGAGTTCATATCCGTACATGTTCGTCGAGATGGAGCGATGCGAGGGATGTTGCCGCTGCCACCGCCTGATGCACCGGGTTGGGTGTGAGACCCGTGCGCGACGAGTATGAGCTGTTTCTTTTTTGGGATAGTTAGCCGACACCAATGATGGGGAATTGTGCATGTGTGATGTAGAGGGTCAAGGTTTCTTTTTGAGGTTTTAGGCTGGACATGGCTGAGTCCTAGCTTTTCCTTTTTGTTGTACCGACCCAAAAGAAGTCCCATCTTGAAAATATATGTAAATAAAGTGTCGTGGCTTGTTTATAAAATTATGGTGATTAGTGGTGTGTATTTGTATCATGGTTGGTAGGGGGAGAGACGTGATGTTTTAATTTGCTTCCGCTAATGAGTCGTGCTGGGACCGCTTTGTTAAAAAAAAAAAATGTGTCTACGAATTAGGATACTTCTTCAAAGCAGAAAGGTAATAAGGTGTAACATTGGCGCGGTGACGACGACGCGAAGGGTTCGGGTGTCACGGCCGCCCTTTTTGGTATCAGAGCGAATGGTTATAGGTGGAGTGATAAGGAGCCTCATTTGGAAATTGAGGAACATGATGACAATGCACACCATAGGATCTAAAACGAAATAATTGAATAACGGGTTATGAGTATTCACTCGTAGTTCCCCAGTAGTTTATTTTGAGTTGCCTTTAGGTACCAGTAACATGTATATGTTACTTATGTAGTGATAGTAGTTGCTTTGAGTGGAGGCAGTGAGTCTCAGATTATTCCTGAGGCAATGCTTAGAAATTGCAAGAAAGTCATGGTGCGAGCTGGAAGTGCTCATCCATCAAGGGCTGAAGCCTCTGCTGCAAGGGCTGAACCCCGAATGGAAGATATCCTGCAGGTATTAGCCAATATTGGAAATCTAATGGAAAGGCAGGCGCAGCAACAGCTCGGAGCAGAACGCCGTACTCAAGGACTAGTGGAGCAGTTTTTGAAGCTGAAGCCACTTAAGTTTAATGGAATGGGAAGTCCTGAGGAGGCGGAGCAATGGATTGATGGGATGGAACGAATTTTCCGGCTGTTGGACTACACTGATGCTGAGAAAATAGTTTTAGCAGAGTACCAGTTTGAAGGAAATGCGAAGTTTTGGTGGAGAGCTTCGAAGGACATAATCTTTCCACCAGGTATTGATGTGAGCTGGGAGGAGTTCGTTAGGGCTTTCAATAGGAAGCATTTTTTTGATTGTGCTAAGGATATGAAGATTACTGAATTTGTTCAGCTAGAACAAAAAGGGTTGACAGTAGATCAGTATGAGGCTAGATTTTCTGAATTGTCTAGATATACTCCTAGATTGATTGAGGATCAGGAGGAGAAGGCCAAGAGATTCCTGAAAGGGCTGAGGACTGACATTAGGAAGCAACTGGTGCCTTTGAACATAAGAGATTATAATGAGATTTATGAAAGGGCGCAGTTAGTGGAGCAGGAGCTGTTGAGGAAACGGTCGGAGTTTAAGAAACCGTTGAATTTTAGTGATGTGAGAAAGGGGAAGAGACCTTATTCAGGTCAAGGTCAGACCTGGAATGTGAAGAAAAAGAGTAATTTTGGAAATTTTAGAGGGGTGAGGAGTGGTCTGAATATAGGGAAAGCACCCTATCAGCCTGGTGTTTGTCAGAAGTGTAATGGACGCCATGGCCCAGGACCTTGTACTGGACAACAGAAATGTTTTGGCTGTGGACAAGTGGGTCATCTTAGGAGAAATTGCCCACAAGAGAGGTCGCAAGTGAGTGTTGGCTCAGTGCGACAAGGAAATCCTCAGAGACCACCTGCACAAGGAAGGGTGTATGCGATTACCCAGGAGGAAGCGGAAGCTTCCAAAAATGTTATCTCAGGTACGATTCTTATTAATGGTGAAAAAAGGCATATGCATTGTTTGACACGGGTGCAACGCATTCGTTTGTATCTGAAAGATATAGATGTTTGAATAAGATAGAAGTTATGCCTCTTGAGACGCCTCTTTGTGTTTCCACGCCTTTAAAGGATATGGTATTGTCTACGCTGGTGTGTGGAAATTGTAAGATATCAATGGGAGGAAAGGATATCGAAATAGATTTGGTTGTAATGGCTATGTATGATTTTGACGTTATTATAGGAATGGACTGGCTTCGTAAGTATCGGGCTGGAATGGATTGTTATAGAAGAGTGATTCAATTCATTTTACCTGATTAGTCTAGTTGTGAATTTTTAGGAGGCCAAACCCATTTTCCTGTAGCACTTATTTCGGCAGTAGAAGCCTGTAAGTTACTTGACAAAGGATGTCAAGGGTACCTAGCCATAGTTAGAGATTATGCAAGGGAGGAGCCTAATCTTGAGGAAGTTCGTGTAGTTAGCGAATTTCAAGATGTACTCCCTGAGGAATTGCCTGGATTGCCGCCAGAGCGGGAGATAGAATTTGAAATTGAATTAATGCCTGGAACGGGACCAATATCAAAAGCCCCATATAGGATGGCCTTAGTTGAATTGAAGGAGTTGAAAGTGCAACTGCAGGAGTTGCTGACAAAGGATTCATTAGACCAAGTGCTTCACCTTGGGGTGCACCGGTCTTATTTGTGAAAAAGAAAGATGGATCGATGCGCTTGTGTATTGACTATAAGCAGCTGAATCAGGTGACCATTAAGAATAAGTATCCTTTGCCTAGGATTGATGACTTGTTTGACCAACTCCAAAGAAGTTCGGTCTTCTCTAAGATTGACTTGAGGTCGGGATACCATCAGTTGAGAATTAAGGAGGACATTCCTAAGACTGCGTTCAGGACTCGTTATGGACACTATGAGTTCCTTGTTATGCCATTTGGATTGACTAACGCGCCGGCTGCATTTATGGATTTGATTAATAGAATATTTCAGCCTTATTTAGACCAGTTTGTGATTGTTTTTATTGATGATATTCTGGTATATTAAAAAGGGCCTAAAGAGCATGAGCAGCATTTGAGAATAGTTTTGCAGACTCTGAGAGAGCATAAGTTGTATGCTAAGTTTAGTAAATGTGAGTTCTAGTTGGACCAGATAATATTTTTAGGACATGTGGTGTCAGGAAAAGGAATTGCAATAGACCCAGCAAAAGTTGAAATGGTGGTAAATTGGCCGAGACCAACGACACCTACTGAAATACGAAGTTTCTTAGGACTGGCTGGTTATTATAGGAGGTTCATTGAAGGATTTTCAAGACTGGCAGGACCTTTAACCAAATTGACCCGAAAGAATGTGAAGTTTGAGTGGAATGGGGAATGTGAAAGGAGTTTTCAGGAGCTCAAAAGGAAATTGACTTCAGCTCCAATTCTGACTATACCTACTGGACCTGATGGTTTTACAGTGTATAGTGACGCATCTCACAAAGGACTAGGATGTGTGTTGATGCAGCATGGCAAAGTTGTAGCCTATGCATCCAGATAATTGAAACCCCATGAGCTGAATTATCCGACGCATGATCTAGAACTAGCAGCTATAGTGTTTGCCTTGAAGATATGGAGACACTATTTGTATGGGGGGGAAAGTTTGAGATTTATATGGATCATAAAAGTTTGAAGTATCTGTTCTCACAAAAGGAGTTGAACATAAGACAAAGGAGATGGATGGAGTTGTTGAAGGATTATGACTATGAGATAAAATATCATCCAGGAAAAGCGAATAGAGTAGCATATGCTCTTAGTCGAAAGTCGGCTATGGAAATAGCTAGTTTGAGGATGGCAGAATGGGAATTGTTAGAATCTGTAGCAAATTCAGATTTAAATTGGAAATGGATTGTCTCACTGGCATGCTTAGTGCATTAAGGATTGAGCCGGAGATTATCCAGAAAATTAAAATCCTGCAAGAATCTGACTCAGAGATTTTGAAAGTGAAGGATGTTGTATCTTTAGGGAAAAGATCAGAATTTCATATCTCTGATGATGGAATAGTAAGATGTCAAGGATGACTTTGTGTTCCCGACAATGAGGAGTTGAGGAAGGAAATTCTATCGGAGGCACATAAGAGTAATTACAGTATCCACCCAGGTAGTACAAAGATGTACAGAAATTTGCGTCAGCAATTTTGGTGGAATAGTATGAAGGCAGATACGGCTAAGTACGTATCTCAATGTTTGACGTGTTAGCAAGTGAAAGCAGAGCATCGTAAACCTGCAGGACTTTTGAGACCATTAGACATTCCAGAATGAAAATGGGAACATATAACGATGGACTTTGTGCAAGGATTGCCAAGGACATCAAGGAGTCATGATTCAATTTGGGTGATAGTGGATCATTTGACTAAGTCAGCACATTTCTTAGCGATTCGCATGGACTACTCAATGGATAAGTATGCAGACATGTATGTAAGTCAAGTGGTATGCTTACATGGTGTTCCAGTGACCATTACTTCAGATCAGGATTCGAGGTTTACTTCGAATTTTTGAAGAAGTCTTCAAATTGCATTAGGGACTAAGCTTCAATTTAGTACTGCTTTTCATCCCCAGACAGATGGTCAATCAGAAAGAGTGATCCATATAATAGAGGATATGTTAAGGGCTTGTGTAATTGATTTCACATAGTGTTTGCCCCTCACAATTCCTAAAATATGTAGCATATGGACAAAAATAAGCGAGATTTGCGTGCACAATGCACAAATATCATCTTTTATATATTGCGCCATCAACAAAGTAGACAAAGGGCAAGAAGGGAACACATGTTAATGCAACATGGGCCACTTTCCTCTTCCCTCCATTCATTTGATGCATGGGCGCATGGCTTGAAGATGGACATCTGTTGACACCCAAAGTTGATTTGATTATCAGTATACATGCACTTGGCACAAAGGTGAGAAATATGTAGCATATGGACGAAAATAAGCGAGATTCGCGTGCACAATGCACAAATATCATCTTTTATATATTGCGCCATCAACAAAGTAGACAAAGGGCAAGAAGGGAACACATGTTAATGCAACGTGGGCCACTTTCCTCTTCCCTCCATTCATTTGATGCATGGGCGCATGGCTTGAAGATGGACATCTGTTGACACCCAAAGTTGATTTGATTATCAGTATACATGCACTTGGCACAAAGGTGAGAAATATGTAGCATATGGACAAAAATAAGCGAGATTTGCGTGCACAATGCACAAATATCATCTTTTATATATTGCGCCATCAACAAAGTAGACAAAGGGCAAGAAGGGAACACATGTTAATGCAACGTGGGCCACTTTCCTCTTCCCTCCATTCATGTGATGCATGGGCGCATGGCTTGAAGATGGACATCTGTTGACACCCAAAGTTGATTTGATTATTAGTATACATGCACTTGGCACAAAGGTGAGAAATATGTAGCATATGGACGAAAATAAGCGAGATTCGCGTGCACAATGCACAAATATCATCTTTTATATATTGCGCCATCAACAAATACAAGAACAGACATGAAGTGTCGGCAATGATATGCTTTAATGCCACGTGTCTAATTGTTGAAATATGATGATGGATGGTTGATGGCCACCTATATAAACATTGGTACAATTTTTCATTCGAAGTGTATTTATACTATTCAATGATTAATTTTCTTTTCCGTCACCATTAATCGGTCGACCTGATTTGTTTCATATCTCCGTCAAATCAATGTGAAATCGATGACGGAGTTCGTATGGTGCAGTCGCCCCATCGACCGCCGGAATAGACACGACATTTGCATTTTGCAGTCCTCTTGTCACGTGGGGTCTTCTTCAGGGTGGACAGTTTGTGTGAACTGAACCTATTCTTTTCTATGTATGGACGATCCTCTGGCTTTTAGAAGAATAAAAAAGAAAATTTTCATCACACACGTTGATAAAATTTTACTGGTTTTTTTTTTTTGGGTAATTTATGGATAATAAATATATACCTTTAAAATAGTCAACTCTTTTTCACAGTTACTATTCATGAGTAACTATTTATAAGGTCAAACCCAAATTAAAGTCATAGGACACTGCCCGTTGGAATACATGTCTTATATAAGCATTAAACGAAACTAACGAGTGGCCAATAATACAACATGGATGGCCAACTGTGGCATCCCAAAATTCAAAGCCAAGCTAAAAGGTGTGTCAAAGTTCCTAATTAGGTGATAAAAATTTCCTATGGCTTATGCTTTAGCCATTAGTCTTTTAATTAGATGATTTGTGCATATGTTTGGGAGAATTTAAATATGATAAATTAATAATTTATGCTTGGCCATGTACTTTATAAATTAAATTTCAATAAATGAAATGTCAAAAGACTTTAGCCAAGATGAAAATTGAAATTTAAAAATATTTATAGAAGAAATTCAAAAAAAAAAAAGGGAAAAAGAGGGTCAAAATTCGATTGGGCCTTAAGCCCAAGAGTGGAACTTTAATGGGCCAAGTTGGCCGGCCCATTGAAGCCCACAAGTGGGCTGTCGACCAGCCCAAGAGGAGGCCCAAGAAGTGGCCGGATGGCCCAAGCCCAAGAAGCCCAAACCCAAATTCAAAAAAATTCAATATGACAAGTGGCAAAGGGGAAGGCCATGCATTGGCTGGTTTGTAGGCAAGTAATGATTGTTAATCATGAGGATTTGGGGGTATAAGAAGGGAAGAGAGAGAGAAGGTGGCCGGATTTCTTTTGGCCGAGAGAGAGGGTGAGAGAGAGAGAGAGAATTCGAGAAAGAGAGGGAGAGGCCGAGAGAGGAAGGAGGCGGAGCCAAGGGGTTGTCGCCTTCCGTCCGCCGTGTGCCGCCGTGTTCGCCGCCCTACGCCGTCGACCGTCCATCCTAGAGGCAAGTGGGAGTCCTCTAGCTTCTCTTGCATGCTTGTATGTCGTTTGCATGTTGAGTTTTTGGATGTTAGATGAGAAAAAAACCGAAGCATGGATGAGTTGTGTGTGAATGGTGTGACTGTTCTTGCTCGGATCGTGTGAGTCAGTAATTTGTTTGAGCTTGCATGTGTGTTTAGAGTCCGATTTTGGCTTCGATTTCTTCATGAGAGTTGTAGCTAACATCTTTAACTACAACATACTGAAATTTAGTGGAAAATGATGGAGATTTGATGGGTTAAAGTCTCATCATACGGAAACCTCAGATCTGGAGAGTTTTTACTGACCTCTTGCTGGATTCGTGATTGCATGTTTGTTTGTGATGAGAATCTCACTTTTATTTCTTGATGAAAGTTGTAGGAGACATCTTAAAATACAACATACTCAAATTTTAAGTGAAATGAACAAGTATAGCCTAGTAAATCGACTAGATCTTGAAGATGATGATTCTGGTGATGTATTTCGAGATACCCGAGACTTCAAGGACCTAAATGATGACTATATTCTGGTTATTTGACTTATATCTCTTCATGAAACTTATATAGGATATCTTTATGTATAACATATCCAAATTTCAGAGGAAACGAAAGAGAATAGGTAGGTGAAATCTCAATATTTCTGAGATGTGTACACTGGACGATGCGGTAATGGATCCAGAAGCTTCGTGAGGTTGTATAAAATAATCTAAAAATAATCTGGCTTGAAGTTCTCATGAAAGTTGTACGAAAATTTGTTGGCTATTACTCTGTAAAATTTCGTAATTTTTGGAGGCCGTATGAATATTTTAATCGAATTTCTTCGGAAACTGTGCATTCTGGTTTTATCCGAATATTATGTGTTGTTTTGTGGAAATTGTGAAATTGTGTGAAATTCAATTTGGCCATGAATTTTGCATGAAATTGTCATCCTATTGGTTTGTCATCCTAGAGGTCGAGTGTGCTGAGATAGACTGTCCCTCTGTTCCCGGACTGACTTTTATTCGAGTACGCTGTCTAGTGATGTACGACGTAGGCCTGGCTGGGGGCCCTGTCATTCAGGAGTTCATATCCGTACATGTTCGTCGGGATGGAGCGATGCGAGGGATGTTGCCGCCACCACCGCTTGATGCACCGGGTTGGGTGTGAGACCCATGCGCAACGAGTAGGAGCTGTTTCTTTTTTGGGATAGTTAGCCGACACCGATGATGGCGAATTGTGCACGTGTGATGTAGAGGGTCGAGGTTTCTTTTTGAGGCTTTAGGCTGGACATGGCTGAGTCCTAGCTTTTCCTTTTTGTTGTACCAACCCAAAAGAAGTCCCATCTTGAAAATATATGTAAATAAAGTGTCGTGGCTTGTTTATAAAATTATGATGATTAGTGGTGTGTATTTGTATCATGGTTGGTAGGGGGAGAGACGTGATGTTTTAATTTGCTTCCGCTAATGAGTCGCGCTGGGACCGCTTTGTTAAAAAAAAAAAATGTGTCTACGAATTAGCACACTTCTTCAAAGCAGAAAGGTAATAAGGTGTAACATTGGCGCTGATGACGACTTACGAAGGGTTCGGGGTGTCACACCAACGAGTACCAATAATGCAACGTACGACCTGCAACGTACGAGCAACAAGTACAAATAATTGAACGTACCAACGAGAAGTACCAATAATGCAACGTAAGGCTGGCAAGTTTTTTTTTTTTCATTTGATCAGGAGATGACCATCCTATCTCCATTGCCTTCTCACTTCTTTGGATAACATTTTTCCTGTTCCACCTTCTTCTTCTTTCATCTATGCTTTCATATTCTGCTTGCAGAATTCTAGGTTGGAGAATCTCAAAATGATTCGCACCTTTTTAGGATGTATTTGATTGACTTCTGAAGAAAACTTTTAGAAAAATATATGAAGGATTTTAAGTTAAGGGATCTTTTAAAAATATAAATTATGTTTGTTAAATTATAATTTGAAAGTCCATTATAAAATACATCTGAACAAAATAGTGTTTAGAGAGATTATATTTACAAAAAGTTTTTGTGATTAAAAAAAAATTCATCAAATGGAAAATAAAAAATTAAGCCAACGAGGGCAGGTGACCACTGGCGAGCGAAATCTATCGCTAGTGGCCGACATTTGAGGTTGCAAGACCTTAGGCAGCCCCTAAAGACAACTTATGAGGGTTGTTAGGGGTCGAACGACCCCTGAAGACCACCGACAAGGGCCACCTAAGGTCCGGCGACCCCCGACAAAGGCTGCCTAGTCATGTGACCTTAAGTGGTCCTTCACGGAGGTCGTGTGACTCAGATCTAAATCGTCGGAGGTCACATGACCCAAATCTGAGTCGCCAAAAGGTCATGCGACTTCACTACCATCTAGATTTGGGTTGCCAGAGGTCACGTTACCTTGACAAGGGTCGCCTGGTCACATGACCTTTGGTGGCCCCTCTCAAAGGTCATGTGAACCAGACTTGGGTCTCAATGATGCAACTCATATGGGGTTGCCACAACTAGCCAAGGTTGCACGACTAGTCGATGATGGTTGCCAAGGTAGCCACGACCTCACCGGCCTCTCTCCATCCCATTGTCGACCCATCACAGCCACACGCAACCACGCCATGCAACTCAACGGAGAAGAAGATGAACAGTGAATCACAAGGGCAAAAACGCAAAAACAAAAAATTGAGTGGGGATAGTTTTAGAACAAAATTTTTATACTAAACCCTAGGGAGGTCTTCCGAAAATGCTAAAAGCTCAACGCAACCTAGGACCTACCTTGGGCTTTTAGCCTTTCAAAGACAAACATTCCCACAAGGTGGGTTTCTAAAATTTTACTAAAAACCCAATATTTGGTCAAATGGGCTTTCAACACCCAAGGTAGGTCCTAGATGCACCCTTAGGAGGAGATTGAGAGGAGCTCGATGGTATTGAGAAAACTCCGTAATATATTGGAAAGTGGAAAAAAAATAATCCGTGATTCCTTATGAGTTCGATAGATGCAAGTGTTGTTTATGCCTCAAGTAATATCCGCATAAAAGGAACTTAGATATACAAAGTGAAAATATCCAAAATAGCTTGGAGGACCTATCTGAACATGTCTATAAGAATAGGAAGTTCCTTATGAGCTACACTACTTTAGAGGTATTAAGGTGAATAGTCAATAGGATCTTGATTACCATTGTACTAGAAATGGGAAAATTACCAAAAAAGTCCTAAACCTATTACAATTGTGTCAATTCAGTCCTAAACTTTTTTTTTTTTGGCCAATTTAGTTCTAAACCTTTTGTTTTTGTTCTAGTTCAGTCCATCCGGCCATGCATAGTCGGAAAAATCTGATGTGGCATCCTAGTTAGCGTCAGTCGGCGTTGTCGATGCTGACATGGCACCGGAGAGCAAAACATCATCGTTTTGCTTTAAAAAAAAAAAAAGCCAAAGAGAAAAGGCAGAAGAGAAAAGTCGTGCGGCTGCTCCTTGCTTCTTTTCAAAATCATCTAAAAAACCCTAGTGAGATCTCCTCCGAAATTCTTGTAGATTTTGAGTTGATTTGATCTCATCTTGTGATTTCCTCAATATCCTTCATGAATCAAGCCCCTTTTTGGCCAACACCATTGTTTGTCAATTCTTGCCCGAATCGAGAAGACCTGAAGACCCAAAGACCTAATTCGGCCACAACTTGACCCAATTCGTTTGTTGCTACAATTGAGAAGACGAAAGACACGAAGACCCGAAGACTCGAAGACTCGAAGACTTGATTTGCCCACAACTTGACCCGATTCGTTCATCCACAGCAAACACAAGCAAGTGAGGTGGTCCCAATTTGATTGTGTTGTCGACAAGTGGTGAGCTACGTGGTGGGTGGTTGTGAAGTCAATCAAAATTTGTCAAAAGGTATATTGTCGTGGTCCTAAACTGTGTTTTGTTTCTATGTTTGTCTTTGTCGTGTTCCCAAATTATTTTGTCTTTATGATTGTCTTTGTCATGTTCCCAAATTATCTTATTTCTTCGGGTGCGTTGAACAAACCAATCGTTTGGTTTTAAACTGAAAGTAGATCAGTGATTCTGAGCAAATTAACTTCAAAGTTTAAGCATAGGAGTACACTCTTCAGCCGCCTAAACAATGAAACTATTGTCAAAAATCCTGAAAAGCCAAAAGACGATATCCATGGAAGTGATGGTAGGAAAGAATTGAGATAATATGAAGTAACATTCTAAAATTAAAGCCTTGTGAGCCATGTTGCTTGTAATACATTGACCTGCTATATCTATATACAAAGAACCTAGCATCATGGTCTTTTTTCTCCTTCATTAGTTGCAAAAAAACAAGATCACGTCTACTATGGGAGAAAATTTTCTTTTATCATCCCTAAGATTTTTGGCATTGGCTTCAAGTAGCTATACAAACCAAATATCTAACTTGAAAGCAAACTAATTTTATGCCACTATTCACCTTGAACTCTCGTATCATAGGTACTAGATATTAATTGATCTAGTTAATTCCTGTAAATTAGAGAGAATTTTCACTTGTAATTATGAGACGGGAAGGATTTTGCACTTATGCTCAAGTCATACTCTTTATATTTATTTAGCACTTTTGGCCATTCATGTTAAAATCTCCATTATGTGGCTTCTTACAACATATATTGCGTTCTTTTGTGTAGGGTTGAGATGAGCGACAAGTCAGCATGGGCTTGCCTTTTCCATGGTGGAAATTTTTACCGTCACCCAATGCTTGAATATGTTGGGGGTAAGATTGATTTGGTAAAAATTGATATCAGTTCAAGGAGCTATGAAAGCTTCATTAGAGATATTGAGAATGGGGTAAATTGTAAATTTGAAAAGCTTTATTTTAAGTTTCCTGGAAAGTCTCTAGAAGATGCGCTGAGATATATATGGAATGAGAGCAATGTCATTGATTTACTTTTCAGTTATTTGCATCATGGGTTAATTCAGATATGGAGAAAATTTTGCAATCGATGAGGCAGTTGAGGGTGATGGCCAAGGGGTTGGTGTGGGTGTGGGTGTGGGTGAGGGTGAGGGTGAGAGTGCTAGTCCGAGTGAGGGTTTTGGTCACAGGGGTGGTGAGGGTGAGATGCTTGCCCAAGTGAGGGTGTTGGTCAAGGGATTAGTGTGAGTGCTTGCAATGATATTGGTTTAGCGAATGATACAATTATTGAGCACGAGCATGACTTAGATCCTAACGACTTAGTTGATGAAGGTAATTTTATTGACATAGAGGGGGATATTCTGGATGACAACAATGATGATGAGACAAATTTTCTTTGCGATGTAAGATTTTGGATTGATGATGATGATATTGATAATGAAGAGCTTTTAGAAGCAAGGCAGAATATAATTGAGTTTCGTGGGAGGGTTACAAAGGATTTGATTATAGGGGAACCATCCACATCATTAGTATCATCTTAACCATTAGATGTGAATAGTGGAGTTGATGCTAAAGTTGGTTATGAGACGGAGTATTATGATACATATGCCTATGACAGTTTGGGGTCTGATGTAGAGGGAGAAGATGATTTTACTAGAAAGAGAAGTAGGTTTCCAAGATATAATCATAAATGTGTTGTGCTTGTGTTTACTGTGGCTATAACATTTGATAGTAGTAGCCAATTCAAAGATGCTTTGAAAAAGTACTCAGTGACTAAACGTAGAGAGATAAAATTTACAAAGAATGATAAGAAGTTTGTTAGAGCAAAATGTGTTAATGAGAGTTGTCCTTGGAAGATTTCTGGCTCTGTTGATGCTCGTACTGGATCATTTCATGTCAAGACCTTACATTCAGAGCATACTTATAGCATTTGCTTCAAAAATAAGAGGGTGACAAGTTCTTGGCTGGCAAATTATTATCTTCCTACAATAAAAGCAATGCCAACTATTAAAATTATTGCTTTCAAGGAATTAATCAAGGAACAACTGGGTTTAGATGTAAGCATAGCTCAATGTACGAAGGCTAAGTTGTTTGCTTATAAAGTGTTGATAGGAAACTATAAGAAGGAATATGCAAAACTGTGGGATTATGTGGAGGAGCTTAGGGAGAAAAATCCTTGGAGTACTATTACATTGAATGTTGAAAAGCTAGATATGTACTCCAAGGCATTGTTTGAAAGAATGTATATTTGCTTTGCTGCTTGTAAAAAATGGTTTCTTAGTAGATGTAGGCAAGTTGTTGAGTTAGATGGTTGTTTCTTGAAAGGAATTTGTCAAGGTCAGATCTTATGTGTTATTGGAAGGGATGCAAATGATCAGATGTTCCCAATTACTTGGGCGATTGTCAGAGTTGAGAATAGCGACACCTAGACGTGGTTCTTAAGAAATTTGATGTATGATCTTAATATTTTTGACATATATGGATGAAGTTGGGTCATAATTAGCGACAAACAAAAGGTGAGTTCTTTAGTTAATTTTTATTTTTTATACTTCATAGATAGCAACATTTATAAGATATGTTTTACATTGCAATCTTTTATAGGGTCTTATAGGAGCTGTAGCTAATTTACTGCCTGTAGCTAAGCATAGGATGTGTGCTAGACACATCTATGCTAATTGGGGCAAGAAACATAAGGGAATACAAATGCAAAGACTATTTTGGCAATGTGCTAAGAGCAATACTAGGACAGAGTATGATGAACACTCTCAGGCATTGAAGAAAATTAGTCCTTGTGCATATCATGATTTGGTGCAAACAGAGCCAAAACACTGGTGTAAGGCTTTCTTTAACACTGATGTGAAATGTGACATTGTTGACAATAACTTATGCGAAACATTTAATGGAAAAATTATACATGCTAGGTGTAAGTCCATATATAGTATGTTAGAGGAAATGCGGATAATGATAATGACAATGATGCATAGACAGAGGGATGCATATGCTAAATCAATCAAAATGTTATCTCTTTATCTTTACATTTCCTATAATGCATTTTAATTTCTCTAGCTATAGATTTTAGAATTCGATGTGTGTTTGTATCCCAGTGCATTATTGTTGATTAGATTATGATATTGTGTCATCTATCCTGATGCATCATCATTGATTAGATTCCAATATTGTATCTCAATATTTTGGAGCAGTGTTGTCAATTAAATTTTGATGCTATGTCTAATATCCCCAAATTGTGTTGTTGATTGAATTCTGGCATAGTTTGGGTTTGGTATTGTAATTTACGGGCTTTGTTGTTGATTATATTCCAATTTAGCTATGTGTTTCACAATGTTGTTTGGATGCAGAAGTTAATAATTATTTTGCATTTTATATCCTATGTTTGGAATTGGAGTAAAGCCCTTTGTCCCTTTTAATAAAAACAGAAGAAAGACTCTCGGTAAAAGATATTTCATTGCAAAAGCAATTTGGCAAACGAAATCCCTTGCTCATGCTCGGATAAAGGTTGTGGTATAAGAAAAAGTAGTTGAGGGCATCATTTTCCTCTGCAACTAGTTTAGAAAGCATCTCGGTAACTTCTTCAAGTACAACCCATTCATAGATTGTTCAAGATGCTCATAGCCGATACCTTTTAGACACATAAAGGATTTTCATTCGTCTTCTTCTCACTATAATTCTGTGGCGCCTCTATCTCTATCAAGGGTTCTCTGTCATGCTATTAACATTGATGGTTTTATTAATTATTGTGATGGGCCTAAGTTGGCCCATCCGCCCATGTTGGGCCTAAAAGCCTGGCCCACAAGATTAAGGCCCATGGATGGAGGGATATGTTGAAGGGTTGTAACTTTTGGGAGAACGTCTTTTACAAAAGGGACACGTCCTTTGGAGAGGACGTATTTAAGGTGAAAAGAGAGGAAGGAACACACCTTTTGACAATACGTACGTTCCTCCTCCCTCTCTCCCTCCAAAAGAAAAGGTAACAAAAGAGACGACACTCTCTTCCCTTCAAGGCGAATTGACGACATCGGATCGAATGGGATCAGTTTTCTTCATCATATCAGCATTGGTGTTTAATCTGTGGACAATAAAGTACGCTCGATTTCGTGATATGTCTTTGATCGGTGATACATATTTGTTTCTGGGCTTGTCTTCTACATTCATTTTAAGGGTTCAATTTAGTGTTGAATCATATTTTTGGGAATCCGACAATCCCAACATTGATATCAGAGCAAGAGTTCATGTTTCACGATCCATTTTTCATGTTTTCCCAACCCCTTTCATGTTTATGGATGATTTTTTTATTGATTTTTCGTGAAACTAATCGGCCGACACCGATCAGGGCGGAAAAATCTCGACACCCGAGCACTGTTCATCCATTTTTTTGAGTTTCTGTAAGTCAAAATCCAATTCTGATGGCATTGGATAGAAGGTCTCATCGAGACGAGCGCAATGAGTGGTGGAACGCCGCCAAAGGCTGCCAGACGTGCCCCTACATGCAGCCGAAGCGAAACGACGTCTTGCACGCGCCGATTTGCAAGGGCAGGTGCGTGCATCACACTCGCATGCGCGGCCGACACACGCATGTGTGACACACGTGCGTGTGTGCCATCACTGGCGCGTGCAAGGAACGCGCTAGCTGACGTCATCATGACATCATTTGCACGCATGCCACCCGTGCCGGGTCGGACGGACCGACCCGGCCCGACCCGACTGACCTTAATCGTTGACCATTGCTGACCGTTGACCGTTGACAACCGTTGACCGTTGACTTTGACCGTTGACAAAAAGAGAAAAAAAAAAGAAGGGAAAAAGAATTTGTTTCTTTTTCAATTATGTCTATGTGGGTTATAAGTAATCCATTTTTTGTTCAGCAATTGTTGCATGAATCATGGAAAATTATATATTTTCCCTTATGTTCATTATGGATTATAAGTGATCCATTTTTAATTATGCATTTGTTACAGGAACTATGATGCTTTATGCACGGATACCTGCATTCCCGAGAACGGGCGAAGGAAGTGCAAGACTTAAAAGGCTGATGACAGAGTTAACTAGTTATCGGTGGCATGACGATGATTTAGTATCACATGTGATCAGGTCAATTAGATGATTTATGAAATCATCTAGAATGGTTATCTTATGCCGGATTTTGAGAAGGTGTCGGCATTGATGAACACTCTTCCACCCGAATGGCAAGCAGTGTTAGATCGCCTATGGGAGGTCAACATGGTCCCGGGTTATAGGAGACTAGTAGTAGCTTTTGTAAGAGAGTACTATAGGATTGAGTTAACCAAAACTTCAACCCTTAGATTGAGTGCCACATGGCGTGGAGTGAATGCGCCTTGGAGGCGACATGAAAGCTCTCAAAAAGTTTTTCCGTAGTTGGCAAATGTGGCTTCAGATTTCTTAGAAATTTTGACTGATAGATTAGCATGGACTTTCCCTATTTATTTCTTAAATTAGTTTGAGATGTTTTGGATGTAAATATCTCTTCCTATGTTGATATTTTCCCCTGTATATATTACTTAGTGTAGTGGATAGTT
The DNA here is from genome assembly GCA_016097595.1 of Eucalyptus pumila. Lineage (NCBI taxonomy): Eukaryota > Viridiplantae > Streptophyta > Magnoliopsida > Myrtales > Myrtaceae > Eucalyptus > Eucalyptus pumila. The sequence goes on from CM027847.1 coordinate 1,462,498, forward strand.
GTATTATGTGAAAGTATTATTATTCTATTGGATATCAAATATTATTTGATTTCTGTTATTATTGACTGATGTGGATAGTTCATAGAAGTTTTTGTAACTTCATAGAATTCATTTTGCATAAGACAATTATATTAATAATAGTTTTAAGTTATGATTTTTGGAGGATGATTGGAAACATAGTGACGTTTTGATTCTGAAACCTTACTTGAAATTGTTCATTGATATGATGGGTCTGTGCAAAGTGGATGCATAAATGATAGGCATTAATTATTCTTGCATATATGTCTAATATGTTCATATCGATGGTTTTAGCAACTAACAACGTAATTGCTTATATGAATGGCAACAATTTTGAAATATTGAATATGAAGATTCAATATGTGCTGGAAAAGCAAGAAGCACTAGAAGCTCTTGACCATGTTATGGAAGATCTTGAGGATGCCGTGCGCCACCTTGAGCTAGTAAAGGACCGTCTAACGGCATTTAAGCCAAAAATAGATATTTGCAATGCTGGTTCTAGCTCAGAAAGGACTTTGAGCTCTAAGCGCAAGCGTATTGATTCGTTCAATATGTGGGAATGCAAAAGATCAAGTCCTTATTGCAAGAAATCAAGAGTTAATAAACATAAGAGAGGAAAACGTTCTCAAGTGAAGAAAATGTCAAGGGTGAGGTGTTACAATTGTGACAAGAAAGGTTACTATACTCGCAACTGTTGTAAGCTGAAAAAGGTAAACACGTCTTGTATATTTGAGAACTTTGCTTATGTATCAAGTTCTGTATTATTGGCTTAATCGAATCCTTTGTGGATTGTAGATTTAAGAGCAATAGACCATGTAGCGAAGGATAGAGGATCTTTCGTGGAATTCCGACGATGACCAACTGAAATTAAGTGAATCTATGTAGGAAATAACTCCAGAGCTAAAGTTAAAGGGATTGGCACCTGACAATTGAACATGCGTGGTGGACGCACCTTGTTCCTACATGATGTTCTATATGCTCCGGAGATTTGTCGAAATTTAGTGTCTGTTTTGGTGTTGGTTAAGCTTGGTTTTAGCGTGAACTTCCGTAATAACGGTGTACATTTGTATTTGGATACAAACTACTATGGTTATGGTCATTTTCTGGATGGTTTTATTGTACTAAATGTTGACTGTGGTGATGTCAATATTTGTTATTCCATTTTCACGTCTTCTACTTCATATGATAATGATGTGAATGTGTGGCATGCTAGACTTGGTCATATTGGCCAACAACGTATGAATAGACTAGACAAAGATGGATTGTTGGGCAACATTGAAAATGTCGATTTGCCCATATGTGAGCATTGTCTAGTATGGAAAACGACAAGAAAACCATTTGGAAAATGTAAAAGAGTTTAATTTCCTTTACAATTAATCCATTCTAACCTTTGTGGTCCAATAAATGTAAGAGGAAGGCATGGGGCTGTTTATTTTATCACATTTATCGATGATTATACTCAATTCGGATATATCTATTTGATTTCTCATAAATCTGAAGTATTTAGTTGTTTTAAAAAGTTTATGAACTTGGTAGAAAATCAATTAGATAAGAAAATAAAAAATTTGAGATCCAATCGAGGACGATAATATTTGTCTGATGAGTTCAGAAAATTATGTGATGAAAAAGGAATAGAAAAACAGTTGTCTATTCCATATACTCCTCAACAAAATGGTGTTACGGAGAGAGGGAACAGAACCCTATTGGAAATGGTTAGGTCCATGATGACGCATGTTAACTTACCTATCACTTTTTGGAGTGATGCTTTGTTAACTGCTGCCTATATACTTAACCATGTGCCTTCCAAATCAGTTACTTCCACTTCATATGAGTTATGGACGGGTAGAAAACCGAACTTAAGTTTTCTTAAGTCATGGGGTTGTGCTGCCTGTACTCATGAACCCTCTCACAAGTTTGGGAAATTGGGTCCCACAAAAAAGAAGAGTATTTTCATAAGATACTCCGAACACTCGAAATGATATGTGTTCATAGGTGAGCAAGAAAGTGGAAGTATAACTAAATTTGAATCACGGGATATCTCATTCTTAGAGGATGAATTTCCTAAGAAAGGGGAAATAGGGGAAGATTACTCCCTATTTGAAACCTTGGATCAAGATAATGAACTTAATAAAGTTCGTCCAAGTGGGAGTAACATAAGAAGTGATGAATTTAATTCAACTCACTCTTAATTACAACCACATGATGAGATGATATCATTATTATCTAATCCGAGTGGGAGCATGGTGGGGAATTATGTGCAAAGTGTACAATTTCTCATACGACAAACAAGTCACAAAAGTATTCCCCTTCGACGTTTTGGCATTGAAGGGGAAACTTTCATGGTTGCTCCACAAGATGAGGATAAGTCAAGAAATATTAATGAGGCTCTAACTTGCCCTAGTAAGGAAAATGGATTCATGCAATGGAAGAGGAGATGGAGTCAATGAAGTCAAACCAAGTTTGGAAACTGATTGATTTTCCAAAAGGACGCAAAGCTATTGGGAACAAGTGGGTTCTCAAAATAAAGCGTCAAGCTAATGGCTTGATATAAAGGCATAAGGCTCGACATGAATGAATTGATTTTGAAGAAACATTTTCTCCTATAGTGAGATTGACCTCGATTCGCATTATTCTAGCAATAATGGCTATTATGGATCTTGAGTTATATCAAATAGATGTAAAGACTGCTTTCCTCATTGGAGAATTAAAGGAAGAAATATATATGGAACGACCTGCTAGTTTCATTATAGAAGGCTAAGAAGGAAAAGTATGTCGACTTTTGAGATCAATATATGACCTTAAGCAGTCATCGAAACAATGGTATATACGTTTTCATAATGCCATAATGGGATGTGATTTTACAATGATTGATGATGATCATTGTGTATATATCAAAAGATCCAAAGATCAATTTGTGATCATATCATTATATGTTGATGATATACTAATTACTGGAAGTAATAAAGAGTTTGTTAATATTGTCAAGGAATGGTTCGAAGAGATCATTGTCTCTTTCGCAAGAAACATATATAAATAGGATTTTTGAATGATATTGTATGCAAGACGATACTCCTATTGCAAAAGGCGAAGGATTGAGCCACGGATTGTGTCCAAGGACTCCACAAGAGAAGGAACAAATGCAACATGTTCCTTATGCTAGTGCTGTTGGGAGCTTGATGTACGCTATGATGTGTACAAGACTTGACATATGTTTTGCAGTTGGAATGGTGAGTAGATACCAATCCAATCCAAGTCAAGCACATTAGAAAGCCGTTAAGAGAATACTAAGGTATCTAAATGGAACTGTTGATCATACGCTGAGTTATCAAGGAAAAGATCTGCGACTCGAATACTATTTAGATGTTGATTGAGGAAGAGATTTAAATGAAAAGAAATCTACCTCTGGATTTTTTTTCTTACTAAATAATGGCGCCATATGTTGGAGCAGTAAGAAACAAACGTGTATAGCCTTGTCCACGATGGAAGCTGAATTCGTGGCATTATCAGCAGCAGTACAAGAAGATATTTGGCTTAAGAGATTTTTGAATCATTTAGGTGTTATTGGATATGCTGTAAATCCATTATTAGTTAACTGTGATAGCCAAGCAACTATAGCGTACAACAAATATCCAAAATATCATAGCAAGACCAAACATATAGATACCAAATATAACTTTGTCAAAGATATGGTTACACGAAAGGATGTGAACTTACAATACATATCTACGCATAGAATGGTAGCAGATCCTATGACAAAATCAATACCTAGAGATATGTTTTATAGTCATGTAAAATCTCTAAGATTGTGTAGAGGCGGATGTACTGAATATTGTAATTTCCTTGAAGTGTTCACATTTAATGAATTTGTGTTTTTCATCATTAATGCCTATAAATTTTTGTTTGGCGTTTATGCATCTTAATGCTCAATGCATTATATTAAGTTGAGAAAGTATGTCGGACAGATAAAAGATTAGCCCACTCACACGGATAATCGCCTCTATTTACTGTGTGATAAATAGAGTTGAGACAGTTTTTAAGCTTATTATCTAGGTGATAATCAAGAGCTCAAGCTTAAAATATATATGTCGCCTTAACTAAGTGTTAAGATGAGGACATGATATGTGCTATGTCCGACAGTAAAATACCCCACATATTTTACTTTATTTGTCTAAGATGTTAGATGTGAGTTATGATGAATTCTGTGAATGAGTAGATGTGTGAACTCAAGTTAGACATTATGTATGTCTGAACTATCATTTGTACGATATTGAAGGTGTAGACATACGCTCCATGGGAAAAGAGTTAATACCGTAATACGTATTTCTTACTACGTATGCATGAAACGACCAATAAGAGTGGCAAAAGTTTGATCTCAACTTTTATACCGTGAGAGACTCTTGAGAAAAAGAGTTCCTCAATTTTAGTGCCTTCATGACTCTTACTTATTCTCAAAATTTTTATTTAGTGTTTGCTATCTTAGGATGTTACCAATGATCATGAATTAATTCGATCTAATGAGACATTTCTAGAAAAGCAAGTTGAACTGAAATTGAGAGTTTGAAGAAAATGGGAAGATCGAATTTGGAGAATCACATATTAGTTTTGTGTTCACTTGTCGACCAATTATGACTGTCTTTGAGATAATCATAATTGTGAATACAATATATCGTTGTTTAAAAAGAGATCAAGAGATATATAAATGTGATCGATCGATCTAGGGTACTGCATACTAAATCTACTCAAAGTGTGATGCCCATTATGAGTTGCTATATATTCCTAACAGATGTATAGTAACGAGCTCTCAAAGTATGCTGGTCGCACGGATTATTCACCAGTATGAATGTTGAAGAGAGGTAAAAAGGATCCTATTCGGCCCACCATGTGCGAGTGGGAGATGATGGTTTTATTAATTATTGTGATTGGCCTAAGTTGGCCCGTCCACCCATGTTGGGCCTAAAAGCCTGGCCCACAAGATTAGGGCCCATGGATGGAGGGATATGTTGAAGGGTTGTAACTTTTGGAGGAACGTCTTTTACCGAAGGGACACGTCCTTTGGAGAGGATGTATTTAAGGGGAAAAGAGAGGGAGGAACGCACCTTTTGATAGTAAGTACGTTCCTCCTCCCTCTCTCTCTCCAAAAGAAAAGGTAACAAAAGAGATAACACTCTCTTCCCTTCAAGGCGAATTGACATCATCAGATCGAACGGGATCAGTTTTCTCCCTCATATCAGTGTTGGTGTTTAATCTGTGGACAATAAGGTACGCTCGATTTCGTGGTGTGTCTTTGATGGGTGATACATGTTTGTTTTTGGGCTCGTCTTTCGCATTTGTTTTAGGGGTTCGATTTAGTGTCGAATCCTGTTTTTGGGAATCCGACAATCCCAACAAACGTTGTTCACATGTGCCCATGCGCTAAGTTTTGCAGCATCTTTGACTCTCAACGTCGACCCTAACTGTTTTTTTTTTTTTGGACCTACGTATACAAAGAAATTGTATCATGGACGTTGGACCACATAATGCCTACATAGAACCTATGTTAGAAACATTGCAATGTCAGAAACTAGGATAAACGGGTAGAAGGAATTTGAGATGCGAAATCTGTCTTAAGATCAATACCAAACAACCGATTGTTAATCAATGCTAGCGTTGGGTTATTTGAAGGAAGTCTTTGGTTGACATATGTCGCATGTCACAATGACAGTCGGCATATACGACTTGATTAAGTGAAAACAAAGGAGTTGTGTGGGAGTAATAATAAAACAAGTGCTTGGCGGAGTTCTTGGCCATCGCAGTCGAGGATACAACTATGGTTTGGACTTTGCCAAGCTGCAAGGACATAATCAGCCAGTACTTCCTCATGAGGTGATGAAGAGATATGTGCGGCGATTTGCCAAGCTAGTGGAGATTGCCAATGATTGGCGACTTGGGAGGGCTTGGTCGGAGGTTGCTCTTTCTTTTCCTAGACTTGCTCTTTCCCAAAACAATCAGCAAAGCTGCTAGGACCAAGCATGTTGGGAGAAACAGATCATGATATTGCTATTCTCTACTTCTTAATTGATTCCCACATAGTTTAATATACGGAAGTCACTGAAATTCGGCCGAGAGTCACTCCGTCGACTGGAACACTTAAAGGAGCTCCTGTGTCAATCACTTCCACTCCTCTCATTAAACCATCTGTAGCACTCATAGCTACAGCTCTAACTTGATTATTTCCCAATAATTGCTGTACCTCACAAGTCACATTAATTTCTTGACCGATAGTATCTTGACCTTTAACTACCAGAGCGTGGTAATCTTATCAAGTCAAGAGCAAGACAACTGTGGCAAAAGACTAGCTCTCTTTTAAGTCTCTCTCTCTCTCGGAAGAGCTCCATCTCTATCCATGGTGATAGTGTGTCCCAAGCCCTAAATCTCCCAATATCAATGAATCCCAATACACCTGACGACTATAAATTCCTCAACCCGAACACAGACCACAAAAATGTATGAACCTATCGTCACAATGTAATCTCTCCTTACTGTCATCATCCGTCATCACTCATTACAACAGCCCCTTACGAGTATGGATGGAGTCTGGACTTTATGGATTCTCTGGGTAAAGAATGGTAAGTGAAATAGAGACAACAGCGGTATTCGAGCTCCCTTCATCCACGTTTTTTTGGCTCCACCACTCGGTATGTGTAGGATTTAATGTCTTTCCTTTCCTAGGAAAGTCTTGGAGGATGTCCTGAATTTGCACCTATAAAACAAAAAAGAGGTTGCAATGGAGAATGAATCAATTAAAGAGTATAGGTTGGCTGCACTATGTAGACGAATGGGGCAAATGTGGTTAGAGGATTTTGTAGCCAACGTGTTTGAAGAAATCCCTAAGGATAAATGGAAAGCTTGTAATCTCATACTGCTAGGGAAACTATTCTCCAGGCCTAATGTTAAATTTCCGGCCTTTTTATCCACAATGAAGAAGGCTTGGAAGACTGAAAATGTAGTGTGTGAGGTAGTGCAGTTGGGCCTATTTTCGTTCACTTTCAGAGAGGAAGCTAATTTGAAAAGAGTCTTGGATGCCAGCCCTTGGTGTTTCTTGGGGAACCTGCTGATTCTATAGAAACTACAACCAAAGGTACCTATCCACAAGCATGTATTTACTCATTGTGCATTTTGGGTGCAAGTGTTGGGAATTCCAATAATTCGAATCACTGAAAAGACAATGCTGGAGGTGGTCGGGAAGATAGGCAAGGTGGTGGAATTGAAAATAGATGGCAAAGAAGGCAGTCCATGTAAAGTGGGCAGAGCGCGGGTGATGCTAAACTTATCACGCCCCCTATGGCCAGAAGCATTGGTGAATTTTGATGATGATCAAATATGGGTGGACTTTAAGTACAAGAGGCTTCCTTACTATTGCTATTCATGTGGCCGAATAGGCCATTATGCCACAACCTATGAGGAAATCCCTTATGAGGAACCAAAGCCGGGGGAGGAAATAGCGGGAAACTTTGGATTTTGGCTGAAAGCGGAAGCAAAGGAAAATAGCCCTTTCTAAAAAATGTATTATGGGGAGGAGATACCAAATGAGGAGCAAGAAATAGCTGAGGAAACTCCACCGGCTGGTACTATGAAGATCCCGACCAGTACTCATAATTATGAACAGCAATTGAATTATCCTATGGAAGCTCAATCTTCAAAATTACTAAAGTTAAAAGGAAAAGGCATAGCTAGTGAGCCCAAGGTCGTGAAAGGCAAAAGAGACACAAGCTCTCTACTTCTTCTCTCAAATTCATCATGGACAGAAACGGTGCTGGATAGCACAGCTACAACACACAAAAAGAGCAAGAAAGGTCATATTCTTCCGGCGAGCAAGAAAATAAAGAGGGCAAAGTGTTATAATTTATAGGGGATAGGATGCAAATGCAATTGATGAGACTCTGCTTCTCGAAACACCTATCCAAGTAGATAAGGGAGTGCATGAATGAGCTTTGGTGGCTAGCCCTAATAAGCCACCGGGGGATAAATGAAAGTTTTGAGCTGGAACTGTCAGGGATTGGGGTCTACCTTGACGGTCCAGTATCTCAGAGCCCTTGTGGCTCTTGATAGACCCGATTTGGTGTTCCTAATGGAGACAAAGAACATAAAAACAGTGGTGGACAGAGTTAGGTAGCAACTTAAGTTCAAGGAGTCGTTTATTATCAATCCAATTGGCACAGCAGGGGGACTAACAGCAATGTGGAATGAGGAATTAAAGGTGGAGGTAAAGGAGCATTCAAACGAGCTGATCGATATTATATATAGGGATCCTACTTCCGATACCCTGATGAGAATATCCTTTCTACACGCATCTACTGATTTCCATAAGAGGATTTGTTTATGGCAAAAACTTCGAGCAATCCACCATATCAACTCACTACCATGGATTTGCATGGAGGACTTCAACGAGGTTCTTGATTTCTGGAAAAAGGAAGGAGGACGAGGGATGGATCATTATCGAATGGTGGCTTTTAGGGAAGTGCTGAATGACTGTGCATTAATGGATATTGAAAGTAAGGGGTGTGCCTATACAAGGTCAAATAACAGAGGGGGGGGGGAGAATTTGGTAAGAGAAAGGCTTGACAGGGTGTTATGCAACATAGAATGGAGAGTGGAGTTTCCAAATGCAGAGGCTGTTGCTTTGCCAGCATTAGGTTCTAACCATAGTCCTCTTATCCTCACTCTACACCTGAATATCCTCCAAAGGAAAAAAGAGTTTCGCTTTGAGGCATATTGTTTAGAAGACCAAGAATGCAGAGATATAGTTAAAGGAGCGTGGAATGATCACCATAACACACTGGGAGATGTAGTTCAAAAATCACAAAAGGTGGCTGGTGCATTGGGAACATGGAGTAAACGGAAATTCTCAAACGCACATAAGCAAATTGAACTTTTAAAGAGAAGACTCACTGTGCTGACTAATAGTCCAGAAGGAGCTGAGTTCTGGGAGGAAATCAAACAAATTAAAGAGCGGATTGAACAGTTATGGAGGCATGAAGAGATGTACTGAAGTATGAGATCCCGCATTAAGTGGCTAAGGTGGGGGGATAGAAATTCCAAATGCTTTCATGCTACTACGGTCCAGCGGAGGGTATGGAATAGAATCACAATGCTGAAAATGAATGATGATCATTGGTGTCGGGAACCTGAAGCACTAAAGCGACACATTGGCCAGTTTTACCAATCCCTCTACACCATTAAAGGTCCTCGAAATTTTCAACCAGTCCTAGATCAATGCCCACAACTTGTCAATGCATAAATGAACGAGTCCTTGATGAGGAGGGTAACAATGGATGAAGTAAAAAAGGCGGTTTTTCAAATGGGAGCCACTAAGGCACCTGGACTAGATGGGCTTTGTGGGCAATTTTATCATCATTATTGGATTGACATTCAACAAGATGTATTCCAGATGGTTGATAGCTTCCTCACTACGGGTACTTTCGATCCTAAATTGAATATGACACACATTGTTCTCATTCCAAAAGTAGCAACTCCAGAACACATTACTCAATATAGACCCATTAGTTTATGTAATTTCAGTTATAAGGTCATTTCTAAAGTAATGGCAAACTATCTTAGGCTATGGCTTCCGGATATTATTGCAATAGAATAGAGTGCCTTTGTGAGTGGAAGACAAATACAGGACAATATCTTGATAGTTTAGGAGGTGCTACATCAACTGCGCATTCGAAAGAGGAAAAAGAAAGTTCAGGCAGTTCTTAAATTAGATATGCAAAAGGCATATGATCGAGTTGAATGGGATTTCTTATGTGAGTGTATGAAGAAAATGGGATTCTGCAAGGAATGGGTCCAGTGTGTGAAATAGTGCATTTCTATGGTATATTTTAGTGTGAAAATTAATGGAGAGTCGATACAATAGTTCCATCCATCTCGAGGTATAAGACAGGGAGATCCACTTTCGCCTTACTTATTTATTATTATGGCAAATGTGCTATCTATTCTAACGAGCAGGGCAATATCAGATGGAAGTCTTAGGGGAATCAAATTAAATAGGTGGTGTCCAACTCTATCTCATCTTTTATTTGCGGATGACGTCATATTTTTCTTGGATGGAACGATTATGGAATGTCAAAACCTAGCGAATATCCTAAACCAGTATTGCTATGCATCAGGGCAGGCCATCAACTTAAACAAGGCAGGTATTTTCTTTAGCCATAATTGTCCACTAACTCTAAAGAGAAACTTGGCAAATCAACTACGAGTCCCTATTATAGACAAGACAAGCAAATAATTGGGAATTCCGTCTGACTGGGGACAATCAAAAAAGCATATGTTTGCATGGATCCTAGCAAGGGTCAACTCGAAGCTAGAGGGCTGGAAGGAGAAATTGTTGACTAAAGCAGGGAAAGAGGTACTTATCAAAACAGTTGTACAAGCTCTTCCACAGTATGCAATGTCTATTTTCAAGATACCGATCTCTATTTGTAAATCAATAGATAAAATAATTGCGTGCTTTTGGTGGAAACAAACTGTTGATCGAAAAGAAATTCATTGGAAGAGTTGTGAATCTTTGAGAACAAGGAAGGACACCGGAGGATTGGGGTTCAGAGATTTAGTGTCTTTCAATAAGGCTATGTTGGGGAGACAAGCGTGGAGACTTGTTCAGGATCTGAATTCCCTATGGACAAAAGTTGTTAAAGGTATTTATTACCCACAAAGAGAGTTTTGGCGTGCTGGTAAGGGTAGTCGCCCCTCATGGGGATGGCAAAGTCTGCTGATAGGAAGGGAAGCAATTGAATCGGAGACGAGATGGCTGGTGGGTGATGGTAAACAGATTAGAATTAGGGAAGATGTGTGGCTACCTGGAGGTCGGATCAGAGGAGGTGCAAACCTAAATGAACCAACGACTGTCGCGGAATTGATTGTACCTGAAGAAAAAGAATGGGATGTGGCGAAGCTAAAGGAAATGTTCGACGAGCAAGTTATCCACGAGATCCTTTCAATACCGCTCAGCTCACACTCATCAATGGACAGAATAGTGTGGACGGGCAATACTATGGGCTCCTATATGGTCAGAAATGGCTACAACAAAATATGCTCCCAGAAAAAACAGCTGAAAGAAAACCAACCATCATCGTCATATTAGCCACCCCGAGGTCTATGGACAACAATTTGGCAAACCCCACACTACCCAAAAGTGAAATTTTTCCTATGGAGCGTCTGTAATAATGCGTTGCCGACAAGAGAAAATCTCTACAGGAGGAAAATGTTACCTGATCCACTTTGTCCCATTTGCCACAAAGCCCTAGAAACTCTCGAGCATCTCCTCCTCTTATGTTCCTAGACGAAATAGATATGGTTAGATCCCCTCATACTATTGAATACAGCCATTGAGAAAGTCACAAGAATGGATAAATGGATCTCGGAGAACTTGTTTCACCAGAATGAGTGGAAATCAAACGCACTCCTTGCAGGTATTTTATGGTCGATATGGAAAGCAAGAAATGCATGGGTTTTCAGATCCAGTCGACTAAAACCACAACAAATCGTGGAGGACGCAAGCTATGATCTTGAACTCTACAGAAAATGGAGCCCCAATACCACAATGCAAAACCGAAAGAACGAGCAACTTGGGAGAGGGGAGGAGTGGATACCACCGATAAAAGGCGAGCTGAAATTGAACGCGGATGGGTCTTGGAGTTGCGCCTCAAAACAGGGCGCGGTTGCAGGGATTTACAGAGACCATCACAGGCGTCTTGTGGATGGATTCGACAAGAAAATCCTCACTCCATCTGCCCTTGTAGTAGAAACCCTAGCTCTAAAGGAAGGGCTGCACTTCGTGGAGAAGACACGCACGAGTGCCCTTCAGTTCAACGAACAGGGGAGACCAACTAAAGTATTTCCTGTTCAGATCGTCACAGACAACTCAACAGCAGCAGAAGCTATCCTGGGCTGGGCCGAAATACCTTGGGCTGTTCAATCGGTGGTGGCAGAGTGTAAACAAAAGTTGGGTTCATTAGCTGCAGTGTCCATGGGCTTCAATCCGCGAGAAACGAACCGGGCAGCGGATTGGATCGTGAAGGTGTGCCGCGATGATTCCCTTGCGCCGAACTGGTTGTCTTATCCACCTCACTGTCTTACGTCTATCTTGTGTTTGGGCTTGGTTAAAAGTCCTTGTTTTGTTCCCAGGACGTAATGAAAGAAACCTCTTTTGACCAAAAAAAAAAAAAAAAAAAAAAAGTCACTGAAATTATCTATCTGATTTGCCGGCCATTTGGTTTTAATTTTAGTCAATGTCAGTCTTATAAAAAAAATGTCCTTCTCTGGTGATTATATGATGCATTTGTCATGGACAAAGCCATTCACATGCAATGTAGTGCATCGTGGTAGAATTTTCTTATGTCCTGAAAGCCATCCTGGGATATCATCCTGTGCAGGGTAACAAAAGAATGCTGCTAGGATTAGCGATGGCAATAGCGACCCAAAATCAGTGCTCTTCCGACTAATCATTGGAGCCGCGCCAAATCATCTAGGGATGGGTTGATCACGTGATCATCATGCTTTAAGCATGTCGCTTTTTGATAGATATCTGCGAAACAATAATTAAGTGCTTAGGTCTTTCTAAGTGTTTTAAGTGATTGGGGAAATGAAAGAGATGACTGATGGGTATATTTTTCTTTTTGTTCAGTGTTTTGGGAATCCTTTGTGGAGAGTTTGTCAACAAATTAAACTATTTAAGATCAATTGATTAGGTTGAATTAAATTTCAATCAGCCATAGATTAAAAATTAAGAGTTCACGCCTTCTTGTCGACTAATGATTCTAAGAAATTAGGCTGCAAGCCATCCATCTTGAGTACCATCCATTATTAAAGATCATTATACACTAATCTTCCTTGATTATTCTAACTATTCTGTCATTAAGAAAACAGAGCAATTCTGAAATTTTGTAAATCAAAATCCATCCAAGATTTGGATTGACCGAATCGACTCTCAGATGAATCTCCGGGGCTATCATAAAATTTGGTGCCTTTGCTTAGACGTGTTGGCCTGTCCCATTTCGTGTTCGCAAAGAGCCCTTCACCTTCCTCAATCCTCAGTACCAAAGCTCCTACATCAGTTCATGACGTTCATCGCTTATATCTTTAAATACATCCCTATTTTGGATCGTCTTCTTCTCACGATAACTGTTTTCCACATGCGCATATAGGCCTAATTGATACTTCACTGAACCTATCTTTATGAAAAGAGTGTATTCCGACCATCAGATTGCATAAGAACTTTGCATTGCCAGAAATATTTGGAAAATGGGAAGAAGGAACTTCATCCGCCACATCTGTCGGACAACATTGCCTGAATTAGATGTAAAAATAAGTAAAAATCGTTGGTAGCATTATGGAGTGGCTATAGCGGCAGAAGCAATGAGAGGGAACTTCTTGTGAATGGTTAGACCAGTGGACTCGGTCATGTCCAGCTGCCCCACGCCATCAGGCAATCTCCAATCGAACTTGTGCAAGAGATTGGCCAAAACAAGCTCATCCACAACAATGGAGAATGCGATTCCCGGACAGCCTCTCCGCCCTGCTCCGAATGGAATGAGCTCAAAGTCATGTCCCTTGAAATTGATGGATGAGTTCAAGAACCTCTCCGGACGGAACTCGTCTGGCGAGTCCCACAGCGAAGGGTCTCTCCCGATGGCCCAAGCATTGACAATCACTCGCGTCCTTGCCGCGACGTCATAGCCCATCACTTTGGTGTCTTGGGTTGACTCTCGGGGGATTAGTAGTGGGATCGGAGGATGTGATCGGAGGGTTTCCTTGATCACGGCCTTCAAGTAGCACATTTGGTCCAGGTCTTCCTCGGTTATGCTCGACTTGTGACCGGCAATCCTTCTGACCTCGGCTTGTGCTTGTCGCATTGCATTTGGATGTCTGAGAAGCTCGGTCATTGCCCACTCTAGGGCAGTGTATGTAGTGTCTGTTCCCGCTGCAAATGCATCCTGCAATTATAACAATGTAGTCGGCATGACTATCGTACGCCTGCTCGAAAGTATTCTTGCCTGATGATTAACCTTGTTGCCAACATTGGGGGACTAACATTAAGATGAAATTACAATTGGCCCATCAATCCAAAGTGCCCAAAATAGTGCTCCTTGACCAAAAGGAGAAAGCTCAATCAGAGAAGGAGAGTGCTAGGATCTAGACTATACAATACTCTGTTCATTTTAGTCTGTCTCTACCTACATGATCAGTACCATCACGTAGCAATCTAGAGTGATTCCACGTTATTACATAGGCTAATTAAAGTGCAACTTTTGCCAAAAACTTGAGTGCAAATTGCTAAAATGACATCGACTGACATTGCATGCTCACAACTGAAAGAGGTATTAAACCGTCCGTTTGGGCTTAACTCCCCCCAAAAAAATCTAAATTTTAGGTCAAATCTCAATTCTGCCCAAACTTATTTAAGTTAAAAAAAAAAAATCATAGATTTTCACTATACTCCCAAATTCACTCCCACAACACTCTCACTTTTGCACGGAATAACAGTAGCCTCCTGATATTGATAATTTGGAAGAACTTGGTGGCTATTTTTGGATGCGAGAGCAGATTTAAAACTAGAAAGAAAAATATAATTTTTATTAAGAAAAATGTATGGATAAAATCAGAATTGGAGTTAAAAGTTTGGAGTTTTTAAGGGAATTAAGCATCATCTTTTTGCAAGAGATGTGTGCTAAACTAACAAATTGAAAAACATGCCGAGACAAAAGTCTATAATGGACAGGGTGATCTGAAACACTAGAAGAGATCGTGGCCACATATCGATGGTTCATATAGCTCCGCGCACCGTAGAATGATTCTAGGAATAATGATTAGCCAAATAAACAAAAAGGGCCGTGCAAGAACTTGCGTACCAAGATGAGAGCTTTGATGGTAATTTTATCAATGGAAAAACCGACGGAGCTATCCTTCTGGATAGAAAGCAAGATATCCACAAAATCTTCTTTGCCTTCTTGTACGTCGACGCCGCCCTCGCAGTTCATCCTCTTCTCAACATGCTCTTCCACAACTTCATCCAAGAAACCATCAAGCTCTTTAGCCACCTTGTCCAGCCGCTCATCCAAACCGCTCACTCGATCCACCCAAGCAAGCCAAGGAATATAATCCCCGAAGCTGAGAGCTCCCAACAACTCCACAAATTCCATGAGTATCGCCTTGAACCTCTTCCCACCATACTTCCTCCCCAAAGCCACCCTGCACACCACGTCGTTGGTTAGCGCTGCGAACCTCTCGCCCAAATTCACGGTTGTCGGCGATGCGGAAGAAAGCAAGCCCTCGATGTCGGCGATCAGATTGGCCACCTCTTCCTCCCGGACCGGGCGAAACGACTGGACCCTCTTGTTGCTCAGGAGTTGCAATACGAAGACGCTCTTCATCTGCCTCCAGTACTCGCCGTATGGCGCCATCGACACGTCCTTGTAGTCGTACACAAGCTTTTCAAAGATCTTCGACTTTGGCCGGTTGGCAAAGATGAGGTCGTGGGTCTTCATGATCTCGCGGGCGGCATCCGCTGACGAGACCACAAGCACCGGCACACGGCCGAGTCGGAGGAGCATGAGAGGGCCATGTTTACGGGACAAGTTTGCAAGTGAGGAGTGAAGGCGCGAGCCGATCTGGTGGAGGTTTCCGAGGATGGGAAGCCTTGGTGGCGAAGGTGGTGGGTGGTGGTGTTTTTGGGTGGTGGAAGGTGAAAGCAACCATTTGAAGAGGAGCAAGATGCAGAAGGTAAATGGTATTAAAAGGGGATAAAGATATTGCCTGAGAAGTGCACTTGACATCATTTTCTTCTATCAGAACCCCAGATACAACTTGCTTCCTCCTGCGTCTGGTTCTTTTTATAGTGAGTAGGAGCAGGCGTTGAGGAACCTTTACACGCTATCCATCCAAAACGAAAGTCACGAGATGTCATTCAAGAATGCATTAGTGTCGAAATGGGATGTGCGGTAAAATGGAATACCAGTCCAACTTCTTCGCTTGCACCATACATTGGCCTCATTTGGACACGGGAACTGAGTTGCTCCGAATCAAACATGTACGTGCGGCTAAGGGTGAGTACTGAAACTGAACCGAATTAGAGCAAATCGACCGGTTCTGGACCGGTTCTGGACAGCTCCCCATTCCTAAAACTTGGAACCGGTGACTGTTGGTCCGGTCTCTTGTTCTAGGTGTAAACCAAATCATGTGGACTACCTAGACTGGCTCCATATTTTTTTATTAACAAGTTAATGATACTTGATTATACTTTATCACATCTTTAATGTCTTTCTATCAAGATTTTTATTGATTAAATATCCAAAATATCAAAGAGTAAGAGTTTAGACTATGTAACTACACTCGAGGGGAATATGGTAAAAAAGAAGAAGAAGATATCACCATTGGTTCTTGACTAGATGGGATTGGTTGGTCCGATTTTAAAACAAAATGGGCCAACTATCATTCCACGAATTCAGAATTGACCCTTCAAATTCGACCTTTGATTTTAAGATGGGGATTAAATCATTTTGAATTTGACCACTTGTACATAAGATAAAGTTTGGGACCACTAAGCCTTCCAAAGAAAACGATGTTTCGTGATGGACGTGGGTGGCCCATTGCCAATCAATTACCTGCGAGATTTCAACTATATCTTCAATGATTAATTTTCTTTTCCGTCACCATTAATCTGATCGACCTGATTCGTTTCATATCTCCGTCAAATCAATGTGAAATCGATGACAGAGTTTGTATGGTCCAGCCGCCCCATCGGCCGCCGGAATAGACACGACATCTGCATTTTGTAGTCCTCTTGTCACGTGGGGTCTTCTTCAAGGTGGACAGTTTGTGTGAACTGAACCTATTCTTTTCTATGTATGGACGATCCTCTGGCTTTCAGAAGAATAAAAAAGAAAATTTTCATCACACACGTTGATAAAATTTTACTGGTTTTTTTTTTTTTTTGTATTTTTGGGTAATTTATGGATAATAAATAAATACCTTTAAAATAGTCAACTCTTTTTCACAGTTACTATTCATGAGTAACTATTTATAAGGTCAAACCCAAATTAAAGTTATAGGGACACTGCCTCTACATAATTGATAGGGAATATGAACTACACCCCGATAGTATGACATCAATGACACGTCTTTGCGCTAGGGTTGACTTGAGTCGAAGAAATGACATGAATCGGCACATATTTAGTACATATGAAGCTTTCGTCTTGTTAAATAAAAAATACAATGTTTTAAAAAAGCACGAGTTGACGCATGGTTAGTGTCATAGTCCACCGGACCCTCTCCAATCATAAATGCTAGAAAATATAACTCTAACAGAGAATTAGGATGCATGAACACGGGTTGACAGGCTTAGTCTATACCTGGGTCGGTCGGAGAAATATAAGGTCGTGGGTCTTCATGATGTCAAGTGCACAATCAGCGGATGATACGACGAGGACGGGCGAGCTCCTGAAGGGGCCACAGCGCCTCGATAGGGCTTGGGGCGAGCAGTGAGGATAATCGCCGAGCTGGTGGAGGTTCTCGATGATTAGGAGCTTCAACAGTGACAGCGAGGGAGTGAAGGAGAGTAGCGGTGAGGCATTGAAGCTCGACATCACCGGTGGCGACGGTGGTTTTCCACTGTTTCTGCGTCCCAAGTGATTTTAGGGTTGTGAAGACGAGGGGTGAAGGAAAAAGATAGCGAACATGTGAATTTATATTGTTCGTGCTGTTGTGGAGCTCCACGTGAATTCTCCTATGTAGAATACCAGGATATTTCCTGTCTTGTTCACTTGCCATAAAAATGAATTGACTCGTTCCCCTCCGGTAATTTTGAATGACCATCTCTAACTAAGGATAAATAAATATTTACTATTCTTTTGCCTTGTGATCACAATACATGACCAACAACGATTTTCTTCCGAATTGAGACAAATATATTAATATTATTATCATTATTGGTAGATCGATATTGTAATCATCGTCTTAATATCTAATTTCTTTTGTGACCGTCTGTAGGCTTAACTTTACAATAGTACCTCTTTGCAAAAATTGTCTTTTTGCCCGATGTGTAAGGAATGATATGTGGGGTTCATTAAATTTTAATTGATTGATTGAAAGCAAGTCGACTAAAAGGAGTTGAACGCGCAAAGATGCACGCATCCATTTTCACAGAACTTACAAAAATATCAACATCATCGACCGTGACTCTGCCTCGAAATGGAATTATCACTCGCTGATGACATTGCTAGTTTCGTCTAAAGAAACAAAAATCAGCCAGAAAAAGGAGTCTCCGTATTTCATTTGTCCAAGAACGAAATGGACAGAAAACCTAATACAAATTTGTTTGATCTGATCTGCAAGAGCGACGCGAAGGGTGAACCAAGAAGATGTCGTGCTCCTCTTGCGACCCCGCCTCATTTTGATTAGTGGTTTATGGGTCAGTGTCATCATAGATTGGAAACGGAACGAGACAAGTCGAATTGTATTTGGCTTTTAAGTTGGTGTCGCCTTCATGTCATCTCGGATTCAAGTTTCCCTCTTTTAGTAGATTCCGTGTTCTGATTTGTTTGTAGAAAAGTCAATTGTATTTTCACAGTTTAGTAAACAAAAATCGTTCAAAGCTGAACTTTTATTGGTTTATCCTTAATGGGGATTTGATTAAATATCTTAGAGAAGGTTTCTCGAGATGATCATCACGGATGTGAATCAAACATTGCCATTACAGTTGGTTTGGCAGAGTAGAGACCGTGATGGGTCACGGCTGGTGCTTTGGTATAGAAGCTGTTCCGAGTTGGTGATGATGGTTGGTCCTTGCATTGCACAGCTACCATACAGAGCAACGAAGAAGAGATAAAAACTAATAAATAAATAAGTAGTTCAAAAAATATTAAAGTATTAACTGTTGCGATAGGGCGAGCGATCGAACAAAATATAGACGGAAAAAGAAAAATAAATCGGACACCGGATTTACGTGGTTACTCGTAAAGCACCTACGTCCACGGGGAAAGAAAGAAAGAAATTTTACTATAGATGAAGCCGATACTGAAGATTACACACTCGGCTGATCACTCAAAAACTCTTTCGGTATTTCCCAAACCCCAATTTAATCCGGCGTTATCGTGACAAAATTATCACACAAGCTCAAAACAAACGCTGAAAAAAAAAACTCATTTTTTTTTATCGCACTTCAGCTCGAAGACATGGGGCTCCTCATTTTCTCTCGTACGGGTGCAGCAGCAACACCCCAAAAAAAAAAAAAAAAGACCTCCTTTGCGGCTTCGTAGGGTTTATTTAGACTTCGGCCTGTACGTGTAGCAGCCAAGAAGCGAAAACCCTCGGCGTCCCATATATATGTGTGTGTGCCCAAGGTCAAAAGTTTGACCTTGGGCCCCACTTTCCTTTTGATTCTTCACGTGCAGGGCTTCTCCCTTGGGCGGCATCTTCCTAAAAGGAAAAGAAGAACTTCAATTATTTCTATACAACCACTGGGGGTTCGCGCCCGGCCACCCTTCCAATGGAAGGGGAGGTGAGGTCAAATCCCCACCTCCTTATGGACGGATAAGTAGGGACGCGTAAGTTTCGAGTGGGCCATGATTTCCCACACCCCGCAAAGAAAAGCAAGACAAGCCTCTGGAGTGAGTGTAGAGTAGAATGGTAGAGACCGACAAAAAAAAAAATTATTTCTATACGTGTGCCCTGACTTGGGCCCACCACGTTCTATTTGTCTTCTTCACGCGTGTGGACTTCATCTACACGCGTTCGGATTCCCCAAGCAATTGAAGAAAACTTTGCATCAATTTATCTTATGTTTCAAAATTCAGTAATTCGCTTCGGGCTTAAACTCGTGACATATTTTAACATTAACAAAAATTGTTCACGTCAACTACGATCGTGCCACGTACGACAGTCGCAGCTAACGTCCATGTCAGCAATTATTAAACAAAATTGATTTGATGAAGTGAATTAGCACAAATACAAAAATTTTATCACTCAATTGACCAAAAAAATAAATTATGACCGAATTGACACAATTGTGATCAATTTAAGACTTTTTTAGTAATTCTCCCAAATTTAAAGAGAAACGGAATTTCTTACTTTGATATATCTATCACTTTTCAATTATGTATGGACTGACAATTTGTAATTGAAAAAAGAAAAACAAAGAGAGCCATTATCCATCATCAATTCTTGCATTTAATTAAAAAAACATTACAAATCAATCGCAAATTGGTACAAAACCGTTACTAAACTATTATAAAACATTTCGAAACCATTATAGATTAATGATGGTTGAAAATCATTACAAATTGATTACAGTAAAAAATCATTACACAAACATTCGCCACGATTTTACAACAATACATATAAGGTAATGACGATGGTCTTAACTAGGGAATGGAGTGGCAACAGCAAGGAGATGAACTTTCCTGTGGATGGTAAGACCAGTGCATTCGGTCATGTCCAAATCCTCCGCTTTCAGACCCTCGGGCAGTGCCCAATCGAACTTGTTCACCAGATTTGCCAAGACAAGTTCGTTGGTCGCCATCGCGAATGACGTACCGGGGCAACCCCTCCTCCCAGCACCGAAAGGAATCAGCTCGAAATCCTGTCCCTTGAAGTCCACCGAGCTGTTCAAGAATCTCTCCGGCTTGAACTTGTCCGGCTCGTCCCACGTGCTGGGGTCCCTCCCGATGGTCCACGCATTCAAGATCACCATAGTCCCCGCTGCGATGTCGTAGCCTTGGATTTTGACGTCCCGGGTCGACAGTCGTGGGACGAGGAGCGGGATCGGAGGGTGTAGGCGGAGAGTCTCTTTGAGGACTGCTCGCAAGTAATGCATTTTCTCCAAGTCCGCATGGGTTATGTTAGGCTTGCCGTTGGCGATTTTGCGAACCTCAGTTTGGAGAATGTTCACGGCACGAGGGTGCCTTAAGAGCTCGGTCATTGCCCACTCCAGGACAGTGTACGTTGTATCAGTTCCACCAGCAAATACATCCTGCACAAGCACAAGGGTACTTGATAATCAATCGTCATGGATAACTAATGATGCTTATCGCTTCATTCAGTTATGACTCATAAATACTCTTTCAAACACGAGTCACAACTGAATGAAGGGATATATATAGAGAGAGAGACTTATAAATTTTACTATGACTTAAAAAATTAATATCTAAAATTGTGAGATATTTCCAAATTAACAATAACTTATCATATAAAATTGTAATTTGTACTTTAGAATTCTCTTAATTAAGTCATCAACTCAGTTACCCGACTAATTAGTGTTATATGATTTGTAGAGTAGAAACATGAACATCATCCATAATTAAGTTAAACTAAATGTAAGTATAGTTTATATTTGTGATTCATTTATAAACAATTGGTTGGAGAAAATTTTCTTCAAAAAGTACAGTGGACAATATTGTTGTTGGGGTTTATTCTAAGTTGGTTGTGGAAAAAATTAGTGATCAATTTATAAATATGAGAGAAAACTTCATATCAATTTATAGATACGAGAGAAAGCTTCATTCTTTAAATTTTTGGGATGAAATAGCCTCAAGACCATCCAATAATTATCTTGAAAGAAAAAAAAAAATTGATTGCATGAGATCGTTGGTGGAGAAAAGAGGGAGCTTACCAAGACGAGTGCTTTGATGCTATCCGCACCAAAAGCAAAACCAACAGTTTTGTCCTTCTCAATGTCCAGCAAAACGTCCACAAAGTCTCTCCTATCTTCACCTCCGCCACCGATGCTCTTCTCCTCCATCTTCCTCCGATGCTCCTCCACCACCTCATCGAGGAACTGGTCGAACTCCCTCGCGACCCGCTCCACTTTTGCGTCTAGACCAGTTAGCTTGTTGATCCACCCAAGGCTCGGAATGAAGTCCCCAACGTTGAAAATGCCCAGCAACCCCATCATATCCGCTAACAGTCCCTTGAACTTCTTGCCCTGCATGCCTTCGCTGTACTTCCTCCCCAGAGCCGTCCGGCATATGATGTCGTTCGTCAACGACGCAAACAAGTCGCTAAGGTCCACCGCGCGATGCTGCTTGATCTTGTCCATCAACAGAGAGATCTCCTCTTCTCGGACCGTCTGAAACGAGTGTACCCTCTTGTTGCTCAGCAGCTGGAGGACGCAGATGCTCCTCATTTGCCTCCAGTACTCGCCATACGGCGCCAGAGACATGTCCTTGCGGTGGTACAAAAGCCTCTCCGACAGGGTTGACCTGAGTCGAAGAAATGAAATGAATCGGCACAAGGTCAATGTCCATATCTGTAGTCCACCGGGACCTTCTCCATCATAAATGCCAGAAAATATAACTCTTAACAGAGAATTAAGATGCATGAACATGGGTTGACAGGCTTAGCCTATACCTGGGTCGGTCGGAGAAAATGAGGTCGTGGGTCTTCAAGATGTCCCGTGCACAGTCGGCGGAAGATACGACGAGGACGGGCGCGCTTCCGAAGTGGAGCATCATCAAGGGGCCATAGCGTCTCGACAGGGCTTGGAGGAGCGGTGAGGGTAATCACTGAGCTGGTGGAGGTTCCCGATGATAGGGAGCTTCGGCGGTGATGGCGGAAGGTGAAGGTTAGTAGCAGCGGCAGAGGAGAAGAGGAAGCGGAGGCATTTGAGGGTGAGGAAGGTGATGAAGAGGACGAGTGTGATTGAGGCCACCGAGGGTGTGAAGGAGAGTAGCGGTGACACGTTGAAGCTGAACATTGCCGGTGGCGACGGTGTCTTTTCGTTGTTTCTGCGTCTCGAGC
This sequence comes from Eucalyptus pumila, assembly GCA_016097595.1. Lineage (NCBI taxonomy): Eukaryota > Viridiplantae > Streptophyta > Magnoliopsida > Myrtales > Myrtaceae > Eucalyptus > Eucalyptus pumila. Next base: position 1,485,289 of record CM027847.1, read on the forward strand.
GAATGCCTATCTTTTAGGGGTTGTGAAGACGAGGGGTGGAGGGACTGGGAGCGAACATGTGGATTTATATTGCTCGTGCGACTGTGGAACTCCACCTGAGTTTTCATATGCAGAATATCAGGAAACTGCTCATCTTGTTCACTTGTCACGAAAGAGAATTGACTCGTTCGCCTCCGATAATTTTGAATGAACAGCCATCATAAAGATAAACAGATATTTGCTATTATTTTGCCTTGATCACTATATATGACCAACAACGTTTTCTTCCGGATGCGACAATTTTATTGATATTGTTATCATCATTGGTAGATCGATTTTGTAATCCTCGAAATATTTATTTTTTTGGGCCAACTTATCCACCTTTGACAAAACCTCTTATCTTTCTGACCAATGAGTAAGTTATTATAGTTTGAAAGCAAGTATACTAAAAGGAATTGAACGCGTAAACGTCTACGTGTCCATTTTCACATAACTTACTTATATCCCTCAAGATCATTGACAGCAAGTCCACTTAGAAATGGAATTATTATTTGTTGACAATAAGTGATCAGCTAGAAGCAAGAGCGGGCAAGCTCAATCCTGCCGGCCACTAGTGAGGGCGAGCCTCGCTAGCCCCTAGCAAGACTTGACCTCACCATGGCTAGCAAGGTCAAGGCTCGACCTCTCCTCTAGCCAGTCATTTGTTGAGGCTAGAGGGAGGAAAACAAGAAAAAAAGAAAAAATGTTAAAATCAAAAAAATATTTTAATATTATTAAAAAGTGTGCATGTTAACGCTGGTTGCACTACATAGGACAGCTAGCATTCACGTCAACGATATCCGGTCAAAATTGGCTATAGTGACTAAATTAATATAAATACAAAAGATTTATAATTAAATTGGTATAATTACAATAAATTTAGGATTATTTTTTTATAATTTTCCCCTTATTGGTCATCTTGTCAATAGGAAACAAAAATTAGCCAGAAAAAGGAGGAGTCAGAATTCATTTGCCCACGAACGAAAGTTCGTTCAGAAACCGAATACAAATAAACTTTATTTTGCCTCATATTGCGACCCCACTTCATATTGATTATGGAGTTTATGAGTCGTGTCATTATAGTTTAGGAAATGGATCAAGAAATGTCAAATTGTATTAATTTTTAAGTTGATATATTATTAAAAATATGTCTCGAGTAAATCGGACTAATGAGAATACGTGAACTCGACCACCTGCGAGTCAACACAGTACATGCGAATTGATCATCCGAGATTGTCGGAAGAAGATTGCATGTGGATTTCATCTGTGAGCCACAAGCGTGAGCCGCATGTGTGAACAGGCTAATTATGTGTGGCTTCCTTCTGTTTCTTCTACTCATCTCTACCGGTTGAACTTTTGAATTGGGAAATCACATGGAGGAAAGTGAACGGTGGCCCACTTCCTTTCTTGTCTCTGCCAAAGCCATCATTATTGACTTTTCTTTTCTTTTTTTTGACAAGCATCATTATTGACTTTGAGAGAGAAAGAAAAAGAAGAGGAAAGAAGTTCCTATATTTATCCATACACATGCATCCATGCTCATAAATTATGGTGGGCTTCTTTGTCCAAGAAAGAAGGTCCTGTGTTTGTCCATGCACATGCATCCATGCCCATAAATTATTGTGGGCTTCTTTGTCTTTCCTTATCAGAAGAAGACTTTCAGCATGTTGCAATAAATGATGGAGACTCTTTTTGTATTATAAAATAGAGAGACGTTTTGACATAGAAGAGCATGCCAAGTTATTTCGGTGGCCAAGAGAGAGAGCTCTAAGATTGTAGAAGAGTGTAGAGAGTTCTCTTGGGTGAGGGATTTTCTCGTTGTAATTATATTCGAGTGTTTTAGCCAATTAAATTTTTGTGAGTAGAATTTGTTTAATTTATTAAGTGAGGTTTTACTATGAATTATAATGGGCTAAACATTGTGCGACTTATTTGGGTGTAATTTGGGGTTGTAAAATACTGAAAGTGTGTTTAAGTGCTCGAGTGATTGTAAATTCCAGTGTATCGCTTGTTTCTATAGTGGAATTCCGTATTACTCTCCCCATGGACATAGGTTACAATATTTAGACCAAACCACGTAAATCCGGTGTCCGATTCATTTTTCTTCATTCCGACTATTTTTTCCGATTCGCTGGTCTATATTCTGCAACAGATATTGCCTTCATGTCATATTGGATTGGAGTTTCTCTCTCTTTGTAAATTCTTTGTGTTCGAATCTTGTTAGAAGTTCATTTGTACGTTCAAAATTTAATGAACAAGATTCAATTAAAGCTGCAATTTTTATTCGTTTGCCCTAAATGGGGATCCGTTTTTTATTAAATATCTCAAAGAAGGTTTCTCAAGATGATCAACATGGTTGTCGGTCAAAATTTATGGTTACAATCGGTTTGACAAGATAAAGATCTTGGATCATGACGAGTGTTCTGATATTGATGAAATAAAACTAAAATTGTCATATCTCTCTCTTTCATCTCCACAATAACACCACACAATATCTTTTCTCCGTTTGTAGCCAACAATGTGAAGTTCGGAAAATTAAAACATACACTGTCGATATATAGAAAACTTCTCGCAGACGGTTTAATCCACCCTTAATTTGAGGATTTAAGCTACCCAATCCCTCACTAAGCATCAAATCCAAGGTGGATTAGACCGCGTGATTAGATATTATCTTTCCTTTCTTGTAGTCTTTGCCGCGTTGGTGTGAGATTTTGTCACCAAGTACTTGTTTTTCGGCGTCTGATCCCTCTCCAAATCTCGGGATTATCGCAATCGCAGGGTCTGCAGGTCTGCAACGTTCACATACTGCTCAAGTACCCTGCTCCCCCCCCCCGGTGGACAAGGAAGCAAGGACAAAAAGGCTCGACTTGGACTCGATCTTGCCTCTTCCACTCTCTGCTTAATCAGTCAAACATGGGGTTCCCCAAACATCCTTAAAAATTAACGCGCGTTATTGAATAATTAAAGTTGCAAGAGGACAAAATTAGGGTTTAACCTCTCTGTCTCGTAGTTCTTGCGGACAGATTGACCTGCCATCGGCTGCGTTTGGTTGAGTTTTGGGGAATGCATCATTTCCCCCAAAATTTTTTGGCTCAAGGTGTATTTGTTCAAAGCGTCGCAATCTTTTTTTTCCCCTTGTCACCATTACTGTTGCATGGTCATCGCGTACTCTTTCTACATGTCAATTAACCGTGCAAAGAAAATGAAAGAATAAATTGTAGTTCCAATTTTATAGGAGAGGTTGAGAAGGCGTACATAGTACACATTTAAGTAATTATTATTCTGTAAGACCATAATAAAAACGAAATTTTTGTTTTCCTTCTAAACAAAAATGATATTGATATTTTTTCCCGGAGCATGATTAGTTTCTAACATCACTTCCGGCTCTAGGCCCTTTACTAGTCAGTCCCAGTAAACCCCCAAGACAACGTATTTTTTTTTAAAAAAAACGAGCCCTCGGTAATGTGACATAGAGATTCCTTTACAAATCACCAACTAGCTCAAATCAAATGATGCAATCCCATATATATGAAGCAACATGAAGGGTTAAGTTCAACGTTTATTGCTGGATTTTAGAGATCACTTGCATCAGATACTTAAGAGAAATTCGTGCTTCAATGTGGTCGAATGATATATGATTGGACTAACTTGCGTGTAAAATATCAAATGAATCAAGTTTCAAGCAAGTTGGGGTCTTCCAGAGGAAGTCGTGTTCAAAATACTAGAAGGTGGTCGGCAAATCAGAGAGTGGGTCTTTTAATTTTTCTGCGTTCTCGTCGAGTCCAATGCACACTGCACTTTATCTCCAGAGTCGAGAGTCAATGTTCTTATTTATGTTTTGGCATGGGGATTGTTAGCATTGTCCTGACTCCTGGGTAATAAAAATGTTAGAAATCACGGGATTTGTCTATGCTTGGAGAGTCATCCCAAGTTGAATCTATATAAATCCCTTTTTAAGGTTTTGAGGGCAAAGTGTGTATCTTAATGAATTTTTAAGATTGAGATCTTAGATTAAATATCACGAAAGAACTTTGTGTCTCTTTGATGGATTCGATTGAATCGTGGATCCTATCGCATGTATCTTAAGGTGGATTTTCTTTGGTAATATTCATGTTGTCGTACTTGTGTTACATTCTAAATTGCCGACTCTTTTTAGATCACTATCGTAAAGAAGAAACAGAAGTACGTGGAAAGGAAAGAGAAATTGGGAACATCGTTTGGGATGGCTCAGTAAGCATTTGTAACAACGACACGGTCAACACCATAATGCACTTTGACGTGGCTTGCGCATTGTTGAAACATGTACTGCAAGAAATTCTAAAGGGTACGCGTGAATAAGTGCCCCCACCTCTAATTGAACATTACAAAATGGTCTTGAGATTAGGCCTTCAAGGGGCCGGCAGAGTGAGAATCAAACGACTGGCCTAAAAGAAACCGAAGGTGGCCGGCTCAATTTGTATGCTTAATTCAAGATTTTAGAGCTAGGTCATGAGAGTACAAGTCTTTGTGAAACTCTTTTTATTCCGACATAGATGACTTGCAGTTGACCGGATTGAACATGTGGAATTAGTTCGGTGATCGGAAGGTGACTTGGAATGTATGGTCGTAACTGCAAAACGGTCAAGAAAGGAAAAAAGTAAGTCGATAATAAGTTAGATACCATTGAGACTATATCAAGCGACCGTCCCTAAAGTCTAAAAATTTCTTAATTACAAAGTTATGATAAGCGTGGTCATCTAAATGCATAAATTTGCATTTTCGTCGTTTAGTGACGAGGAACGGAGTACAGCAGAAGATACGAGTTATCCATTCTTGACTTCACGTCTACGCAAGATGGCTTCACTCTTATCTAATGGAAGTAACTAAATTTTTATGACTATATTTGTTTAATAAAAAAAAATTATTTATGATACATTTTCCTAAAATTTATCACTCGTCTCGCTTACAAAACGGAATGAACAAAGAATATTCTAATTGTCCGTGAAAATATTAGACATAAATTATTACCGGTAATGAAAATATTTGTCATTGACTACTTATTTCTAATAACACAAACGATCATTTATAATAAAAAAAATTATTTTTTACGAAATAAATGGAGATCAACTGTGACCTTCATGCACGTGCCTTTGAACAAAGGGTTGGATCATAATTTTTATTGGTGTGCCTTTCCACGAATCTGCAAGTCCTTTCGTCATATATGATTGGCCAATTCGTTATAAATATATTGGATTTATTTAGTGGGAGAAGATGGTGACCTTGATGGACTTTACTTCTGATTAGTCTTGGGAATTTCTGACAAATCGTACCAAGTAATTAGCAAGCATGAAGTCTATAGCATCAAGCTTGTTATACCAACTGAACAAATATTACATTGACAACTACATTCCATAGGTGTTTGTACATGTCATATCCTTCTATGATTAGGGTTTATAAGGAGCCAACTAATACTTGGAAATTACGAGAAACTTGAGCTCGCCTAATTGCTTCTAACTATTACAGAATTCTTTAGCACTCATGTTGTGAACTATACGTGTAAAATTTTCTCCAAAGTCACTTGTATCTTATGTTTTCGTGGATCTTGAGGACCGATTGACCTCCCATGATCCCAATCTTTTCCCCCTTTCAACGTTGCCGTTAGATGGTGTTAACTCCTACCTTTTGGTGACCTCCTTGCGTCATTCATTGCTTAGGAGATGACCTCGACCCTTAAACTAAGTATGCATTTGTATATTAAGAGCACTTTCATTTAGTAGGATTAATCCCATGTAAATTGCATGTTAAGATGCATGTGTAAGTGAGTTGTGTTGAAAAAAAAAATTCATATCGAAAAATTAACATAATGTAGAGTAGTTAATATATCATAGTTGGCTCATAACTCGTTAGCTTAAACTTTTGAGTAAAGGTAGGTTCAACTAAATATATTGATGAGGTCGGACTTAGGCCCTCTCTTGGTGATCTCCCCAAGTGAAGGTGTCGGATTTCTACTTCTCGCCCCTAACAAATGGTATCAAAACCAATTGTTGGGCCCTTCGACCTAAGCCCGACATGTGAGGGGTAGATTGTTGAGGTTTATCCCACATCCGTTGGAGAAGAAGCAAACGGTTAGTTTACACCTCTTGAGCTAGTTTTTGGGATGAGAGAAACCCAAGACCAAAAGCCTAGGTTACTGTGGCATTCCAAAATTCAAAGTCAAGTTATAAGGTGTGTTAAAGCCTCTAATTAGGTAATGAGATTACCTATGGTTTATGCTTTAGCCATTAGTCTCTTTTTAAGATTAGGTGATTTGTGCTTATGTTCATGAGATTTTAAATATTGTAGATTAATAATGATAATCTATGCTTGGCCATGCACCTTATGAATTAAATTCCTATAAATAAAATGTCACAAGACTTTGGCCATGTGGAATTTAAAATTTAAAATTTATAGAAGAAATTATGAAAAGGGGAAAATTTAATTTTTATTTAGGTTGGGCCTTAGGCCCATTGGCCTAAGCTTTAGTGGGCCAAGCTAGTCAGCCCAATTAGGCCCACGAAAGGGGGCTTTCGACCGGCCCAAGAGGAGGCCCAAGAGTGGCCGGCCCAAGCCCAAAAGCCCAAGCCCAAAAGCCAATTATGAAGACAAGTGGCAAGAGGTCTTCATGCATTGGCTTAGAGAGGGATGGCATGCATTGGCCATTGGTGAGGCAACCTAATCATTGCAAATGATTAGGAAATGGGGGAATAAAAGGGAAGAGGAGAGAGAGAGGTGGCTGGTTAGCCATTCGGCCAAGAGAGAGAGAGATTGTGCGAGAGAGGGAGAGTGAGGCCGAGAGGGAGGAGAAGCCGAGAGGAAGGAGTCGCCGTCCGTCCGCCGTGAGCCGCCGTGTTCGCCGCCGTGTGCCGTCGTCCGTTCGGTCTAGAGGCAAGTTGGGAATCCACTTCCTACTCTTGCACCAATGTTTTGTATGTATGGTCGGAATCTAGGATTATTTTGAGGCATGGGAGTGAAGCTATGTGTTTTGTTCTTGGTTGCATGCTGTTTTCGTATAAAACCGTCCGAGTCAGAACTTTGTGAGAGCTTGCATGCATGCTTAGAGTCTGATTTTGACTTCGATCTCTTCATGAAAGTTGTAGCCAACATCTTAAAATACAACATACTCAAATTTGGTGTAAAATTATAGAGATTTGAGGGGTTAAACTCTCATCCTACGGAAATGCTAGATCTGGAATGTTTTCGCATAAACTGTTTGAGTCAGAAACTTGTGAGAGCTTGCATGCATGTTTAGAGTTCGATTTTGACTTGGATCTCTTCATTAAAGTTGTAGCTAACATCTTAAAATACAACATACTAAAATTTGGTGGAAAATTATGGAGGTTTAAGGGGTTAAAATCTCACCCTACGGTGACCTCAGATCTGGAACGATTTCACTGACCTTTTGATGGATTTGTGGTTGCATGTTGATTTGTGCTAAGAATCTCTCTTCTATTTCTTCATGAAAGTTGTAGGGGACATCTTAAACTACAACATCAAATTTTAAGCAAAATAAACAATTATAACCTAGTAAATTGACTAAATCTTGAAGACGGAAATTCTGGAGACGTGGTACAGGACACCCGAGACTTCATGGACCTAAATGACGACTATACTCTGGCTGTTTGACTTAGATCCCTTCATGAAACTTGTAGAGAACATCGTGATGTAAAACATATCCAAATTTCAGATGAAATGAAGAATTATAGGTAGGTGAAAACTCAGTATTTCGGAGAAGCATGCACTGTACGATTCGGTGTTAGATCCAGAAGCTTCGTGTGACTACAGAAAGTAATCTAAAAAGAATCTGACTTAGAAGTCTTAATAAAAAATGTACTTTAGTGTCTTGGCTATAACTCAGTAAAATTTCGTAATTTTTTGAGGTCGTATGGATATTTTAATCAAATTATTTTTGAAGCTGTGCATTCTGATTTCATCCGAAAATTACATGCTGTTTTGTGTGAACTGTGGATTTGTGTGGAATTCTATTTGGCCATGTATTTTGCATGAAATCGTTATCCTATTGTCTTGATTATCACTTGCCTTAATTTTTATAATTTTTGAGAATTATATGGATATTAAATTTAGTATTTTTGAAAATGGCGCAAGCTGGAAATTTAAATAATTGTAAAAAGGGCGTGATAAATGGATTATTTTAATTGGCATAAATCCCAAAAATTTTATTGTACCATGTAGCATGTATGATGAGGTCTTGATGTATGCATGACAATAAATTGAGATGCATGTATGAATTCCATGCTGAATAATGACTTTGTTTGCCATCACATCATATGCCATGTTAAGTTGAGACATAAATTGGTAACCATGAATAAAAGAGATAAATGAGGAGACTGTTGTGGCGGATGATAATGCCCTAGGAGTGTCAGGATGCCCGGGATGGGGGGTGCCGGAAGCCGGATTGTATTGAGAGACAAGGTCGGATGGCCCTGGGAGTTTCAGGATGCCCGGAAAGTTGGGGGTGCCGGAAGCCTTGGAGGTTTGTGCCCAGGGGGATGCCTCGCGATGCCAGTTGGGATGCGGGATGCCCGGCTAGGGAGTGTAAATGCCGGAAGCCTCGGAGGTCTTTGCCCGAGGGGATGCCTCGTGATGCCAGTTGGGATGCGAGATGCCCGGAATGTGGGGGGCCGGATGCCCGGTGGCCTGGAATGGCTGAATGCCGGAGGTTTTTCTCGTGACGCCAGAATGAGGGGCGAGTGTACAATATGAGATGAAATTGGTGATCCGAGGAAGGGTGATGTGGTGATCGAATGGAAAGTTAAAAAGTGGAAAATTGAACCATGCATGATATGATATGACATGATGATGATGATCACCTATGGCATGATGATATGCATGATACGATGATGATGTGCACATATGATATGACACGACATGATGATGATGATGATATGCACATATGACATGATATGATGATGATGATGATGATGATGATGTGCACATATGATATGATACGACATGATGATGATGATGATATGCATATATGACATGATATGATGATGATGATGATGATGATGATATGCATATATGATATGATATGATGATGTCATGATGACGATGATACGAGTATGACATGATGGTATGCATGTATGTGTAATGATTGTGATGACGATGCATGATAGTATATGCATGGCTTCAAGGTAAGTAATGCTTGGAATGCATGTATGATTTGTATGATGCTTTGAGTGGCTATTGGATTCCTTTACCTGCTGAGTGGTTGTACTCACCTCTTTTGGGGACCAACATTTCAGATTAGCAGCATGCCGCTCCCTGCCGTCACGCGGGGTGTGTTTTACGATCTACCATCCGATGTCGAGGTCGAGTGCGAGGAGTTTGGTTGTCCCTCTGTTCCTGGATTGACGTATATTCGAGTGCGCTGTTTAGTCATGTACGACGTAGGCCTGGCTGGGGGCCCGGTTGTCTAGGAGTTCATCTCCGTCCATATTCGTCGCGATGGGGTGATGCGAGGGATGTTGCCGCCGCCACCGCCTGATGCACCGGGTTGGGTGTGAGGGCCCGTGCGTGACGAGTAGGAGCTGGATTTTTGGGGATAGTTAGCCGACACTGATGATGGGGATTGTTGCACGTGAGTTGTAGCGGGTTGAGGGTTCTTTTTGGGGTTTTAGGCCGAACATGGCTGAGTCCTGGCTTTTCCTTTTGATGTATCGACCTAAAGAAATCCCATCTTGAAAATATATGTAAATAAAGTGTCGTGGCTTGTCTATTAATCATGGTGATTAGTGGTGTGTATTTGTATCATGGTTGGTAGGGGGAGAGATGGTGATGTTTTATTTTGCTTCCGCTAATGAGTTGCGCTGGGACTGTTTTAAAAAAAAAAAAATGTGTGTATGAATTACGACGCTTCTTCTAGAGAGAGGTAGTAAGGTGTAACGTTGGTGCCTGTGGCGACTTCCAAAGGGTTCGGGGTGTCACAGTTACCAACAAGTCTGTACCTAATAGTCACTCGGAAAGGGTTGTTGTGGCCTCCAACCTAAGCTTGATGTGTGAGGGAGAGATTGTTGGGGTTATTAGAGCTTCCATGATTGCAGTTTCCGGGTAGGTGGACATTACCGTGTAGCAACGTGGGCCCGTAGTAATGAAATTGGGCTAGAAGGATACTTGAATTAAGGGATAGCAAACTTAACACTGAAACCCACATGTGAGGGGAAAATTGTTAGAATGCACGTGTAAGTGATTGTGTTAGAAAAATCCAACATCGGAGAATTAATGTGCTACATAGTAGTTAATATATCCAAGTTGGCTCATAACTTATTGGCCTAAGTTTTTGAGCAAATGTTGATCCAACTAGATATATTGATGATGTCACGCCACGGGAATGAGGCAACTGCTTCATCGGGATTAATTTGCGAAGACAAAGATAGATGAAAAATTAGGAGGCCTCACGGTGGTGAAGGTAGACACCATGTAAGATTGATTTTGTAATGTTTTAGGCCAGTAGAAATACGGCAGAAGTGCAAAACTTGGGACGGCAGCACTTAAGTGCCAAAAGTTAAGAAAGGTACACATAAGTGTCACTTTTGTTGAAAATTGAGACATTTGCGTGCCAAATCCGACGAAGACTCCTGGAAATCCTACGTGGCATTTTTTTTTTAATAATATAATTCACTTATGTGACTCGCCGAAGAGCCAAGTTGGCATAGAAGAGCCAAAATGACGCCGTTCTACCTCTTATTTGAATTTTAATATAAATATTAATGAAATTATATTTCAAACTTAAAAAAAAAAAAAAAAAAAAGTTATGGAAGGCATTGGGCGAGGGCTATGCAAGCCCGAGGGCCGGCAACAGTGGGGAAGCGACGGTGAGGGCTTGCACTACCCTTGCCCAACGCCTTCTCCAACCTCTTCTTCTTCCTCCTTTTTTAAAAATAATTTAGTTGTAAAATTAATTTAATTAATATTTATATTAAAATTCAAACCCGAGGCAAATCAACGTCGTCTTTGGCTTATCTAGATACATCAGCATGCAAAATGATGTATTTTTTAACTTATGTAGCCACGTCATGTCTCATTGGAAAAACGTCACATCAGCATTTTGGTTGGACTTTCTCACTGTTGGTACTTAACTGATCGATTTTGTTTCAATTTTTGCACTTAAATGTGTTGGAGAAATCTTCTTGAAGTGTTTTGAAGTTGACAAAACGTTTCTATCAGTCTAGTTTGAAGGCTTGCAGACTCTGTTATTTAAAGTCTGAAGACTTCCGGACAGCCAGACTCAAAACTCAAAGTCTATCATCATTGACAGTCTCTAATCCATTGAAGAAAGGTTATCCAGAACTGGATGTTTCGTTAAGGATTTAACCTTATCATCTGGAGATGATCTCATGGCTGGAGAAGACGTAACAGAATCCTTTGATTGATCAAGATTGATTCAATGATTCGATTATTGTCTAAATATTATTGGAAGGTTCTACTTTATGGAAACCAAGATCCTGATTGTATGGGCGAACAGGATTGATGGGCTATCAACACGTTCCTTTAATAGCTCGAACAATCTTCCTAATTGATTCCGTCCAACGGGTAGATTGGAGGAATTCCTTTGGTAAGTGCCAACGGGTATGATGGCATAAAGGAGTATATAAGGAAGACGTTCTTAGTTGTTCGAGAAGTGCGCGATAGAAGAATTCCAAAGTCTGAAGCTCCTTTTTGTTTAGACAATTCCTTTGAGCGAATATTTGTATACAAAAGAGAGTCTATATTTGTGAGAAACCTTGAGGAGGTGTGGTAGAACATCTACACTGTGGAATCAAGGCAAAGCTGTGCTGTAACTTCTCTTTTGATCATAGTGAAATCCAGCCAGTAAGCTGTCAGTGCGGAAGAATGGACGTAGGCTTGGAATAAGCCGAACCACTATAAATCCTGTGTTCAATTTTATCTTCCTTACTTTCTCTATCTCGATCGTATTTCATTTTGTTAATCAAGAGAGAATTTTCTTTCTATCATATGCTAAGAATTGCTTCCGTATTTCGATAAATTGTTTGTGCACCTATTCACCCCCCCTCTAGGTGTTTATACTAGCTATCTCAATTGATATCAGAGCTCGTGTACTCACTTTATTTGAAGTGTTTTACTTCAGAGTTAAAGATCCATGGCTAGTATGCTAGCACCAGGGCTGATGGAAGGGCAAAGCAATACCAGACCACCCTACTTTGATGGAAAGGATTACAACATCTGGAAAAACAAGATGAAAGCTTTCCTACGATCAAAGGATCCTCTGGAATGGGACGTTGTAGAAAAAGGAATTACTCCTAAAGCTGCATCAGTCTCTGAAAGAGGGAAAGAAACTGTTGAGACCAGCGGAATGACTCAAGAAGAGATAAACAAGAGACAAACACTTGATGCAAAAGCAATTTACTCTTTATATTGTGCTTTGTCACCAACTGAATATAATAGAATATCTTCTTGTGTTACAGCAAAAGAAGTCTGGGACAGATTGCATATCACTTATGAAGGAACAGATCGAGTGAAGGAAACCAGAATTAACATTCTTCTCGGTCAATATGAAGCCTTCAAAATGAAACCAAGAGAATCTATAACTGACATGTTTAGTCGTTTTACAGATATTGTGAATGGTCTTGAAAATCAAGGACAAAAAATTTTTGATCCCATGAAGGTAAACAAGCTACTGCGTGGACTCTCCAAGGATTGGAATCACATAAAGACTTCGATAAGAGAGACGCAAAGAATTATGCCACTATCTATCGATGAGCTGATTGGAACTCTTCAGTCTTATGAAGTGGAACGGATCAATGAAGATGAAGATCCAAAAGGTAAGAAATCCATTGCATTAAAATCAAATGATGATTCTGATGATACAGATTCTGAAGATGATATGGATGATAAGGAGCTTGCTCTCATAATAAGAAGATTCAGAAAACTGAATAGAAAAGGAAGAAGGTTCAACTCAAAGAAACAAAGCTTTCAAAGACAGCAGACCAAGTCTGTTGATGATGAGGAACCAAATAAAGATGTAGTCTCGCTTTGAATGCAAGAAAAAGGGACACATCGACCTAACCGTCCTCTTTCAAGAAGAAGAGAGGAAAAGCTGAAAAATTTCGAAAAGCTCTCAAAGCCGAAACCGGAGTGATACAGAGTGTGAAGAAAGTGATAATGAATATGCCAATCTATGTCGATGGCACAATCGACTCGACTGGATCGACTCAGACGGTGAATTTGAGGCAAGTAATTTTAAAATTCCTGTCAAAGTCTCTAAATACATTGATGAACCGTGTTTTAGTCTTAAGACTTCTCTCAAAAGAATTTCCGAACTGAAAAAGGAAAACTCAGCTCTAAAACAAAAGGAAAATGTTTTAGTAGAAAGAGTTAAAAGTCTAGACTTGACTGTTTCCACTCTTAAAGAAAATGAAGATAATCTTTTAAAAGAAAATGCTCTTTTAAAAACAGACTTATCAAATATTTCAAAGAAATTTTCAATAGGGTCTCGAGAAACTTGAAAAAATTCTTTCAGTTCAAAGACCTTACTTCAATAAGTCCGGGTCTAGGTATGTCGGCGGAAACAATTCCCTTGATTGATTTTCCTAAAGTAAAAGAAAGAATTAAGAAAAGACCCTCGAAAGAGGCTTACAAAAATCATTTCAAGAAAGTTTTTGTAAAACCTGTAGGTAGAAATGCTCTCAGATGTTCAAAGTGCAATAGTCCGGATCACTTTGAAAAAGAGTGTCCTATGGGATGGAAATCTGTTAAGAAAGTATGGGCTAATACTGTTTATCTTACTAACACCAAAGGACCCAAGAAAATTTGGGTACCAAAGAAAGCTTGAGACTTTATCTTAAATGCAGGTCTCCGTCAAGAAACAGGTAAAGTGGTATCTTGACAGTGGATGCTCAAGACACATGACAGGAGACTCAAATTGTTTTATAAAGCTTGCTCAAGTAAATGGTGGAAAAGTTTCATTTGGAGGAAACAGCAAAGGAAGTATTGTGGGATTTGGAACTGTGAAAATTGGAAGTCTCAAAATAAGTAATGTTTCCTTAGTGGAAGGACTCAATTACAATCTTCTCAGCATTAGTCAATTGTGTGATACTGGTTTCAAGATCTTCTTTCAAGAAGGAACATGTTCTGGAATCAGTAAAGACTCTACTCAGTCTTTCATGGGTCGAAGACATGGAAATATCTATCTTCTGGATGTGAAACCAAATGAATCACAATGTCTTATCTCAATTCAAGACGAAGCAAGCCTATGGCACAAAAAGCTTGGTCATGTCAACATGAAACAATTAGCCAAAATCTCATCAAAGCAGCTAGTTCGAGGACTACCCAAATTGCCATACCAAAAGACTGATCCATGCACTCCATGTATTCTGGGAAAACAGGTAAGAAATTCATTTAAGCCATTAAATCATGTCTCTACTAATCATGTATTACAGTTGCTGCATATGGATCTCTTCGGACCAACCAGAACACAGAGTATTGGGGGTAAGAAATATTGTCTAGTAATTGTTGATGATTACTCCCGTTTTACTTGGGTATATTTTCTTGCAAGTAAGTCCGAAACCTTTTCGTATTTTGAAAAATTTGCTAAAAAGGTTCAAAATGAAAAAGGATGTGTTATCTCTAGTATAAGAACAGATCACGGAGGTGAATTTGAAAATCAAGATTTTACAAAGTTCGTGATGAATCGCTTTAAGCATGTGTTCTCCTCTCCATATACTCCCCAAGCAAAATGGAGTTGTGGAAAGAAAGAATAGATCTCTTCAAGAAATGGCTAGAACTCTTTTAATTGAAAGTAAGATTTCTTCACGATTTTGGGGGTCAAATTTGTTTCAACAGCTTGCTATATCATCAATAGAGTCTTCTTAAGACCTATTCTTTGAAGAAAACCCCTTATGAGTTATTCAAAGATAAGAAGCCTATTGTTTCATACTTTCATGTATTTGGTTGCAAATGCTTTATATTGAAAAATGCTAAAGATCGAGTTGGTAAGTTTGAAGAAAGATCAGTTGAAGGTATCTTCCTTGGATATTCTACATCAAGCAAAGCCTACAGAGTCTATAACAAGAAGAGCCGTCTGTGGAGGAGTCAATGAATGTCAAATTTCAAGACTCAACGCAAGATGAATCAAGTCGACTCATCAAGAAGAGTCTCGAACCCGCTCCGAGACTCTCCAAAGTCTACAACTCAAGAAGCATCTCAGACTCTGGAAAACCAGCATCAGGTTGTTCATGAAGATCTAAATAAAGAAAGAGATCATCAACCAGATACATCAACAAGTAACTGGAAGCATAAGTCCAATCATCCCAAAGATCTTATAATCGGCGAAATTAATGAAGGAATTCACACCAGATCAAAAAGGCGAGAAGAGTCTAGTGCTGTGGCTCTCGTTTCTGAAATTGAACCAAAGAGCATAGAAGAAGCTTTATCGATGAAAGCTGGATTGAAGCTATGCAAGAAGAGCTCGAGCAGTTCAACATTAATAATGTCTCGGGAATTGACATCCAAACCAAAAGGTAAAACCGTGATTGGAGCTAAATGGGTGTTCGTAAACAAGATGAATGAGAAAGGAAAAGTCGTACGAAACAAAGCAAGACTCGTGGCCAAGGGATATATGCAAGAAGAAGGAATAGACTATGATGAGACTTACGCTCCAGTAGCAAGGTTAGAAGCTATTCGACTATTACTTGCATTTGCTTGTTATAAGAATTTCGGGTTATTCCAAATGGATGTCAAAAGCGCCTTCCTAAATGGATTTATCCATGAGGAAGTTTATGTGGAACAACCACCAGGGTTTGAAGACCCAAAGAAGCCGACTCGAGTCTTCGACCGAAAAGGCTTTGTATGGTTTAAAGCAAGCACCTCGGGCTTGGTACGACCATTAAGTAAGTTCTTAATACAAAATGGTTTTGTAAAAGGTAAAGTAGATACGACTTTATTTATCAAAAAGGAAAACAAAAGTTTCTTGCTTGTTCCAATATATGTGGATGATATTATTTTTGGATCCTTTAATGAAAGTCTCAGTGCAAGAAATTTTCTAAGTCTATGCGGGATGAGTTTGAAATGAGTATGATGGGAGAGTTAACATTCTTTCTTGGTCTTCAAGTAAAACAATTGAAGGAAGGAACTTTTATTTATCAAGAAAAATATGTTAATGATCTTGTCAAAAGGTTTGGACTGGAAAAGTGCAAAAAGACCGACATACCAATGTCAAGTTCTTTAAAGATAGACAAAGATGAAGAAGGGAAGAAAGTTGATCAAAAGCTGTACAGGAGCATTATTGGATCACTTCTTTATCTTACTACTTCTAGACCTGACATTTTGTTGAGTGTTTGCATCTGTGCTAGGTTTCAATCAGACCCTAGAGAATCTCATCTCAGTGCTGCGAAACGCATAATTAAATACGTTGCTTCATCATCAAGCATCGGTCTTTGGTATCCTAAGAAGGGAGACTTTAATCTCTTGGGGTATTCAAACGCAGATCTGGCTGGTTGCAGAGTTGATAGAAAGAGCACTTCGGGAACTTGTCAGTTGCTTGGAAGCAGAACAGTGTCTTGGTTTTCAAGGAAACAAAGCACTGTATCACTTTCAACAACAGAAGCAGAGTATGTAGCTCTTGGAAGCTGCTGTTCGCAAATTCTATGGATAAAACAACAAATGAGAGACTTTGAAATTGAAGACTCATGCACGGAGATTAATTGCGACAACACCAGTGCTATCAACCTTACCAAAAATCCAATTCTCCATTCAAGAGCAAAGCATATAGAGATTCGACATCACTTTATTAGAGACCATGTTCAAAATGGAGATATTTCAATTCAATTTGTTGACTCAAAGAATCAACTCGGCGGATATATTCACAAAGCCTTTGGAGAAAAATCAATTTGAATCTATCCGTTCCAGACTCAACATTTTGAGGTATGAGGATATCAAAGTCTAAAGACTTTCAGACTCGACTTACAAGACTTTATCCGAAAGACAGTCTTGGCACGACCGTCGATCTATAAGTCTTTTCTCTCTAATCTTATCTTGAAAATGTACGATCGTCAGACTGTGTTTTAATTGTTGTTATATTTAATCGACGTAAATATTGCATCGTTTCATTTTCAAAAAGGAAGTTATTTTAAAAAGGCAATTTTTATTTCCTTTGTGACGGTTCATTTATTTCTCTTTTTAACCGATCGTGCACTATCAATTCCTCTTCACTTCACTCTTGAAAACCCTAGAAAGCATCGATCCTCCATTCCCGTTTGTATTCTTTGTTTAAATCTTCAAAAAGTTGTCATCTTTCCTGGGAAAGTCAAGCAAGGAATCTTCCAAAAACTGAGAAAGATGTCATCTTCAAGAAAATTTTCGAGAATCGCAATCAGGGGACCACGACGAATGAGTGAGGGGCCTACGCACTTCGATCTTACTGAGGAAGAAGTGAATCCAGAACAGCAAGCGAGCCTACAACATTCTCAGCAGCGTCATTCTCAACCATCTAGTCCTCAAGGCGTTGATTATCAACAACAGGAAGGAATCATCGAGGATGCAGATCCCGTAAGAGTTCAAAAGCCTGCTTTTATTTACAAGCTATATCGTGCCTTAAAAGGAACTCGTACTCCTTTGAAGTATGTTGATGACTTTCTTAAAAGCAAAGGATATGGGAATGAATATATTTTTCTGCGGAAAATGGAAAGTTTGGGAATTGCTCGTAAAGGGGTGGTTGAGGAAACCCTTGCGAATATCCCATGTGATCCTCGTGACTGGGGAACGAATCCTGTAGATGGAAATGATGATGACAATTTGTACAGCCTATTTCAACCGAAAATGGGTATTGCGGCTGAAATTCAAGGAAAAATGGGAGATTTGTTCAGATCAAAGGAACAAAAGGATCTGTACTCGAAATTGCTGAAGCGTGGGGTAATAAACCCTAGAAGTGTGGATTTTGATTTTCTGGATGCTGTGAAGGTAAACTTGAGGGAAAAGTTCAATCATCTTCATCTTGAAAAGTTTTGTTGTGACAATACAGAGGCTTATGCTGAATTAATCGCATATTTCTATTCAAATCTTAGCTTTTTGGATGCGAATAGATTCTCCTTCAGCGTTAAAGACCAAGATTATGTTGTGGATATGAATAAGTGGCAGATGTATTAGGAGTTGAAAGAGGAAAATATCAACCGATCAAAGTTTCCATTGCTCGAGCCACACTTGAACCGGTGAAGGACGGGGAGAACGAGATGAGAAGATCACCTATTTAAGGATGAGTGCATTCAACATCTTGCTTCACAAAATTGTGATTAATTGCCTCCGACCAAAATCAACCTCCAAGACTGATGTTTCAAGTTCAGAGGCCAAGCTGATGTATGCCATTCTCTCTGGAAAAAGGTTTTCTCTCCCTCACACTGTTATGTTTCACATGTATAGAGCAATGATGAAGGACAGAGGTCAACTCCCTTACCCAAGCCTTGTTACAAAGTTATTCGGACATCTCGAATATTCAGCCTCCACAAATCTTTTGTGCTCGACCATGCGATCATATGGTGGTAGGACTGAAAATGGTGACCAAAATGCGTCTCGAAGGAACCGAGCAAGGAATTGGAGAAATTCAAGGAGAAGACTCCTGGCAAATCTCATCATCTCTCTTCTGCTGCTAAAAGAAAAGGGAAGGAGCCCATGGCTGCTCCCTCCAAGAGAAGAAGAGCTCTCCTCATTGAGGATGAAGATGATGACGAAGAGATCACCATCTCTGCAATGGCTTTGAAGAATTTAAGTCTTCCTGTTCCACAGAAAGAATCGGAACAAATGACGAAAGAAGCAGAGGAGAAGGAAGAAGAAGAAAGAGAAGCTGAAAAAGAAGCAGAGGAAGAAAGACCGAAGAAGAAAGAAGAGAAGAAGGAGAACCCGAGGAAATCTCTTCTCCACCGTAGGCATGGAAACAGGGGGAGATCGGGAGAAAGGAGTGAAGTCTTCACATCCCGATGCAAGTGAAGGAGTCGCCGCTCACCCGAGCACCCAGAGGATGTTTATGCATCTCAATTCCCGGAGGAAGGTCATGAAGCTTCATCGCCAAACCCGCAAGATTATGCCGATCTACCATCGTCTGCATTTACTCCATCAGATCGAGCCGAAGCAAGTACTCAGACTGATAATGGAGCAGATTTTCGCAGAATCATGGATATTCTCTTGGAGATGAGAGGTCAAATTTATGCCTTGGGATGCGAAGTTCAAAGATTGAAGAATGAAAGTCAAGCTTCTTCCTGTTCATTGAATGATAAGATGCAAGCCCTCTCCGTTCGAATCGGGACAATGCCAAGAGTGAGGAGATTGCACATTTGAAGGAAGACTTTAAAAGGCTGGAAGGCATCGTTCGTCTATGGAAGATTTCCAGCTTGTCCGCGTTCCCAAGCAATCTTGACTTCATCTCATCCTTTTTAATGATGACAAAAAGGGGGAGAGATGCAAGATTTGATCAAACTTTCAATCATTAAAACTGTGTTGGATTGTTTGTTATTTTGTTGTTTAAACTCGTTTGACTTTGTTTTGTGTCCGGATGAGAACCGAACTAGACTTGGACTTGATCGCTTCTATTAACAAGTATTGATATCTTATGGATGGCTTTATACTAGACTAATCTATTTTCTGTGGTTGCAGATTCTAGTGTTATTCGTTTAGCCATTTATCTCTATAAGATATGCATATGTGTTTGAGAAATGTTTTGCAGGTCAAAGTTATCCAAATCTGCAGAAAAATTTTGTCACCATCAAAAAGGGGGAGAATGTTGGAGAAATCTTCTTGAAGTGTTTTGAAGTTGACAAAACGTTTCTATCAGTCTAGTTTGAAGGCTTGCAAACTCTGTTATTTAAAGTCGAAGACTTCCGGACAGCCGACTCAAGACTCAAAGTCTATCCTCATTGACAGTCTCTAATCCGTTGAAGAAAGGTTATCCAGAACTGGATGTTTCGTTAAGGATTTAACCTTATCATCTGGAGATGATCTCGTGGTTGGAGAAGACATAACAGAATCCTTTGATTGATCAAGATTGATTCAATGATTCGATTATTGTCTAAATATTATTGGAAGGTTCTACTTTATGGAAACCAAGATCCTGATTGTATGGGCGAACAGGATTGATGGGTTATCAACACGTTCCTTTAATAGCTCGAACAATCTTCCTAATTGATTCCGTCCAACGGGTAGATTGGAGGAATTCCTTTGGTAAGTGCCAACGGGTATGATGGCATAAAGGAGTATATAAGGAAGACGTTCTTAGTTGTTCGAGAAGTGCGCGATAGAAGAATTCCAAAGTCGAAGCTCCTTTTTGTTTAGACAATTCCTTTGAGCGAATATTTGTATACAAAAGAGAGTCTATATTTGTGAGAAACCTTGAGGAGGTGTGGTAGAACATCTACACTGTGGAATCAAGGCAAAGCTGTGCTGTAACTTCTCTTTTGATCATAGTGAAATCCAGCCAAGAGGGTCGTCGGTGCGGAAGAGTGGACGTAGGCTTGGAATAAGCCGAACCACTATAAATCCTGTGTTCAATTTTCTCTTCCTTACTTTCTCTACCTTGATCGTATTTCATTTTGTTAATCAAGAGAGAATTTTCTTTCTATCATATGCTAAGAATTGCTTCCGTATTTCGATAAATTGTTTGTGCACCTATTCACCCCCCTCTAGGTGTTTATACTAGCTATCTCAAAATGTACCTTTCCTAACTTTTGGCACTACAGATGTCCACATCTCATTTAAGGCCTAACACATCTTCATCCACGAGATTTGGATCAATGGGGTAAATTTTCTTCTCTACTAATTCATTATTCTTATTTTGTTCTTTTCTTTACTTCATTTGTTTTATGCGTAATCAATATCGTTGGTCTTAATTTTAGGTCATCGGAGAGTCCTTCTAAAGCAATTTGATTTTGGTGAAAGAACTGAGAAGCCAACAATGATTTTGCTATTAATGACAAAGCCAACGTCTCTAGTGTTTTTTCATCTTTTAAATTTCATAGATCTATATAATGATATTAACGATTTCTTTTTAGTAGGTGATAATATTTTTTACTTATAATAATTTATATTTGTATCTAATTTATTTTTCATCATATTCATGAAAATTGATTGTATGAGCCCCTTAGAATTTTATCTCTCAGTTTAAGCTTACAATTAAAAAAAAAACATAAAAATAAAAAGAAAAAAAATTGGGTGAAATGAAACCGGTTGAACCGGTTTCATCACAAATGAGCGATCATTAGTTGACTATCACTCCATCACTAGATGGAGGACGGTCAGCTAAGCTGCACTCTTTTTTCATTTTAGTCATTGTCGGTCTTAAGAAAAATGTCCTTCTCTTGTGATTATATGATGCATTTGTCATAGGCAAAGCAAAGCCATTCAAATGCAAGGTGGTGGTGTCCCGTGGTCGAATTTTTAATTTCCTGAAAGCCGTCCAAGGATATCATCCTGTGCAGGGTGACAAAAGAATGCATCTAGGATTAGTGATGCTAATAGCGACGCAAAAATCAGTGCTCTTCTGACGCATGGGGCGGCTCCAATCATCGAGGGATGGGGTTGATCACGAGATCATCATTCTTTAAGCATGTCACTCTTTGATAGATATCCGTGAAAAAATAATTAGGTGCTTAGGTCTTATTTAAGTGTTTTAAGTGATTGGGGAAATCAAATTGATGACTGATGGGGCTGTTTACTTTTTGTTTAGTGTTTTGGGAATCCTTTGTGGAGAGTTTGTCAACAAATTGAACTCTCTAAGATCCACTGGTTAGGTTGAGTTAAGTTTCAATCCTACAGAACAAAAATTAAGAGTTCATGCCTTCTTGTCGACTAATGGTTCCAGGAATCTTAAGTACCCTTATGCAGAAGAAACTAAAGTATAAAAAAAGGGAACAAAATGAAAAGATTGAAATTTGGAATTTTGTTTGGGATGTTTTAGTGAGCATTTGTCGGGACCCAAAATGACGGGGGCAACACAAGCATACAATTTCACGTCTCTCCCACATTGCTATTGATATATTATGCGAGAAAGCGATTTCAAATGGTACGCGTGATCCAGTGCCCCCACATCAACTTTAACTTTATAAAATGTTTATGAAATTTGTCATTTGCTCTTTCAATGCGAGAATTACTCGTATTGTAAGGTCAACGATATAGGTAAGTCACTACGCGACAATAAAATAGCCGGCCTAAAAGAAACCTAAGGTTGCGCGCTTGATTTGTACACTCAGATTCGAGCTTTAAAAGTTCGGTCATGAGATTATTGACTCTTTCAGAAACTCTTGATGCCGATATGAATGACTCGCCTTATTGGATCGAACACGTGGAAACTCGAAATGTACATACGTGATGCTAGACAGGCAAATTCAAAAAGAAAGAGTTATTAGTGCCATGGTCTTATACATTGAATGATCGATTAACCGTGCCTAAAGTATAAACATTTCTTAATAACAGTATATATATATGTGGTCATGCATATGTATAGGTACGTATTTTCTGCAAATCTATTAGTTAATGACTAATAATGTGCAACAGACCAGACAAGAATATATTGTCCACAAAACCTTACATTGTTTTCTGAATCATCATACCACGATTATATTTATCACATGATTTTTCTCGTGATGAATTGACACGTACCACGGCAAGAAACGTAACTACGATATCGACATTTACGTACCTTGCCATCGAGTCCTGATATGGTGCTGAGTCACCTCATCCATGGTGCTCCTGAATGCCACCAGTTGCAAAGGACAAACTTAGCATCTAACTCTCCGTCCGATTTCGTGGGTTTTTTGGCTTGGTTAACACGCCATCTTCGCAATCTTTTTACCCTTTTTACCCTGGATATTAGATGGTATTCAAATAAGTCCAGGTGCTATTCACAGTAATCATCTATCCATCTATCTTATCATCTGAAAATTTACTCTATATGCAAATAATTTCCCTGGGTAGATAAACTTAAGCGGTGAAGATTTATGTTATCACGCTCATGTTATCTTCCCAATCAAGTTTTGAGCAATTTGGAGTCTTGTAGAGGAAGTCATGTTCAAAGTACAAAAACTGCAACAGGGGAATCTGGTATTGACTCCTTTAGTTTTTCTGTGCTCTTGTTGGGTCCAATGCAATGTATTTTATTTCTATAGTCAAACTATTATTTATGTTTTGTGTGCAGAGCATTTAGCCTTGTCTTGGGAAATAAAAGGTCAGAAGTCCTGGGATTTGTTTATAGTTGGAGGGTTGCTCCAAGTTGCGACTATATAAATCTCTCTAAGGTTTAGAGTTGAGCACTTGAATTAGAGTATTGCCGAAAAACGCCGTATCTCTTTGATGGATTCAATTGAATGGTGAGTTATATGTACCATACCTTAAGGTGGATATCCTTAAGTGGTGAACATTTATCAAATCGCCGACCCTTAGCCAACCCTTTTGCGGTCGATATTATGCAGAAGAAATTAAAGTACAAAAAGAAGGCAACAAAATGAAAAGATTGAAATTTGGAATTCTGTTTGGATGTTTCAATAGGCATTTGTTGGGACCCAAAATGGCAGGGGCAACACAAGGGTACAATTTCTCCTCGCTCCCGCATTGCTATTGATATATTATGCAAGAAAGCGATTTGAATGGGACGCGTGGTCAAGTGCCCTCACATCAACTTCAACTTTATAAAATGGTCATGAGATTTGTCATTTGCTCTTTTAATGCAACAATTACTCGTATTGTAAGGCCAGTGATATAGGTAAGTCACCTCGCAAGATTAAAATGGCCAGCCTAAAAGAAACCTAAGGTCGCATGCTATTGAATATCAGAGTCGCACAACTCTGGTAACAGTCTCACAAGAGAAGCTCTTAAGGAAGGAGATTAATACACTACTTTACTTGCAGAAAAGTCTTTTCACTCTTCATTATTTGAAACGATTACAAGATTCGTTTATATGTAGGCTTAAAACACAACTCTTGACATTCTTTAGATATATGAAAAGGCATGTCTAAATAAATACTAGTAAAGACACTTTAATATGTGTGCCGAAACGGCTTTCGTTGGAAACTGAACAGCCTTTCGCTAAAACACGAAGAGTCACGAGAGATAGGCAATGATATCTTCAATACTCCCCCTCACCAACTACTCTCTCTAAGGATAGTCCTCACAACCATACCAAGCTGAGCTCAAAACTCTTCAAACTTTGCAGCTCCAAGACCTTTGGTGAAGATATCAGCAACTTGATCACTTGTCTTGATGTACTTCATCTTGATCTTGCCCTCCAATGCTTTCTCTCGCAGAAAGTGATAATGGACTTCCACATGCTTAGTCCCGGCATGGAAAACTGGATTCTCTGCTAAGCTTATAGTTGATAGATTATCACAATACAATATTGTCAAATAACCTATTGTCTGATGAAGATCATTCAATAACTGCACTAGCCACAGGCTCTCCTAAGCTACCATTGTTGCTGCTCTGTATTCAACTTCTGTTGTAGACAAAGACACAGTCGGCTATCTTTTACCACACTAGGACACAACTGCTGATCTAAGATTAAACGAGAATCTAGTAGTTGATCGTCATGTGTGTTGATCTCTAGCATAGTCAGCATCACAATGACCGACCAACTCACTTGATGATCCCTTCTTATACAAAAGCCCAAAATCAAAAGTCTTCTTTACATACCTCAGGATACGCTTGGCTGCATTAAAGTGAGGCTTCCTTGGCTTCTCCATGAATCGACTCACTACTCCCACTACAAAAGAGATGTTAGGCCAAGTTATGGTAATGTTAATTAGACTACCTACCAGTTGCCTATACATAGTCGAATCTTCTAACTCTCAACCTTCTTTAGCACATAGTTTTGTGTCCCCTTCCAACGGAATAGATATAGGTTTGCAATCAAGCATTTCGAATTTTTTCAAGAGATCTCGTGCATACTTTTGTTGACATATGAATAATCCTTCCTTTGTCCTATCAATCTCGAGCCCCAGAAAGTGTTTTAGTTCTCCAAGCTCCTTCATCTGAAACCGCACAGAGAAGTTGGCTTTAATTCGACATATCTCATCTTCATTATCTCCAGTAATGATGAGATTATCCACATAAACCAGCAAAGCTGCAACCTTTCCATCTTCTGCCTTCACGAACAGGCTTGAGTCTGGTAGAGCTACATTATAATCATTCTTCAACAAGAATTCTACAATTTTTCCATACCACACTCTCGGGGCTTGCTTCAAGCCATACAATGCTTTCTTTAGCTTGCAGACATATTCCGGATGAATTTTGCTCTTGAAGCCCTCCGATTGTTTTATGTATATCTCTCGCTCAAGTTCTCCATGCAAGAAAGCATTCTTCACATCCATTTGCCACACATTCTACGACTTGCTTGCTGCAAGTGCTAATAGAACTTGAACAATGGTAACCTTTGCCACCAGGCTAAAGGTCTCTTCATAATCAACCCCATATTTTTGCGAAAACCCTCGAACCACTAGATGTGCTTTATACCTCTCAATTGACCCGTCTGATCGAGTTTTAAGTTTATAAACCCATTTGCAAGAAATAGGACGTACCTCTTCAAGTTTTGGTACCAAGTCCCATGTCTCATTCTTCTTTAGTGCAAGGATTTCTTCTTCCATGGCCTTCCTCCATTCTGTACTCAAGGCTTCTTCATATGTCGAAGACTCGACGATGCCAACATCTTCAGTCAATGCTGCATTAGCATACTTGGGGTTCGGCTTCCTTTACCTCGTCAATCTCCGAAGTTGAGGCTTCTCCTCTTCAAGTTCTTCGACCTGACTTGGTCGAACTTCTTCTATCGACCTTGGATGTTTACTAGATGAACTTGTCGATCCTAGTGATTGTGCTTCAACATCTTTTTCAACAAGCTGATTCTCATCAAATTCTTTCAGCCTTTCTTCAACCTCTTTGTCAAAATGCTGTGAATTTGGCAATTCAACTGCTTGAGGTGACCACCAAGACGACATTTCGTCGAACGCCACATTCCTTGAAGTATAGCACCTCCCTATTGTAGGGTCACAGCACTTCCACCCCTTTCGATGATCATCATATCCCACGAATATGCAACGGAGTGCCTTCTTGTCGAATTTGTTGCAAAGATGATCAGGCACAAATGCATAACATACACATCCGAAAACTCTAAAGTGACTTACCATAGGCTTGCGATTCCATAGCTTATTGTATGGTAACATAAAACCAAGCCTTGCTTGTGGCAACCCGTTAGTCACGTAAGCCGCTGTCTTCATATATTCAGCCCAAAACCTTGATGGAACATTCTTCGCGTGCAACATGCTCTTGCATGTCTCAAATAGATGTCGATTCTTTCTTTCGGCAACACTGTTTTGCTGCGGTGTATACGGACAAGTATACTATCGACGTATCTTGTACTCTTGCAAATACTTCGTAAACTCGTAGGAAGTGTACTCTCCCCCATTATCGGTGCATAAGCAACAAATTTTTCTGCCTACTTCACTTTCAACCTTCTCCTTAAACACCTTAAATTTGATAAACGCCTCAGACTTTTCCTTCATGAAATCAATCCGGATGTACTAGGAGAAGTCGTTGATGAAAGTGATCATATACTTGAATCCGCTAATAGATTGTTGCTTCACCAAATCAAACACATCCGAGTGAACGAGCTCGAGAGGCATCTGAGCTTTGAACAACAATTCCTCATATGGAAGTTGATATGCCTTCTTATACTGGCACCTGGTACAAACCACATTTTCTCGCACTTCCAACTGGGGAAGACCCCTTAGCATGTTATTTTGCATCATCACCTTCAACTTGTGATAACTTACTTGCCTAAGCCGTGCATGCCATAAATTAGGTGTATCATTCATTCGGGTTTTGTTTACGTATGCCGTTTGAGTAGACATCACGTAAACGGACTCCAGCCGACGTCTTCCATGATTGGTCGACCGGTGGGCTTCAAACTTTGGTACACCTTAACATCTCGTGAACCAAACACCATATAATTACCCGAGTCTGTGAGCTAGGACACAGACACTAAATTCTTCTTCATTCTTGGCATGTGATACACACTTTTCAATTCAACTTGCTGTGAATTGAACCGAAGAGTTATCATCGTCTCACCGATATGAGTAATCAGCAACCTCAAGTCGTCTGCAGTAATAACAACACGTCCTCCAATATAATTACGCATGTTCGATAGTTTGCCTCGATCTCCAGTCATATGACTCGAACACCTTGAATCAACAATCTAGTCGTAATCATAATTAATCAACTTTTCACTTACAGAGATTAATGACATTACATCGTTTAACTCGACTGCGACTACGGAAGAGGCAGCGAACTCGTCTGACACCACTATTGCAACAGACGTTTGGAAATCCCATTCCTTATCTTCATCGAAATCATTCCTCTTCGATGATGCTGCGACATCTCCTTCAACTTTCTTCGCTCGACAATCTCTGGCAAAGTGGCCCTCATTGCCGCAGATGTAACATCGTCCACTACGTCTTTTGCCACCGCGTCATCTGACTCCCCTTGGTCGAAGGCTCAACTCTCTTGGACGCTTTTGCCATCCTTCACAAGCTGGTTGCTTTTGCCATTCGACATGGCTTTTCTTGGACTTGCCATCTTTATTGTTAGCACCAGTTTAACTTTGGCCCTTGAACCCTCTTTTATCACTAAAGAGGGCACTTTCTTCTTCCTTAATTGAAACCTTAGACATTTGACTATCAAAGTCTCTTGGTTAGCCAAAATATTCTCCAAATTAGTCAACGTCGGTTGAGTTGCCCATCCACGAGTAGCCGTAATAATACCGTTATACTCCGGCTTTAACC
Organism: Eucalyptus pumila; assembly: GCA_016097595.1. Lineage (NCBI taxonomy): Eukaryota > Viridiplantae > Streptophyta > Magnoliopsida > Myrtales > Myrtaceae > Eucalyptus > Eucalyptus pumila. The sequence goes on from CM027847.1 coordinate 1,513,104, forward strand.
CGTGAATAATAATTCTTCTCATTCTTGTTTCTGAGATGGCATTAGCGGGATCCAACTTTGAAATTTTGTCACAAATAGACTTAACTTTGGAGAAATACTGACTCACCGTCATATTTTGTTGTGACATCGACAGCAACTCGTTCTCCAGCCTTTGTAGCTTGGCATCATTCGACCTTGCAAATAATGCTGCCAAGTTATCCCACGCCTCCTTGGGAGTCTGCATGCTCTTAATGTGCAGCAATAAATCATCTTCGACAGTTACATCAAGAGTGTAAAGAGCCTTACCAGCTTTGATCTTCCATCTCCTCTATTCATCATCGTCTCTAGGTGCCGTGGTGTTACTGCCACCAACAATATCCCACAAATCTTGACCCAGCAAATAAAACTACATCTGGATACTCCAATTATTGTAATTGGAGTTGTTGAGCTTCTTGATGCCATTCGTCAAATTTGAAATATCCGCCATCTGACTTGAAATAATGCCCAGCACTACTCCAAGAAACCTTGATCCTCAACCAATCGATCACAGTCCCAGATTGTACATTGGCAGAACTTCGACATATTCTGGTCCTCAACCACCTGCGCACGAACAATGGTCTTTGACCACCGTCTTCACGAACTACACTCTGGAAGACTTGACTCACACTCACAGTCCCTGACAACCGTGCTCTCGGTCCTAGATAACCTTGCTCTGATACCAATTATTGAATATCAGAGTCACACGGCTCTGATAACACTCTGACTAGAGAGCTCTTAAGGAAGGAGATGAATACACTACTTTACTTGCAGAAAAGTCTTTTCACTCTTCATTATTTGAAATGATTACAAGATTCGTTTATATGTAGGCTTAAAACACGACTCTTGACATTCCTTAGATATATGAAAAGACATGTCTAAATAAATAGTAATAAAGACACTTTAATATGTGTGCCAAAACGGCTTTCGTTGGAAACTGAACAGCCTTTCGACCAAAACACGAAGAGTCACTAGAGATAGGCGGTGATATCTTCAATACACGCTTGATTTGTACACTCAAATTTGAGCTTTTAGAGTTATTGACAAGATTATTGACTCTTTCTGAAACTTTTGATACTGATATGAATGACTCGCCTTTTATTGGATTGAACATGTGGAAACTCGAAATGTACATAGGTGATGCCAGAAAGACAAAATCAAAAAGAAAGAATTATGAGTGTCATGGTCTTATATATTGAATGATCAATTTAACCGTGCCTAAAGTGTAAACATTTCTTAATAACAAAAATATATATAAGTGCTCATGCATATGCATAGGTATGCATTTTTCGCAAATCCATTAGTTAACTACTGATAATGTGCAACAGACCAGACAATAATATATTATCCCTGAACCTTACATCCTTTTTCCGAATCATCATACCACGATTATGTTTATCACATGATTTTTCTTGTGATGAATCGACATGTACCACGGCAAGAAATGCAACTGCGATATCGACATTTACGTGCTTTTCCATCGAGTCCTGAGATGGTGCTGAGTCACCTCATCCATAATGCTCCCGAACGTCACCAATGCCTCCGCATTGAAGAAGCTCGTGAGCATCTACTCGCAAGCCCTTCCTTCGTCGCCGGCTTTGTTTATGAGCCTCGTCCCGATGAGCCTCCGAACCGAGCTCGGCTGTGAGAGCCTCAAGTTCTTATGGGCCAACCGGGGCGGGAACCAGGGCAAGTTCATCCGAGAGCAGATCAACGGGTACGCCTCCCCATATTCAAGACCTCGCTACTGGGCAAGCAGATGGTGAATCTGTGTGGCCTGGCAAGTAACAAGTTCTTGTTCTCAAAGGAGGGCAAGAGGGCGGTGCTGTGGTGGCCACGCTTGGTCCGGAACTTATCGGGACAGGTCTCAAAACCAAAGTCGGTGACGAGGGGAGGTCTTATGTGACGCACTGCCATGTAAGAATTTCCGGCGAAAATTAGTCATAAAGACTAATCAGAATTTTGTGTAAAGATTTAAGATTAAATTAATAAAATTGAAAATTTTAGAATTAAATTGGCATTCATATAGTAAATTTATGAATAATTAGATAATTACCCTAGTGATTATAATGCAAAAGATACAAGTCTTCCATGCTTTGACTTTTCCACTTTAGTTGGTCACTATCCCCCAATAATAATAATAATAATAATAATAATAATAATAATAATTCCACATGGTGGCTTCACAGGTCCGCCCCTGAGCAAGAGTCTCCCTCCCCCACCCCCATTCCCTCCGTGTTTCCCTCTTCCCTCTTTTGAAGCTTTTGGTCATTCTTTTCTCTCTCAATCTATTCTGGGAGTTGTGTGTGTAAATAAATTTCTACAACTGATCTTGGATGAACATAGAGACCAATTTGGCCATTCGTTCAGCCATCGAGGAGAATGTTTGTAACATGGCTCCACAACTTCTTTGAGATTAGACTACTCTCCTCTCTCGATTTAGATTTAGGTCAAATTTTGGAAGTTTTATTTTCTTAAACTAGATCTAAATATAGATCCAAGTGCTCCTTATAGATATTTGATCCGTGTTCTTTCAATATTTTGATGTTGGTGTCTTTGAACAACGACGGTGATGAGGACATTGAACTTAGATACGCACTACAAGTCATTACAAAAGGAGTGGGAGATCTTGATCTATGTGATAAAGCTAGTAAGGACACCCAGAGGAGGTAAATAGGTGTTTAAAACAAATTTTGACAGCCAATTTCAAAATAAGGTAAGTAAGGTCTGGATAAGAGATGGAAACAGTTTTATGAAACGCCAGGCTTCTGATAGAATTTCCTAATGTGATTTTCAACATAACAGACTTGCACAATAACTTGTAGTAATGTAATAAACTTAAGTAAAGGAATTAAGGGAAAAAATTGTATACGAAATTTATAGTGGTTCAACTTTAGTTTAAGTCTACATCCACTCTCCCACATTAATAACCTTCTAGCTAGAATTCACTATAATATCAATAGAGAAGTACAATCTAGGAGTGCAAACACTCGGTGGAAGATCCCTCTTACTCACTCAGACACTCTTTCTGTGATTTTCTCTTTTGAACACAACTTGTAAGATGCTCCGAAGAACACAAGTAGATGAGAGAAGCTTTAGACTTTGGAATTTTAATTTTCAGATCCCACATTTATCAAACTAACTAAATGACCTCCTTAAATACTCCTCAAAGCCTCACTAGCCCTTGACAATTTCCAGAGAAATTTCTTCCAATCAAACCATTGGACTAAATCAATTAAAGTGATCTTGTAGCCATTGGAAGATAGAGATAGAAATCATTTAATTCTGGTTGCTCATACAATTAGAATCTTGGTTTCCATAAGTAGATATTTCCCAAAAAAGAACTTGTCTTCAAAATTGATTTCATCAATCTGTGATTGATTCTATCAATGAATTTATAAAGGGTAAGTGAAATTCCTTCTAGAGAACTAGATGTTGTAGAATAAATTCTTAATAAGATCATTCTGAATCCATGTTGCAAAATCAATAAGCCTAAATTTGATTTCTTTTTCGTTCTAGACACAATCTCAGTCTGGATTTTGTTAGAGTAGAAGGTACTTTTGGAAATGAATAGACTTTGGCAAAAGTCTTTGATATCATCTCAGAAGCAATTTGAAATGCAATATGTTCTTCAAAATAAGAGCAAAAACCATATTGTTTGGTAGGAGTTTTCTCAACAGTGTGCTCATCACTAAGTTTGGAGATCGGCCGCCCGATCATTTACGGTGTTAGATTTGTTCTTTGGGGATGAGAATATACTTCTAGCTCTAGATTGTGCTTTGTTGTTTGCTTTCTACATTTTGCTTTGTTCTATAATTATTTAGGTTTTGCTAGGCTTGAAAGCCTTTTGTGTACCCACAAGCATTATTCTGATATATGAATGGTATCTTTTTTTTTTTCAAAAAAAAAAAAAAAAGTTGATCAAATGGTTTTGATTCGTGTGCTTTTTCACGAATCTCGCGAGTCCCTTTCTCAGATTCAGTTATCTTGGATTTTTTTAGTGGGAGAAGATGGCCTACCTTGATAAACTTCATTAATCTAAACTGTCTTGAGAACTTCTAGGAGAAATCATACCAAGTAATTAACAAGCATGAAATCTCTAGCATCAAAGCTTGTCCATGTCATTTCCTTCTAAAATTGGGGTTTCCAAGGGGCCAATGAGTGTGAGCCTTGATCTTTTATATAATTTCTCTAGGAGCCATCTCATGAATTATACGTCTATAAGTATCTCAAGAATCACTTATCTTTTGTGCGAATGATATGACTCTGATATGATCAATGAAATCAATGTTGTCGATGCATGAAAGTTGGCTCAAGCATAGCCTAAAATCACGTAATAAGACAAGAACTCTTCTAGAAGAAGGTGATTAAGATATCGATGATTTGTGTTCATATGTAATTTTCTCAAGAGCCAAATCATATATATGTTAATGATATTGTATCCATAAGATTGATGAAATAGATGTTATCAATGCGTGAAAGTTAAGCTCAAGTACGCCCTAAAGCCCATAAAAAGATGAGATCTCTTTCCTCGAGAGAGCAGTTGAAGGTGATTTAGATATTTCTTGGATCAGAAATTATGGGTCCTCGGCCTCAAGATGACTTAGCAATTTAAAGACTTCCCACTTACTTCGGCAATAGCAGAGGATTTGTCTAGAATGCAAAATGCCATACAATTGAAATTAATACAGGCATAAGTGGGAAAAAATTTTATCTATTGACCAATTCTTTCTAACCACCTCTCTCCTTTTCCGAGTAAAACAACGATATGCATCGTTCGTATCTATCATGGGACCGTACAAAGACTAGCATGGGTTGAATGCACATGGACCCCTTTCATGTTGAAATTATTTAGGTTAATACTATAAAAAAACCATAAACTGATATACATATGACAAATTTACCCCCACAGTAATTTTTGGAGCACCAAAAAAACCCAAACTGGTATACTCATAACATATACCCTCCATTAACTTTAACTTCTATTAAATTTCATCATAAAATTATTGAATTAGATGACACATAGCAATAACTCATTGACATGATAAATTAATGTGAAAATCCATATCAGTTTGGGATAAATTTGTCAAGAGTGTATTAATTTGAGGTTTTCGTTGTATTAATCCAAAATATTTCAGCAATGAACTTCATGTCAATGTGGCCTTGTGGATTAGGTAGGGGTCACATCTCTTTGTAATAATAGACTTTAGTATTAGGAAGTTTTTAACATGAGAAGGTTGGATTGTGGAATTTGGGGGTAAAAAGTGTTAAGTGAAGGAAAAGTCAAGGATAAAATTTGTTTGCTTTAATAATTTATCAACTCCATTACTGGACCAATCTTAGAAGGCATGAAAAATGTTATATTTAGAGTCGTTGTACAATGTTGCCCATAAAGAAAAAATCGAGTGTATGAGATGGTTGGTGGAGAAAAAAGGATAGAGCTTACCAAGACGGGGGCTTTGAAGCTATCGCCACCAAGAGCAAAACCAACAGTCTTGTCCTTCTCAATCTCCAGCATAACGTCCACAAAGTCTCTCCTATCCTCACCTCCGCCGCCGACACTCTTCTCTTCCATCTTCCTCCGGTGCTCCTCCACCACCTCATCGAGGAACTCGTTGAACATGCTCACGACACGCTCCACTTTCGCATCTAAACCAGTCACCTTGTTGATCCACACCCAAGGCTCAGAATGAAGTCCCCAAGGTTGAAAATTCGCAGCAACTCCGTCAGGTCCGTCAACAGTCTCTTGAACTTCTTGCCTCGCTTGCCGTCGCTGTACTTCCTCCCCAGAGCCACCCGGCATATTATGTCATTAGTCACCGCGGCAAACATGTTGCTCAGGTCCACGTAGCGATGCTGCTTGATCTTGTCCATAAACAAAGAGATCTCTTCTTCTCGGACCGTCCAAAACCGATGCCGGAACAACTTTATTTGACAAACTATTATTATTATTTGATAGATCAATTTTGTAATCATAGTCTAAATCTATATTTTTGGGAACAACAATCCCTCTTTGCCAAAAACTTCTGTCTTTTTGACCGATGCGTAAGTTATGATATGTGGAGTTCATTAAATTTTAATTGATAGTTTGAAAGCAAGTATACTAACAGTAGTTGGACGCGTAAACATGCACGCATCCATTTTCACAGAACTCACAAAAATCTCGACATCATCGACCGCGACTTCACTTGGAAATGGGATGATCACTCGCTGAAGACCTTGTTAGTTTCGTCCAACGGCCAGAAAAAGGAGGGTTCTGAATTGATTTGGCCAAGAACGAAATGGACAGAAACCCAATAGTTTCGCCGGTTTTGTCCAACTTTGAGTGTCAACACCAATACATTTGTCTGATCTGCAAGAGCGATGCGAAAGGCGAACCACAAAGATGGTGCACTCCTCTTGCGACACGGCTTCATATTGATTACGGGTTCATGAGTCGTGTCGTTATAGTTTGGAAGACGGATCAAGACGTGTCATATTCTGTTAACTTTTAAGTTGACATCGCCATCATGTTGTATCGAATTCAAGTTTCTCTCTTAGTAAATTCTCTGTGTTCTAATCTTTAGGAATTTCATTTGTACACTCAAAGATTAGTGAACAAAATTCGTTCGGAGCTGAATTTATTGGTTTGGCCTAAATGGGGTTTCGTGTTTGGTTGAACATCTAAGAGAAAGTTTCTCAAGACGATCAACACAATTGTCAGGCAAAAATGGTCGTTACAGTTGGTTTGGCAGAATAGAAACCATGGGCTATGACGGGTCTTCTGGTATAGAAACTGTTCCCAGTTGATGATGAATGGTTGTTGCACAGCAAAGCTGCAATACATAGCGACGAGGAAGAGATTAAAATTGAGATATGCTGGTGTGAAAAATGACGGCCTAGATAAAGCTATACCTTGGGGAACAAAATGATGAAGCTAGACTTGGCCTAACGCATTAAAAAGGAGTTGGGGATTATGGAGGTGCAAGAATGAAGGGTGTCAAACGAAATCCCTACGTCACAAAACTATACAAGTGAAGATAAATCACATTTGATGAGTATAGACATAAGGACATTAGAAGTGTCAAAAATTTTATATGATTCACACTACAGCACCAAAAGTTTTTGCCAGCTAACTTAAGAGTTAAATCAGAAAAAAAAAACGATTACTTAAATGCCTCTGATGACAAATTCCAACCAAAAATATTACATGACTTTTTAATTAAATATTAATGATATAAATAAATCCACATGGAAAAAAAGGGCAAATTATTTTTTTATGAAAAATGCAAATGAGGACACAAAATATCTACATCCTCGCCAGGTTTTTCTTGCTTCCCCGCATTGCCTGCCATGATCGCTTATCCAGCACTCACGTGCCACTCTCTCATATTTCTTTCCGGATTTCTAGCAAACACTTGCTGTCCATCTCTTACCCTCCCGCACTTAGAACACGCAAACAATAGAGCGAGGACTCCCTCAAACTCATCCTGTCCATCAATGCATAGCTCTCCTTAGCAAAATGATGCCAGGCCACCTCCCATGCACTCTTGCGATTGCTCTCATACGCTCTTTCCATAGACATACACACAAGAAACACTCTCATCTCAAAGCTTATCTCTTCTCCAAATACAAGACCTCTCTCTTGGATATTCCATGTCCATTCAAGCTTAACCTCAACCCTTCTCAAGAACCATTTCCATGGTGCTCTGTGTGTCCCGTATAACCGAAACCGGACCATATTAGAGCAAGACGAGGTTGAGCTATTCTACTAGGATTCGATGCATAAACACAACAAAATATAGATTAATGGTAAGAAATAGAAATCGAGACACAAGATTTATCATAATTCATTCTTAAATTAAGATTACATCTAATAAAGGATTCTACTATAATTAGCACCTCTCACTTCTCAATTATAAGATAAAAAGATTATATATCTAGGTAACAGTAGCTATTCATTAGGCCCTAAACCCAAAAGGCTCAAATTATAAAAGCCCTCTACTGGCCGAGGGCGCTACCATCCAAACCCCTGCTAGGGTAGAGCCATACCCCAACATTCTCCTACTTGGTAAATATTTCAAATGCTTCTTTAGACCCAAAATAATTGTGCTCCAGTAAAACTTTTCCACACTTATTACCTTAGTAAAAAAAAAAAAAAAAACCACATTATTCACCTATGTGTCCACTTTCTCCAACACTACAACCTTCTATTCCACTTTTCCTCAGATGAAGTGATATTTGTTGCGACCTGCCCTTGGGTAACGGTAGTGGACTACCTTGGGGCATTCGGCTAATGGAATGGTAAGTTTAAATATTTGCTCAAGCTCTCTCAAGTCTACCAATTTGCTACTTATGGTCCGAGTTTTCAACCTACAAGTCATTTTCATTTAGGAATCACCATTCATCGATTTGTTATGGGTTGATTAAAAATTCAAGTAAAATATTGGGAAAAATACTTTACTCCTATACAACCAGAGAAAGTAAAATCGGATATTTGATTATAATAGTTAATCAACTAATGCCCTTTCGATACCTAATTTTGTTTAAACCTCTGGAGTTTGATTTTTTTGCAGGATTTTTCATGCAATTTCTTTGAAAACTAGCTAAAACCACATTTTAAACCTTTTCCTAATTTCAGATTTTGTCCGAAAATAGGGATCAGGGTCGAGTCCCCAAATCTGGTTGGGGTAGGGATCGACCCGGGTCTACTGACCCAAGGCACAAAGCCCCGGGCCCCAGGTCGGACTGGGCTTAATGCATGGGCCCAGTATAGGGAAACCAGATTCTCTAAAACAAAGCTCAGCCCAACTCAACTTAATTTTTTTCAACCCAGCCCAAGAGACAAAATAAGCCCTAGTGCATAATTAAAATAAACCGGCTCACTGAAATTAAACAACTAGCCCAAAAATTATTCGGCCCACGCACGAAAGCCCCGGCGATAAGACCCGCGACCCAGGACCGGTTTGGATCCAGCCCTGGCCGACCCGAATAGCACCCTGCCCCTTGCACCCGCACGACGCCGACGAAGATGGCCACGGCGAGCGGCACCGCTCGTCTCGGCTGAGGCGTCGTCACGGCCAGCCCAGGCCAAAGGCTCGGCCTCCGCCTGGGTCCCCGTTCTTCGGCGGGATTTGAAGTCGCCGGTAGAGTGTACCCTCTTCGACTAAACCACCAAACAAACAATGGCGACGGCGACCAACACCCGGGACGCCAAACGAAACAACACAGCCTTACCAGAACGAATCAACTCAAGGGCGCTCAATTTTGGCCAAAAGCAGGACATGAAAACTAGATCTCGTTGAGGCATTTCGTCAAATAGCTAGCGTACGCTACTGAAAGGAGCTTTTTCCAGCTCCTTCGGGACACAAACTCGAGCTGAGACGCTCGCTGAACGAACGATGACCCACACAGCGGCCAAATGACGGATGGCCGGGGCCGGAGTTCGCATGAGCCGGACGGCTTCGAGCTCCGGGCCAGCACGCCCGAAACAGGGGAAAAACAGGGCCCTGGTTACCGGAGCCTGGCGCGGGGAAGGAGGCATGGCGGCGGGTCGTTGGCCGCGATTCAGACGCGGTGACTGGCAGTCTCTTCCCCTAGCTCTCTTCCTTCGCTCGAACTCTCACTCACGGCTCTCTCTCTCTCTCTCTCTCTCTCTCTCTCTCGGATGCCCTCTCTACCCGCTGGTAGTTGGCAACTTATGTAAGAAAAATTGGGGAATCACGCTAATTTAGTTCGATATATATAGTTAGAGATCAGTAACTCAAATATGAGTTCCCAATTTCAAAGTAGTTGATAATCTAATTTGACAAAAGTTGGTAAGTTGATTCTAAATTAGCTTAGAAATTTCATATAAGAGAGTAAGTAAATTTGAAGCATTTGTAAATGTGTTAAGGTTTGTCTTTTGTCTATAATTTAGCTCCAATTTGTCAATTTCGGGCAAGAACAAGGGCGAATGACGTCATTTTGCTAATAGGATTTCTCTAATGAGCCATGTCAATCAATTTATAATAAATTAATGCCCTGATGGATTTTTCGGCAAATGAAATTGCCCATGGCACCGAAATGAACGACTTTTGGCCCATATGGCAAGCAAATAATTGAAAAATAAAAATAAAGTTATGATCTCAAAAGTAAGTGCCATATGAAATATGACACTTGTGGTGTTCATATATCATCATTAAATTACATAACGCAAAGTTGGCAGGTTTTTACAAAACTGGTAATTTGCAAACTTTAAAAAAGGTTGGTTATTTTCTAATTAAAAATAATTGCTATATTCCCAACAAGTTTTTTTTTTTTTTTTTTTTTTTTGGCAAAAGATTCCCAACAAGTTAGCCTGGACAAAAAGTCATTAGTCAATTTTTTCTAACCTAACTTACTGAAATTTATCCACAAAAAAAAAAATCCGTAATTTTGGGCATGGAGCAATGGAACACATACATACTTTAAAAAATAATAATAAATTAAGTACCACAAAGCCATCGCTAGAAAAGTCAATCAGACTCAAAAATTAATCGCTTCCACATTTTCTTAAGTAGAGCCTTATGTATCACCATTTAATGACGTGAGATCAACTTAATTGAAACAAGTTCAATCAGAACCTTTTCATAAAGGCATAAATATAAAAAGCAATGTTTAATCATTAAGAAGTTCTCTATGTTAAAAAATTGATTAATGGATGATGCCAATGGCTGAATCTCCTCACAAAAGATTACGAGGTGAGAAAACTTTAATTTTATTACCATTACGAAGGGTGACAATATCCATGATACGAATGGCATGTCAATTATTTCTTGTACTTTCACTACATAAGCGTGTGCATTTGGTCTCTCTCGTCCACCATACGATACAAAAGCAAATAATCACACGCTCGTCATGTTCGCAGCCTCGCACAACCTTAGCTTGGAAATGGAGTGGCGACAGCAAGGAGATGAACTTTCCTTTGGATGGTAATGCCAGTGCATTCGGTCATGTCCATATCCTCCGCTTTCAGACCCTCCGGCAGTACCCAATCGAACTTGCTCACCACATGCGCTAAGACAAGTTCGGTCGTCGCCATCACAATCGATTTCCCGGGGCAAACCCGCCTCCCAGCACCGAAAGGAATCAGCTCGAAATCTTGTCCATTGAAGTCCACTGAGCTGTTCAAGAATCTCTCGGGCTTGAACTCGTCCGGCTCGTTCCACGTCATGGGGTCCCTACCAATGGTCCATGCATTCACAATCACTATAGTCCCCTCCGCGATGTCATAGCCTCGGATTTTGACATCCTGGGTTGACAATCGCGGGAGGATCGGGATCGGAGGGTGCAGGCGAAGAGTCTCTTTGAGAACTGCTCGCAGATATTGCATTTTCTCCAAGTCCTCGTCGGTTATATTTGGCTTGCCATTGACGATTTTGCGGACCTCGGTTTGGAGAATGTTCATGGCTCCAGGATGCCTTAAGAGCTCAATCATTGCCCACTCCAGAAGCATGTACGTTGTATGAGTTCCACCGACAAACATGTCCTGTACAAGCACAAAAGTTAATGAAGGAATAGCGGAGATGAAGAAAGTGAACGGACGGAAGGTTAACATTCGAAAAAGGAGCTGCCAGACAACAATTAATCATCAAGGACAACTAATCATGCTTATTATTTCATTCAATTGTGGATCATATGTTCCAAGAGAAATTAATATATATTAATAATTCATCAACTCCGTTACCGGACCAATCTTAGATGGCATGAAAAATGTTATATTTAGAGTCGTCGGACTATGTTGCCCGGAAAGAAAAAATCAAGAGTGTATGGGATGGTTGGTGGAGAAAAAAGGAGCGCTTACCAAGATGAGTGCTTTAACACTATCGGCACCAAGAGCAAAACCAAGAGTCTTCTCCTTCTGAATCTCCAGCAAAACGTCCACAAAGTCTCTCCTATCTTCACCTCCGCCTCCGACGCTCTTCTCCTCCATCTTCCTCCGGTGCTCCTCCACCACCTCATTGAGGAACTCGTCCAACAGGCCCGCGACACGCTCCCCTTTCGCATCTAAACCAGTCACCTTGTTGATCCACCCAAGGCTCGGAATGAAGTCCCCAACGTCGAAAATGCCCACCAACTCTATCAGGTCCGCCAATAGTCCCTTGAACTTCATGCCCTGCATGCCTTCACTGTACTTCCTCCCCAGAGCCACCCGGCATATGATGTCGTTCGTCAGCACCACGAACATGTTGCTCAGGTCCACCGAGCGGTGCTGCTCAATCTTCTCCATAAACAAAGAAATCTCTTCTTCTCGCACCATCCGAAACGACTGGACCCTCTTGTTGCTCAGCAGATGGAAGACGCAGATGCTCCTCATTTGCCTCCAGCAATCGCCGTACGGCGACAGCGACAAGTCCTTGCGGTCGTATAGAAGCCTCTCGGCCATGGTTGACCTGAGGAAAAGAAATGACATGAATCAGAACAGAATTACTTTAAATGAAGCGTTCGACGTGTCAAATAAAATCGATAATGATTTGTAATGCCAAGAGTTGACACGTGGTTTATCCCATATCTGTAATCAACCGAGACATTCTCCAATCATAAACCCAAGAAAAAACAACTCTAATACAAAATTAAGATGCATGAACATGAATTGACAGGCTTAGGCTGTACCTGGGTCGTTGGGCGAAAATGACGTCGTGGGTCTTCATAATGTCACGTGCACCATCGGAGGACGAGACGACCAGGATGGGCGCGCTCCCGAAGTGGAGGCGCATCAAGGGGCCATAGCGTCTCGACAGGGCTTGGAGCGAGCGGTGAGGGTGACTCCCAAGCTGGTGGAGATTCCCGATGATTGGGAGCTTCGGCGGTGATGGCGGGAGGTGGAGGTTAGTGGTGGCGGCAGCAGAGAAGAGGAGGCGGAGGCATCTGAGGGTGAGGAAGGTGATGAAGAGGACGAGTGCGATTGAGGTCAGCGAGGGAGTAGAGAAAAGCAGTGATGAGATGTTGAAGCTGAACATTGCGAGTGGCGACGGTGGTCTTTCGCTGTTTCTGCGTCTCCATAGGAACGATCTTTTCTGCCTTTTTATCCTAGTTGTGAACTCGGAGTGGCGAGGGGACGGGGAGCGGACGTGTTGGATTCATATTGCTCGTGCTGCTGTTGAGATTTTTATATGATTTTCTCTATGTAAAATATTATAGAGTTCCTATCTTGTTCGCTCGTTCATAGGAAAAAATAATAATTGACTAGTTCCCCCCATTAGTTATGAATGAAATCAATTGCCTTACTAAGGATATACTATCCGTAAAAGAAATACACACACACACAAATACACATATTATTATCATCATCATCATTATACTTGTTAGAAAATCTGACCCAAAAATTTAAGTTGTAGATGTAGGAAGATCACATATATATAAAAATAATATAAACTTTATAGTCATATTTTAACAAATAATTCTTGCCATCCCACTCTTCATTCTTTAGGAGAGGTACACGAAAGACATAATGCCATTTGCATCCTCTCAAAAAACTTTTTTTTTTCCCTAAGAACACAAAGCATACTTCGAACCATTCAAAATTGTCTAAATGGGTAGTGAAAAATCCAATTTATCTATTATATGCACTTTATGGCCAAAAACAATAGAATGGATGTAGAATGGATAAATAATGTGAAGAAACCGGCGCTTTGGAAGATAAATATGGAGAAAAGAAGGCCAAAAATGAACTTAGCACGTCGAAGCATCTTAAGTACCGCTCCGAAATGTCCAAGAACAGGTCGGAAAGTGGTCAAACTGCACTGAAAATTGAGAGGATCGGTCTGGCGGCTAACTGAATTGGTTTGTTTTAAAGAACAAAGATCAAAACCACAATCTATAAATACTGATGGAAATAAAGAAACAGGGCAAAACAAGCTAAAGCAAAAACAGAGCAAAATAAGCTGAAGCAGAAACAGAGCAAAGCTCGAAATAAAGAAAAACTGAGTTGGCAATCTATGAAGAAGTCAAAGAAGGGAAACAAAGGCTGAGCTGGTGATCCGTGGAGAAGCTGAGTTGGCAATCCAGAAACAGAAGTTGATTAAGCTGCACCAGGAGCCGTACATGTGTCAATATAACAAGTAGTTAGTCTGTTGATTCAATCTTGTAACTAAATGTTGTTAAGTCAGTTTTGGAAGGAGGTTTTAATGAAGATATAAAAGCTTCGTCATTGTAACAGAAGATAAGAAGAACAGATGATTCTCTCAATTCTCTCAAGTGCTTTTATTTTCTTTGAAGTAGAACTACAGTTGATTGTATAAATTGAGAGAAGTAGAGAAGAGATCTTGATTGATGTATTGATCGTTCAGCTCTATCAATATACAGAGTTCTTTACCTCATATACATTTCATCTTTGGTATCTGCAACTTCACATGGTATCAGAGCATCTTCCTGGTGGTTCTCGATCTTCTTTCTCCATTGCTGAAAGTTTGTATAAAGGCTGCATGATCAAGGCAACATCAAGATCTTGTTGATCTTCTGAAAATCGATATTCGAAGGTTTGATTTCAGAAAACTGATACTCAAAGGTTACCTACTTGTTCTGTCATATCTTCAAAGTGTCTCGATATACAGAATGACAACCAGGTTGCAGAAGTATCCATTTCCGATTCATGTGAATATAGCCAATTTTGTTACAATCAAGTTAACAGAAGAGAATTTTCTACTATGGCAAGCTCAATTTCACAGGTTTCTGAAGAGTCAAGATCTAATCGGTTTTATTAATGGTGAAACATCTCCTCCAGCTCAAATGATACAAGCCGAGATTGAGGGAAGGCAAACACAAGAAATGAACCCTGATCACCTAGATTGGATAAAGACTGATCAGTTAATCTCATCTTGGATAAGTGGAGCAGTATTTGAGAACATTCGAAGTCTAATAATTGGCTTAGAGACTTCATTTGAGGTATGGCAAACTCTTATAAATCGATTTACACAAAGGTCTGTAGCAAAGGAATTCGAATTAAGAGGAAAGTTACAAGCTTGTAGGAAAAGAGATAGACCATTGAGTGAATATCTTCGAGAATTTAAATCCATTTGTGATCAATTAAATGCCATTGGAAAACCGGTTGATGATATAACCAGGATGTTTGGCGTTCTTGAAGGGTTAGGATTAGAATATGAAAGCTTTAGAACAACCATGTACTGTCTCAAACCTCAGCCTGAATATGATGAGGTTATTTCTCAACTTGAAAGATTTGAGACTAGATTACAAACATATTCTATAAATCAATACAATACCAACCTAGCATACTATGGACAAAGAAAGACTGGAACAAGTCTACAAAAGCCAAATATCAGAAACCAAAGAGAAAATATCCGAGGTGGGTATAACTATGGTAGAGGACAAACTGCTAACAGAAGGAATAGTGGAAATGACTTTACTGGAGCAGGAAGGAATCATCAATATCAAATGAATAACCTGAATCTAACACAGCAAGATCAAGCTACTAAGGACAACTGGTCTAACTATGGACAGGGTTTTAGACCATATACAAATCCTTCTCAAAGGTATCAAGGTGTTAGATCATATCTACCACAAAGCTCAAATGGCAACAAGTATGTGCAGAACACAAAACCAGTAAATAATGGACCTCTGGAATGTCAAATTTGCAAAAGACCAGGGCATACAGCTCTTCGATGTTGGTATCATTTTGATAACTAATATCAAGTAGATGAAATACCAACTGCATTGGCAGCCATGCATATTGAAGAACCTTATGGTACAGAGTGGTACCCAGACACAGGAGCTACATCTCACATTATTGCAGAACCTGGTATGCTTTGTAACTATTCTGCATATAGTGGTACTGACACTGTTATGATAGGAGATGGATCCTGTTTGTCGATTTCAAATGTTGGTAATGGAATACTACATACAAAAACAAGCATATTACCACTAAATGATGTTCTAGTAGTCCCTGAAATCAAGAAGAATCTCATTTCTGTATCGAAGTTAACAGATGACTATCCCTGTTCTCTTATTTTTGACAAACATGGGGTGTATATGAAGGAGAATTACAACCATACAACAATGAAGCTAGGAAGGAAAATCAAGGGGCTGTACCAAGTGGATCCTAAAGTTACAGAAGTATTCTTCACTCAGGTTCAACAAGAAGTAGGAGAAGATGTCTGGCATCAAAGGCTTGCTCACACCAGTTTAAAAACAGTGAAGCTTCTACAAAGCCAACATCTAATTCAGTATAATTCAAAAGCTCAAAACATGTGTAGCGGTTGTCAAATTGCTAAAAGTTCAGCTTTACCTTTTCCATCTTCAGACTATACATCTAATGCTCCCCTAGAAAAGATACATTGTGATGTTTGGGGACCCTCACCAGTTCAATCTGTTCAGAAATTTCGTTACTATGTCATTTTTGTGGATGATTTTTCTCGATATAGTTGGATATATCCAATGAGGCAGAAGTCAGAAGTTTATGATGTTTTTGTCATGTTTCAAAAGCTAGTGGAAAATCAACTTGATCACAAGATCAAAATATTTCAGAGTGATGGAGGAGGTGAGTTTACTAGTATCAAACTTTAGAACCACTTGCAGCAGTGTGGCATAAAGCAGAGTATTTCCTGTCCTTACACACCAGAACAAAATGGTATTTCTGAAAGGAAGCATCGACATGTGATTGAATTAGGCATAGCAATGTTATATCATGCTAGAGTACCTTTGAAATACTGGGTAGATGCCTTTATGACAGCAGTCTATATCATCAATATCCTTCCTACAACAAAGCTACACATGAATTCACCTCACTATAAACTATATAAACATAAACCAGATTATGCTCATCTACGAGTCTTTGGATCTGCCTGCTATCCTTGTCTCAGGCCCTATACACAACATAAACTCGATCCAAGATCTCTCACATGCATATTTCTGGGATATAGTGAGAGACATAAAGGTTACAAATGTCTCTTACCTACTAATGGACATGTCTATATCAGTAGACATGTAGTGTTTGATGAGGTAGTATTTCCTTTTACTCGGATAATAACAGCTGAGCATCAACAAGGGTCTGCGCTGTACAAACAATGGATAAGAGGAATCTCTGAATTCAATACTACAGAACAGCACAAGTCAGAAGTCCATAAGCCTATTGAACACTTGCAGAATACTAGATCAGTTCATATAATTCCTGATGTACAAGACAGTGGAATCAGTACAATCAATCCCATAGGTATACCACAAATGAATACAGTACCTGATAATGTGATGCAGACTACTTCTAATAATGCATCAGGTAATATTGAACTACCACTTATATCTACAAATACTGAGGAACAAGTGTCTTCGAGTCAAGACTCTGTTCTAATGCCACAAAGTAATACAAAGCAAGCTCAAACCAGTTCTGCATCTGGAAATACACGAGGTACTCTCTCTATCCATCCTGTGCAAACTAGACTAAGATCTGGAATTGTTAAATCAAATCCAAAATATGCATGTCTAGCTGAATACAAAGTTCCTATTGAACCGAAATCAGTAAAATCTGCTTTGGCAGACAAGGGATGGTATCAAGCAATGCAAGCTAAAATGGATGCTCTATATCATAATAAAACTTGGGAGTTAGTTCCTAGAACTGATCAAATGAATATAATTGGCTGTAAATGGGTGTTTAAGACAAAACTTGCTCCTGATGGAAGTCTTGATAGGCTGAAAGCTTGACTTGTAGCTAAGGGTTTTCACCAAGAAGAAGGCATTGATTTTACAGAAACCTTCAGTCCTGTAATTAAGCATGCTACAATTCGACTAGTCCTGTCTGTAGCAATGATGAGACAATGGCAAATTCATCAACTTGATGTTAAAAATGCCTTTTTACATGGTACTCTAAGTGAAATAGTTTATATGGAACAACCTCCTGGGTTTCAAGAATCACAGAGACCTCATCATGTATGTCTTCTCAAGAAATCCCTCTATGGACTTCGACAAGCTCCTCGAGCTTGGTTTGATAAGTTCAGCAATTTCTTACTAGAGTATGGTTTCTTATGTAGCTCAACTGATCCATCATTGCTCATCTTACATACTGGTACAGAAACAATCATCCTACTACTATATGTTGATGATATTGTTTTAACTGGAAGTTCATCTCAAATGCTCTCCAATCTCATTAACTCTCTAAGTCTCCAATTTCACATGAAAGATCTGGGTGCACTTCATTATTTTCTTGGCATTGAAGTTAAGCGTGCTCCTGAAAATCTGTTTCTTTGCCAAACTAAGTATGCTATTAATCTTCTCAATCGAGCTCATATGCTGGACTGTAAACCAATCTCAACTCCACTTTCATTGAGACCAAATAGTTTGCTCACTGATCCTATACCTCTATCTAATCCAACTGAGTATCGAAGTCTGGTTGGTGGTCTCCAATATCTCACACTAACTCGTCCAGATATTGCCTATGCTACAAATGTACTATGCTAGAAAATGCAGCAACCTACTCTTGCAGATCTTCAGAGATTAAAGAGAGTATTGAGATATATAAAAGGTACTGTTGATCTTGGAATATTCATCCATTCCATAAGCACTATGCATCTTTATGGTTACTCGGATACAGACTGGGCTGGCTGTGCTGAAACCAGAAGATCAACAACTGGTTTCTGCACATATCTCAGATCCAATCTCATCTCCTAGGCAGCAAAGAAGCAACCAACAGTAAGCCGATCCTCTACAGAAGCTGAGTATTGTGCCCTTGCTTCCACTACAGCTGACCTCACTTGGATAAGTTTTGTACTACGAGACATCGGTTGCTTTCTTAATCCTCTCATTCATCTATACTGTGACAATAAGTCAGCCATCTCTCTCACTGCTAATCCTATCTTACATGCTAGAACAAAACATATTGAAGTTGACTTCCACTTTGTTCGGGAAAAAGTTTCCTCAAGATCACTACAGGTACGATATGTTCCAAGTCATTGCCAACTTGCTGATATTTTTACTAAACCTTTGTCACGACTAGTACACCATCATATGCGAATCAAATTGGAAATTTGTTATCTCTCCATTCCCAATTTGAGGGGGGATGTTAAAGAACAAAGATCAAAACCACAGTCTATAAATACTGATGGAAATAAAGAAACAGGGCAAAACAAGCTAAAGCAGAAACAGAGCAAAATAAGCTGAAGTAGAAACAGAGCAGAGCTCGAAATAAGGAAAAACTGAGTTGGCAATCTATGAAGAAGTCAAAGAAGAGAAACAAAGGCTGAGCTGGTGATCCGTGGAGAAGCTGAGTTGGCAATCCAGAAACAGAAGTTGATTAAGCTGCACCAGGAGCCGTACATGTGTCAATATAACAAGTAGTTAGTTTGTTAATTCAATCTTGTAACTAAATGTTGTTAAGTCAGTTTTGGAAGGAGGTTTTAACGAAGATATAAAAGCTTCGTCATTGTAACAAAAGATAAGAAGAACATATGATTCTCTCAATTCTCTCATGTGCTTTTATTTTCTTTGAAGTAGAACTACAGTTGATTGTATAGATTAAGAGAAGTAGAGAAGAGATCTTGATTGATGTATTGATCGTTCAGCTCTATCAATATACAGAGTTCTTTACCTCATATACATTTCATCTTTGGTATATGCAACTTCACAGTTTGGTCTATAGAGGCTGAGTCAGATGCGCATCAAAGGCTAACAGGGCATTCCAAACACTAACCCTTCAATGGCAAACTGACATTGTAGGGTGACGTGGCAGGCTGACGTGGCAACTACTTGGACGGCTCGCTAACATGTGGATGGCCTAAGCAATACGCGTGCGACACCTTCTCGCGTGTAAGGCATGTGGATCCAAGGGACGATGTGTGAGGGCTCGTGCGGCGAGTGATCGTGACGAAATTTAAGGACTTAGTCCATCTAAGGGCGGTGAGTCTAATGTTATTTATTTTTCGCAACAAGGAACCAGAAAGTGTTGGAACAAGGCTGAAGAGCACACAAGTTTTGGGAAAAATAGAACACTAGCGTGATTAATGGGATAAGAATATTAAGAGTGCCAAAACTTTTATATGGCGATCATTTGAGTGTCAAAACTTTTTTTTCACTCACTTGAATACCACATTGAAGTAAAATTAATCACTTGAGTGTTAACTCTGGGCAACGTCATGCCCACAACCACTAAGGCTGCAATGCCCTCGCCCAGGGCCTTTGCATCGAGGGTGAGGCAGCCCTCACCTAGATCTGGCCGTGAAGGCCTTGGCAAGGGCATCACAACCTCGCTGGCCTAGGGCAAGGGTTGCCAGCACTAAAGAAATTAATTAATTAATTAATTAAAAATTTAAAAAAATTATTCACATTAGTGCCGGCGAAATCACATCAGATAACCAAAATCTACATCGATTTTTCCAACAAGGCAAATCGAAATTGGCACTTTAGTTATCAATTTTTGAAATTTGTGGCACTCAATTGAATAAAGACAAAGTTTTGGCAATCAAGAGAGCGTCATATAAAAAAGTTGACACTCCTAATATTTTTACCCCCATATGGACATAATGTTGCAACGGCAACAATATAAAGGACCCGATGGGAGCTTATTAAGACAACAAAAGCTCTGTCATCAAAATAAAAATAATGTGGAAGAGTATACTGTGTAATCATTGTATATCCTATGTGAAGAGTATATGAACTTACTTATAGGATGAATATCCAAAGTAATATGTTATAATGTGAATTGTAATCAAGGATATGCACATGCAAATGAAGATAATGCATAATCTTGAGAGATATACAAAATTATGGGAGATAAACGGAATCAAGAGAGATCTATAGAATCTTCTAAATATATTTCAAACATTACAATAGAGAATTATATGGTTTCAAACAATTAAGATATGGTAATTGGCTCATAAGTCATGGTCTTAAGATTTTAAGTAGAGATAAATTCAAATAGATATATATATGCGCGCGCGCTCAAATTTAAGCTCTTTCTTGATAATCTCTCTTGAAGAGTTATTGCATTTCCCAAATAAGAAGTAATGGACCAAGAGAGATTCCGATTTCAAATATTTCTAGATCTCCCATTATTTGCAACCCAATTATTTATATTTCCACACTTTCATTTTTGCACAAAGTCCAACCTATATGGGAAGAAAAATGTTATGGTAATTAAATATTAAATTACATATTCATTTATTGACTTTAACTTTTAGAGAGTTCTACAAAATTTCACATTATAAATAGATTGGTAATAAATAACTTGACCATTACACGCATATGACTGATCATAAGCTCCATAATGAAGTGACAAATTCTTCATAACATCATGCATAATTATTCCAGGGATTTTCTTTTCTTTTCTCCATTTCCAGTAATGATTTTCGGAAAATTAAAGAATACACCATTAATGTAAAGAAAAGTTTAAATAAACAGTCTAACCCACCCTTGATTTGATGATGATTTGATAATTTTAACTATCCCATTGCTCACGAACTATCAAACTACTGATAGATAAAATCGCTTGTGAAAAGATATATATATATATATATATACTAGCGGTGTATGTTATAATTATTTGTCAGGTTTCAACAAACCGATACAAAGAGTACGTATTTTCACTATAGCATCCAAATAACTTCTATTATCATAGTCAATTTTTTCAATTTCATTATCGTTCAAGTCTAACTCTTGCCAAAAAGTTTGCTGTCCTCCTCTTTCCAAATAATCACTTATTTTCTTTTATTCTTCGCGGCGTTGATGTGACATTTTGTCACCAAATACTTGTCATTTGGTGTATAATCTCGGGACCATTGCAATTGCACGGCCTTCAGGCCTACAAAATTTCCACCCGACTCGATCATTATATATCACGCCAGCAAACACGGCAGTAGGTATAAATACAATAAAAATGTCAAATGTTGTTCACGACACTTATTTTAATGTCAAAATTTTTTGCCAATTTTCTTAAATGCTAAATCAGATAAAAAACGATCACTTAAGTACCAACTGCAATAAATTACAGCCAAGTTGATTACGTTGCATTTATAATTAGATTTATAATATGACTTGGCAATTTTTTTAAAAACTTCAGTTCACATTGCATGCTTAGTATTGAGGTGATCGTTTTTTAACAATGACGTCAAAGTGATCACTTTAAATAAATTTTGGTACTCAAACGATTAATATTTACAACTTTTAAACGTCGTTTAGGAATGATAAATTAATAAAATATAGTCACATCGGATTTTCGGCGACCCAAATTGGAGTTAGCATTTAAGTAATTTTTTTTTTTAAACTAGCACTTAAAGTGATCTAAAAAAACTTTTGGTATGAAAGTGAACACTGCAGACAATCTTTTGCGATTCTAGTGGACTTATGCCCAAGGAAGCAAAAGAAAAGGGTTGACTTCCGCTCTCTTGTGACATCCTTGAAAACTAACGAGCGTTGTTGAATAATCTAAGTTGCAAAGGACAAACTTAGCATTTGGTCTCTCTGTCCGGTTTCGTGGATCTTTTGGACTGGTTAATAGGCCATCTTCGCAATCTTTTTACGCTTTTTACCGTGGATATTAGATAGTATTCAAATAAGTCCAGGTGCTATTCACAGTAATCTTCTATCCATTTTTCTTATCATCTGAAAATTATCACTATGTGCAAATAATTTCCTAGGCTAGATATCCGTAAGCAGTGAAGATTTATCATATCGCACTCATGATATCCTCCGAATCAAGTTTCAAGCAATTTGGAGTCTTGTAGAGAAACTTATATTCAAAGTACAAAAACTGCGATAGGGAAATCTGATAGTGAGTCCTTTAGTTTTTCTATGTTCTTATGGGGTCCAATGCAATGTATGTTATTTCTAAAGTCAAACTATCATTTATGTTTTGTGTGCAGATCAATTAGCCTTGTCTTGGGAAATAAAAGGTCAGAAGTCCCGGGATTTGTTTATGACTGTAGGTTTGTTCCAAGTTGAATATATAAAAATCTCTCTAAGGTTTTGAGGGTAAGTGTGTGTTTTAATGAATTTTTGGATTGAGCGCTTGAATTAGAGTATCACCGAAGAACGCCATATCTCTTTGACGGATTCAACTAAATGGGGATTAATATTTATCATATCTTAAGGCAGATATCCTTAAGTGGCGAACTTTTATTGAATCGTCGATCCTTGGGGTCGATATTATGCAGAAGAAACTAAAGTACAAAAAAGGAACAAAATGAACAGATTGAAATTTGGAATTTTGTTTGGGATGTTCCAGTAAGCATTTGTTGGGACCCAAAATGATGGGGGCATCACAAGCATACAATTTCGCGTCGCTCCCGCATTGCTATTGATATATTATGCAAGAAAGCGATTTCAAATGCTACGCGTGATCAACTGCCCCCATATCAACTTCAACTTTATAAAATGGTCTTGAGATTTGTCATTTGCTCTTTTAATGCGACAATTACTCGTGTTGTAAGGTCAATGATATAGATAAGTCACCACGCGAGAATAAAATGGCCGGCCTAAGGTTGCGCGCTTGATTTGTACACTCATATTCAAGCTTTTAGAGTTAGGTCACAAGATTATTGAAAACAGATCGAGACATATCAAATTGTGTTAAACTTTTAAGTTGACATTGCCTCCATTTCGTATCGAATTCAAGTTTCTCTCTCTTAGCAAATTCTCTATGATCTAATCTTGTTGGAATTTCATTTACACACTCAACGATTAGAGAACAAAATTCGTTCAGAGCTGAATTTATTGATTTGACCTAAATGGAGCTTCGTGTTTGATTGAATATCTAAGAGATGGTTTCTCAAGATGATCAACATCAACACGGTTGTCAGCCAAAAATGTTCGTTATAGTTGGTTTGGCAGAATGGAGACCATTGGCCATGACGAGTATTCTGGTATAAAAGTCGTTCGAGTTGACTTTGAATGGGTGTTGCCGTGCAAAGCTGCAGTACATAGCGACAAGGAAGAGACTAAAATTGAGATATGCCACTTCGAAAAACGACCACCTAGACAAAGCAAGAGTCGGCCTAATACAGTACCCTTTAACTGGTTATAGAGATTATTGAGGGGCATGAATGTATGAATGTGGGGTGACATAGGAAATCCCAACATCGTGGAACTATATGATGTCAACAAGTTAAGATATTCTAATTGGTTTATAAGTCATGATCTTAAGTATTTGAGTGAAAGTAAATCCCACTGGATAAGTATAGGCATAAAGACAACTAAAAGTGTAAAAAAATTTGTACGGCACTTACTTTATGATCCGTTCGTTTTGCGGAAAAAGTCATTTTCCAATAAAATGGCTATATTTTTCGGTGTTCAGCTAAAACATGAAATTTGAATGAATAATATTTTATATTGTTCGTTATCCAATTTGATTTTTTGGGAGAAATTACAAAAAAAAAATGAATTTTAATATTTTTAATTGACCAAAAATTTTAAATTTTATTTATTTTTATATATATTTTTAAAAATTAATTTTTAATTATTTTTATTTTAAAAAATCAAATTTTATTTTTATAATTTAATTAAATTAATTTTTATGTTAAAAATCGAATATGCGTAAAAACGTCATTTTTGTGTTTCTTTGCTTTGAATCGGCTCTCCGGCGAGCCATGTAGACGAGAAAAATAATAAAAAATGGCCACGTGAAAATTTCAGTGAAGTTCACTTAGGGTGCGTATGACAATACTTCTATTTCTCGATTTCTCTATTTTTTTATTCTCCGGAACAGGTTTGAAATAAAAATCCCTTTGGTAACGTAATTTAATTTTTCTTTTACTAAAACAAATTTCTATTCCAGAAATAAATTTGGAGTAGAAATCAGAAGTTAAAATTTTTAGCTTTTCTATTTTCGAAACAAAGTGAGAAATCAAAATTTTTCTCATTGTTCACTCTTGTCACCACCCATCGCCCACTGACCGCTTGTGGGATGCTGGACGCCCGCCACTTGTCGACCGCCCACCACTGGCCGCTTGCCATTGATCGTCGGCCATCGGACTCCAGCCGCCTATCGTCGACCATCGGCCATCAGATGCCAAATGCCCGTCAATCATTGGCCACTCATCGTCAACTGTTGGACACCAAAGGCCCATCACCGACCTCCGAACGTTCGCCACAGATCACTCGCCACTTACCACCGGCCGTTGATGTCAATCGCCTGCCAGACTTCAACCAATGGCCACCGGCTGCCAGACTCTGGTCATCGGACACTGGACTTCAGATGTTAGACGCTGGTCGCAGGCTAGTCAAATGTCGAATGCCGGACTCCAAACATCAGATGCTGGACGCTAGACGTCAGACTTCGGACTCTAGTCGCTCACCTTCGGACGTTGGACGTCTGACTCCGGCCACTAGATGCTGATCATCGCTGCTCCTCATTATCAAATACGTTTCTTTGCTCAGAAACCCGTTCATGGAATAAAAATTGATAAATCAATTTCTAATCAGAGATTGATTTCTGTTCTAGAAATTTTGTCATATGCGCTCTAAGTATCTCACTTAAAAAAAATTACACTTAAATGTCACTTTCCTAACTTTGGACATTTAAGTGTATTTTCGTATCAAGTTTTGGTATTTTTGGTGTACTTCTTACTAAGTTTGTCCTTTGCAAGTTAGATTATTCAACAATGCTCATTAATTTTCAAAGATGTTTAGAGAATTCCATGTTTCACCGATTCACAAGAGAGTGGAGGACAGACAAGATCGAGCGCAAGTCAAGCCTTTTGTTTCGCTTCCTTGTCGATGGGCGTGGTATATAATGATTGAGTTGGGCGGCAATTTCTGCAGGTCGACAGGCTGTGCAATTGCAATAGTCCCGAGATTATACACCAAATGACGAGCATTTGGCGACATAATGTCACATCAACGCCGCGAAGAATAAATATTAAAAAAGTGATCATTTGAAAAGAGGAGGACAAGAAACTTTTTGACAAGAATAGCAAGAATAATTAGACTTGAACAACAATCGAATAAATAATAATAATAAAAAGACTAGGATAGTAGAAGTTATTTGAATGCTACAGTGAAAGTATGTGTTTTGTATTGGTTTTTTGAAACTCGAGGATTAATTATAACATACATGGCTAGTATAAATATATCTTTTCACAAGCGATTTTATCCATCATTGGTTTGATAGTTCGTGAGAAATGAGATAATTAAATTTATCATATCATTATCATATCAAGGGTGGATTAGACTGCTTATTTAAATTTTTTCTTTACATTCACAATGTATCCTTTAATTTTCCAAACTTGACATCATTATTGTAATGGAGAAAAGAAACCAAAATCCATGGAATAACTATGCATGATGTTATGAAGAATTTGCCAGTTCAGTTATGGAGCTTATTGATTAGTCATATGTATTTAACGGTAGAGTAATATATTACCAATCTATTTATAATGTGAACTTTTGTAGAACTCTCTAAAAGTTAAAGTCAGTAAATGAATATGTAATTTAATATTTAACTAGTGTAACCTTTTCCCTCTTGCATCGTTGGACTTTTCGCAAAAATTGAAGTTTGGAAATATAAATAACTGGATTGCAAATAATGAGAGATCTAGAAATATTTGAATCAGAATCTTGCTTGCTCTGTTCCTATTTACTTAGGAAATGCAATAACTCTTCAAGGGAGATCATCAAGAGAGAGCTTAAGATTGAGCACATATAGATATTTATTTGGATTTATCTTCACTTAAAAAGTTAAGACCATGAATTATGAGCTAATTAGCGTATCTTAATAGTTTGAAATCATATAATTCTCTAATGTAAGTGTTAGAGATATATTTAGCAGATTTTATAGATCTCTCTTGATTATGTATATCTTCCTTAATTCTACAAATCTCTCGAGATTGTGGATTATTTTCATTTGCTTGTGCATGTCCTATATTAATATGGATTAATTATGATTCATATTATAACATATTACTTTAGATATTCATCCTCTAGATAAGTTCATTTACTTTTCATATGGGATATATACAGAACACTCCACATACTCTATAATATTTTACATAGAGTCAACCGAGCTCAACAGCAGCACGAGCAATATGAATCCTCCTTCCACCATTCAGAATTCATAACCCAAAGGATAGAAAGGCGGAAAAGATCATTCACAGGAGACACGGGTCAACGAAAAGCCACCGTCGCCACTCGCAATTCTCGGCTTCAACATCTCACCACTACTCTCCTTCACTCCCTCGCTAATCTCAATCGCACTCGTCCTCTTCGTCACCTTCCTCACCCTTAAAGGCCTCCGCCTCTTCTTCTTCGCTGCCGCCGCCACTAGCCTCCACCTCCCGCCATCACCGCCGAAGCTTCCGATCACTGGGAACCTCCACCAGCTTCGCAATTACTCTCCTCGCTTGCTCCAAGCCTTGTCCAGACGCTATGGCCCCTTGATGCGCCTCCACTTCGGGAGCGTGCCCATCCTCGTCGTCTCGTCCTCCGACTATGCACGTGACATCATGAAGACCCGCGACATCATTTTCTCCGATCGACCCAGGTATAGCCTAAGCCTGTCAATTCATGTTCGTGCATCTTAATTCTGTAAGAGAGTTTTAATTTCTTGCATTTATGATTGAAGAAGGTCTCTATTGATTACAGATATGGGATTAACCACGTGTCAACTCGTGGCAATACAAAACCAAAGGAAATGAATTCCAAAAAAACATATCTCGAACTATCAAGTAGCGCAAAGCCACTTACGAGAAATGTGCCCGAATAAACTCGAATCACCAATCGAAAGCACATCGCCAAAGGACGTACCTCGTTTTTCATGAATTAAATGCACCTTCATTGCAGTGTAGTGAGAGAAAATAATCCATTTTGTTTGTTGAGTGAGAGCGATTTTCTCCATCAAATGAGAGAGAGTTCTTTTCTATATTCTTATCACAGTTATCAAGAACATACACTTCACACTTAAAAGACAACATTTTATTTCCCATTTGAAGTAACCCCCACTAACTGCCTTTTGGCGGTTATTTCTTTTCTTCTAGTTGTGGCCTTATTTTAATTACTGGGTTAGTCGAACATAGGCATCCCAATAACCATAAAACCCATCATCTCCCACTTGTTCATGATGGGCTGAACATAACTTTCTCTCTTCTCTGCAACATTTATTCTAGCAAATAATTCGTGCGACTCCCATGCTTTGAAAGCTCTTTGATATCTATCTGTTAGGAATATATAACAACTCAAATTAGGCATAACAATTTTGGGTAGATTCAATATGATGTACCCTAGATCAATTAGTCACATCTATATCTCTCTTGATCTCCTTAAGTGTGTGTGTGTGTGTGTGTGTGTGTGTGTGTGTGTGTGTCTATATGTGTATTGTATCACAGTTAGGATTAAACATAAGTAATTATAATTGGTTGACTTGTGAATAAATTGACCTTCC
This sequence comes from Eucalyptus pumila, assembly GCA_016097595.1. Classification (NCBI taxonomy): domain Eukaryota; kingdom Viridiplantae; phylum Streptophyta; class Magnoliopsida; order Myrtales; family Myrtaceae; genus Eucalyptus; species Eucalyptus pumila. The sequence goes on from CM027847.1 coordinate 1,541,425, forward strand.
TCTTTCCTTAAAACTCTTAATTTTAGTTCAATTTGCTTTTTAAGAAATGTTCCATTAGATCGAATCAATTCATGATCATTGACAACATTTTAAAATAGCAAATATTGAATAGAAATTTTTAGAATAAGTAAGTGTCATGAGGGCACTTAACTACGGAAAACTTATCCTCAAGAATCTTACACGGCTGAAAAGTTGAGATTAAAACTTTTGCCAACTTTTATTGGCCGTCTCATACATATGTAGTATGAAAATACGTATTACGGTATTGACTCATTTCCCATAGAGTGTATGTCTCCGTATTAAATATCAAACATTCCCAATGTCAAACTTAAGTTCACAAAATTACTTTTTTTTTTATTTATAAGAATTCATCAGAACTCACATCTGACATCAAAGACTGATACAGTAAAATATGCAGGTTATTTTACTTTTGGACATAATAACATTATAACCTCATCATAACAATTTGTTAAGGTGACATCTACATTTTAAGTTTGAGCTTTCAATTATCTCCTAGATAATAAGTTTAAAATTGCCGCATCTCTATTTATCATACAATAAATAGAGACAATTACCTGTGTGAGTAGGCTAATCTCATATTTGTCCAACATATTTTCTCAGTATAATGCATTAAGTAGCAAATAAACTCATAGACATTAATAATAATAGAAAACTTCATAAATAGTTAACGCTCAGGGAAATTAAAATAATCAGTATATCAACCTCTACATAGTCCTAGAGATTTTACATAACCGTGGAAAACATTTCTAGGAATTGGCTTTGCTATCATTCTATGTGTAGATTCATACTGTAAATTCACATATCTTCGTGCAACTATATCCTTGACGAAGTTATACTTTGTATCTATATATTTGGTCTTATAATAATATTTTGGATCTTTGGTGTAAGTAATCGCTACTTGGCTATCACAATTAATCAATAATGAGTTTGCAGCATTCTTACTCTCTTGTACTGCTGCTGATAATGCCACGAACTCGACTTCCATTGTAGATAAGGCTATACAAATTTGTTTTTTACTACTCTAAAATAGAGCGCCATCATTCTGTAAGAATGCAAACCTAGAGGTAGATTTTCTTTCATCTAAATCTCCACCCTAACCAGCATTTGAATAGCTTTCAAGTCGCAAATCTCTTCCTTGATAACTCAGCCTATAATCAGCAGTACCATTCAGATACCTCAAGATTCTTTTGATGGCTGTCCAATGTGCTTGACTTGGATTAGATTTACCATTTTAACTGCAAAATATTTGTCAGATCTTGTATACATTATAGTGTATATTAAACTTCCAACACTAGCGTAAGGAATACATTTCATTCGTCTCTGCTCTTGAGATATAGTTTATGGCTCAATCTTTCACCTTTTGCAATATGAGTATCTATGGGTTTACAGTGTTGCATACGAAGTCATTTAAGAATTTTGTTTATATAAGTCTCTTATGAAAAAGATAATAATCTTTTTGAATGGTCTTTCGAAATCTTAACTCCAAGAATATATGCAATTTCACCCGTATCTTTCATCTCAAAATTAAAAGATAATCAATTATTAATTGTATTAACAAACGCCTTATTACTTCCGACAATTAGTTTATCATCCACATATAATGATAAGATGACAAATCGATATTTAGATCTTTTGATATATACACAATGATCTTCATCAATCATTATAAAATCATACGCCATTATGGCATTATGAAGACAGATAATATTGTCTTGAAGACTATTTAAAAGATCATATATCAATCTTAAAAGTCGACATACCATTTATTTTTTATCTTTTATAATGAAACCAGTAGGTTGTTCTATGTAATTTTTTTTTAATTCTCCATTAAAAAAAATAGTCTTTATATCTATTTAATGTAATTTGAGATTCGTACTTGCCACTATTGCTAGGATAAGGCGAATTGAGGCAAATCTCACTATAGGAGAAAAAGTTTCATCATAATCAATTCATTTCTATTGATTATACCATTTCACTACAAGGCGAGCCTTATATCTCTCTATTAAGCCATCAGATTTACACTTTATTTTGAGAGCCCATTTATTTCCAATAGTCTTGCATCCCTTTAAAAGATCAACCAATTCCTAAACTTAGTTTGATTTTATTGACTCAATTTTTCTTTTTCCATTACATGTATCCATTTTTCCTTGTTGGGATAATTTAGAACATCATTTACATTCTTTGGCTCATCTTCATCTTGTGGAGCGACCATGAAAGTTTCCCCTTCAATGTTAAAATGTTGACGGCGAATGATTTTGCAACTTGTTCGCCATATGGGAGATTATACTTTGTACATTATTTTGCATTATGCTCCCACTTGGATTAAATAATGACAATATCATCTCATTGGTTGGTTGTAATTAAGACCGAGTCAAATTTAATTTATCATTTCTCATATTGCTCTCACTTGGATGAACTTCATTATGTTCATTATCTTGATTCAAGATTTCAAATAGTGAGTAATTCTTAAGTATTCGCCATTATTAAGAAATTCATTTTCTAAGAATGTGACATCTCCTGATTCAAATTCATTTATACTTCCATTTTCTTGCTTACCTATAAATACATGTCATTTCGAGTGTTTAGAGTATATTACAAAAATGTGAGTAATCCTTATCATAAGAATGTGACATCTCACTTCTTGCATTGCTTCCACTTAGATGAATTTCATTAAGTTCATTATCTTGATCAAATGTTTCAAATAGTAAGTAATCCTTATCTTAAGAATGTGACATCTCACTTTTCACATTGCTCCATTTTGGATGAACTTTATTAACTTATTATTTTGTTCCGATGTTTTAAATAGTGAATAAATCCTTACCTATTTCACCCTTCTTAGGAAATTCATTTTCTAAGAATATGACATCTTGTAATTTAAATTCAGTTATACTTCCATTTTATTGCTTGCTTATGAATACATACCCTTTCGAGTGTTCAAAGTATCTTATGAAAATACTTCTTTTTTTTTATCTCTTAGACCCAATTTTTCATACTTGTGAGAGAATTCGTGGGTATAAGCAACACATCCTCAAGTTAAAGAAAACTTAAATTGAATTTTCTGCTTATCCATAACTCATATGGAGAAAAGTAATTGATTTAGAAGACACTTAGTTAAGTATATAGGTAGTAGTTAACAAAGCATCATCCAAAATGTAATAGGTAAGTTAGCTTGTACTAACATGAACCTAACCATTTCTAGTGGGATTCTGTTTCTCCTTAGGAGTATATGAAATGGACAATTGTCTTTCTATTATTTTTACATCACATAAATTTCTAAACTCATTAGATAAATATTTTTTATCTCGATCGGATCTTAATGCTTTTGTTTTCGTATCTAATTGATTTTCAACCAAGCTCATAAATTTCTTGAAGTAATTTAATACCTTAGTTTTATGAAAAATCAAGTAGACATATCCGAATCAAGTAAAAAATGTTGGAGAAACATCTTCAAGTGATTTTAATGATATCAAAACTATCCTTAGTATAATATTTACTATGGTATATGTAGATGTTTGGATAAAGGATTACGCAATATCTATGATGTGATTTATTGGAAATAAGTTTGCAAAATGTCTTGGCACAACGAACAGTACCAATCAATCTAAAAGATCAGTAGTTGATGATGTTTATGTTGAAGTTATAAAGATCGGGTAGATGGTGCTGTAACAACCAAGTATATCTAATGATGTTCGTTGAGTTAGCTAAGGGGGTGCATGATAACCACCAATTTCTGTTCCAGAAACAATTTTTCTATGGGATAAGTGCTACAGAAGTCTTAAAACTTGTCACGAAAATGTAATTGAGTCCTAAAATTGTCAAATTGTTTCAATCAAGTCCTAAAGTTAACGACGTCGACTTTTTTAACGGAAAATGTTGTCATGACATTTAAAATTAATTTTTTATTTTCCATGTGGCTTATTTAATTTTTTATTTAAATTAGATTTAAAAATTAAAAAAGAAAAGTGAAAATTTATTTAAAAAAAGAAAACAGTTAAGAAAAAGAAAAAGAAAAAAAATGGCAACCTCGCTTTGGAGGGGGGCGGCAAAGCAAAGAAGGGGAGGAGCTACTTTATTTTTTTTTTCAATTTTAAAAAATAAATTTTCTTTTCTTTTTTAGTTTTTAAACCTATTTTTTTTAAATGAACGAAAAATAATTTAAAAAGCCATCTGAAAAAAGAAAAATTATTAAAAAGCCATGTTAGCATTTTCTGTTAAAAGGACTAATGGTGTTAACTTTTAGGACTTGATTGAAATAATTTCACAAGTTTTAGGATTTGATTGCACTTTTTGCAAATTTTAAGACTCAATTGCATTTTTGTGACAAGTTTTAGAACTTCTGCAGCACTTATTCCTTTTTTCTATTCCGACTTGTTTCGGAATAGAAATCTGTTTGATAAAATTATTTAATTTTTCTATTTTTGAAATAAATTTTTGTTCCAAAAATAGGTTTGGACTAAAAATCAAAAGTAAAAATTTTCTAACTTCTCTATTTCTGGAGCATAAATGAGAAATAAAAATTATTTTCATCGTTCGTTGAACCAGTCCTCCATCCGTCGCTGCCAACCACCATCCGTCGGTCGCCGGCCACCGCCACCACCGCCGTCGGTCGCCGACCGCCGGCATCCACCGATCCTCCGCCATCCAAAAGGAAGAAATTTTGTATCGTTATCAAATGAATTTCTATTTTTAGAGTAGAAATTTTATGTTGTTATCATACGGGTATTTTTGTTTAGAAACTCATCTAGAAACAAAAATAGAAAAAACCACCCGTGGTGACGTCGTAGTTGGTTGAGCACTCGTTCCTTTTGCGAGAGGTCCAGTGTTTGACTCCCTGCATCGTCTACCTTGTTGGAAAGGAATCCACGACTTACCCAGCAGGCAAGGATGGTGGTGACTCTACCTGCTCCAGAGTTTACCTTGCTAGGCTGCTGACACGGGGGTTCCTGGGTTACAAAAAAAAATAGAAAAATCTATTTCTCTTTCAAAAATCAATTTCTAGCTAGAATGGTTATCATTCGCGCCCTAAGTAGCTGTTGTGAGCTTAGGTTCACACAACAATAGAGTCTAGATAAAGTAGAGTAGTCGAGTCGTCTAACATGTCTGTTAAAGACTGCAATAAGAAGATAGCAATAGTTGCCATTTTGGATAGTCTGCGAAGGTTCAAGGAGAGGGAAATGTATGGGCAGTTCCATCCATGGACAACAGCACAATGGGTTCCTTTCTAGTTCAATGCTTTGATTTGGACGTTGGAGACGCAGCAGACGGAGAAGTTAATAACCCATGATGCAGTATGGTCGTTAGTATAGGCTAGGTAGCACGGACACTCTCCGAGACCCTTCATGTCGTGTCCGACACTCTGACACGTGTCCGACACGCTCCGACACGCGAGTCGAAAATTCCGACACGTGACTCCGACCCGCACGGGGTTATTTTTATAAATTTTCAAAACTTTTGGGGTATAAATATAAATATATGAAAATAAAAAAAAAAAAAAAAAAAGGGTAAAACCTCAGTCGACGCACAGGTTTCCTTCTGGACTCTTCTCTTCCCTCTTCAGTCGGACTCGCGCACCTGAGAGCAAAGCACTCCAGTTCTCTTCTTGACCCATGAGTGTCGCCGCTCGCCGATGTCGCTTAGCCGGCCGCGCGGCCCACCTCACCAGTCGGCGTCGCCAACTCGCCGTAGCCCCCGCGCCTCAACCCCACCCGTCACCACAGTCCCCTCCGACCCTGCCTTCGTCTCTCTTGCAAGCATCGAGTCGTCGCCCCGACGGCGAGCTGTCGCCTCTACCTCTCAAGCGTTGCTGCGTTGGTCTTCTTCATCTTGCGATTTCGCTCATCTCAAGTTAGCATCCTGAATTTCTTTATAATGCAATTTGGGATTTTTCGGCAAACCCTAAAGTTTGTTGATGTCGAAAAATTGGAGCAGGAACCCTCTGTCTAATATTTTTTCTTTTCTTTTCCGAAGAGGAAGCCCGTCGATTCGCTGAGGGCATTGTTTGGCGACAACTACATTTGTTGGTTTTAGGTGAGTGATCATTAAAGACGTCAGTATGGGTTGATTCGGTTAAGAAAGCGAGACATCTTTCCTTCAATCCCATCCTCTGCAGATCTCCATCTTCTCACATTGGGGTCATGCTTCGCAAGGTTGACATCCTATGATTAGGGGAACTTACTATGCTCTGGCATTCTCTATTTTTTGTTCATAGTTATGTAGACAGGCTGAAATCCATCTTGTCCTGTTGGTTTAATCAGTGAACTAGAATTCGTCCCTGTGATCTTTTGTGGTCAGCCACGCTTTGTTCATTCTACAATTCTTTGATAGAACACTGTTGGAGTCACCTCAAGTCGCCACAAACGGGTGATAGGATAGCTAGCGACACCCCATCGCAATATGGCATGTTATCGGGTTGATAAATGAACGCAAACCTTTTAAAGCCCTCGCCAATACTTTTATACCGTCTCTTCTTCAATGACATGTCTATTTTCTGATATTGAAATAGCAACAAGGTCTTCAGCCAGTGAAAGCGAGTAAAGTCATTTTCATGTTGAAATGGTATAGTTTGAAACATGGCAGGATTTTCCTGAGCAACATCTTTGTAGCATTTGTCATAGTAGATACTCAATTAGTTGCCAATGCTAGGTAAGTAGTAGAATAAATTACTTGAGCTAAAGTGAAAATAGTACCTTGAGTTTGCTGTGGCACCATTTGAGTAGATATATAGGCGGATACTAGTCTGCTCATTCTTGCTGTTGTTCTTTGCCATTTGCTACTATATAACTGTTGTTCTTTGCACACTGAATTGATAATCTGCTCATTCTTGCTGCTGTTCTCTGCCATTTGCTATTGTATAGTTGCTATATTACTGCTATATTGTTGTTGTTCGCTGCTGTTGGCTATTGTATTACTAAGAAACTTTATAGCAATTGATAATAACATGTTTATTTAATTATTTATTTTATTTTTTTGCAGAATGTCTTCAAGTTCAAACATGGCTAGTAGTACTTCAAGCACACAACAACCTACCTCTAGCAATGAAGTTGTAAAACAACCATTATGGAGGTATGTTACTAAGTTAGTTAATCATACTGATGCGGGGGGAAATTTGTCTTGGAGATGCAACTTTTGTCAAAAAGATTATAAGAGTTCATACACAAGAGTGAGAGGTTATTTGATGATGATAAGTGGAAAAGGAATTGGAAAGTGTACAAAAGTAGAAAAAAAAGATCTTTTGGAGATGGAAAAATTAGAGGAAGAGGTCCATACTCAATTAATGAGTATTGCAACTAGAAATGTACCTTTGCCTCTTGCTAGTTATTCACTTAGTGGTGGTGGTGGTGACGGAATGGATTTATCATTGAACTCCAAAAAAAGGAAAGGTGGAAGTGGTAGTGGAAAATCACTTGAAAATGTATTTAATATGACTCAATGGGAACGTCTGGATTGTGAGATTGCTAGGATGTTTTATTCGGCGGGCTTGCCGTTTAATCTAGTAATGAATCCTTATTTTCAATCTGCTTTCACTTATGCTGCTAATCATAATATTGCGGGTTATGTACCACCAAAATATAATTTGTTGAGAACCACTTTGTTGCAAAAAGAGAAGGTAAATATTGATAGGTTGTGTGCACCTATCAAAATCATGTGGAAGGAGAAGGGTGTAAGTATTGTGAGTGATGGATGGAGCGACTCACAAAGAAGACCGCTTATTAATTTCATGGCGGTATCGGATGGAGACCCGATGTTTATAAAATCAGTTGATTGCTCGGGAGAAACAAAAGATATGCATTTTATTTTTAACTTGCTGAAAGGAGTTATCAATGAAAGTAGGCATGAGAATGTGGTCCAAGTAATTACAGATAATGCTTCAAATTGTAAGGGTGCGGGACAACTCATTGAACAAGAATTTCCATCCATTATGTGGACGCCTTGTGTGGTGCACACTCTTAATCTAGCTTTGAAGAATATTTGTGCTGCGAAAAATATGGAGAGCAATCAAATAGTTTATGAGGAATGTAGTTGGATTTCAGATATTGTTAAGGAAGTTATGCAAATCAAACATTTCATCATGAATCATTCTATGAGATTAGCAATATACCATGAGTTTGTTAGCTTGAAGTTGCTTTCTGTAGCGGATACACGTTTTGCTTCGATGATTGTGATGCTTAGAAGATTCAAGTTGATAAAAAGTGGTCTTCAAAGTATGGTGATTTGTGACAAATGGAGTATCTATCGAGATGTTAATCAAGAGAAAGCTAAGTTTGTCAAGGAGAAAGTGTTGGATGATTTTTGGTGAGATTTGATTGATTATATACTTTCCTTCACGGCTCCTATTTATGATATGCTTAGAACTTGTGACACTGATAAGCCTTGTCTTCACTTAGTTTATGATATGTGGGGTTCAATGATTGAAAAAGTGAAGAAAGCTATATATGCACATGAAGTGAAGAGACTAGATGAGAAGTCCACATTTTATGAGGTGATTCACACAATTCTTGTAGATCGTTGGACAAAGAACAATACTCCACTTCATTGCTTGGCACATGTTTTAAATCCCAGGTAAGTTCTAAAATTGTATGAGATTATTACATTAGTAGTTATTCTTTCTTTAATATGATAATATAATACTCTTCTTCTTTATTGTTGTTTTCTAATTTTATTTTATTTTATTAAATAAAGGTACTATAGTGATCAATGGCTTGATGAAGATCCTACTCGAATTTCTCCATATAAGAATAAGGAGATCAACCAAGAAAGACTGAAATGCTTCAAGAAATACTTTCCTAACTTGGATTAGCGCAACAAGGTGAATTTGAAGTATGTAGATTTTGTGAGTAAAAATGGGGATTTTAGAGATTTTGATTCCATTCAAAATCAATATTCTATGAATCCTAAGGCTTGGTGGGTTAATCATGGTGCATGTTCACCGATGCTTCAAAGCATAGCCTTAAAACTTCTTGCACAACCTTCTTCTTCATCATGTGCTGAGAGAAATTGGAGTACTTACTCATTTGTGCATTCGGTGAGTAGAAATAAGATGACCCCAAAACGTGCAGAAGATTTGGTTTTTATTCATAGCAATCTTCGTCTTCTATCAAGAAAAAGCTCAAAATATGCAAAATGAGAGACTAAAATGTGGGATATTGGTGGAGATGCATTTGACTCGTTTGAAGATATTGGGGTGCTTGAAGTTGCAAATCTTTCACTTGATGAGCCGAATATGGAGTCTATTTTTTTTTCAAAAGAAGTGGATAATGTGGATGAATGACTTTTTGTTATATTACTTAATGTGGAGGAATGACATTTTGTTATATTACTTAATGGAATATTGATTGTTTTGTTGCTTATTGTTAAATTTTAAATTTAATAGTGGAATGTGGATTTCTTGTTTTTTCCTTCAAGTTTTATGGATTATTAATTTATTACAATGAAATATAGTTGCATTTGTCAAATTAAAAAAAAAATGAATGATATTAACAAATGTAGGATTAATGTTTTTAGTATAGATCAATTCTAGGCTATTATTATTATTATTATTATTATTATTATTATTATTATTATTATTATTATTATTATTATTATTATTATTATTATTATTATTATTATTATTTAGTTATTTATGCATTTATATATAAAATTATTTATTTAATATTTAACGTGTCGGAATTCTCTACTTTTTGAGAAATGGCGTGTCGCGTGTCGTGTCGTGTCGTGTCACGTGTCGCGTGTCGCGTGTCGCGTGTCGGTGCTACCTAGAGTATAGGCAGACTTTTGAAAATATAGTATAGTCTAGAGATAGGTCTCCTTACCTCTACCTAGACTTTTGTCTTTTGCTTGAAATGTAATAAAGTTGTGAACTCATATGTGGTATAAATAAAAGAAGTAGAAGTATGTTTGTTATAATTATGAGATTTTAATCGTTAAAAAATATTAAGAAATATTTGATTACGTTTCTGCATACTAAAAGAGATTAATAATGTAAGATATACGTGTCGGGTAACGTTTTGGGATGTCATAGTATGGGTGACCAGAATCAGTATAAATTGCATTCCTATCTTCGACGGCCACTAGATCCCTTTGAAAGATTTTGTTCAATGGTTTGATTGGAAGAAATTCCTCTAGAGAATGTTAACGAATAGAGGTGCATTTAAAGGAGGTCATACGGTCAAGAGAGTGTGGGAATGTGAATTTAAAATTCTAAAGTTTGAAGCTATTCTCAATTACTTGTCTTCATCTGCGAGCGTTACAAATTGTGATCAAGAGAGAAAACACAAAAAGAGTGACTAAGTAAGATAGAGAGTTCTACCACTGAGTGTTTGCACTCATAAGTTATAATATTTTGTTCATCCCATAGTGAAATCCAGTAAGTAAGCTGTCAGCGTGAGAGAATGGACGTAGGCTTAATCTAAGTTGAACCACTATTAAATTCGTGCGTAATTTTCTGTTCTCTTAACTCCTTTTTTTTTTTTTTTTTTTTAAAGTCTATTGCACACTTTCTAGCCATTTCAAAAGTCTAGTATTTTGCCAATCTGATCTTTATCCAAACTTTACTTGCAGCTTATTTTATTATGCGTTTGATTATCAAGATTTCTTTTAAACCCCTATTCACTCCTCTCTAGGTACTAATTCTAGCTACATCACTCGGCGACCTTGGCGGAGCTCGAACTCACCTAGATCGGGTCGACGAGCTCATGGCTCGCCCAATCCAAGCAAGCCTAAGCTTTGTTGAGGCCTGCGAGCTTGAGGCTCGGTCAATCTAGACGATCCATGTCTTCATTGGCCACCAGGCAACTGGCCATGGTCGAGGCACGCAATAGTGGAGAAAGGAGGAGGAAGGAAAAGTAAAAAATTAAAATTAAAAAGAAAGATAAAATACAAAATATAAATAAATAAATAAATAAATAAATAAATAAAGGAGGAGGAGGAGGGAGAAAGAAGGCGACTGAGGTTGGGCCCTCGCCTCCCCACCATAGCCGGGAAGGACTAACGACGGTGGGGGCAACGTCGGTCAGGGTCGCCGACCCCCTCCAGCGGTGGCCCTTGACCCAATTGAGCGAGGGCCGTCGACCATCGCCGGATCTAGCGAAGGGCTACGACCCTCTCCCCAAATCTAGGCGAGGGCTCATGTCCTCACCGCCGATCGGCCGGGGTTGCCGGCCCCTAGCCAAGGCCCAACGATCCCAGCCAACATTGCACCCACTGTGCCAGCCCTTCCCGGCGACAACGAGGAGGTGACGGTGGTGAGGGCCTAGCCCTCAGCCGCATGCCTCCTCTCTCCCCCGCTTTTAAAATAATAATAATAATAAAATATTTAAAATAAATTTAGTTTTAAATTTAATTTAATTAAATTACCACATCAAAGACAAAACAACGTCATTTTTACATTTGTCTAGCCATATCAACATGCAAAATAACATCGTTTTGCATTTACCTCATTGGAAAATTCTTATATCAACATTTTGATAAGATTTTCTCACAATTGGCACTTAAGTGATCAATTTTGCTTTGATTTTGGCACTTACGTGTCACTTTCCTAACTTTTGACACTTTAAGTATCCCTCCGTGCCAAATTTTAGCACTCTAGGTGTCCGGCACTCAACAAACTTAGCATCTAATCTCTCCGCTCGATTTCGTGGATTTTTTGGACTAGTTTTTTTTTTTTTTTGTCAATCCTACTCTATGGCTACTCTACATTTACTCTCAGACATTTGCCCTGCCTCTTGTAGAGCGTGAGAGTCGAAACCCACTCCTGAAACTTACTCGTCCCCCCCATCCCCCTTGAGAATGTGGGGATTTGAACCCCTCACCTCCCCCTTCCATGTTGGAAGGGTGGCCATTGGGGTGAATCCCAATGGTTGATTTTTTGTACTAGTTAATAGGCCATCTTTGCAATCTTTTTGCCCTTTTTACCGTGGACATTAGATGGTATTCAAATAAGTCCAGGTGCCATTCACAGTAATCATCTATATGCAAATAATTTCCCAGGGTAGATATCCTTAAGCGGTGAAGATTTATCTTTTCGCATTCGTGTTATCTTCTGAATCAAGTTTCGAGCAATTCAGAGTCTTGTAGAGGAAGTTATGCTCAAAGTACAAAAACTGCGACAGGGAAATCTGCTAGTGAGTCTTTCAGTTTTTCTATGTTTTTGTTGGGTCCAATGCAATGTATTTTATTTCTAAAGTCAAACCATTATTCATGTTTTGTGTGTAGAGCATTCAGCCTTGTCTTGGGAAATAAAACGTCAGAAGTCTTGGGATTTGTTTATAATTGGAGGGTTGCTTCACGTTGGGTCTATATAGATAATAGATCTCCCTAAGGTTTGGAGTTGAGCGCTTGAATTAGAGTATCGCCGAAATAGACCGTATCTCTGATGGATTCAATTGAATGGTGAGTTACATGTACCATATCTTAAGGTGGATATCCTTAAGTGGTGAACATTTATCAAATCACCAACCCTTCACTGACCCTTTTGGGGTCGATGTTATACAGAAGAAGCTAAAGTAAAATAAAAAGGGAACAAAATGAAAAGATTGAAATTTGAAATTATGTTTGGGATGTTTCAGTAAGCATTTGACCGGACCCAGAATGGCGAGGACAACACAAGGGTATAATAAATTATGCAAGAAAGCGATTTCAAATGCAACGCGTAATCAAGTGCCCTCACATCATCTTCAACTTTATAAAATGGTCATGAGATTTGTCATTTGCTCTTTTAATGCAAAAATTACTAGTATTGTAAGGTCAATGATATAGGTAATTCAGCACACGAGAATAAAATGGCCAGCCTAAAAGAAATCTAATTTCGCACACTTGATTTGTACACTCAGATTCAAGCTTTTAGAGTTAGATGAAGAAATTATTAAATCTTTCTAAAACTTTTGATAGCGATATGAATGACTCGCCTTTGATTGGATCGAACATGTGGAAACTCGAAATGTACATACATGATGCCAGAAAGGCAAAATCAAAAAGAAAGAATTATTAGTGCCATGGTCTTATACATTGAATGATCAATTAACCGTGCCTAAAGTATAAACATTTCTTAGTAACAAAAGTACATATAAGTATGCATAGGTATGCATTTTCCACAAATCTATTAGTTAATTATTGATAATGTGCAACAGACCAGACAAAATTATATTATCCATGAACCTTGCATCATTTTCTGAATCATCATATCACGATTATGTCTATCACTTGATTTTTCTCGCAATGAATCGACATGTACCACGGCAAAAAATGCAACTGCGATATGACATTTACGTACCTTTCCATCGAGTCCTGAGATGGTGCTGAGTCACCTCATTCATGGTGCTCTCGAACGTCACCAATACCTCAAGATTGAAGAAGTTCGTGAGCATCTCCTTGCAGGCCCTCCCATCGTAGCCTGTTTTGGTTATGAGCCTCGTCCCGATGAGCCTCCGAACCAAGCTCGGCCGTGAGAGCCACGAGTTCTTCTGGGCCAACCAGGCCGGGAACCAGGGCAAGTTCATCCAAGAGCGGATCCACGGGTACGCCTCCCCATCTTCAGGACCTCACTACTGGGCAAGCAGATTGGTGATCACGTGTTGGCTGGCAAGTAACAAGTTCTTGTTCCCAAAGGAGGGCAGCGCTGTGGTGGCCAAGCTTGGTCCGGAGCTCATTGGGACAGGCCCCAAAACCGAAGTCGATGACAAAGGGAGGCCTTGCATGATGCGTTGCCATGTAGTGATTTTCGACAAAAATTAATCATAAAGACTATTCGAAATTTTGTGCAAAGATTTAAGATTAAATTAGTAAAAGTGAAATATTTAAAAGTAAATTGACATTTGTATGATAAATTTATGGCTAATTAGATAATTGCCCTAGCGATTATAATGCAAAAGAGACAAGTCTTCCATGCTTTGACTTTGCCGCTATAGCTGTTCACTACCCGCCCCATTAATTCCACAAGGTGGCTTCATTTTCTTCTAATAAACTCTCAATGTCCGTCCCTAAGCGAGAGTTTTCCCCCCCCCCCCCAACCCCTATTCCCTCTTGAGTCTCCCTCTTCCCTCTTTTGAAGCTTTCGGTGTTTCTTTTCTCTCCTAATCTGTTCGGGGAGTTGTGTGTGTGAATAAATTTCTACAACTGATCTTGGGTGAACGTGGAGACTAGTTTGACCATTTGTTCAATTGACAGCCATTGAGGTGAATGTTCGTAACATAATTCCACAATCTCTTTGAGTTTAGGCCATTCTCCTCTACCGATTTAGATGTAGGTCACATTTTGGAAGTTTATTTTCATGAATAAGATCTAGATATAAATTTGGGTGCTCCTTATAGATATTTGTTCTATGTTCTTTCAATATTTTGATGTCGGTATCTCTAAATGACGGTGATGATGACATTGAACTTAGACACGCACTGCAAGCCGTTGCAAATAAAGTGAGAAATCTCGATGTGTACTCATCACTAAATTTAGTGATTAGCCGCCCGATCATTTATGGCGTCGGATCTATTCTTTATGGATGAGAATGTAATTCTAGCTCTAGATCGTACTTTGTTGTTTGCTTTCTACCCTTTGCTTTGTTCTATAATTATTTAGGTGTTGCTAGGCTTGAAAGCCTTTTATGTACCTCCCAATATTATTCTATTATATGAATGGTATCTTTTTTTCAAAAAAAAAAAAAAAAGGGTTGATCAAATAGTTTTGATTCGTGTGCCTTTCCACGAATCTCGCAAGTCCTTTTCATCTAGTTCAGTTGACCAATTCAACAAATATCTTAGAATTTTTAGTGGGAGAAGATGGCCTACCTTGATAAACTTCATTAATCTAACCTGTCTTGAGAACTTCCGCGAGAAATCATACCAAGTAATTAGCAGGCATGAAATCTCTAGCATCAAAGCTTGTTTATGTCAAATCCTTCTTAAATAAGGGTTTCTAAGGAGCCAATGAGTGTGAGCCTTCATCTTTTATATAATTTCTCTAGGAGCCATCTTATGAATTATACATCTATAACTATCCTGAGAATCACTTGTCTTTTATGTGAATGATGTGACTCTGATATGATCAATGAAATCGATGCTGTCGACACGTGAAAGTTGGCTCAAACACGGCCTAAAATCACGTAATAAGACGAGATCTCTTCTAGAAGAGGGTGATTAAGATGTCGATGAATTGTGTTCATATGTAATTTTTCACAAGAGCCACTTGTATTTATGTGAATGATATTGTATCTAATGTGATCAATGAAATAGATGTTTTTTTTTTTTTTGCCAAAAAATGAAATAGATGTTATCTATGCGTGAAAGTTAAGCTCAAATAAACCCTAAAGCCCACAAGAAGATGAGATCTCTTTCTTGGAGAAAGCAATTGAAAGTGATTGAGATATTTGATGGATAAAAAATTACAAGTCCTCGGCCTCGAGATGACTTTGCAATCCATAGTACCTTAAGGTATCCAAGGAATAATCTCGATCTGTTTGGACAACACCAGTCAATAATTCTAGATACACAAAGGTTCACAACTCTCTCAAGAACCAGACATAGGGGGTGTTTGGTTGGGCATTCCCAAGGGGCTTTGGGCCCCTTGGAGGAAATTTTGGGTGTTTGGCAAAGGCTTTTGAATGCCCATTTGCAAAATGTGGGCATTTTAAATGCTGAAAGCTGAATGTCAAAGGAGGACCAGCTTTGAGCATTGGGCATTCCAGAGATGCGATTTTACTGTTCATCGGTCATTGTTCATCGTCTCCTCCGCCGTTTGCCTTCTTCTTTGCCAAAGGCGGCGCTCAGCCGTGATCTGGCCGCTGAGAAGCCTCGCCTGAGGTCCACGCGACCTCGGGCGGCGTCGCCTGGTCTCCCGCGAGCCAAGCGACCACGCGAGGCCAGATCTAGCATTTGCGACCTCCGGCGACCAGATCTGGCGATCCAGCGATGGCCAATGGCATTTTCCCAAAGCCGAACCAAACGGACCCATAATCTTGAGGTCTCAAAATCACTTGGCCGATGGTGAATGAGAAACTAGCGAGTAGCCAATTTAACGCCGAACATCGCAACATCATAAAAAAAAAAAAAAAAAAAGAATGTAATTCTATCCTTATGCTAAAAGAAGTGTTGGGGGTCTCCCCCATTGACTATTGGGCCGAAACCTCGACCCTCCAATCATCTCCCCGTTTGGGCTTCACTGGGCCACCCATCATCATCCATTGGGCCCATTACGCAAAGAGGCCGGTCCACTCTCCAATCCACCCAACATTTCATTTGGTTCGGCGCGTGCAAACAAGCGCGCGTGTTGCGTGTTGACCATTTCTTCACCACAACAAACGCGGAATGAAGATAAAGCCATCTGACTCAACCATGGTTAGAATCCAGCTCAACATCCTGACCACGGTTAGTTAAAGGGAATATTACGACCGGCCAAAAGAGCATCTCATGCTCGAACAGCAATGATCCTCCCAACCCAACGGTCGACACATCGCCACGTGTACGTCCGGATCTCTCCGCAACCGCCTCACGCGTCCTTGTCAGACCTACCCCAAAATTAGGGTTTCCTCCTGGTTGGCTTCCTTCCACATCGCTCTTCCTTCCTCCTCTCTGCAAAATCGCGAGCGAGAGAAGATCCTCATCTCCTTCTTCGTCGAGACCCGTATCTGCTTCGCCTTCTCTCTTTGCGCTTTCTGCTTTTCTCCGTTCGATTTTCTGTTCCTCCGGTTTTAGGGGTTTTTCCCAGATCATGGAGATGGAACGCGTGACCGACTTCCCGCACACGCACATGGATCGGCGGCCCAGGAAGAGGGCGCGCCTCGGCTGGGACGTGCCTGAGGCTCCCGAGGTATCGATCCGTTTTCCCTCAGATCGGACATCTGTCGCTGTTTTTTTTTTTCTTTTTTCTTGTTTTTTTTTAGCGTTTTCTCGACCTGTGTTTGACTGGATCTGAGAGATCTGTTTGCCTCGGTTGTTGTTATTGTCCGATCTGTGTTGATCTGGTTGGGCTAATTCCTTTTACGGTGTTTCTGGTACGAAAATGATGTGGCGATTGTGTTTTTTTGTGTTTTGAGAAGCGGATCGGGAACGTATCTCGGTCTGTGTTGGTCTAAGCGTTTCGTAATCGTCATGGGAATGAATTTTTGGAAGAATTTCTTGTGTATCTGTGCAGATAGATGTAGATTTGATAGCACATATGGAAGTTTATCTTTTTTTCGTTGTTCATGTCGACCAATCTTTTTCCGGTTATTTTTCTCCCCCTGTTGATGTTAAGCATCGAGGAAGGTAGAGCTCAAGATCTGTCTGAAACATGGTTTGACTTAAGAGAATTTCATACGGTCAAAGTTTGTTTTTTGATATCTGGATGTTATTGAGATCTGGGTTTTGCCTGGTTAGATGTCTGTATTCTCGGGCTAAATGCTTGTGTTCTTATCGGTACAAGGGTGTGTGCTAATTCACTTGCGTTGTTTATTTCTCAGTGATGTTTCCGATTTTGAATGTCTTAACTAGTTCTGACAGAATTATATTGGTGGTGTGAGGTATGATGATGGAGATTTTGATTTATATTATTGAGTGGTACATGGATGGATGGCTGTGTGTAGGCTCAGGTAGGAATGTTTTGTGGACAAGAGGTTGGCCTTATGACAAGCTTTGCACCATCAACAGCACCCTCAGACTATATTTCTAGCTCTCTATTTGTAAAGGGAGGTGCTCGAAATGGTACTCCTCCATGGAGAGAAGATGACAAAGATGGGCATTACATGTTTGAGCTTGGAGATAATTTAACATCACGCTGTAATTACACTTTCTACTTTCTAGTGAAGTGTTGTTGGATCCAATCTGCATAACGAAATGTTTTCAGTAATCATTGTTTTACTTGTTTCTTTATCATTTTAAAGTTCTCCATTTTGTTTTTAAACAACAATAGTCTTTTCTTTTGCATGGGCAATGTCATTTTAATATTCTAAGTTCACCTATTTAGAAATTTTTTGCTCCTGACTTGATCATGAAATGTACATTTTTGGTACTTCTTGTTAGTGAAGTTCTTTGAGTACTGCAAAGTAGTAACTGTAACTAAAATGGCTCATTTCTTTTGATTGAATTGTTACATTTTGATTAATCATCAAATGTACATTTCTGAATTTCTTTTTAACATTTTGCAGACGGGATTCACAGCAAAATGGGGGAAGGTACTAATATTTATGTGCTCATCTCATGAGTACTTTTTTCAGTGCTGAACAGCATGTGATGGATGCTGTATTCTTTCTCATAGGAACATTTGGCCAAGTACTAGAATGCTGGGACAGGGAAAATAAGGAAATGGTTGCTATTAAGATTGTCAGGGGGATTAAGAAGTATCGTGAGGCAGCAATGATCGAAATCGATGTTCTACAGCAGCTGGGAAGGCATGATAAGGGTGGCAATCGGTAAGCGTGCCTCCCTCTTGGTTAGATTTCTCTTACTTTTATGTGTAACATGAGATTTCCTTTTTGTTTTCACATCTAAAACTCTGTCAATGGTTGAATGGGTTTATTCCTTGCAGTTGTGTACAAATACGGAACTGGTTTGACTATCGTAACCATATCTGTATTGTAAGTATATGATTGGTTTGTGATAAATTGATTTCCCCAATTAACCAACAGTTTGGGGGTTGAAGTTTTGGATGAATTTAAATGGTGCTGAACAGGTGTTTGAGAAGCTTGGACCAAGCTTATACGATTTTCTACGGAAAAACAATTATCGCTCATTTCCCGTTGATCTTGTCCGTGAGATTGGAAGACAACTGTTGGAATGTGTAGCATGTGTGTAGTAATCACTAAGCTAGTCTCTTCTACTCACATCTGTTTTATAGTTTGGAATGAAGTTGAATTTCATCTTAATATATTTGTTGTGGGAGAGAGAGGCACATTTTTTTTGGCTTTCTTTTCTTTTTCTTCTGAGAGTGGAAACAGCTTTTGCTTTTTAAAATAATCATTCTTTAAGAAACCAAACAAGAGAGTTTTTATGCTGAATATACTTGATTTCTCACCTCGCTTTTCGGATTTATGTGCAGTTATGCATGATTTGCGCCTCATACACACCGATCTGAAACCTGAGAATATACTTCTTGTTTCTCCAGACTATTTGAAAGTCCCAGATTACAAGGTATTATTACCTGTACTTTGATTTTCATATGTTTAATAAACATGGTCTTCTTTCAGTTATAAAATATAGAATGACTATATTTATCAATATGATGTTTGCAGGGCTCGTCTCGGTCACCAAGGGACAGTTCCTATTTTAAAAGGGTCCCCAAATCAAGTGCCATTAAAGTGATTGATTTTGGTAGCACAACATATGAACGTCAGGACCAGACATACATTGTATCAACACGGCATTATCGGGCTCCTGAGGTCATTCTTGGTAAGGGAATAGTTACTCTGCTTTGTATTTTGTTACTTGAGAGAGAATGTTTTTAATAGATGATGCTGTGCAGGACTTGGATGGAGCTATCCCTGTGATGTGTGGAGTGTTGGTTGCATTATTGTGGAGTTGTGCACGGTATGGGTCACCTTCAAATATCTTAGTCACACTTGCCACGACAACAAGCGATTTCAAACTCAAGGTGTTTGTTGACTTGCTTAATGACAGGGTGAGGCATTATTCCAAACACACGAGAACTTGGAGCACCTTGCAATGATGGAAAGAGTGCTAGGTCCTCTGCCTCAGCACATGTTGAAGAGAGCAGAGTCAGTGCTCATCTTTTTTGGTGGTTCTGATGTTATTCTACTGTAGCTTTACTCATACTAATAATTCTTGGATGCATCGGGGGTTTTCAGCCGACATGCGGAGAAGTATGTTAGAAGGGGTAGGTTAGACTGGCCAGAAGGTGCCGCCTCTAGAGAAAGCATCAGAGCAGTTCTTAAGCTTCCGCGTCTTCAGGTGATTCCCCGGTGTGATCACCTCTTCTCGGTTTTTAGGCAGTGCCCCTTGAATTGCATTGCTGAGTGATATACTTTGCAATTGCAGAACTTGATAATGCAGCACGTAGACCATTCGGCAGGAGACCTGATACATTTGTTACAAGGGTTACTCCGATACGAACCCTTGGACAGGCTGACTGCCCGGGAAGCTCTCAGGCACCCTTTCTTCACCAGGGATCACCTCCGGCGGTAGCCCCCTCCAATCTGCCGTGGCAGAGCGGGCGACACCCCTTGTATATAGCTAGCGCAGGTGCCCTTTGCCAGGCAGCAGCACCTGAACAAAATTCTCCTCTGGCGGCTGCTTTGCCAAATGGTCCCCTGCGATGCTATAACTTCGGGGCGTCGCCTACCAAATTCTGATAATGTGTAGTTAACAGCAACAGATGACCTGAATTAGTGATTTATTACTGACTGCAAATCCTTGTATTTAATTTTTGGTGTGGCGATTTCCGCAGCTCAAATTGGAGTTTCGTCGCCTGTGAATTTTTCTTCATTTGGTCCCCTTTCCAACTAACTGTTCGAGAGAAGACCCCGAGCTACTAAAAGATCATGAGCGCCCTGCAAAGCAGCAAAACTTATAGGCATCGCCTTTTGTTCCAAACTCCATTACAAGAGAATAATAAGCATCAGGAAATTGTGTACCGAAATTCAAGCTCATCGGAAATGATTCTTCCTTACCTAATTATTAATAACGAATGGTGCCTATAATATATTCTTGTCTAATGGTAATACACAAATTCTATTCCAATCTCAAACCTTTCCACATGATAAAAAAGTCGCTATTTATTTATTTTTTAAAAATTATCAGCATCTAGTCAATTAGAGGTTGGTTTGTGGAACATGTGCCTTCATTGTCACCATTTTCTTTGTATGGAACAACAGTAATGCCATGATGTTGGTAATCTTTAATAATAGTAGCTAGCTTTTAATTTTTTTTCTAATCACAAGATGCCGTATTTAAACTTTCCAATCCCATAATGATAGTAATGGTAACGATGAAAGATGGTTAGATGGACGATCTTATCATGTGGTAAAAATAAAATGGAGATCATATCAGGATTTGGTAATTCATTATATATGTTCTCTTTAACTTTCAAAACAATTTTTGCGATTCCCCTTTTACATTTTACGATGAAAATTGTGAAAACACGTACGCACACGCAAATAATATTTTAATGATATTTATGTGAATTGATCCTTGTAACTAGCAAGGCATACGATTTCATTCCACGTGGCCTAGTAGAAAAAGTTCTTGGAACGGACCACACGTGCTACATGAGTTAATCTCATCGCGTCCCCAACCAACTACACCAATCTCACCCATACCATTTAATTTCCCATTAGTCGATTTATAGGGGGAAAAAAGGAAAGCATTTAATTCGAGAGGCCACGTTTTTAACATATAAGGGGAAGGTGAGGGTTCAAATCCCCATCTTTTTATCGAACTGGGGGTGGGAACGATTTAGGTTGGGATTGGGACAATTTAGTTTTAAAAGTGGGTTTTGACTTTAACATAAGATTTCGACTTCCACGCCCTATAAGGAGGCAAAGCAAAAGTGTAGGAGTAAAGTAAGACCGATTAAAAAAAATTTCACTAATGTATGATAAAAAAAAGATTCGATGGGCCAAGACAAATTCCGACGGGCCTTTGAAATAAAGGCCATCGAAATTACATTGGTACCCCGACACGTGCCTACCGAACACCGACCCCAAAACTACACCGACACTTTTTTTTAATATATTCACTTTGGGAACAAATTCCGCGTCGTCATCGTTTGCTCGGGATCGTCCTTTCGTCCTCCGCCAACGGCCAACCCCCCGGACGAACGGCGGAAGAGCACACGCACACGCACACGCACACGCAGTGCCATCTCCGGCGAGCATCTCCGACGAGGCCTCGATCGCCTTCGTACCGGCACACGTATGTCCCCCTCGTGGCTCCTCGCTCTTCTCGCCTTCTAGTTCTAAATCCTTGCATCCTACGGAAACTTATGTCGTTCGTCGTTGTTTTTTCTTTTTTTTTTCTCTGTTCCGATGGACCTTCGCCGACCTCTGTGATTCGAATTGCGATTTCCGTACTTCAATCTGATCTCTCCCTCTCTTTTCGCTTGTGTGGTTTTGTTCTTGGTTTAGATGGGTCCTGGGTTTTCCTTCTGCAAATGGGGAGCGAGGGAGGGAGGCGAATGTGATTATGCTGCCGGTAGATGGGAAACAACGGGAATGTGCAGTTTTGTCTGAGATATAACTCCAATTAAAATTTGTTGCCGAGGTAGTTTCCTAGGAATTTATATTTCGAGTTTTGGTCTCTAGGATCAAGGGTCACACGAGCAGACCTGTGCCGCCACTGCGCGCGTTGTGACCGGTGCAGGATTATGGCGACAAATGCTGTAGATAACAGCTTTTTACAACGGTTTGTGTGAGTGGGAAGATTGGTTTTGTTTTTAAGAATTTGGGTGTGGGCTGAGGTTGCATATGAGGTCTGTTTTGGACATCTACTCCGGGACTATGGCAGTTCCTTCCTGGCCAATTGGTTTTCTAACGAGAAGTGCAGTGATTAGGCCATATATGCATTGTAGGAACTTGATTGAAACAAGGTGAGAACAGATTAAACTCAATGGACTTTTTTTTCTTTTCTTTTAAGGGTTTAACCGTTTCTAATGTTCTATGATTACCAAGTAAATTGGGCCTTTCACTTTATTGAATGATTGTGCTTGGCCAAATTGTATGGGTTGAACAACTTTCTAAATAAAGGTAATTGTACTTACATTTTTAGGATTCGGGATGGTTACCTCTGAGATCAACTCGATGTACTAAGACTGCTTCTTCTGTTGAAGAGGGCTAACGGCAAACAACTAGGATTAAAATGTGGCACGTTGTAACTAATACGGAAGATAGTAAATAGATCTAGTAATGGAGTGTGCAGAAGATGGATGTACATATGTAAATATGCGCATAGTGGAAAAGCATGGTGATCTTAGGGTGGATTATGAGCCAATGCTGGTACTGCTCGGTGCTAGTTAGCTTGCTAAGGGGGTGGTGAAATGTAGTACACTGCATCCATTCTCTGTTAGTTTCGGTCCTAAGGTGGGAGCTCATTGAATAGACATCCCTTCGTGCATTTTTGGATCAGTTCTCTTGTTGTAACTATGCTGCAGATGGTTTCATAGCCCCTGCTGTCAGTGCTCTTTAACAATGGTCTCTTATTTATTTTTAAGTGAGGGAAGGAATGGGAAGAGAAAGAAAAGCAAAGGGTACTCAAGGGCTGGGGTGATCATAGGTCTTCGTGGAACCTGTAATTGATATTGAACTTGATTATGCAGTAATGTTGGTGGCCCATCTGCTCTTATTATGACCTTGAAAGGAAAATTCTGTTTTCCACATGTTTCATGTTCTCTATGGTTGGGTAAATCTTACCACTCAATTTATTTTTTAACCTCATGTCTGCATTATTGGTTGGTCTACATTTATTTTGAGATGATTGGCAATACAATGATTGAAGTGTAGTTATTTACCCTAGTTGTTTTGCTTCATAGTCTTAAATCCAGGATTGGGGCTCCATCTACAGCATTATGGGCTCAGTCAACGGGTTAACAAGTTTGCAAGGAAAGAAACCCCTCTTCTCTTTTGGGGTCATTTCCGATGTCCAACATGCTGATATTCCTGATGGTCGGTCATTCCTTGGTGTTCCACGATACTATCGGGATAGCATTACCGTATTGCAAAGGGCAGTTATGCAATGGAACCATCATGGGAATCTCAAATTCGCAGTTAATCTTGGGGATATTGTTGACGGATTCTGCCCCAAGGACCGTTCTCTTGATACCGTCTCAAGAGTTGTGAATGAATTCGAGAAATTTAATGGTCCTGTCTATCACATGATTGGCAACCATTGCCTTTACAATCTGCCCCGTAGAAAATTACTTCCATTGCTGAGGATTCCAAGCATTGATGGCTGTGCCTACTATGATTTTTCTCCAACATCAGAATACAGATTTGTTGTGCTGGATGGATATGACATAAGTGCCATTGGTTGGCCTCAAGATCATCCCAAGACACAGCAGGCCTTGAAATTTCTTCAGGACAAGAATCCAAATTCAGACAAGAATAGTCCGGTTGGGCTAGTGGGGATTGAGCGACGGTTCCTTATGTTTAATGGAGCTGTTGGGGAAGAACAGCTTCATTGGTTGGATAGTGTTCTTCGTGATGCTACAAATTTGAAACAGAAGGTAGTGGTGTGTTGTCACTTGCCTTTAGATCCAGGTGCATCAACTGAAGTAGCACTCTTGTGGAATTTTGATGAAGTAATGGGCGTGATCCATAAGTATGACTGCGTGAAGGTCTGCCTTGCTGGACACGATCATAAAGGTGGCCACTCGATTGATTCACATGGAGTACATCACAAAGTGTTTGAAGCTGCATTGGAGTGCCCTCCTGGAACAGATGCTTATGGGCATGTCGATGTCTATGATGACAGGTTATCACTTTTTGGTACCGGTAAAATGGAGAACTGTGATATGCATTTTAACCATTGAGCTCATGTAAACTCATCAGAGTGTATAGAATTTGCATTATTGTCGCCATCATTATAGAGAATGTCTTTGTGTTGGGATTCTATTGATTACCGGGCTTCCTTTTACGTAGCCTGGGGAAGTTTTGTCAAAATATGGAGCGCTGATGCAATGCAGCTTGACATACAATTGTTGATCTATTAAGTGTGGTCATTCAATCTTTCGTGCGACAGCACGAGGCAGTCATTTGCCTGATACAAATCCGAGAATGTTACTGTGGATGTCAGCTGTTATCTAACACAATCGTTGCTTTTCGTTTCTCGTTTGGATATGAAACATTGCTTCCCTTGAAAAAGGATTTTGAATTTCGTTTCTCACAGCGCACAAAAACGCTACTTTCTATTCATTCCTTATATCTATATAGCTTCTTTGCAAGTATATGATGGATCGAGCTGTACATCTACCTACACATAGGTGTTAAAAAGGGTATCGTGATCCATGTCTCTCTGCAGTATCTCAGCCGGTGGCTTCCAGAATGGAACTCGAAAGGGACCTTGTTGCAGCTAAGCGTCGAGCTTGCCAGAGTTTCGGCTTCATACTAGTGTCTATCCCACACCAAATATGAAAGCAAAACGTTTAACTAGTTTATCTTATGGGGAACAACTTCTGAAGTACCAGTTTGAATCAGGGGCGAGCTTAGTTCCCATGACTAAGGAAGGAGGTTTTGGTTCCCAATTCCTCTTTTTTTGGAACCGGGAATGGGAATCAGATTAGGATTCCTAAACCTAAAATCGTTTATGCCTTTTTCTTTTCTTTTTGCCTTACCAACGTGTTTTGATTCTTATGGGATTTCCATGATCAAATTCACAAAACATGACTCTAATAGACTCCATCCATATGTTTAATTGAGTCGTGCACATTTATGGGACAATTTAGTGAGCTATAAAGATAAACAAGAGATGAATTCGAGTTCATTTTCCATGACTTTTTTATGTAATTTAGTAAGATATCCATTGGGTTAAAGAGTGAAATTTGTTTTGTCTTCCCATTGCTTTATTATTCTTCCCAAGCAAGTATATTCTAAATAAGGTATTCATTTTTGTTCTCTTTCCTTTGCTTTTTTTCATGATTGTGGCTACAACCTACTTATGGTTTCTCTTAAAAGAATATGAGAAGAATGAAATAATTATAAAGAACTCATATATGAATGATTATCCAAATGTTAGAAAAATTTGAAGTTAACAATCAATAAGGTTTTTATATGTTTCTTTTAGAAAGTTCTTTTGTCACTCTTCCATCACTTTTTAAGAAGCCAAACATGTTTAAACTTGTTCATTATTGTTGCGTTCATTTCAGCCAAAGAAAAAAAAAACGAAGCTGTTCAATCCTAGAACAGAATTTTGAGCTTGTTATAGGTTCTAAGTTTCAGATTTCGACAGGTCCAAAAAATAAAAAACTTATACTTGAGGATAAATTTCAAGTTCCAAGTAAAATTTTTAAGGAATCTAGAACCGTTCGCCTCTAATTTGAAGCATCAAAAGACTGCAATCCATGTAGTCTATCCTCGCTGTAATTTATTTAAAACATTTGCAATTCGGGCAAGGGGTCATGTTCCTTTTGGCATCGCCTTTCCACTTTTCTGATTTTACAAATGGGTGGTAGTGGGCCAGCAGCAACTGACCCACTTTCAGCGGCTAGTTTATTGCAATTCACGTACAGTGCACTACTTTTAGTCAAGTCCTAAGCTTAATCCTACGAACCCACCCACACACGATCATCGCCATTGGCTCGTTCTCGGTGCTTTCCGCAGAATAAGCCACTAATTTTTGTTTTCATCATTCGGTCCTCCTCTCTGGACACATAACCAGCTCCCGAAGATGTTGGATGTGCGACAGAAACCTGCTTCAATCAAGGAAGCTGATGACTAAAACCATTTAGCTAACCCTGGCATAACCCACGATTTCATTGTGTCTTCACTTTCCAAGTTGAGTGAAAAGACAAAAATAAATAAGGACGTACATGGTTGTGTTCTTTTTTTCTATTTATAAACAAAAATTCTATTTTTTTATTCCTGGGAACAAAAAAATAACATAAACGCGTTTATTTGCGTTTTTATTCCAAATATGTTTTTTTGTTCCCGGGAACACATTTGGAATAGAAATAAAAAATAAAATAAAAAAACTTGTTTCTTGTTTCTGGAATAATTTTTAAGAATAAATTTTCTCTCTCCTATATTTTTCTTCTTTTCTTCTTCTTTTTTCTTTGGTCAGTCGCTAGCTTCGGCCATGGCCGACGACCAGCCGTCGAGGGCCGGCAACACCGTCAAGAGTTGGCGACCTTACCGGAGCGTCGCTAACCCCTGGCGAGGCTCAGCCTCGCCTTGGCTGGGCGAGCTCTAGCTGGCCCAGATCCGGCGAGGCCGAGCTTGCCCAGCCACCGGTGAGGCTTAGCATTGCCAAGCCACCGCCAGGCGACCAGTGGCTGGGCGAGCTCAGCCTCGCTGAGGGCCAGCAAGCCTCGCCGTGGCTGGGCAAGGCCGCCGGCCCTCGTCGGTCGGTCGTCGGCCATGGCTAAGGCAGGTGACCGGCTAAAAGAAGAAAAAAGAAAAAGAAAAATTATTAAAAAATTAAAAAAAGAACATAAATTTACCAAATGTGTTTCGATTTTTTTTTTTCGGATTAAGTTTATCAAATACGTTTTTCTGATAAAAAATTGTTTTCCGGAACAGAAATAATATTTTTTTTATTTCTATTCTCTGGAACAATTTTTAAGTAAAAACACAAATAAACGCACCATAAATAAACTTTCCAAGGAACTTGTCAAGGTTGTGGTGTCTTAAGCCTCACGGCATTGAATCAGTCAGCGAACAAGCCATGTTTGACTATTGGAGTTCATTTCACATCATGGGAGAATTCTGTGTTATTTAGATGTTGACCATGCACCACACATAAGCAGCAATTATGGCGCCTTGCATACCTTTCTTACTTTTTCTCCATCACATCAATCTTCCATATTGATAGGTGCGCATCATTAAATATATATATATATACTTTTCAAATTTTCATTTTCCTAATTAATCATTTTTAATAAATACTGAAAG
This sequence comes from Eucalyptus pumila, assembly GCA_016097595.1. NCBI lineage: Eukaryota > Viridiplantae > Streptophyta > Magnoliopsida > Myrtales > Myrtaceae > Eucalyptus > Eucalyptus pumila. The sequence continues at coordinate 1,568,960 of CM027847.1, forward strand.
TCCCAAAAACTAATTCCCATATAAAATTTCCACTCAAACAAACACACTATTACAAACCCCAAATTTCTTTATCATGATATTCAGCAAAGAAAGATCATAAACTTCCGATTTTCAAAACCATGTGCAACAAACATCCCTTCACTTATGATCATGGAACTCCCTAGTCCATCCCACCCCCAAGTAAAGCCTGACCTCGTTCACACCCTAGTGGCCATTATTCGGAGCTCGCATTATATCTTCGACCGTCCAAAACCTTAATCATCCAAATCGAGCTCGCATTACCCTAGTGGCGTAGATACAACTGTAACGTCAACGTACAAAGAGAGCGATATATGACAAACGACGTATTAGTAAAAGTATAGGAACAGAGGACGTGCTCCATATAGACTCTTAGACCATGGAAACACTGAGTCACGTCTAAGTTTGATGGCGTTGTTAATTGGAAACCGAACTTGGCTTGGCCTTTCTCTTCTCGGCAATGAAGAAGCCGATCAGCGAGACCACGGAGAAGGCACTGAAGCACACGGAGGCGATGTCGAGCGAGGCGTGCCGCCCCGTGATGGCCTGGACCTGGAACAGGTCGGTGATCTTGTTCTTGTCCGTGGTCTGGCCGAACCCGACCTGGACGCCCTCGGCATTGAGGGCGTAGGCGCGCACGAAGTAGGTGGCCTCCGGCACGTCCTTCTGGACCAGCCACTCGTAGCTCTGGTCGGCTGGCGAGTAGGGCCTGGACGTGATCGCGTGCTGGCAGGTCTTGTCCTTGGCCAGGTTGTCCACGGTCTTGCGCCACGCGCGGTCCACCTGGCTGACGGGGGCGTAGCACAGCTTCACCTGCACCGTCTTGTAGGCCGAGTCCGTCCCCGCCGGGAAGCTCTGGTTGTACCGCCACGTCACCGTGATCTTGTCCTCCCCGGCTTTCAGCACTGACAGTTTCAGTTCAAGCCACGAAATCAGCTCATAAATCTTGACAAAAACAAATCAATCCTGAACTCAAGAATCTTAAAAGCCCCATAACGTGTGAAACATGGGTTTTCCCTAACGAGGTAATCACCAGATTACGAACGAAGAATTCGGTGCAATTTCGAGAGAGAGAGAGAGAGAGAGAGAGAGAGAGAGAGAGACCTTGGCCAGGCTGAGACGAAGCCGAGACGATAAGAGTACTCTGGAGAGAAGAGAAGAGGACGTTGCCATAACAAGCCTGAGCCAAGCAAGCCAGAACCAGTGATGCCAGAAGGGTCCTACGTGCCGCCATTGATTCCTTCCTCCCACCTCTCAAGCAGTCGCCACACAAGCAAAGCTCAAGAGGACTGATTCAAGGAGCGAGAGACAGAGATGCCAGAAGGGTTTTTGGATTCCCTTCGATACCTGTTCGATAGTTGAACGAAACCCGTCTCCCCCATTATATAACCCGGCAAATCTCCACCATTAAAATAAGGAAGATGCTCCTAATCAAACGGCCAAAGGGTGGGGCAACTACTGTAAGTCGGGCAAGTCAACGGCCCCCGAAAGACGACGAGAAGGGGAGGGATGTGCAGAACGGAAGTGGCCCTATATCATGGCGAAGAGGCACGATCGAGATCTGCAGAAACTCTCCCCCATCTAACACTTGCGATGCGTTTTGGGTTTTAAGATTATTTGCTTGACCTCGTATCGATGCTCCTGTCATGGACGATGCGTGGAACACAAGGACTCGTGGACGAGGGAGCTGTGCACAGCATCAGCATCGGCAAGATGAGATGAGATGGATTCTTTTCTTTGGCTCATCAGCTCATTATTCTAAAATTTCACTGTCTTGTCCCCTTGTGTCCTGGAAAGAGCAAGCGGACGAAGCTTGAGCCGTACGGTCGAGCATAAAGCCAACTTGCGTTGCGTGCAGAGAAACGTTCGTCGTTCCTACAACTTGGCGGTCGATGTCGACTTTAGGACACTTGTTCATTTCTTTTTGTCTCTTGCGAAGATGGTTCGTCTTATTATCAAAAAATAGCTTCTTGCCGAAAGCGAAAAAGAGAAAAAAGAAAAGATAATTATGTAGCTCGCGGTGAACTGCAGATCCTAATCCTTTGCACGAATTGCAATCACGTGCTGATCAATAAACCGATGCTCTACCGAGATGGAAATTCGATGAACTAACGACCGAAAATTACGGCACTAAACAAAGTAGCTAGAGTTTTCTGTACCTTGGATTTGTCTGGCTTCGCTAACATTCCACCATCACTATACATTCGATATTTCTTTTTTTTTTTTTTTTCCTTTTTTCTCATTTTAAATTATGGAGCATTGACTTCAGGGAGGAGGCCAGATGGATAGGGTAGAGTAGAGGCAAGGCAAATCGTTGACTTTTAATTTTTGCATATGGGTGGGTGATGGAGTGTTTAGTGTATGCGCCCGCCCTTCGCGCGTCAAGAAAGCAAAAGTTCGGGTCTATGCAGGATCTTGGGCCGGGCCCGACTTTGAGGCTGCTCGTAGATTGGGCTTGGCGATTTCGAGGCCCAAACTTGTGGAAGCCCAGCCCAACATCGATCGCTCGTCTCCTTCTCCTCCTCCACGTCTGTAAACCCCTCCTCCGCTAGGGTTCTTCCGTCTGCGATTCCTATCTGAATACGTTCGTCGCGGCTTCTGGTTGGAACCCACGACGATGCAATTCCTCCGTCGCGGGATCGGAGCTCCCCGGTGGCGTACCTTCGGGAGCGCGCCGCCGCCGCCGCCGCCGGCTTTCCGGCGAGAAATGCCGCGCGCTTCGGCCCTGCGGTGCGTTGCTCGCGTCTCTTCGAGCTGTTTCTTTCTGGAGATTCGTGTCTTTCTGTGTACTCGTTTCTCGTGCTTCGATGCTCTCTTGCCGCGGTTCGGATCCATTGAGCTGTCTCTACGTTTACGCCTTGGTCTTAGGAGAGCATTCGCGACTGTGTCTCGGCCACGCTTTTATAAGATAGTTGTCGCGGGACTTGTTGGTTTGCAATCTTGAATTGCTATGGCCGTCTGAAACTGCTCTGAGTAACATTTCTTTGCTTGCCCTGAGTTTTATTCTCCCTAGTGTTGTCCTTTTCGATTGCGAAGTTTTCTTATCGATATGGGAAGAAGGAAATTGCATGCTTTTCGCTAGTATATATCGTTCGTCACGTGCTTAGGTGCAGTGTGAGTTGTGATGGTCATAGGATTTCTTGATTTTGGTTGTAATGTTGATAAATATCTTGGTTCTATTCACTTGGTAGAATGTGATAAAATGCGACAATGTGTGATGCTTACTTAACAATTTAACAGTCGACAATGGGGTCCCAAACTGCGGCACCAACTATGGCTTGCGATGTCGCGATTCCGACACCATCATGGGCCGCGGCATTGCCTTCTCTCTTCAATAGATGGATGACCACAGTGGGAAATTCGGTCAAGGCGCCTTTGCAAGATTCTTCAGTGCATTTGACTGACATGCCTCCTCGCATCAAATTTAAGAGGCTGGACAAAACTGCTAGGAACATAATGAAGGTGTGTATCTAAGCATGGTGGTTTCACTGTAAAGAATGGTGACATACTGATTATTATCAGTTCTTATCTGCAGATTCTAGATAGGGAAGCAGTGGAGGAAGTGAAGGCTCAGAGAGACATGCCTGATATAAAACCCGGTTACATAGTTCGAATGAAAGTGGTATATTAAGTCCTGACCAGGGTGTCTTGTGCTTGTATTCATGGATTTGCTGACTTATCTCTTGTGAATTTAATTAATGGGATCTCTCTGCACAATGGGCAGGAAGTTCCTGAGAACAAAAGACGTTTATCAACCGTAGAGGGGATTGTCATAGCACGACGTAATGCTGGTTTAAATAGTACATTCAGAATAAGGAGACTAGTTGCTGGAGTTGGAACTGAATCTCTTTTCCCACTGTAAGTAAGCTTTAACTTACTTGATTCCCCAATTTGGTTGCTATTCATCGTTATCATATTGGAAAGCAGCCTATTTATTGAACTTATGGATACTGCACTGTGATGGCATAATGTGAAGTGCCATGCTTATGCTTGGATTGGTGAGTTGGATGCATGGGAGAATTTGTAGGCATCTGGTTAGTTTTATCTCAAAGCTGTTCATTTGCCACATGCTTCTTATTTGACTACTACAGGATGACATTTGGGCTCAATCCTCTTAAGTCATAAATGATAATAAGCAATTAAAGGCAATCCAGTTGTTGTGTTAGTCTTTTCTACAATGTTCTGACAATATGCATTTCAAAATTCCATTCTTTATTTTATTTTATGCACGAGCTCTTATGTCTGCGGTAATATGGATTTTGGCTGGTCTTCTGCTAGGATTTTCTTGTTCTCTTTAACAATGGCTGGCTTGACACCTTCAGTGGTCCATTGTGATAGGTATTCACCAAACATAAAGGAGATAAAGGTGCTGGACAAGAGAAAAGTAAGAAGGGCCAAGCTTTATTATCTAAGAGAGAGGCTGAATCCACTTAAGAGGAAATAGCAACCTCTGTAGTTAGTGCGTGACGATCCGCACTTTACTGCAGAAACGGAGTACGGTTTGTTTAGTTGATGAGAAATGGTGCAATTTATCATGATTATTGTCATCCTTAGGTTAATATGTGGATGCTTATGGAATTCTAGTTCAGGTCTATACTATGATTGCCTGCTGAGCTTCCAGAGGTGTTCTTGTTTTTGCTGTAGCTGCTATGTTATAGTTTCAAGAAACTGTAGCTAATCGATCTGTGGCACACTCAGGAAATATTCCTTCAATCGGGTTCTGAGTTTTCAATAACAGCTGCAATTTTTTTGGTTCGTCGACTAATGATTGTATTGGGATGCAACATCTTTTGTGCCATATGATTGTGCTTATTCTTGTTGTACAGCTCACCTAGCATCTTGAAAAGCTGTCGTAATGGAGAATGTTGACCAGGTTAATTTTCATCTGATTTCTTTACCGATAAGCTAGCCCTAGGAACGGGTAAACCTGTCCCTCTCCGGCCCAAAAGACAAACAGTTACTTCACCGAAAAAAAATCTGCTTGTCCTCCATGATGTGCCTGCATCCGATCCTTGTCTGCAAGGAGGGAGCATATATTCTTAGCATGGAATGATGGAACTTTGAAATAAGCAGTATTATTGGCAAATTACATATTGCCCCATAGGACGATTCCCCGAAGATGTTGGTAAATCGACCAATTTATGTTTCTAGGATTGTTGTAAATTTTGTAATTTGTCCCTTGAATTTTAGAAATGGGTGCGATGTGTTCCCTGGCATAGAGTATAACCAAATTTTACTAGGAGCTTTGACCATGCAACTTATCGCAAAGGGCAAATTTGTCAAGTTTCGGTGAGAATTTCATATGAGTCAACATTAAGTACACGTGGATTTAAATTTCTAAAATATAATTATGAGTAATCCTTATACTTTTAGTCACATATATTGATGGTATAAGATTAATTTGCCTTCCCCAACTAGTCACAACATTAGATATATGTGAATAGGTTTTGTTGGAGTCAACAATAGGGGCAAATTACAAAAATTGAAATGACTGTCGCATTCTCGAAAACTTGAGGGCCAGTAGTATTATCGTCCATCCAGTATTTTGTATAATATCCGCTCAAGCTCTAGCTATGGTGATTGATTGGTTCCATCCTGGATTCTGAAGTAGATACCATAAGGTAATTCATGGAATAGTACACCATCTGGTGCCGCCCTCTATTAAATGGCTGTGAATAGATCTTAGTTTAGTTGTGCTGAATCTTAGGAAAGAGAAGCAGCCCTGGATAGTGAAAACTATAGTCGACAGCTACCCTCCTCTTTAAACAAAGAGGAGGAGGATTGGATCTTTAAAGGTCAACCTGAACCATTCATTCAGTAGCAATTCCTGAACTATTGCTCGGCTGGTGAGGTGAGCTGGAAGGCCTAGACAGCAATCCCTCTGTCAACGTGAACCTCATTCAATACAAATCTCAAACGTGGGTTTGATTTGTCCTGAAGGCATGGATAAAGAAATCCCCAGGTTCTAGGGGGATCTCGTGCACGTTAAAGGATGTCAACCAGGTCTAGCACTTCCTGTCCCGCGAGGTCGAACGAAGGAGTTTTTTTTTTTTTTAAAGAAGTTCCCCCTCGCGCCGAGAGTGAACATCAACATCGTAATTTATTGCAAAAGAAAAGCAATCCTAGTTCCAACCCGGCCGTGCTCAAAATGGTTTTGGTGGGTTCTTGCGAGACTTTGCCTCTGCTTCTGGAGCGGTCCGCCGGTGCGATGTGACGTGACGCTTCGATAGCAATTCGCCTTTATTTGTCCTGGCGCCCCCCGCAAAACCGGACGAACTTGTAGACTTTGAGGCCATGTGAGGACGAAATCGGGTTGTTGGCAGGCAGCCGTTTATGGATTTGCATGTTTCGTGAAAAGGAGATTCAAGGCAAGGTGTTGCGTGATCGAAACGACCGTCACTTTCCCATCCTCTCTCGTTAAAAGTTTTGCGGGTGCGGAACTTGGAAGGGGATGCCCGATTGTGGCGGTCCCGCTGCTTCTCTGGGCATAATAATTTCATGCTAGTAGCTTTCCTTGTCAAGGCCGAAAGACATTGTTGACTGGGAAAGCATTTCGGCTATTGAAACTTTTGTGCGTCATCGGCTGTTCATACTTTATTGGGGATTGTGGGGTTGTTCGCAAGATCCAAGGCCCTAACTAAATTAGTTCGTGGAATTCTTGGTGTGATCAATATGCTTTTAATTGGGTATATCTTTGCGTTGTCTCTCTAACTTGTGAAAAATGAAAAAGGTGTTAAACATATTTATCATACGGCTCTTCGATTCTGGTTGGTCAACAAGGAACAAATTTCTTGTAATGAATAGTCGCGGAAAGAATATGCCCAACTGGCCATTCTCTTCTCGCACCATATCGTGTTGCCCCACTAATCCATATTTTTTTTATTGACCCTCTAAAATAGAAATCTGTACATTATTTTCCCCTTGAAAATGATGAAGAGATTCATTGTAATTTTAAGAAAGTTAATTTTGGAATTCGTACTTTCATAACGCAGCACGTGAAATAAAAATGAATAGTTTTGCTCTTATTTAACATTTTTAGGAAATGAGTTTTCGTTGGAGGGTAAAGCTTTTGATTTTTTTCAAGTTGTCGATGAGTTGTAGCAAGTGGAAAGTTCTTCTATTTACGTCTCCTAAGAAATCAAAAGCAACTTATCTTCTTTCTCCCTCAACATTAAAATATTCTTCAAATTCTAAAGTTACGAAACTAAAATATATAAATTTACGTTTTGATATTTATATATTATGAAAGTTTCAAGTGCATGAAATTGAAATAATAAATGTCAAAATACGTACCCTGCAAAATTTGAAAAGGTATAAAAAGTCACTACAAATTTTTGATAGTAAAATACCCATACGGACATGAAAAATACTTCAAGCCCTTTTTACTTATTTTACACCTTTTGATGTGTCAATTAATAATGTAACATGACACACACGGCATATATGATTATATAATGTCATATTCACATAACCAAGTATTATATCATTTTAATTTTTTAAATGTCACGTGATAATATCAAAAATATGTAATTAGATTAGGTTTATTTTTATGCGTTGATTTTATTCATCTTTATGTAACACTTCTAATGAGATTTATAAATCCAATCACTATCCATCGAGTTTTCTTTTTTCACGCACTTTTAAGAAAAATGGCGACACACATCCATTCGCGACACACACCGTTTTAATTTCAATCCCATACATGATTAACAGAGCCATGGGCAGCTATGCACATTCCGGAAAATGTTCTAAATTTGAACAACCCCAACATATGCAATGGGATAAATGAAATGAATTTTTACTATGCTTTGACGTTGCAATGGCAAACACGAAATTTTTGTGGGGGTGGGGGGCAAGATTGGGTTTTGATTAGTAGTATATTGGCTGCTCCACAAACACACGCCCCTTTTTTAAATTCCTTTCGTGGGTATGTATGTGGACGGGCCCTACCTTAAAATTTCATAATTGCAGAGGTGACATCTAAGTGTAGCCCAAAGCTCTGTCGGATCAAGATAATCACAAAAGAAAAAACGCTCCCCCAGATCAAGATAATCAAGAATTAATAAATGGTCATGTTGGAGGTAAGAAACGCCAATGCACAGTTCAGAAGAAAGCTCAAAGGACATTTAGATTAGGTGGGAAACAACGTTCCATCGCAAGTCAATCTGTCTGGGTATTTTGTCTGAGATCGAAGCTCGAGCCTTCTTTCTTGGCTTTGACAAACGACGGGACACCCTTTTTTCGCACGCTGCTCTCCTCTCTTGGGTCAGAATTTTCCTCCGCCATCTTGGAGGTCGGCTTGTCTCTGGGCGGTGGGTCTAGGTCTGCCCACGTTGATGCCAATCATTGTAGCGGCTTCATAGGGCCTTCATATTGCGTGGGATCAGGACAATTTCGTGCCCCCTTTTCCCCCCCGTTTGACCTCGAGGGCTTGGGCCGACGGTTCTTGAAATCGCGTTGGTGCTTGCTCGAGAATGCCGCAGGACGTGTCTTCTGATCAAGAGCCCGATGACCCCGATGTCGAGTACGTCGAAATTGATCCCACTGGTCGATATGTTCGGGTCTGTACTTCACCGTAATTGTTTATCTTCTCTATTTCTGTTGGGATGCCCTTTTCTTGGGAGTTTTTTTTTTGTGATGTGATTCATCGGTGACCAAAATGCGTGATTTTTTTATGGCTGATTGCTTGCTTTGGAGTGAATTCAAGTCATTGCTCTGTGTGGCATTTCGATTATGGTCGTTTGATGGTTGTTTTGGTTGAATTTGGAAGATGGGATGAATTCGTCCTCCTTGTTTTAGTGTTTGACATTCTCTCGAAAATGGTTTCTTATGGCAGTACAAGGAAGTTCTGGGAAAAGGGGCTTTCAAGAAAGTGTATCCTTTCTCAATTTGCCACTGCAATCCCTATTGTGTTTCTTCAGATAAAAGTTGTTTGATTTTCTTCTAGTTGAAGTGCATTGTAGAAATTCTTGTTGGTGGATTTGAGCTTATCCTTGACGGCACATGGAAATGTAGATATAGAGCATTTGATGAGTTGGAAGGAATTGAAGTGGCCTGGAATCAGATTAAGGTGACAGATCTCTTGAGAAATTCAGAGGATTTGGAGCGTCTCTATTCAGAGGTTCACCTGCTTAAAACTTTGAAGCACAAGAACATAATCAAATTCTACAGTTCTTGGGTCGATACAAAGAAAGAGAATATTAACTTCATCACCGAGATTTTCACATCAGGAACATTGCGGCAGTGAGTTTTTGTCGATTTTAATGCTCCATCAATCAGAGATAGGCTTGTTGGGATCATTAAATGACCATCTTCCCCAGGTACCGGAAGAAGCACAAACATGTGGATTTGAGGGCATTGAAGAAATGGTCTAGACAGATTCTTGAGGGGCTGCTGTATCTGCACAGTCACGATCCACCTGTTATTCATCGGGATCTGAAGTGTGACAACATTTTCATTAATGGTAACCAAGGCGAAGTGAAAATCGGTGACTTGGGATTTGCTGCCATTCTGCGTCATGCTCAATCAGCACACAGTGTCATTGGTGAGGACCCTGTTATATTTGTGTGCTCAATACTCTCGCAGAGAGTATGACATGTGACATGAGTCTCCATGACCCAAGAAAAAATTTCAACGTTTTTGCACTTGCAGGAACCCCAGAGTTTATGGCACCTGAGCTTTATGAGGAGGAATACAACGAGCTTGTGGACATTTACGCATTTGGAATGTGCTTGCTGGAGTTGGTGACCTTTGAGTACCCGTATGTCGAATGCTCAAATGCAGCTCAAATATACAAAAAAGTGACATCGGTAAGGCACCAAGCATCTCCTCTTTTATTTATTAGTCGTGCTTTTTTTTTCCTGCAACATCTTTAAGTTGAGTACCATGAGCTCTTCATCTCTGCTAATACTGACAAATCTCCATGCCGTGGATTCACAACTTCTTTTGTGGGAGTGATTCAAGTCGTGGTCAAATGTCAGTGTACGCTTGGCGTTGATTAGGTTCCTCTCGTTTATAGGAGTTGAGGCTGTGGTAGATATCATTGTCGATTACTAGATAGCCAGCTGAATTAGGGAACGGACTTGGGCACAAGTTGCGGAAATTTCTGGCTCATTGATAGTGTATTCTCTAATGCAAAGTTCAATTTGCAATTCCTCAATAAGACTGTGTCATATCCTTTGTTCTGTTTGCAAATCACGCAGCATACATTCAATGAAGCTGCTTAATTCACATTCAGTCTTCTTGTTCAGACTGTGTGTTCTAGTCCTTTCCATCGCTGAAACCTAATCAGTGGAAATATTTGAAGTCTCAAAAGTTTTCCTTCCTGGTTGATTGTTAGTTCCATTTCAAAACCGAGGATTGTGCTTAAATATGATGAGAAAAGTATAAAAATTTTGATATATAAAAGCTTAGAAAGTTTTTATATTTTGACTCTTTGGTCCTTGACAGTACATCCGTTCTTCCACAAAGTGTATTGTGGGAGGATATATTTATCTTCTACATCACTGTAGGAGATTAGGTTATGTTTCTCAATGCAGATTTGCATATGTGCCCGCATAGTCATGCATGCACACATGTAGAAAATGAGTTAATTTACATATGTCCAGTGGTGGCAGTTAATCTGGTCATATCAGTGGCTGGAATTACACACTGTTGCACTCTTCAGCTCCTTGATCATGTATGTAATATATATTCTGATTATTGGTAGGGAATAAAACCTGCATCACTGGAAAAGGTGAAAGACGATCGAGTCCGAGAATTCATAGAAAAATGCATTGCAAACGTTTCTGAGCGATTGAGTGCCAAGGAACTTTTGATGGATCCTTTTCTGCATTCAGAGGAAGAAAGTGATAATGTTAGCAGATTGTTGCCTTCATTGAGACCTCAAGAGATGGGTAAATTCTAGAACTTTGCTGAGCTTCTTGGCTTCTGCTCTTGTCGTCCTGCCACTTGATGTGCTTTTTTGATTAAATGCAGATAATCCTCAAAATGTCAATGCTGGAAAAGGGGCAAATGATTCTACAGCAGAGACTAGTAGGGACTTTACAGTGCAGGGTCAAAGAAAAGATGTCAACACAATATTTCTGAAATTGAGGATTGCAGATTCTGCAGGTGCAAGCATTTCCTTGCATTTTAGCAATTCAATGGTTCCGTTTTACTACAAGTGAGTATTTTCATCTCTGACACACTTCCTCAAATTTGCACAGGTCACTTTCGGAATATCCACTTTCCGTTTGATATTGAGGTAGATACAGCAACTGCAGTTGCCAGTGAAATGGTCGAGGAACTAGACTTGACTGATCAGGATGTTTCGGCAATTGCTGCAATGATCAATCATGAAATTCGTTCTCATATACCAGATTGGACACCGGCAGAGCCTTCTGGGGATGACTTTAGTGAAGAAGTTCAAAACTCTGATGCCTCTGCCTCAGCAAATGTAGACGATACTTCTGCTTCAACGACTGAGCCATCTGCTTCTGGTAATCTTTTGTTGGAAAGAACAAATTCTGGTCGGAAGTACTGGGCCGACTCATCAAAACCAGATGGAACCTCTCCTGCTCGATATAGCCCTTCTAACTTATCTTTTGCGGATTTAGCCTCTATTGAAAGTAGTTTGCTTGAAGAAAACATGCAATCTTCTGTCAGCGAAAGTGATGGAGAGAGGCCAAATGGCATTCCTAAACTCGAACAGCGTGAGCATGAATCTGCTTCTGGTGGTGAAAGGAGCGTAGATGGAGAAGATAATGCATCTACAGAACAATGCGATGGCACAGGTAGTGCAACCAAAGATCTGCCTGGTGGCAGTGAGTGTGCTAACTCGCTAGTTGCGGATGGTGTTGGATCTGAAGAGTTAAATATAATTGCTGATAAGCTCGAGCATCTGCTGATAAAGCAGCAGGAGGAACTACAGGAGCTAAGGAGGAAGCATGAAGCCGCCATTTCTGATCTTTTGGATGAACTTTCTCCTGAAACCCGTGAATTGGTTCTAAATCTCTGTAAGAAAAAAATTCCGTGGAGTAAAGAGTGAGGCACCCTGCCAACTCAAGGATACACATTACTTTTAAAATGGGAAACTTCGCTGTCTCGTGACTCTCGTATATGGATGGTCATGGTACGAGAGATTCCAGTTAAAGAATATTCCGCTAAAGAGACTCGGGAATGGAGATAGCCAGTTAAGGGTATACTGATTCAACCTTCGACGCCATGATTCCGTTAGCTGCTAGGAGGACCTGGTTTGATGGTGGAGATGCACGAGATAACACTCGTAATTTCAGTTCGCATGGCGATTGAATATAAAAGTCTGCGTTTGCTTGGAGATGAATACATGTTGGTTTTCATTCATTGTTTGTTTATTCTTGATCTGATCCATCCACTGATTTGTTGGCTTGTATACATGTACAGATGCAAAAAGGTTATTCTAAAGTGTCAAGTGTTTCTCCAATTTGGTTTCCTGTGGTGGTTCTTTGTAAAAAACTGAGGTTTCTGACCAAGATGTCTCAGTTTGGTGCAGACCGCTTCTTGCTCCTTTGAACTCAAATGTGCTCTCATTCTTCGGTTCCAAAGTCATGGGATGTGAATGTCAATTGCTCTTTCTAACTCCAAGAAAAGAAAATTTTCATCTACATTGTTGGATTAAATACCAGCCCATCTATATTTTCTTCGTTTCCTCTGTTAAAAAACCATATTTTGTTGAGGATTAATATTGCGAAAAGCCCTAAATTAATATACTAGTAACAAAATGTTCAAATTGATACACTTATAATAAATTTATTCTTCGTTAATTTTCATTAAATTTTACAATCAAATTACTAAGTTAGGTGACACGTGACAGTTGACGGGTGGTGCTCTTCCCCGTGAAGAACATGATAACTGAGGCGGCACAAATGGATGGTGCTATTCTTGTTGTGTCCGGAGCTAATGGACCTATGCCTTAGACAAAGGAACATATACTATTGGCTAAACAATTGGGTGTTTCCCAGTATGTTGGTTTTCCTTAACAAGCAAGACCAGGTTGATGATGGAGCTCTTACAGCTCATCAAATTGGAGGTCAGGGAGTTACTTTCTTCATATGAATTCCTTGGAGATGATGTTCCCATGGTTTCTGGTTCGACCTTGTTGGCTTTAGAGGCTCTGATCGCTACTACTAACGTTAAACGCGGTGAGAACCAATGGGACGATAAAATTTATGAACTTATGGACTCTGGAGACAGTTATGTACCAATTCCACAAAGACAAACTGATCTTCCATTTGTACTTGCCGTTGAAGACGTGTTCTCAATCATGGATCACGGTACCGTTGCCACAGACCATGTTGAGAGGGGCACAATTAGGGTAGGAGAGATGGTCGATATTGTTGGCTTGAGGAAAACTAGGAACACTACTGTTACGGGGGTTGAAATGTTCCAGAAAACTCTTAATGAGGCAATGGCAGGGGATAATGTGGGTTTTTTGCTTAGATGTATTCAGAAGGTCGATATTCAGAGAGGGATGGCGTTGGCAAAGCCTGGAACAATTACACCCCATTCTAAGTTTGTCGTCATTGTGTATGTGTTGAAGAAGGAAGAAGGTGGTAAGCATTCGCCGTTTTTCACTAGGTATAGGCCCCAATTGTTTATGAGAACAACTGATGTCACAGGAAGGGTGGGTTCAATGATGAATGATGGAGATGAGGAGTCTAAGATGGTTATGCCAGGTGACCGTGTTAAGATGGTGGTTGAGCTCATTATGCCTTTGGCTTGTGATCAGGGAATGAGGTTTGCTATCAGAGATGGTGGGAAGACTGTTGGAGCCGGTGTTATTCAGTCCATTATTGAGTAACAATGGCACTGGAAGCATCTGGTTTGGATTCGAAGTGTTCTTAATTTTATGAGTTGTGATGAAGTCGTATCTTGCCAACTCCTCCCAATCAGTTTGCTCTCTTCCACAGATATGGCGACCATTGGTGTAACTGTTTTTTTCCCATATTTTTTTTCGTCATTGATTTGCTTTGTGATGATATATAGCATAGTTGGACTATACTCTTCTCTTATTAAGATGTAACCTTTCATCATTTTTTCTTAATTTATTTATTACTCAAACAACGTCAGCTGCTTATTATTGGAATGGGGTTTAACGTCTGTTGAAGGTGGCAATTAGCTGTTTGAGAACTCATTAAACTGAAAGACAAAATGACACATGAACCTGCTTTATAAACAGAAACGAATGCTCGTGCTTTTGATAACTTTGGATCGAGAAGTTAGTGTATGTAAAACTTGACCACGTCAACTCTCTGATAATGCTGGGTACCAGCACTATTTCAAAAATTGAAGATCTATGAGGTAACAAAATTGTCTTCAATTACTTTGCTCATTCTTTCCGCTACTTTGGCTGAAATACTTAGCAAGAAACATCTTCTGTGAAAAGGTGGGTTTCAAATCCCCACCTCCCGCGTGTCATTGGGGGTGTGTGACCGCTAGGCCACAATCCTTGTGGCAACCAAGGAGATAAAGTTGGAACCGTGCATAATAACAGATAACAGAAAGCCTATTTCTGTAGAGGAATGGCCAACCTTATCATGCTGATCAAATTATTTTTTTTAGCTGCCAGGAGGAGTTGTGATCAATGGTATCTTAATATGTGGATTTTGGATGTTTAGATGTCTTTATTTTATAGAAGAGTGTTAATCATTACAACAAGCCCGTCAATGCTGATTAACTGCAAGTTATAAATTGATTCATAGTGCAATCATCATTCTCCTAGTAACAATGACAGACCATGCAGATCCATTGTACCGATTGTTAACCTTATCTTCAGAGCTATATGGCTATTTGTATCTTCCCTGTGGCGTTATTTTCATTATTATCCTAAGTGTCTGTTTCTTAGAATATTCTTCTCTCTACTCTTTCCCCATGGTTGATGGTTATTTATGAAAATTCTTTGCATGGAGGAGGGTTAAATTCATGCTATCAGGGGGTTATTGTGGGGTTAAAAAATGGATGAAATCTGGGGCCCTTACTACAAAAGTTTGTAATCACATGTAAATTACAAATTCTAGACATATTACATATACTAATCACATGAATAATTCATTAACCACATAAATTCTTCGCAGACAATCTTCCCTTAGTTTCGGGTTTGGTCTATTTGGCTTTAGAGGCTCTGATGGCTAAACTCACATCAAATGAGGAAAGAATCAATGCAAGAATCTTTCATTTTACTTGCTATTGAAGACGTGTTCTCAATTACTAGTCGTGGCAACATTGCCACAGGCTGTCATAAGAGGTGCTTAGTTAGGGTCAGAGAGATCATGAATGTTGTTGGCTTGAAGAAAAACAGAAACGCTATTATTACTGGTGTTGAAATGTTCCAAAACATTCTCGATAAGGCAATGCTAGGGATATTGTGGGTCTTTTGTTTCGAGGTATTCGTTAGGTTGACATTTTTAGAGGGGTGGTTTCTGAAAGCCCAGAACAATTACACCCATAACTTAATTGTCTGCTACTATGTATGTGTTGAAGAAGAAAGAAGGTGGCAGGCATTCGCCTTTTTTCACATGTACAGGCCCTAATCCTACATAAGAGCTACTGATGCCAAGGGAAGTGTGACGTCAATCATGATGATGAGGATGAAGAGTCTAGGATGGTTATGCCTCGTGACTGTGCTAAGATACCTGAGCTCATTATGCCTGTGGTTTGTGAGCAAGAAATGAGGTTTGCTATCAAAGAAGGTGGGAAGACGTTGCAGCCGGTGTTATTCAGTCCATCAATGAGTGACAGAGACATTTAGTTCAAACTACTCCTTCATATTTTGAGAAGCGATGGAAATTGTCTCTTGTCAACTCCGTCCCCACCATTCACTCCTTTTCACAGCCATGGTGACATTTGATGTATCTTCCTCCTCCTCCTCCTCCTCCTCCTCCTCCTCCTCTCTCTCTCTCTCTCTCTCTCTCTAGCATTGCATTTGCCATTCTCCATGTAAACAGAGCTTAAGTAGTCATTGATTGATTATCACTAGGAGATTTTTGAATGCATCTCTCTTTTGTTTTCCTGGTTCTTTATGCATTATTCTATTGATTTATTGTCTCTTTGGACTATACTCCTCATAATTCAGATGGAGTTGTTTACTATCTTTCTCTTAATATCTGTTGTCTAGTTAGGCGTTGCTTTGGAATTTATGGGGTTCTTAGGATTTATACCATTTCGATTCTCATATTTTATATGGCCTTGCACTCGCCATTCTTTTTTTGATAGAGCTGAAGTACTTTATTGTCACTATAAAAATATTAGTGCTTCTCATTCCTTTCTTTTCTTTTATTTCTAGTCCTCTATGCATTATTCATACTAATCACATATGGTGAAAACTGTTATATTGCAATAAGGATTTTAAGTGATTTGCATTTCTCTTAGATAGGACTTATGCAGTTGATCTTCACTTGCATTTCATTGTACAATCAACATTCTCCAATGAACAATTGTAAAACCAGGCTCATTCCTATTAAACTTATTGTCAATTCCCATAGTGTTATTTTTGTAACTGTTAGGTGTTGTTAACATATGGTTGTAAATCATGGTACACAAGACATTCACTGAAAATAGAAGGAATCTTCTTATTATGTTTTGAGGTTGAGATGACTGGATAATCCATATATTAGATGGATAGCCTGATGAGATTAGCTAGATAGGACATTCATTATCTCTGTAAGTTTGTCCATTGTTTGCTTTAGGTATGTCTTGCCCATTTAGAATATATCATAGGATATTAAGAGTTGCAAACCAGTTAAAATTGTTTGGACCAAAAGAAATCCGATTAAACTTGCTTACACTAAATGAAGTGGAAATTGTCAGTTCCTATAGTGTTATCTTCATAACTGTTAGGTGTTGTTGACACATGATTGTAAAATCATGGTAAACAAGACTATCATTGAAAACAGAAGGAATCTTCTTATTGTGCTTTGGGGTTAAGATGTCAAGTTAATCCCTATTGTAGATGGATAGGATGATGTAGATTAACTAGATAGGATAGTCAATATCTCTATAAGTTTGTATATTATTTACTTTAGGTATGTCTTTTCCAGGTAGCCTAATGTAGGATATTGAGAGTTGAAAACCAATTAAAATTGTTTGGGCCAAAAGAAATCCAATTGAACTTATTTACATTATGTGAAATGAAGTAGAAAGTACTAAATCAAGAATCTTTATGTAATTAGCTAGGAATATGGTAAATAGCTTACTAGTGATGCTGAAGTTTGGTTTTTACTTGTTTGTAGCACCTTTCTAGTATCAAGATGGCTATGACTTCATTCGATGGGCGGTTGGAGTCATGAAGATTTTGAACTTTATGCGGAAGGACGGATTGATTTTGATGTCAAATCTTCATAGGAGTTTTATATATGATGCAAATTTGTTTTGTTTGTGTTTTGGAGGCCAAGAATACTTATGGACTGTGTAATTTAACTTGTTATCAGTTGGATAAGGTCTCGGCAATGCACGATAGATAGGATGTATGTAGTTTGTGTGTACTTAAAAGTATATGCAATTTATTTAGTGGTATCTAGGTCACGTTTGGAGCATTTTGATATTTTTTTATCTAATTAGGCATTGGTATAGTTGGCTCTCAATGGATGGCAAGTAGAGTGAAAGTTTAGGCATTTTGATAGAGCTTTGGATCCTTTAGAGCGTCATGATAGTTGGCGCTTGATGAATGGTAAGAGAAGCAACTTTTTTCGACCCATACAATTAGTAGAAATTGATAAATGAGCTAACTTGCTTTAGCTTCAGCCTAGGCCCATTAGCCTCGGTTAGGAAATTATGCCCGATTGGAACCTTCTATTTCAATTGTTTTGGCCCTTCCAAGCTCCATTATTGGGCTGTCGGGTGTACCATTAATGGTCAACCTTTAAAGAGCTTATGTATTAAGCCTTACTTGGGTCAAGGAAGACCTATAGCTTAACTAAGCCCATTTATTGGGCCCAGGACCACGTAAGCCACAAAATTTTGCTTCAAAATGCCCAGTTCTATTATTTAGACCCATGCCTTTGGCCAAATAAAGGATGGGCAAAGACTAATATTAGGGTAATTGGGTCATATTCTCAGTTGAAGATTAGGCCCATGCACCACTAAGAATCTCTCGGCCCATGGCCAATTAAGCATAAAAGTTGACTTCTTAGGACAGGATCCATAGGTCCTAAGAAGACTTGGAACAAATTTAATGGACCAAGGCCCATATTTTAATGGGCACATGGCCCGCTAAAGCCTAGTAAGTTGGGCCATGTCGTGGGTCGAGATCACTAGTTGGTTTATGGGCCGCTACGACTCAAAATTGGGTCTACTGGGTCTCAATCCACTTTTGGCCTTCAGCCCATGGGTCCATTAAAGCCCAAAACTAGATTTCTTGGGCCAAGGTTCATGGGCCGTATAAAGCCTTATACGACAAAGCCAAGGTTCCTAGGTTGAGGCCCATTAAGTTAGTTGAAGCCCATAGAGACTTAATCTAGAGAGATAACATAGCCCAAAACTTGGTTTCTTGGGCCTCAGCATATTGTTAGGCTCAGTCTTATGATGGCCTAGTAAGGCCCAAAAGCATTTCTAGGATGAAGCCCATTTTTTTTTTTTTTTGTGGTCAATATACATGCTAACATTTGGTTTGATGGGTGAGGTCCATTTTTATTGGGCAGAATTTAGGCATTAGGATTGTAAAGCACGATTCTTGGTTTGATGGGCGAAATAAGACTTAATACTAGGATTTCCAAGGCTAAGGCTCATTATTTAGGCCTATGCTCCAAACCCAATCGGGATCAATAGGTTGAGATATGCATTAGGCCCACCCAAGGCCCATGTTCTTAAACCTAACTTAGGCATTACATGCTCGTCATATCCTAAGTTTTGCTTTCATGTTTTGGCAATGACAATTTTTTATTCACTTTCATGAATGAGAAAATATTTAGTGGTTAGCAATCACTATGTCAATAGTGTATGTGGCAAGCATGAGCCTTGGTGGCTCCACTAATAAGTAAACACATGGCGGTTGACATGAATAAAAAAATAGACTGAAAACCACTTTATTCTGTCTCCTCTACTAGATTAGCTTGCTACATTTATTGTTATATTTATTGAATTCTCTCTCTCTCTCTCTCTCTCTCTCTTTATATCCTTTTTGTAACAAAACACACTTCTTCTCCTTCCTACTTCCGCCTCTCTCTTCCTTAAGCGTTCCCCTCCTCACCTTTGTCTCGAACCTATCCCTCTCACTCACCTTAAGCGGTCCCCTCATCGCCTCTATCCTCATTGTCGCCACCAACTTTCCAATCTCGGCTCCGAAACCACCAACTATCAACTGACCTCTTGAACTCTTCTTTGCCTTCTATTCCTTATTCGATTTTGATTTTGTGCTCGAGTATACGATGGCAAGGATTTTAAAGAGGTTTGCGAGGTTGGATATACTATGGGTGGCGCTGAGTTTTGGGATTTTGGCAACACTCGTGACAACCATGAAGCATATTGTGGCAGAGGAGAGAGAGACATATGGATACCATGAAACCTCTCTTTCTCATTGTTGACACCTAATTTTTCTTTCCAAATACATTAAAAAAAAATAAAAAGGGGCGAGAAAGGCCGGGTTAGGCCGGATCTAGCCTTGGCCCGGCCCACCTCTTTCCTACCCTTCCCCCACGCGCAACCCAAGTCTTTTCCCTCATGCAACCCAACCCCTTCTCCCTTTTTGGCTTGACCTATGCTCAAATTTGCTTCCCCTCTAGTCATCTTTGCGTGGGGAAGCAACGAAGTAGAAAGCAGCCACCCAAGATAGAAAGGAGCGACGATAGGGGACAACAGGATCTAGCATGGCAGGGAAAGCAAGTTGGGGAGCCGCGAGGGAAAAGAAGGCATAGGCAGAACAGAAGAAGAAAAAGGGAGGAAAAAACAGAAGGAGAAACGGGGAGAGCTCGACCGGGGGAGAAGAGAGAGGGTAAAGAAGCAATTAAGGGCAGAGAGTAGGGAGGAGTGGCGAGAATCGATTGCTGCTACCATCTCCGAGCCGTCATTCCCACCGTAACTCAAGTTGGTATTTCATTGAACACCTGGTGTGCAGTTCTTGAAATCGAGCTGGTCGGAGCTTGTTTCGTTCGTTTTGGGTGAGCTCCGGCCTCCGTAGGTCCCCCTTAGGTCCTCGTTTATTGTTGGTCACTTGCTGGTCCTCGCCACTGCCTTCTCGAGTCCCATTTAGGTCGGAGGCCTCTCGGTCCGCTCGTTCCCACCACTTGTTTGCCAAAATGCCCATGTGGGTTCTCCCTCCCCGAAGCTCCTCCACGTAGAGCCCTAGGACTCCTAGTTGCTGGAGGGATGCCATCGCGGCTAGGAGAGCCAAGTCGTTCCCACCACTTGGCCAAGGCGGCGCCGTCGCCGACATGTGCCGTCCTGGCACCCCTAGTCACAATTGAGTAAGTAGTCGTGACCGAGGGGTGCAAGCCGAGTGGGCAAGCGGTGCAGGCTTAGGCCCGTTGCTTGGGCCCAAGTCGGGCCTAGCCCAACTAAGCCGGACCCGGGTGGGCTGGGCCTGACCCTCCTTGACCGGACTCAATTTGCTAACCGCACCGAACCTAAGTCGGGTCAGACCCGATCTAACCCAGCCTGGCTGAATATAAAAATATAAAAATATTTTATTTTTCCGAAAAAAAAATAGTTAATTTTTTTTCTAAAAGTCTAAAAAATGCAAGGTTAGGTTAGGAATTGTCATGTCTTGCCTTTTTAGTATAATTAGGCATTCATTTACCCGTATATTGATTATATCACATGTTTAATTTGCATATTTAATTATGTTTAATTGCACATGCTCAATTTTACTATAATTAGGATCTCGGTAGTTATGATTATTACTTTGATGATTGCGTGCTCGCATGCTCACCTCACATGTTAGTGGATAGGTATAAAATCAATCAAAACTGCCAACCAAAAAATCATGTTTTTAAAAAGAACAAGATTAGGTATCAAAAGGGCACTAATTGGTCAATTAGTGTAATCAAGTCTCCAACCCTAGATTCTCTGATTGCGTAGGAAGTGAATGTGGCATCCTAAAATCTCATGACAACCTCTGGAGTACCATGAACCATGATTAGGTAATGGAAGTGCCATTGGATTTTGTATTAGCCATTGAATCAATGAATTTCAATTAATTTAAGGCCGAGCATTGTAATGGACAATTGTTTGGATGGAGATGTGTCTACAAGTGACCCAAGGATTTTAATAATGTGCAAATTGATATAGAAATCTTATTCTTGGTGGTGCACTTTATAAGTAGAATTTTATTGATTTAAATTACAAAGTTTTGTGGGCTTATAAGTTGAAATTAAGTGTTTATTTAAATGAGGATTAAATGGAATAGGAATAAGAGAGGGTGGGCTGATTTTTAGGCCCAAAGACCGTCCAACCAGCCCACACAGCCCCCCTATTCGACCGGCCCATGAAGGCCCAAGACCGGCCCAACATTGAAGCCCATCAACCTTTGCATGTGAGTTGCCAAGTGGCAAGGAGGTTGAGCCAAGTGTGGCTGCCCCCATTGGCTCCTTTGGGCAGTTGCATGCAATCAAATGATTGCTAATGATGAAGGGAAGAAATTAGGGGGAAATAGGGGGCGGATTAGGCGAGGAAAGGGAGAGAAAGAGAGTGTGTCATCCGAGAGAGAGAGGAGAGAAAGAGAGAAAGGAAAGGAAAGGAAGAAAGGAAGAAAGAAAGGAGAGACTGTGCGTGCGAGAGGAAGGAGGGAGGTCCGTCCGCCAATCGTCCGCCTAGCTCGCCGCCGTTCGTTCACCACTTTGCCTGCCATCTTTGTCGCTGGTTTGTGCTTAAGTTTGAGGCAAGTAGAGTCCTAAAACCTACCATTTGCATTGCTGCGGTGTGTGTGTAGAAGATGGTGAACGTTGGTTGTGGTAGATGTGATGAAAAGTTGAAGTTATGTGGAGAAATTCGTTGGCCTAGCATGCTGTTTCTGGAAAAACCAGTCCGACCATCCATGAGTTTGTGTGCTGCTTGCAACTTTTTAGTTGGAATCTTATTTTGATTTCTTCATGAAAGTTGTATATAACATTTTGAGGAACAACATACTAAAATTTGAGGCAAAATGAACAAGTATAAGTTAGTGAAATGATTTTTCTTTGGAGAAATTAGATCTGGAAATTGTTGTGCTGACCTTCAGTGATTTCGTGGTCCGTAAGGTTGCTTTCTTATAAAAATATCACTTTTATCTCTTAATAAAAGTTGTAGTGTACTTCTTGAGATAGAACACATAAAAAATTTAGAGGAAATGAACAAAAATAGGTCGGTGAAATCGTTGTTCTTTGAAGAAACTGGATCTGGGAAAAACGCCACCTTGACCTAGTATGATTTCATGATTTTTATAAAATCATACAATTAAAAATTTGATCATATGTCCTTAATAAAAGTTGTAGGTAATATTCTGAGGAATAACATACTTAAAATTTAGAAGAAACGAACATATGTAGGTCGGTGAAATGAGTTTCTTTTGAAAGATGATAATCTGGGAAAAGGCGACACCAAGAACAGGGGGAATTAATCGTCTATATCTATTAATATAGAACAATTTGGGTTTCGATTTCTTCATGAGATATTTACTTTTAGGATTTTTCTATAACGTGTCAAAATTTTAGAATTTTTGGAGTTCATTTGGGTATTTAATTTAAATTACTTCTGAAACTGTGCAAGCTGAGATATTGAAGTTTTGAAAACTGTGATGCATGGACCGTGCTGCTTTGTGTGAGGTTCTTTTGGCATGGATTTATTCATGAGATATCCTTCTTTAGGTCTCGTCTATAATTTTTCAAGTTTTAAGAATTTATTAATACCGTTTACAAATTTTTCTAGAGTTTTAACTAGAGGAATGCATTCTGATTTATCCGAAAAATTGATGTGTTTTGAAAAATAAATGAATTTATCCATGTAATGTAATACTTTGAGTGGTTGATTTTGCTGCATATGTGATGACATATGGCATGTTATATGGCATGAAAGTTGGTTGAGAACCTTGATATTATTGCATCAAATGCCGTGCTGAGATTGAGATACATGCGTGAATATAAATTGAGAAAATAACGAGACCGTCGGAGGTGTGAGCCGACGACGCCCCGGGAGTCTCGGGATGCCCGGAGCGTGTGTGCCGGATGCCCTGGGAGTGTCGGGATGTCCGAAGTGTGTGTGTCGAAAGCCTCCAAGGTGTGTGCCGGGGGATATCTCGTGATGCTAGTTGGGGTACGAGATGCCCGGAGTGTGTGTGCCGGATGCTCGGAGGTGTGTGCCAGAGGTTCCTCGCGATGCCAAGTGGGATGCAAACATTGGTTCCTGGGAAGAAATTGATGTGATCTATTTGAAATATAAAGATCAAGAATTGAATCATGCGCATGGATGGGTACATATGGCATGGTGATATATGCATGACTGTTTGATGATAAGTGCATGGTGGTATATGCACATATAGCATGGTGATATATGCATAGCTGTTCAATGATGATGGCATGGTGATATATGCACGTTGTATAACGATATATGCATGGCTGCTTGATGATATACATGGCTGTAAGGTAAGGTATGCTTGAATGTATGAATGATATGTGTTTTCTTCTTGATTGTTCTATTTGACGCATTGTGCAGTTTGGTGATATTTACTGCTGAGTGGTTGTACTCACCCCTTTTGGGGATTAACATTTCAGATTAGAAAGATGCCTTTGCTGCTAGTTGCACGCGGTACTTACTATAGCATACCTACTGATGTTGATGTGGAATTTACGGAGCACATCTGTGTCAATGCCCCCGGTTTAGTGTTTGTTCGAGTCCGTGTCCTGATGATGTACGATGTGGGTCAAGCTGATGGCCCGATTATCCAGGAGTTTTTGTCTGTCCATGTCTGGCGTGATGGAGTGATGTTAGGGATGTTACCGCTGCCGCCACTCGATGCATCGGATTGGGTGTGATGGCACGTATAGCTGATGGGAGCTGACACTTTTTTGGAGATAGCCAACGCTTGTTGATGGAGGGTTGTACATGTTCAATGTAGGGTCGAGTCCTTTTGGGTGGTAGCCAAGTATAGTTAAAAATCTTGGCCTTTTTGTTGTATCGACCTTAATGTCCATCATGAAAATATAAATAAGAGTGAATCGGCTTTATCTTTTCTTCTGGTGCGTAGTTGGTGTGCATTGCATTATGGCTATTGGAATAAGTGATGGTGAGACTTGTTTATGCTTTCACTAATAAGCTGCGCTGGGACCGTTTTCAAAAAAAAAAAAAAAAATCTCTAGTCAAAGGATATCAATCTGTGAAGTTGTAGGAGATCAAGTAATTAAGAGAGATCACCTATGGCGACCTAAGGCGAATCGGGGGTGCCACAGTGAAGTACACTCACATATCTCACTTGGTTTCTAGCTGACCCCAATAGGCTAGTGGTGATTCCTTTTTACAAAATTCTTAAAAATACCCAACGTCACATGAGGTATGGGCTTGGGAAAGTCTACACCTAATCATGGGCCTTAAATCCATCATTTAGGCAATACCCTAAACTTATTCCCTCCCCCCGATGGTAGGTCGCGACACTCCTATTCTTTTTTTTCATTTTCCGTAGGCTCTATTTTAGGTACGGAGGCTTGGTGATCACGGCTACTTTGCCTTCTAGGTCCAGCTGAAGTCATAGAGCTTATTGAGAGGTTGGAGGGGAGAGTTCTTCGTTGGCTATTGTGGTTCATGTGAAGCAGGTCACATCCTTTGTTATCCCGTCGGAATATTTGTCGTTGTGATCTTTGAATTGCTGTGAGGAAGAGAGTGTGAGCGATTATTGTCTATGATAAGAAGCTTTTCTTAATTGAAATCGATTAGAACATGATTATTTAAGGTTTGGCATCACACCTTTTGTAGTTAACGCTGCAGGCAAGTGGTCAAAGCCGTGGATCGGAACTCGAGTTCTTAGGCATACCATGCTCTAGCTAATGCACGCACGGCGTATTGCACGCACGGAAGAGCCACCATCATAGAATAAACTAACTTTTTTTTTTTTTAATTATAGAGGCTTGGTGATAGTGGCTACTTTGGCTTTTAAGTCCAACCGGAGTCGGAGAGTTTATCGGGAGGCTGAAAGGAAGATTTTTTCACTAGCCGTTGTGGCTCCTATGAAGTAGATTGCGCCCATTGCCGTTCCTGTTGGAGTATTTATCATTTAGCATGTGTTGATTTGTTATGAAGAAGATAGTATGAGTGATTATTATTTATGATAAGAATTTTTTCCTAATTGAAATCGATTAGAACATGGTTGTTTAAGGTTTGGCATTGCACCTTAAGAATAGCACCAGGTGATATTGTTACTAGGTTTAGGATCGTGCTACATTTCGATATTTTGGACGTATTTGATTGTCTAAGTGCCCCCAACTTCCGCTTGTTGCTTGAAATTCCTTTGTGGTAGAAATTTGGGTGTTTTTACTTTAGAACACAAGCAAAATATCATAGCTTCTACGGGTATAGGAATCTACACTTTAAAGGGTAATGGTGCCTTAATATTTTAATGCGATATTGTCAATTGTCATCAATATTACCTTTTTAGCTAATAGCTACCTAAATATATCAGTAGTTATTCTCTTATCGACTAAAATTTCAATGGCAAAGCTGGAGGAAGAGTCGAAAACTATAATACTCAGTTGACGACATTTCATATTTCTTCTATTGAGGTTGAAAGACATTGTGATTCAAGCAGGTTCCTCGATATAGGCCTGTTATGTATAAAGATTACTTACCAAGTTTAGTTCAAACTCATGCTATATTGTTTTCCTTTTCAAGTGATGAGTCTATTCTCTTCTCTATTTTGTCCTCTGATTTGCAAGAGAAGCCCCATATCCATTGCAACAGTTATTATTTACATTACTACTCAGCTCTCCGATGAGAAGAAGCATCTCCGAGGTTTTAGTTTCTCCAATCCTATTCAATTCAAACAACTAAAGACATGTTGGTGCATAAATAAATGGCATTTGAAATAGTGCGTACATATAAATAACTAAATGTTTATGCAAATATATCACTTGCTAGTGAAGTCACCGATGGGATGATTAGGATCTCCTAGAAGGATCTATATCCTCACATTTTCGAGATAAATACCAAGCCAGTACGCCAAGGAAGAGGATCTATAGAATCTCTGCAATTCTTGAGTATGTATAGATATATAAATGAAATCAACATTAGTTAACTTTCAATCAGTTTTGGAAATCGGAATAATTTCAAGTTTTTAATTATTGTTATAAAGAATATGGCAATTCTTAACTCTTTCACTCTTTGTATTGTTGTAGGATATCTTGAAAATTTTGTTATTCAAAGGTTGAAAGGTGCGTTCAAGTTCCTTTTGGCCCTCAGCTATAGAATACTTGTGTCATACAAAATACACTACTTAGATTTCGCATGATAATGTGGGCAAGAAGACTAAGCATTGTCCAAGTCCGCTATGTAACATCTTATCTTAACCGATTTTCCAACGCAATTGCACCTTCTGAAGTAATATACTTTTACTAATGGCAATCTGAACCAAAGAGGCATTTGCTAATACCATATGAGATTTGTTAAACAAGAGTGAGCCCTCTTATTTATTTAAATTTGACAACTATTGCAAACCCAAACATTAGGTTAAACTGTCACTCTCGTATTTGATATTGAAATCCTATTCATTTGCACAAGAAGATGAAAGTGATTTAACTAAAGAAACAGACTAAGTTAATCATGCAAAATGGCAAACAATGCCACAATAGATGAAATGAAAACAAAGCATATAAAAAGGGCAATTGTATATGCGGAAAGTTTCCTACGTCCACATATCAATAACTAAATTCTTCAAAATAACATGATTATGCCCTAAAAGTTTCTTGTGCCCACATATTAAACAGGCACGCAACTAGTGCTACGTGTTTCCTTGGCGTAGTTTCAATAACTACATTACCATCAGCTCCATAAATCAGCAAATATGCCAAAAAAAAAAAAAATTCCATTGCCAAACACAAAAAAATTAACATAAACTCCAAAGGCAATAAAATAAGTAAAAGTGAATCCCATTACCTTCTCTAAAACCACTCTTGAACCTGTGAGGTTAAGTTTTTTTCAACAACTCTCCTGATTGTTGTCCCTACTCTAAACCCAATACCTAATATCTTCACAATGCACTCATGCTTGTTCCGAACCACAATCAATAATTTAAGGGCAAAAAAAGGTAAATTCCTAAATAAAGTTTAACAAAAAATAATAAATAACTAGTAACAAAGATTGTGTAGTCTAAATTAACAAAAACATGCTTTCTTATCAATAACAAATCCTCTAATGCATCAATTACTTCCATATTGAAATTACTTGATAAAAGATAATCCAACGATAATGATCGCAGAAAGTCAATCCTGCACAAAAATGAAAGTATCATAGACTCCATGATTTTAATTAATGAAATCATTCTATCAAATTAACAAACATCATACCTTATGTGAGGTGCCTCTAGTGTATGAAGACGTTTTTTTCTTTCACTTTTCACCAGTGCTCTTTAACCGAGTATTTGGTTTACCTTTTAATTTTCTCCGAAGGAGATCAAGTATTTTAATTTCACAATTTTCTACATCTTTGGATTCATCATTTTCCACCAAGAAATTAATATGATAATTACCTCTCAAAGATTGCATTTTGTTTATGATATGAGTGAGAGCAAAGATGCAAGAAAGTTGTAGTCGCAGGCTCCTTTGTAACTTCATGATCGGCATTATTCATCACACTGAAAGATAATTGCATCAATCTTTTCAAGCACAATATTTTTTACTTCATTGCAACATGAGAGCTTTGTCCAACATCACAATAAGCCCCTTGTTTTGCAGCTTTTGTCCATCTTTTCATAATGTATTGTGAATGAATACTTGTGACATTTACAACATGTGTCAAGATGTATAAAATATCCATACACTACCATCCTCACATTTCAAACAACTTACAGTTACATGTAATAGTTAAATCACCCGAAGTAAAACAAACAATATGCCTACTTTCACTATTTTCAGTTGCCATGATATGATTGTGCAATGGCCTATCAGTTTCCAATCTACAAACAAACACAGGCAAAGCATGTAAGAACTTATCCTGGAAATTCCTATAAATGACATGAGTTTATACATTTGCAACATGTTTCAATATTCCACTATTTTCAACCATTATCTACAACTTTCCTCCAATATACTCAAAATCATCAACAACTTTAGAGTTGCCCATTTTTTCTGATTGCTTCTCGTAATGATTGACAAATTTATACAAACTCACGGTCTTACATGTTGTATCTTGAAAGACATTATTTGTGCTCTAACTTCTTTGTGTAGATCTAATTCCTAGAAAAAAAAAAAATCAGTCAAAGTGCATGACACCATTTATAATGCAACCGATACAGGTTATCCAACCACTTGTGATCCCTTAAACTCCATTCTTGACACATATCGTTTCAAAAATTATGCTAGTATTTATCACAAAAAAACCTATTTTCCAATAAGATATCAAATATAATGTGTAACATTTTTCCAAAAATGTTATACACATAAACGATTATTAGTATTTTGAAGAAAAATTTTAATGGCATTCGTCATGACATGATCTGATCGGTAAAAATAGTCTTGCGTGCCTTATTACCCTTTGCCTCTAAAAAGATTGAAATGCCCAAACAAAAGAAACAATGGTTTCATTCAACAAAAATGCACCCAAAGAGGACATTCTTCCAATTATGATTCAAGCCAAAGAAAGAATCATATATCATATTGTACTTATTTGTATGGTAAGTTATATCAAATATCACTATATCTCCAATACTTTCATAATCTAGCTTGGATACACCATCAGACCAAAAAAAAGTTGATTAGTCTCTGTTCCTCATACAATTGAAACATACTGATGGATTTTTTCTTTATTGATGGGCCTGAGTTGGCCCGTCCGCCCAAGTTGGGCCCTAAAAGCCCGGCCCACGGGAATAGGGCCCGTGGATGGGGGAAGGTATAAAAGGGAGGAGAGAAAGGGAGAACGCACCTCTTGGGATTATTAACGTACGTCGTCTCCTCTCTTTCAACGCTCTCTCTTTACCTAAGAAAGGACATGCGCAAGGCGACGCCGTTTCCCTCTTCAAGGCAAATTGACATCATCGGATCAGAATTTCTTCCTCGATCTTCAGCATTGGTGTCTAATCTGTGGCTAACAAGGTACGCTCGAATCCGTGCTGTGCTTTACGATCGGTGATACGTGTAATTCCCGGGCTTCGCTTCCGCATTCGTTTTAGGGGTTCGATTTAGTGTCGAATCCGATTTTCGGGCATCAGTCATTCCCAACATTGGTATCAGAGCCCTGGTTCACGTTTTCCCGACTTGTTTGACGATTTTTTATTGATTTTTTGCAAAATCCCTTCGGCCGTACGGATCGGGGAGAAAATCCCAACACCCGAGCGCTGTTCGGCCATTTTTATGAGTTTTCGTAAGTCGAAATCGAATTCTGAAAGCACTGGGTGAAAGAGGTCGTCGAGACGAGTCCAGCGACATGTCGTGCGCCGCCGGACGACGCCGCACGCGCCCACACGTGCGGCCACAAGCCGTTGCGCGTGAGCGCCACGCACCCGAAGCGCTGGCATCGGCCAGCGCGTGTGCCCACGCGCCGGCGGCGGCGAACGGCGCATGGGCGCCGGCGGGCGGCGGCCGTTACACGCCGGTCGACGGACCGACACGTGCTGCGTCAGCATGCGTCACCCAACGGTCGTAACCGTTGGGGTGACGTCATCGATGACGTCGTCGCAATGACGCCGGTTGGCCGGCGGTCACCGGCCGACGACCCGACCCGACCCGCGCGAGACCCGGCACGAGCGCGGCACGTGCGGGCGGTTCATGCGGACTGGCCCGACGGCCCGACCGGTCCGGCCGGTCCGACGACTTGACCGTTGACCCGTTGACCGACCGTTGCCCGTTGACCCGAAAAAAAAAAAAAATTGTTTCTTTTTCAATTATGTCTGTGTGGGTTATAAGTAATCCATTTTTTATTCTGCATTTGTTGTATGAATCATGGAAAATTATGTATTTTCCATTTTGTTTATTATGTATTATAAGTGATCCATTTTAGTTCTGCATTTGTTGCAGGAACTATGATGCGTTATACACGGATACCTACAATCCCAAGAACGGATGAAGGAAGAGCTAGACTGAAAAGGCTGATGAAAGAGTTAGCTGATTATCGGTGGCTTGATGGTGATTTAGTATCACACATGGTCAAGGTCAATCAGATGATACAGGAAATCATCTGGAATGGTTATCTTATGCCGGATTTTGAGAAGGTGCCGGCTTTGATAAACACTCTTCCACCTGAATGGCAAGCGGTGTTAGATCGGCTATGGGAGGTCAACGTGGTCCCGGATTATAGGAGTCTAGTGGATGCTTTTGTAAGAGAGTATTATAGGATTGAGTTGGCCAAAACTTCAACCCTTAGATTGAGCACCACATGGCGCAGAGTAAATGCGCCTTGGTGGCGACATGAAAGCTCTCCAAAATTTTTTCCATGGTTGGCATATGTGCCTTCAATTTTCTCAGATGTTTTGACTGATAGATTATAAGGGACTTTCCCTATTTATTTCTTAGATAAGTTTGAGATTTTTTTTGGTGTGAATATCTCTTTCTATGTTGATATTTTTTTTGGACATATTACTTAGTGTAATGAATTGTTGTATTAGTTGAAAGTATTATTATTTTATTGGATATCAATTATCTGTTGCTTTTGTTAATTGCTGATTGCTGTGGGTAGTTAGCTGTGGGTAGTTCATAGAAGTTTTTGTAACTTCATAGAATTTATTTTGCATAAAACAATTATATTAATAATAGTTTTAAGTTAGGATTTTTGGAGGATGATTGGAAACGTAGTGACCTTTTGATTCTGAAACCTTACTTGAAATTATTCATTGATATGATGGGTCTGTGCAAATAGGGATGCATAAATGATAGGCATTAATTATCCGTGCATGTATGTCTGATGTGTTCAGATCGATGTTTTCGGCAACTAAGAACGTAATTGCTGATATGAACGGCAACAATTGTGAAATATTGAATATGAAGATTCAATATGTGCTGGAAAAGCAAGAAGCACTAGAAGCTCTTGACCATGTTATGGAAGATCTTGATGATGCAGTGCGCCACCTTGAGCTGGTTGAGGACCGCCTAACGGCATGTGAGCTGAAAATAGATATTTGCAATGCTAGTTCTAGCTCAGAAAGGGCTTTGAGCTCTAAGCGCAAGCGTATTGATTCGTTCAATATGTGGGAATGCAAAGGATCAAGTTGTTATTGCAAGAGATCAAGAGTTAACCAACACAAGAGAGGAAAACGTCCTCAAGTGAAGAAAATGTCAAGGGTGAGGTGTTACTGAGAGTGCTAGTATGAACACCTAGAGGGGGTGAATAGGTGTTTAAACTAAACCTTGGCAAATATATGTGGAATAAAATAAACTTCGAATAAAACAAAGGAGTTAAGGAAGAGAATAAGAACACAAGATTTATAGTGGTTCGGCTTAATCCAAACCTACGTCCACTCTCCCACACTAACAGCCTTCTTGGCTGGATTCCACTATGCAATCAACAAGAGATTACAACTTCGAGTGCAAACACTTAGTAGTAGATCACACTATCTCACTAAGTCACTCTTTTGGTATTTCTCTCACGATCACAAACGTTTAAGCTCTCAAGAGACAAGTGAAGATCGCTCAGACTTTGGAATTATAAATTCTACGCTCCGTCTCTTACTTGCTCATCGGTCCATGATCTCCTTAAATACTCCTCCACTTCCAAACTACCCGTTGGACAGTATCCCGGAGAATCGTCTTCCAATATACCCATTGGACAGCTCTGTATCTAGAAGATTTGGTAGCCGTTGAGTGACAAAGGTAAAATCCCAAATTGATTCCGATCGCCCATACAAACGAAATCTTGATTTCCATAAGTAAAGCTTCTTCGTATAGAAAGTTCTTATCTTCAAGATCCAATCGTCAATCAATTAGATTGAATCAATCAAATCAATCTTGATGTGGAATCCAAACCAGATCACTAGCCGTTATATGATTGGGCTTGAGTTACGTTCTGTCGATCGGATGTAAAGTGCGAGAGCAATAGACTTTATAATCTGAGTACGTAGACTTTACAATCTGGGTCTAAACATATCACGCTTTACGAGCATTTAGCTTTAAGGTCTGTACCCAGTTGAAGCGAGAATAGAGTATGTCTTACGGTTCAGCTTCAGCATAGAGTCTGTCTTACGGTTCATCATTCACGTTGATCTGTAATTAGTCGAGTTGATGAGACTTCGATGTAGAACAGACTTTAACACTAAAGTCTGCAGTCTTGACTTTGAGTCTTGAGTCTGGCAGTCTTGACTTTGACGAAGTCTGGAAATCTTCAGAATATCTCGGATATATGTTACGTTCAGTCTTATGGTCATCTTCTGACTTTGATAATATCCTCTACATGTTCTATCATCTGCATGGTCTATTACTCAACCATCAAACATGTTAGTAGCCTTTGATTTATTTTGTCATCTTCAAAACATCATAAGAGATTTCCCTAACAATCTCCCCATTTTTGATTATGACAAAACAATCTCTGAATATGCAGATTTGTAAACACGCTTTTATTAATTTAAATCAAAGGATATCAGGAGATAACAAATAGATTGAGCATAATAATATATAGAAAATAATCGCAGCTCAATATTATGCAATAAATAATATCAACCAATCAGCACATGTGCATATTCATATCTTCTCCCCTTTTTTGTCATAGTCAAAAAGCGATAATAATGGAAAAAAATATCACATAGAGAATTATAACAAATATCTCGCATGAATCACAATTTCCAAAAATCAACTTTTATAAAGCAAGTCGAATATTAAAGATATGCAATATATCTCACTTCGATCATATATATATATCAAGAAATATCCAATGAAAATCACAGATGCATCATAAAATTCACGTACCATTTTTGTCATAATAAAATGATAATATCAGTAAGAGATTTGTTAATGACAAAAGGTAATAAAAGATGCACTAACCGGATTTTTTGAACAAATTCTGACACATTTACCTTTCCTTCCATTCATAATAAGATCACGATCAATTCAAAAAGATTTTTCCATAATTGATCAAAGCTCCCCCTCAATCTGTTGCCTTTTTGAGATGATCACGATTCTTTTCCTTTTCTTTTGGATTTGCTTTCTCTCCCTGTGATCATGACAATATTTGCGGATAGAAATAATTGTTGCTTGTGCACGTTGAGCAGAATACTTTTCCATTATTTCCTTTGTAGCAACAACATCTGCAACGATCACTTGCATTTTGAAATTCGAGGCAAAAATTTATTTTCTTCAATTAAGCCTTTCTCGAATTCAGCCTGCTCAACTTAAGAAACTTTTTCCACAAATAAGCTGTAATAATATCAACGTGATATATAATACCCTTTTCTTCAAGTAGATAAATTGAATAGCATATATAAAATTATCAAATATTAAAATTCAAAACTATTCAACCTTCCGTACGACACATAAGGGATTTCCTCAACAATTTGCAAAATTTTGCATAAGGAATGGAATCTTTGAACCTCCAGAAGATAGAATAAAATCTTCATGGTTTTTTGATCGAGTTTTCCAAAATCCATATGGAAGATTCTTTTGTGACCTGCAAATTCTTATATAACAGATAATAATCTTTACAAAAATGTCACGTAATATCTTCCTTTGATTTGCGGATCGAACTTGCTAGATATAATAAATCTTCTAAGAATATAGCAAGAATATCCATAAATATGCAATCATATCTTTCAAGATCAAAGAGATTTCCTTGAGCATAAATTTCAGATATGCATTTTGCAAAAGGAAAATAGATATTTCTGTCACGTGCTAAAATTGCAATATCTTATATTTATGAAAAAAGATATAAACAATCATCCGAAATCATAATAAATGCACGTAGACATTTGTAAGGTGGGATGAAAAAAAATATTCTTTTACCCATGGTAAATGTTTCAATATACCATTGATAAAAAAAAAAAAAACATTACCAATCGTCGCAGGAGATATTTTCTGATTGCACCAAAATTTGTGTAGATTCGCAATCATCCTTGCCTTATTGAAT
Source organism: Eucalyptus pumila (assembly GCA_016097595.1). Lineage (NCBI taxonomy): Eukaryota > Viridiplantae > Streptophyta > Magnoliopsida > Myrtales > Myrtaceae > Eucalyptus > Eucalyptus pumila. Next base: position 1,603,142 of record CM027847.1, read on the forward strand.
TTCCTGCAATCAACTCATTTTCCTTTTTGGTATCCATCAATTTGGATCCTTCCATGACGTTAGAGTAAAATATGAAATCTCCATAATCAAATATTCTTTCTTAATTCATCATAACAAAGTATTCAAAGAAAGAATATTATGCACAATAATATCTTGCATCATCACGTAAAACAGATTTTCACTTTGCAAAATATGATTAAATCTGAAGTATAAAATTAGACAAAATAATCTGAATTATCTCAAATAATCACACGTACTAAATCAAATCTCAACTCACAAATCACAAAAACAAATCATACGATTCTTTCTTCCACAAAGCAAAATATGATTATTATAAAATCTCAATCAACCAAGGATATATCGAATATCAAGTATAATGAGAATTATTGCCCAAATCAAATTGAGAATAAAAAAAATTCCTTACCAAACTCTCTTTCTTCTCTTCCTTTATTTCCTGCTAAAATAACTCATCTTTTCTTTGGTACCCATTTTTTCTTGGGTCCATGAGAGTTATCAGAATATGCTGCTTTTACCCAATTTTTTTTAATAGGTCTCCAGACTTTAGGACATTCTTTCTCAAAGTGTTTTGAATCTCCACAATTTAAACACTTGAAGGCATTTCGAACAACAGGTTTTACAAACACTTTTTGAAAATGATTTTTGTAAAATGCCTTTGAAGGTATTTGTTTAAGTCTCTCCTTGACTTTAGGAAAATCAATTAGAGAATCTATTTCCTTATTGAAACCAAGTCCTGACTTATTATGGTAAGGAACTTGTTTAGAAAGAATATGCTCTAATGTTTTTGATCCATTTGAAAATCTTGTTCCTTATATACCCCTTTATATACCCCTTTATACCATCATACCCGTTGGCACTTACCAAAGGAATTCCTCCAATCTACCCGTTGGACGGAATCAATTAGGAAGATTGTTCAAGCTATTAAAGGAACGTGTTGATAGCCCATCAATCCCGTTCGCCCATACAATCAGGATCTTGGTTTCCATAAGTAGAACCTTCCAATAATATTTAGACAGTTATCGAATCTTCAATCATTGAATCAATCTTGATCAATCAAAGGATTCTGTTACGTCTTCTCCAGCCACGAGATCTTCTCCAGATGATAAGGTTAAATCCTGAACAAAACATCAAGTTCTGGATAACCTTTCTTCAACGGATTAGAGACTGTCAATGAGGAAAGACTTTGAGTCTTGAGTCTGATTGCGGAGGGTCTTGACTTTAAATAACGAGTCGCAAACCTTCAGACTAGACTGATAGAAACGTTTTGTCAACTTCAAAACACTTCAAGAAGATTTCTCCAACAATCTCCCCCTTTTTGATGGTGACAAAACTTTCCTGCAGATTTGGATAACTATGACCTGCAAAACATTTCTCAAACACATATGCATATCTTATAGAGATAAATGGCTAAAAGAATAACACTAGAATCTGCAACCACAGAAAATAGGTTAGTCTAGTATATAATAAAGCCATCCATAAGATATCAATGCTCGTTAATAGAAGCGAGTCAAGTCCAAGTCTAGTTCGGTTCTCATCCAGACACAAAACAAAGTCAAAGTCTGTCAAAAAGAGTTTAAACAACAACACAATCCAACAAACAGTTAAAAGTTTAATGATATGATTGAAAGTTTGATCAAATCTTGCATCTCTCCCCCTTTTTGTCATCATTAAAAAGGATGAGATGAAGTCAAGATTGCTTGGGAACGCGGACAAGCTGGAAATCTTCCATAGACTGAACTATGCCTTCCAGCTTTTTAAAGTCTTCCTTCAGTTTGTGCAACCTCCTCACTCTTGGCATTGGCCGATTCGAATAGAGAGGGCTTGCATCTTATCATTCAATGAACAGGAAGAAGCTTGATTTTCATTCTTCAAGCTTTGAACTTCGCATCCCAAGGCATAAATTTGACCTCTCATTTCCAAGAGAATATCCATGATTCTGCAAAAATCTGCTCCATTATCAGTCTGAGTACTTGCTTCGACTCGATCTGATGGAGTAAATGCAGACGATGGTAGATCAGCATAATCTCGCAGGTTTGGCGATAAAGCTTCATGACCTTCCTCTGGAAATTGAGATGCATAAACATCCTGCGGGTCTGCGGCGATCGGCCCGACTCCTTCACTTGCATCGGGATAAGAAGACTTCACTCCTTTCTCTGATCTCCCCTTTGTTTCCATGCCTACAGGTGGAGAAGAGATTTCCTCAGGTTCTCCTTCTTCTCTTCTTTCTTCTTCAGGTCTTTCCTCCTCTGCTTCTTTTTCAGCTTCTTTTTCTTCTTCTTCCTTCTCCTCTGCTTCTTTCGTCATTTGTTCCGATTCTTTACGTAGGAAGGACGACTTAAATTCTTTAAAGCCATTGCGAGAGATGGTGATGTCTTCATCATCATCTTCATCCTCAATGAGCGAGCTCTTCTTCTCTTTGATGGAGCAACCATGGGCTCCTTCCCTTTTCTCTTAGCAGCGACGAGAAGAGAGTTGATGAGATTTGGCGAGTCTTCTCCTTGAATTTCTCCAATTCCTTGCTCGGTTCCTTGAGACGCATTTTGTTCACCATTTTCAGTCCTACCACCATATGATCGCATGGTCGAACACAAAAGATTTGCGGAGGCTGAATATTCAGATGTCTGAATAACTTCGTAACAAGGCTTGGGTAAGGGAGTTAACCTCTGTCCTTCATCACTGCTCTGATACCAATTGAGATAGCTAGTATAAACACCTAGAGGGGGGTGAATAGGTGCACAAACAATTTATCGAAATACGGAAGCAATTCTTAGCAAACGATAGAAAGGAAATTCTCTCTTGATTAACAAAATGAAATACGATCGAGGTAGAGAAATTAAGGAAGAGAAAATTGAACACAGGATTTATAGTGGTTCGGCTTATTCCAAGCCTACGTCCACTCTTGTGACCTTGGCTGGCTGGATTTCACTATGATCAAAGAGAGTTACTGACACGGCTTTGCCTTGATTTCACGGTGTAGATGTTCTACCACACCTCCTCAAGGTTTCTCACAAATATAGACTCTCTTTTTTTATACAAGTATTCGCTCAAAGGAATTGTCTAAACAAAAAGGAGCTTCAGACTTTGGAATTCTTCTATCGCGCACCCTCGAACAACTAAGAACGTCTTCCTTATATACCCCTTTATACCATCATACCCGTTGGCACTTACCAAAGGAATTCCTCCAATCTACCCGTTGGACGGAATCAATTAGGAAGATTGTTCAAGCTATTAAAGGAACGTGTTGATAGCCCATCAATCGTTCGCCCATACAATCGGGATCTCGGTTTCCATAAGTAGAACCTTCCAATAATATTTAGACAGTTATCGAATCTTCAATCATTGAATCAATCTTGATCAATCAAAGGATACATTACGTCTTCTCCAGCCACGAGATCTTCTCCGGATGATAAGGATAAATCTGAACAAAACATCCGAGTTCACGGATAACCTTTCTTCAACGGATTAGAGAGGCTGTCAATGAGGATAGACTTTGAGTCTTGAGTCGGCTGCCGGAGGTCTTCGGACTTTAAATAACGAGTCCGCAAACCTTCGGACTAGGCGATAGAAACGTTTTGTCAACTTCAAAACACTTCAAGAAGATTTCTCCAACGATTACAAGCTTGTGACAAGAAGGTCACTATGCTCGCGGCGTCGTGAGCCAAAGAAGGTAAACACCTCTTGTACATTTGAGAACTTTGCTTATGTGTCAAGTTCTGCATTATTAGCTGAATCCAATCCTTTGTGGACCGTAGATTCAGGGAGCAACGAACGATGTAGCGAAGGATAGAGGATCATTCGTGGAATTCCGATGAATACCAACTGGAACTAAGTGGATCTATGTGGGAAACAACTCGAGCTGAAGTTAAAGGGATTGGCACTGCCAATTGAACATGCGTGGTGGACGCAACTTGTTCCTACGTGATGTTCTAAATGCTCCGGAGATTCGTCGAAATTTAATGTCTGTTTTAGTGTTGGTTAAGCTTGGTTTTAGTGTGAACTTCTGTAATAGCGATGTAGATTTGTATTTGGATACAAACTACTATAATTGTGGTCACTTTCTAGATGGTTTTATTATACTAAATGTTGACTGTGGTGATGTCAATATATGTTATTCCCTTATTTCATGTCTTCTACTTCATAAGATAATGATGTGAATATGTGGCATGCTAGACTTGGTCATATTGGCCAACAACATATGAATAAACTAGCCAAAGAGGGCTTGTTGGGCAACATTGAAAAAGTCGATTTGCCAATATGTGAGCATTGCCTAGTAGGGAAAACGACAAGGAAACCATTTGGAAAGGATAAAAGAGCTGAATTTCCTCTGCATTTAATCCATTATGATGTCTGTGGTTCAATGAATGTGAGAGGAAGGCATTGGGCTGTTTATTTCATCACATTTATTGATGATTATACTTGATTCGGATATGTCTATTTGATTTCTCACAAATCTGAAACATAAGTTGTTTCAAAAGGTTTATGAACCTGGTAGAGAATCAATTAGGCAAGAAAATAAAAACATTAAAATCCGATCGAGGTCGAGAATATTTATCTGATGAGTTCAGAAAATTATGTGATGAAAAAGGAATAGAAAGACAATTGTCTATTCCATATACTCCTCAACAAAATGGTGTTGCAGAGAGAAGAAACAGAACCCTACTGGAAATGGTTAGGCCTATGATGGCGTATGCTAACTTACATATCACTTTTTGGAGTGATGCGTTGTTAACTGCTGCCTATATACTTAATCGGGTGCCTTCCAAATCAGTTAGTTACACTCCATATGAGTTATGGACAGGTAGAAAACCAAACTTAAGTTTTCTTAAGTCATGGGGTTGTGCTGCCTATACACATGAGTCCTCTCACAAGTTTGGGAAATTGGGTCCTAAAGGAAATAAGAGTATTTTAATGAGATACTTCGAACACTCAAAAGGGTATGTGTTCGTAGGTGAGCAGGAAAGTGGGAGTATAACTGAATATGAATCACGGGATGTCACATTCTTAGTGGATGAATTTCCTAAGAAGGGTGAAATAGGGAAAGATTACTTCCTATTTGAAACCTTGGATCTAGATAATGATATTGGTTGAGTTCATCCAAGTGGGAGTAATATGAGAAGTGATGAATTGAATTCAACTCATTCTCAATTACAACCACATGATGAGTCGACATCGTCATTATCTAATCCGAGTGGGAGCATAATGGGGAATGATGTGCTAAGTGTACAATCTCCCATACGGCGAACATGTCGCCAAAGGATTCCCCGTCAACGTTTTGACATTGAAGGGGAAACTTCTAATAATTGCTCCACAAGATGAGGATGAGCCAAGAAATATTAATGAGGCTCTGAATTGCCCTAATAAGGAAAAATGGATTTATGCAATGAAAGAGGAGATGGAATCAATGATGTCAAACCAAGTCTGGGAACTGGTTGATTTTCCAAAAGGACGCAAAGCCATTGGGAACAAGTGGGTTCTCAAAATAAAGTGAAAGGCTGATGGCTCGATAGAAAGCATAAGGCTCGCCTTGTGGCGAAGAGGTATAATCAACAGGAAGGAATTAATTATGAAGATACATTTTATTCGTAGTAAGATTTACCTTGATTCGCATAATTACGGCAATAGTGTTTGGTATGGATCTTGAGTTACATCAAATGGATGTAAAGACTGCTTTCCTCAATGGAGAATTAGAGGAATGAACATATATGGAACAACCTACTGGTTTCATAGTGAAAGGCCAAGAAGAAAAGGTGAAAAGGTATGTCGACTTTAGGGGTCGATATATGGCCTTAAGCAGTCGTCAAGACAATGGTATATACGATTTCATAATACCATAATGGCATATGACTCTACAATGATAGATGAGGATCATTGTGTATATATCAAAAGATCCAAGGATCAATTTGTGATCATATCATTATATGTTGATGATATACTAATTGCCGGAAGTAACATGGAGTTTGTTCATAATGTCAAAAGTTGGTTGTCTTCCAAATTTTGAATTGAATGATATGGGATTATAAACCCATTGACACTCCTATTGCAAAAGGTGAAGGATTGAGCCATAGACTGTGTCCAAGGACTCCACAAGAGAAGGAACAAATGAAACATGTTCCTTATGCTAGTGCTGTTGAGAGCTTGATGTATGCTATGATGTGTACAAGACCTAACATATGTTATGCAGTTGGAATGGTGAGCAGATACCAATCCAATCTAGGTCAAGCACGTTGGAAAGCCGTTAAAAAAATACTAAGGTATCTAAATGGAACTGCCGATTATACGCTGAGTTATTATGGAAATGATCTGCAACTCAAAGGCTATTCTGATGCTGATCGGAGAGGAGATTTAAATGAAAGGAAATCTACCTCTGAGTTTGTTCTCTTACCGAATAATGGCACCATATGTTGGAGCAGTAAGAAACAAAAGTGTATAGCCTTGTCCACGATGGAAACTGGTTTCGTGGCATTATCAGCATCAATATAAGAAGATGTTTGGCTTAAGAGATTTTTTGGATCATTTAGATGTTATTGGAAGTGCTGCAGATTTGTTATTGGTTAACTGTGATAGCCAAGCAGCGAAAGAGTACACCAAAGATCCAAAATATCATGGCAAGACCAAACATATAGATACCGAGTATAACTTTGTCAAGGATATGATTGCACGAAAAGATGTGAACTTAGAGTACATACTACGCATAGAATGGTAGCAGATCCTATGACAAAGCCAATACCTAGAGATGTGTTTTGTGGCCATATGAAATCTCTAGGATTGCATAGAGTCTGATGTACTGGATTGTAATTTCCCTGAAGTGTTCACATTTGATGAATTTGTGTTTCTTCATCATTAATGCGTATGAATCTTTGTTTGATCTTTATGTATCTTAAATGCTCAGTGCATTACATTTAGTTGAGGAAGTATGTCGGACAGATATAAGATTAGCCCACTCACACGGGTAATCGCCTTTATTTACTGTGTGATAAATAGAGATGAGACTGTTTTTAAGCTTATTATCTATGTGATAATCGAGAGCTCAAGCTTAAAACACGTATGTCGCCTTAACTGGGTGTTAAGATGAGGACATAATACTTACTATGTCCAAAAGTAAAATACCCAACATATTTTACTTTATCTGTCTATGATGCCAGATGTGAGTTCTGATGAATTTAGTAAATGAGTAGATACGTGAACTCAAGTTAGACATTGGGTATGTCTGAACTATCATCTGTACGGTATTGAAAGGTGTAGACATACGCTCCATGGGAAATGAGTTAATACCATAATACATATTTCATACTACGTATGCATGAGACGACCAATAAGAGTGGCAAAAGTTTGATCTCAACTTTTTATGTCGTGTGAGACTCTTGAGGAAAAGAGTTCCTCAATTTTTTAGTCCCCTCATGACTCTTACTTATTCTCAAGATTTCTATTTAGTGTTTGCTATCTTAGAATGTTGCCAATGGTCATGAGTTTGATTCGATCTAATGGAACATTTCTAGAAAAGCAAGCTGAACTGAAATTGAGAGTTTGAAAGAAAGAGGAAGATCGATTTTGGAGAATCACATCATAGTTTTGTATTCATCGGTTAACCAATTATAACTGTCTTTGGGATAATCATAATTGTGAATACAATATATATATATATATATATATATATATATATATATATATATATATATATATATATATATATATCATTGTTTGAAAGAGATCAAGAGAGATATAAATGTGATCGATCGATCTAGGGAATTGCATACTAAATCTACTCAGGATGTGATGCCCATTATGAGCTGCTATATATTCCTAACAGATGTATAGCAACGAGCTCTCAAAGTATCTTTGGTCGCACGGATTATTCACCGGTATGAATGTTAAAGAGAGGAAAAGAGGATTACATTCGGCCCACCATGTTAAGTGAGAGTCTATGATGGATTTTTCTCTGATGGGAATGAGTAGGGCCTGTCCGCCCATGTTGGTTTTGGACCACCATGTGCGAGTGGGAGATGATGGATTTTTTCTTTATTGATGGGCCTGAGTTGGCCCATCCGCCCAAGTTGGGCCCTAAAAGCCCGGCCCACGGGAATAGGGCCCGTGGATGGGGGAAGGTATAAAAGGGAGGAGAGAGAGGGAGAACGCACCTCTTGGGATTATTAACGTACGTACGTCTCCCTCTCTTTCAACGCTCTCTCTCTCCCTAAGAAAGGACAGTACGCTTAAGGCGACGCCGTTTCCCTCTTCAAGGCAAATTGACATCATCGGATCAGAATTTCTTCCTCGATCTTTAGCATTGGTGTCTAATCTGTGGCTAACAAGGTACGCTCGAATCCGTGGTGTGCTTTACGATCGGTGATACGTGTAATTCCCGGGCTTCGCTTCCGTATTCGTTTTAGGGGTTCGATTTAGTGTCGAATCCGGTTTTCGGGGATCAGTCATTCCCAACACATATAAAAAAAAATGATTACATTTGATTGTAAGTAATTAAAATGGTTAATGAGACTTTGACAGTCACCCGCACTAATTAAGTTCCTTCTCTTTGATTATAAAATATTTTGATAATCACTTAAAGTAAAGCCAATATTCTCCTGTCTCGTATCTTCACCACTAAGGTAGAAATATGCTTTTGTAGCCCTTATAGCAGTTGTAACCATAGAAGTCAAAATACTTTTATTAGTATCCATCATGTGTCGATATGATCATATAAGATATTTCTATTTATCATCGATGAATTGTGGCATCCCAAAATTCAAAGTCAAGTTATAAGGTGTGTTAAAGCCTCTAATTAGGTAATGAAATTTCCTATGGTTTATGCTTTAGCCATTAGTCTCTTTTTAAGATTAGGTGATTTGTGCTTGTGTTTATGAGATTTTAAATATTGTAGATCAATAATGATAATCTATGCTTGGCCATGCACCTTATGAATTAAATTCCTATAAATAAAATGTCACAAGACTTTGGCCATGTGAAAATTAAAATTTAAAATTTATAGAAGAAATTTAAAAAAAAAAAAAAGAGGAAAAGTTAATTTTTAGGTTGGGCCGTAGGCCATTGGCCGAAAGCCTTGATGGGCCAAGCAAGTCGGCCCAATTAGGCCCACGAAAGGGGGCTTTCGACCGGCCCAAGAGGAGGCCCAAGAGTGGCTGGCCCAAGCCCAAAAGCCAAGCCCAAAAGCCCATTAAGACAAGTGGCAAGAGGCCTTCATGCATTGGCTTAGAGAGAGATGGCATGCATTGGTCAGTGGCAAACAATGATTACTAATGATTAGGAAATGGGGGAATAAAAGAGAAGGGAAGGAGAGAGAGTGGCCGGTTGCTTTGTTCGCCCAAAGAGAGAGATTGTGCAAGAGAGGGAGAGTGGCCGAGAGGGAGGAGAAGCCGAGAGGAGGAGCCGTCGCTCGCCGTCCGTCCGCCATGTGCCGCCGTGTTCGCCGCTGTGTGCCGTCGTCCGTTCGGTCTAGAGGCAAGTTGGAGTCCTCTTGCTGCTCTTTCATGTGTGCGTGTTACATGTATGTCGAATTTTGGGTGATTAGGAGAGGAAAACCGAAGCTTGGATGACTTGTTTTTGAATAAGGTTGCTGTTTTCGTTTGAATCCGCTCGAGTCAGAATGTTGTGAGAGCTTACATGTATGTTTAGAGTTATATTTTGACTTGGATCTCTTCATGAAAGTTGTAGCTAACATCTTAAACTACAACATACTCAAATTTGGTGTAAAATGATGGATATTTGAGGGGTTAAACTCTCATCCTACGGAAATGCTAGATCTGGAATGTTTTCCCATAAACTGTTTGAGTCAGAAACTTGTAAGAGTTTGCATGTATGTTTAGAGTTCGATTTTGACTTCAATCTCTTCATAAAATTTGTATCTAACGTCTCAAAATACAGCATAATAAAATTTGGTGGAAAATGATGGAGATTTAAGGGGCTAAACTCTCATCCTACGGAGACCTCAGATCTGGAACGATTTCACTGACCTTTTGATGGATTTGTGGTTGCATGTTGAGTTGTGCTAAGAAAATATCTTCGATTTCTTCATTAAAGTTGTAGGGGACATCTTAAACTACAACATACTCAAATTTGAAGCAAAATGAACAAGTATAACCTAATAAATCGACTGAATCTTGGAGACAGTAATTCTGGAGATGTAGTACAGGACACCCGAGACTTCATGGACCTAAACGACGACTATACTCTGGATTTTTTACTTAGATCTTTTCATGAAACTTGTAGAAAACATCTTGATGTAAAACATATCCAAATTTCAGAGGAAAGGAAGAAGGATAGGTAAGTGAAAACTCAGTATTTCGGAGAAGCATGCACTGGACGATTCGGTATTAGATCCAAAAGCTTCGTGTGACTGTAGAAAATAATCTAAAAAGAATCTAACTTGGAAGTCTTCATGAAAAATGTACGTTAGTGTCTTGGATATAAATCAGTAAAATTTCGTATATTTTGGCAGTCGTATGGATATTTTAATCAAATTATTTCGGAAACTGTGCATTCTGATTTATCCGAAAATTTCATGCTATTTGGTGTGAATTATGGAATTGTGTGAAATTCTATTTTGGCCATGTATTTTGAATGAAATCATTATCCTATTATCTTGATTATCACTTGCCTTAATTTTTATGATTTGTGAGAATTATATAGATATTAAATTTAATATTTTTAAAAGTGGCACAAGCTGGAATTTAAATAAATGTAAAAAGGGCATGATAAATGGATTATTTTAATTGGCATAAACTCCATTAAATTATTTTATTTCATAAATAATTGTACCATGTAGCATGTATAATGATGACTAATGATGCATGTATGAATCAAAGCATGAAAGTGATCTTGTTTGCTATTGCATCATGTGCGTCTTTGTTGAGATATAAATTGGTAACCATGAATAAAAGAGATAAATGAGGAGACTGTTGTGGCGGATGATAATGCCCTGGGAGTGTCAGGATACCCGGGATGGGGGGTGCCGGAAGCCGAATTGTATTGAGATACAAGGCCGGATGGCCCTGGGAGTTTCAAGATGCCCGGAAAGTTGGGGGTGCTAAAAGCCCTGGAGGTTTGTGCCCAGGGGGATGCCTCGCGATGCCTGTTGGGATGCGGGATGCCCGGCCAAGGAGTGTAAATGCCGGAAGCCTCGAAGGTCTTTGCCCGAAGGGATACCTCGTGATGCCAATTAAAATGCGAGATGCCCGAAATGTGGGGGGCCAGATGCCCGATGGCCTGGAATGGCTGAATGCCGAAGGTTTTTCTCGCGATGCCAGGATGAGGCGCGAGTGTATAATATGAGATAAAATTGATGATCCGAGGAAGGATGATGTGGTGATCGAATGGAAAGTTAAAAAGTGGAAAATTGAACTATGCATGATATGATATGACATGATGATGATGATCACCTATGGCATGATGATATGCATGATATGATATGACATGATGATGATAATCACCTATGGCATGATGACATGTGTATGATGATGGTATGCATATATGATATGGCATGATGATGATGATAATGATGATAATGATGATGATGATGATGATGATGATGATGATGATGATACATGATATGATATGATGATGTCATGACGACGATGATACGAGTGTGACATGATGGTATGCATGTATGTGTTATGATTGTGATGACGATGCATGATAGTCTATGCATGGCTTCAAGGTAAGTAATGCTTGCAATGCATGTATGACTTGTATGATGCATTGAGTGGTTATTGGATTCATTTACCTGCTAAGTGGTTGTACTCACCCCTTTTGGGGACCAACATTTCATATTAGCAGCATGCCGCTTCACCGCCATTACGCGGGGGTGTGTTTTACGGTCTACCATCGATGTCGAGATTGAGTGCGAGGAGTTTGGCTGTCCTACTGTTCCTGGATTGAGCGTATATTCGAGTGCGCTGTTTAGTCATGTACGACGTAGGCCACAGGGGGCCCGGTTGTCGAGGAATTCATCTCCGTCCACATTCGTCGCGATGGGGTGATGCGAGGGATGTTGCCGCCGCCACCGCCTGATGCACCGGGTTGGGTGTGAGGGCCTATGCGTGACGTGTAGGAGCTGGATTTTTTTTTGGGATAGTTAGCCGACATTGATGATAGGGATTGTTGCACGTGAGTTGTAGCGGGTCGAGGGTTCTTTTTGGGGTTTTAGGCCAGACATGGCTGAGTCCTGGCTTTTTCTTTTGATGTATCGACCCAAAGAAATCCCATCTTGAAAATATATGTAAATAAAGTGTCGTGGCTTGTCTATTAATCATGGTGATTAGCGGTGTGTATTTGTATCATGGTTGGTAGGGGGAGAGATGGTGATGTTTTATTTTGCTTCCGCTAATGAGTCGCGCTGGAACCGTTTTTTAAATAAAGAAAAGAACATCACCACCTCTCCCCCTACCAACCATGATACAAATACACACCACTAATCACCATGATTAATAGACAAGCCACGACACTTTATTTACATATATTTTCAAGATGGGATTTCTTTGGGTCGATACATCAAAAGGAAAAGCCAAGACTCAGCCATGTCCGGCCTAAAACCCCAAAAAGAACCCTCGACCCGCTACAACTCACGTGCAACAATCCCCATCATCAGTGTCGGCTAACTATAATCCAGCTCCTACACGTCACACACGGGCCCTCACACCCAGCCCGGTGCATCAGGCGGTGGCAACGGCAACATCCCTCGCATCACCCCATCGCGACGAATGTGGACGGAGATGAATTCCTGGACAACCGAGCCCCCAGCCAGGCCTACGTCGTACATGACTAAACAGCGCACTCGAATATACGTCAATCCAGGAACATAAGGACAGCCAAACTCCTCGCACTCAACCTCGACATCGGATGGTAGACCGTAAAACACACCCCGCGTAACGGCAGGAAGCGGCATGCTGCTAACCTGAAATGTTGGTCCCCAAAAGGGGTGAGTACAACCACTCAGCAGGTAAAAGAATTCAATAACCACTCAATGCATCATACAAGTCATACATGCATTACAGGCATTACTTACCTTGAAGCCATGCATAGACTATCATGCATCGTCATCACAATCATAACACATACATGCATACCATCATGTCACACTCGTATCATCGTCGTCATGATATCATCATATCATATCATGTATCATCATCATCATCGTCATCATCATCGTCATCATTATCATCATCATCATGCCATATCATATATGCATACCATCATCATACACATGTCATCATGCCATAGGTGATCATCATCATCATGTCATATCATATCATGCATATCATCATGCCATAGGTGATCATCATCATCATGTCATATCATATCATGCATAGTTCAATTTTCCACTTTTTAACTTTCCATTCGATCACCACATCACCCTTCCTCGGATCATCAATTTTATCTCATATTATACACTCGCGCCTCATCCTGGCATCGCAAGAAAAACCTCCGGCATTCAGTCATTCCAAGCCACCGGGCATCCGGCCCCCCACATTTCGGGCATCTCGCATCCCAACTAGCATCACGAGGCATCCCCTCGGGCAAAGACCTCCGAGGCTTCCGGCATTTACACTCCCTGGCCGGGCATCTCGCATCCCAACAGGCATCGCGAGGCATCCCCCTGGGCATAAACCTCCAAGGCTTCCGGCACCCCCAACTTTCCAGGCATCCTGAAACTCCCAGGGCCATCCGGCCTTGTATCTCAACACAATTAAGCTTCCGGCACCCCCCATCCCGGGTATCCTGACACTCCCAGGGCATTATCATCCGCCACAACAGTCTCCTCATTTATCTCTTTTATTCATGGTTACCAATTTATATCTCAGTTCAGCACGGCACATGATGCAATAGCAAACAAGATCACTTTCATGCTTTGATTCATACATGCATCATTAGTCATCATTATACATGCTACATGGTACAATTATTTATGAAATAAAATAATTTAATGGAGTTTATGCCAATTAAAATAATCCATTTATCATGCCCTTTTTACATTTATTTAAATTCCAGCTTGTGCCACTTTTAAAAATATTAAATTTAATATCTATATAATTCTCACAAATCATAAAAATTAAGGCAAGTGATAATCAAGATAATAGGATAATGATTTCATTCAAAATACATGGCCAAAATAGAATTTCACACAATTCCATAATTCACACCAAATAGCATGAAATTTTCGGATAAATCAGAATGCACAGTTTCCGAAATAATTTGATTAAAATATCCATACGACTGCCAAAATATACGAAATTTTACTGATTTATATCCAAGACACTAACGTACATTTTTCATGAAGACTTCCAAGTTAGATTCTTTTTAGATTATTTTCTACAGTCACACGAAACTTCTGGATCTAACACCGAATCGTCCAGTGCATGCTTCTCTGAAATACTGAGTTTTCACTTACCTATCCTTCTTCCTTTCCTCTGAAATTCGGATATGTTTTACATCAAGATGTTTTCTACAAGTTTCATGAAGAGATGTAAGTCAAAAATCCAGATTATAGTCGTCGTTTAGGTCCATGAAGTCTCGGGTGTCCTGTACTACATCTCCAGAATTACCGTCTCCAAGATTCAGTCGATTTATTAGGTTATACTTGTTCATTTTGCTTCAAATTTGAGTATGTTTTATTTTAAGATTTCCCCTACAACTTTCATGAAGAAATAGAAGAGAGATTCTTAGCAAAACTCAACATGCAACCACAAATCCATCAAAAGGTCAGTGAAATCGTTCCAGATCTGAGGTCTCCGTAGGATGAGAGTTTAACCCCTTAAATATCCATCATTTTCCACCAAATTTTAGTATGTTGTATTTTGAGACGTTAGATACAAATTTTATGAGAGATCTAAGTCAAAATCGAACTCTAAACATACATGCAAACTCTTACAAGTTTCTGACTCAAACAGTTTATGCGAAAACATTCCAGATCTAGCATTTCCGTAGGATGAGAGTTTAACCCCTCAAATATCCATCATTTTACACCAAATTTGAGTATGTTTTAGTTTAAGATGTTAGCTACAACTTTCATGAAGAGATCGAAGTCAAAATCGAACTCTAAACGTACATGAAAGCTCTCACAACATTCTGACTCGAGCGGATTCAAACGAAAACAGCAACCTTATTCAAAAACAAGTCATCCAAGCTTCGGTTTTCCTCTCCTAATCACCCAAAATTCGACATACATGTAACACGCACACATGCAAGAGGACTCCAACTTGCCTCTAGACCGAACGGACAACGGCACACGGCGGCACACGGCGGACGGACGGCGAGCGACGGCTCCTCCTCTCGGCTTCTCCTCCCTCTCGGCCACTCTCCCTCTCTCGCACAATCTCTCTCTCTTTGGGCGAACAAAGCAACCGGCCACTCTCTCTCCTTCCCTTCTCTTTTATTCCCCCATTTCCTAATCATAAGTAATCATTGTTTGCCACTCCAATTGAGCAATGCATGCCATCCCTCTCTAAGCCAATGCATGAAGGCCTCTTGCCACTTGTCTTAATGGGCTTTTGGGCTTGGCTTTTGGGCTTGGGCCGGCCACTCTTGGGCCTCCTCTTGGGCCGGTCGACAGCCCCCTTTCGTGGGCCTAATTGGGCCGACTTGCTTGGCCCATCAAGGCTTCGGCCAATGGGCCTAAGGCCCAACCTAAAAATTAACTTTTCCTCCTTTTTTTTTTAAAAATTTCTTCTATAAATTTTAAATTTTAATTTCCACATGGCCAAAGTCTTGTGACATTTTATTGATAGGAATTTAATTCATAAGGTGCATGGCCAAGCATAGATTATCATTATTAATCTACAATATTTAAAATCAATCTTAAAAAGAGACTAATGGCTAAAACATAAACCATAGGAAATTTTATTACCCAATTAGAGGCTTTAACACACCTTATAACTTGACTTTGAATTTTGGGATGCCACAATTCTCCTTCTACGATGGCAGCCCCATCTACGCACACAATGCACTGCATGTGTAGTAGCTAGAGGACAGTACGAAAAAGAACTTGAGTTTCTGTCCATGGCTCCAATTGCTCGTTCGTAGCGTTAACTGTAGAAGGTGTGATACCAAACCTTAAACAACCACATTCTAGTTGATCCTATTAAGAAAAACCTCTCATCATAGACAATAATCACTCTTACTCTCATCCTCATAGTAAATCAACAATAATGTTAAAACTTTCATACCAAAAGTCATGATGACAAATACTCCAGCAAGAACGGCAAAGGACACAAGTTGCTTCACAGGAGCCACAACGGCTAGCAAAGAACTCTCCCCCTCAATCTCTCGATAAGCTCCCTAACTTCGACTAGACCTAGAAGTCAAAGCAACCACTATCACCAAGCCTCCAAAACAGAGTTGATGGAAAAGGGAAAAAATAAAATAAAATAAAAAGGAATGAAAGATAGAGAGGTCTCATGGTACCCATACACCACTCTCTCCTCCATCACAATATCCCTCGCAATTGTCATGTGCATCGTCGAAACCGCAAAACTCAATGCCGCCACCACTACATCCAACCTCGCAAACCTCTTCCTCTTCAAAATCCTTAGCGACGTACTCGAGCTCGAAATCGAGATCAAATAAGGGGTAGAAGACAAAAAGAGTTCAAAAGGCCAGTCAGTGGTTGGCAATTTCTAGAGCCAAGGTTGGAAAGTTGACAACAGCAACAAGAACAGAGGCAAGGGAGGGGAGAACTTGAGGTGAGTGAAAGGGATAGGTTTGAGACAGGCAAGGAGGAGAGCACTTGGGAAAGAGAGGTGAAATCAAGACGAGAGAGCACTTGGGGAAGAGAGAGGCAAAAGCAAGATGGAAAAGAAACATGTTTTGTTACAAAAAGGAGAGAGAATGCGGTAAATATTTGTAGTAAATGCAACCAGGAGGAGAGAGAAAAAAATGGCTTTCAATCTTTTTTAATCCACATCAATTGTCACGTGTCGACCTACTAGTGGAGCCACCAGGCTCGTGCGGTCACGTAGGTTGCTGACGTGGTGATTGCTAAAACCATAAAGGCCCAATTTAGAGAGATGGTACAACCCAAAACTTAATTTCGTAAGCCTCAACCTAATAAGGCCCAATAGGTTTTCTTGGACTGAGCCCATTCATTGTGGGCAATATACATACTCACATTTGGTTTGATGAGGCAAGGTCCACTTTTCTTGGGCCAAATTTGGGAAATAAAATCGTAAAACACAATTCTCGGTTTAATGAGCCAAATAAAACCTAATACTAAGATTTCTAGGGCAGTGGCCCATTATTTAAGCTTACGCTCCAGACCCAATCAGGGTCAATAGGCTAAGATACACATTAGACCCACCCCAAACCCATGTTCTTGAACCTAACTAAAGCATCCCGTGCTCGTCTCGTCCTGAGCTTTGCTTTCATATTGTGGCAATGACCATTTTTTATTCACCTTCATGAACAGTTTTGTTTAACCGAGGGTTAAGATTTATCGCTTTAACTTTTGGCCATAAGCAAGGGGTCATTGCTCAATAAGAACTTTCTTGAACAAACTATATCACTAGATTCCCAATGCTATATCACAATGCCTAATCATCCCCTAGTCTTCTCAGAGGTATAGAGCATACATCTAGATGCAGATTCTGATTCAAGGATTAATGCACGGACAACATAGGAAAACGATAGAATACATGAGAAACCAAGAAATGGAAAAGCTGCTATTTTCTCTACAAAAGTGGAGGAGCATTGTGCGGCTTGCGGATTAGCCGATTGAATAATTGGATAGGTGCCCCTTCTCGTGCTACATGCTCCCTTATCCTCCCAAAGCTGTAGCGCCTGCCATAAAACTTGATTGATTTTTAAGTAAATCTGCTGAAATCTACTGAATACTCTGCAGAAAGAGGCCGCAGCTTTGATTTTAGAAAAGGCTATATGGGGACATAATACTTATGCCATCTTTGATCAGTAAATGCTTATCCATGCGGATTAGCTTGTCCCTTTACTGCATGGTGCACCTTCTCGTGACAGCAGAAGGCATAAGGAATTGCGAAAACTGTCCCTTTACCCAGTAAACTTAGGCATGACATCTCTTGTACACCAAGGTTACTTCAATCAGGTAGCTCAGTCTGCTCCTTTTTTGCTGTGTCTCTCATCGTACACAAGAATTTGGCTAGATCACAAGAATAAGCATCTGCAAGAGATGCGTGTGTCAAGAACGGGAGCCTCCTTAATGATCTTCCGCTCAATCCCTAGACAAGGACATATAAGCATGGTCAATATAAAAAATCTTACATATTGCACGATCTCCTCCAGCTGTAAACTTGCAAAGCTAACACAATGAAGAAAAATGGAACTCTCTGACCTCACATGTCTCTGCAACTTCAAGCAACATTTTGCAAAGTCCTTCCATCTCTGGTCCCTGGGCAACCTGCCTTTCTTGAGCAGTTGCATAATTTGGAAGAGTGAACTTAACCGGCTCCTGAAACAATTCCACTTGGCACTTAGTGCTGGTGAGAGTTGACCCAATCTCAGTACCATAGCCAAAGAAAAGTCCAAGTATCAAGCCAGACAGGTGATGGCATAAGGCATGGCAGCACATGAATTCAAGACTTGATAGACAGCAGCAGAAAAATGAACAAATTCTTTCATGGCAAAACAATCTTCCAGAAAAGTATAATCGTGGCTGTATCTATACCTGTGTATCTGACAGTATTCCTGCTCTCATAAGTTCCTGCACACAAGAACGTAAGATTTCGTATCGAGCATGAAGAGTCGGGGGACCAATATATGCTTTGATGTCAGCTCTATCAACAAACGCAACATCTGCAATGCAGCAAGGCATAATCTTTAAGTTAATACTTTTCAACCCTACTCTTACATAAGAACCCTATGAGATCACACAGGCAATAACAAGAATAAACCCCGCAAGTAACAATGAACTAAAATGAGGGACTCCACTAAACTTGGTGATTAATTTCCAAGAAAATCTCTTGAAATCAACAGAATAATTCGCAGAAAAAAGAATCTGCAGAGACTGAATTCAGAAAACGCTAAATAAGGACATAATATTATGAATGTAGAAAAGTGCAATCAAAGATATGAACGTATTACATAGAAAAAATCAACAAAAAGGTCCAACATAGCATGCAGCATCCTGTACAGATGGAAATCACAGGATATAAAGTTGATATAAACCAGTCTTACCGATAGCAGCTGTAATGTTTGATGTTGTCATAATTATTACGTTTGGTGATGACTTCAACTTGTCCATCTGAGTCAGCAGTGCATTCACAACCTGAGGAAACATTTCATAGTGAATTTACACTCATTCTTGTACAATGCATTCAGAGAATATTAGATTAGTCTCTCATTCCTCGATACTCTATTCTCTCGGGTTTCAGGCAGGTGCTTGACATGTAAATTTGCTGCTGTTTGGAAAGTCAGAGAATTGCACTAGTACCCGAATTGAATCTGAAGGTTCAGAACCAGACAAAGCAGCTTTTCGGGCTGCTGCAAGACTTTCCACTTCATCTGCATCATCACCATGTAATATTAGTCTAAAGGAAGAGGAAAGAGAGCTAAACTGCAAAAACGCTGCAATTATAATCTCACCAATCAAAACAAATACCAGATTGTTTTCTTCCTCCACCATCTCTTGAATTTTTTCAAAAAGCCTTGCAACCTAAAATAAAAAATCATGAGCAACACGCTCCATACCTCCCAACTTATGGAGGAAACTCTTAATGGTGGAAATTTTAATCATATGTATACATGATATGAGGATGATGCATATCTGCTCAAGATCTCCATAGTGAAGTTAAAATTACTACTGCAGCATGGCTACATGCACTAATTATTGTGTCTTGCCCATGTGAAGAGTATCAAACAAACTATTTCCACTGAAGAAGAAACAGCACATTGAGCACAATTAGGCCGCATTTGTTTCACGGAAATTGAATGGTTTAACAAACATTTTCCAGAAAATGATCGCTTATATTGCTTAAAATTATACTCACAAAGAATCTTTTCATTACTTTATGTAAGAATCTTTTCATTACTTTATGTCTAAACATTTTCTTGGATGATGAAATGTTTTTTGTTCATTCATTCTGTAAGCAATACAAGCAATCATTTTTAGAAAAATATTTTCCAAATCAATCATTTTCTATGAAATAAATAGAACCAAATTCATGAATTCTTTAAGGAAGAGAGTAGAAATTTCAAGGCAAAGGAAGGCTCATTATGTTTTGGACTAGCAAGAAGCGACATCAGTCACAATTTGGCCATTCTTTTCAAAAGAAAAGTAGAAGAAAAAGAGGTAATCTTTTGTCCATGAGCATAGCATGTTGACTAAGAGGCGATTTCTCACAGGCAGAATTCAAGTCATCAGATGCTTAGATGATTTAAATCACTATCCTCATATTAATATTTCTTCTAAGATTTAATTAATTAATAAAAAAAACTAAACGTAGACTATATGAAAGAGAAGAGAAGGCATCAGATAATTTATCTTGAGATGAATTAGGCACATACCAACTTGCCACTTTCGGAGAACCATTTACTGAACAAAGAGTGTGCATTAACTTCAATTAATTGGCACTGTGGATATCTGAGGGAAGAGAAAGTGGAAAATTTCAAAAGACCAATACCAGACTTTACTTAGATTCCACCAAAAACATACAAGACATAGAAATCTTAAAGTCGCATGCCAACCTCGAATTAAAACGTATAGACAACTTCTGTGCTAGAGCTTTGCATAATGATGTCTTTCCTGTCCCTGGAGGTCCATGTAAAAGAATGATGCTGCAAAAATAGGACAAATCATTCACAAAAAGCTGACAACACCTTAATTGGGGGAAGTAAGTGATTAATGATATAGATATAATGATTACTACCTTGTGCCAGTATCAGTGTAAATTAATGCACTAGAGATTATTAACAGTAGATTTTGTTACTGGTTTCTTATTTCCATGTAATACGTTAATGACTGCACATTTACATAGCTATCCATTGATCCTAGATGCTGACAAGATCATGACCATCTGAAGCTACATTTCTGTTCAATACATTGGGAACCATGCTACAAATACTGAACAAGAAACAAACAAATGTGCAAATGCCACTGACCGGTTCCAAGACACTAAAAAGGGATCCACACCCTTTTCAGTGAAAAGTAGTGCACTTTGAGCATACCGCAACAGCCTTTGCTTCAGACCTGGTTCATAAATTAAGCTGCATTTGGATATACAAAAGTTATGACCAACAAACTTCCTGTGGTTTCCAGGAAAAAAGTCGCAAACACACCTTTCCCACATCCCATCATATTCCTTTGCAGGGAGTATCCACTCATGGAAACTAGATAGTTGGCCATCAGCACTTGATTCTTCACATGGTCCTTCCTCGCTAAGCTGCCAAAAACCATTTGAGCAGTGAGTTTAATGGGTTTGCTGAAATGCAGTATTTTGGAGTATCAAATTAAGTCCCACGCCAAGCAGTGCTAAGAAGCAGACATTAATACCGATGGAAAATGAAGTGACTGAGTATATTTGGGAGAACTGCACAGTAGACTGTAGTAAGAGGAAGGGAAGAGGGAGAATAAGTATATCCTATATGCTTGGGCAAAAGTTACCTGGAAAACATGCACGACAGGCTTGACTTGCCAGAACAAAAGAACGCCATGATCTTTGACACCCTCATCTACAAGGAAAAAATTCGAATAAACAGAGCTCGTGTGTAAAAAATTTTCTCCCATTTGACAAAGAAAGTTCCTGAAAAGAAGAAGAAAGATTCCTATATAATCAACTTAAACATTGTCCACTACACAAATCCACCCACCCTAAACCACAAAACCACAAAGCATAGCATCAGGGATGTCATCAGGTTTTGTTTCTCAATCTGCTATATCTTCTCAATGAGAAACCTGAAAAAAATTTCCCTCAAGAGTCAGAACATACCGGTCTCGCAAATACGAATTCTCCGAACATTATCCACAAGAAACACGTCATCGATCGGCACAGGAACGGGGCCATCGCTGTAGCTCAAACTGCGCTTTTCAAGCATCCTGAACATTAAAAAGGTAAAAATTATTTCTGAGTTCTCACCTGCAAAGCAACCTACTCTCTCAAATCACAGGGCTGGAAATGGTACAAAAACACACGAGGTTATATAACCAAAATTTCGCCTCGGCTCCCTCGTTTATCGGTCTAACCTTTTAACAAACAGAACATCTCATGCTTCGTTCATCAACGAGCTAATAGTCGAACGAACCATGGCCGCCGATCACATGCGTCGTGCCAACATTAAAAACAAGTAATTCGGAGAGTTTCTCGGATTTACCTCTCGACGGCAGATCTGACATCGTCTGTGCGAGCCGTGCTGGAGGGTTTCAAGCAGACCTCGACTGCATCATCCAACAAGCGCAAAGCTCCGCTTGAGAAAAATCGACACGGATCGCCGCGCCTCGAACCGCCAGCTCGGAAAACCGAAGCTGCCGGCGGGGACTCGAAGAGGTAAGATCGGGGCGCAGAGCGAGAGCTTACCGGGGACGAGGATCTTGTCGTCGGAGACCGGCGGCGCGGGCGGCGGCGGCGGCGGAGATGGAGGCGGAGGAGCGGCGCCGTTCTGGTCGCGGATGGCCAGATCGGTGACCGAGATCTCCATCGGAACGCTCATCGTCGTCTCCGTCGCGAACCCTAGAGGAGGAGCTGGGTCTTCCGTCTTCGTCTTCGGTCTGTTTTTGAAATTTGGGAGGGAAAATGAATCGAAGCTCTGAAGCGGATATATGTGGCTGCCGAAGGAGTGGCATTATGGTAATTACGATTGGGCCGGCCTTCTTGATGGGCCGTTAGAGATAATTGGGCCGAAACTCGGTCGAGCTATTCGCGAGTAGCTCGGGCCCGGCTCGATAGTTGCTCGAGATCGACTCACCTAAATTCGAGCCCAGCTTGAGGCTCGACAAGATTGTTCAGGTCGGGTCGGGTCGGATCGTGTCGTGTATCATGAAAGCCCGTCCTGACACCGCCCGTTGACATCCTTAGCTTGAGCTTGAGTTACTTGAGTATTGGTCAAGTCGAATTCGAACTCGTTAATACTTGACTCGACTAGCTTGCTCGCCTAATTGAGTTTTCATTTTTTTTATATTTCTTTTTCATAATTACAAAAAAAGAAAAACGTGTGAATTGCTAAATCAAAAGAAAATAAAATGACCAAAATAAGGTTGAAAAAAATGTGTTCCTTTTTCACCAATCTAATGTTAAATTGAGGGCCATGGTTATTATTGTGATTGCATCATGGGGTCCATAAAAACATATTGCCATGTAGAATCGATCTGTACTATTTGAAATAGCGTTTAACTCATTCATATTAATGTTAAAAATATTTAGATTGGATCTGCTAAATTGGAAAATTCCATCGTAAGTTGCAGATGGGCCTTTAAATAAATTGGATATATCCATCGTTCCATAAAATCCTACAGCATAGGTCGGTATGTATTATGTGGCAAATTAATCTTAGTACATCTAGCATTATTCTTTTTATTTTTTTCTATGTTTAAGTTCATTCCTTAAATTCCACACTTGCAACCAAAGTTCCTAGGCAGAGACAGAGACAAAAAGCCTGGTCCTACACAGAGTTCCTGTGGAACAGCAGCATCTCACATCCACACAACCAAAACATCCTGCTCCATCAGATTAGATGTACTGGGATTAGGACAATCAGACAAATCATTCATCTCCATCTTTTATCCTGTACTGGGATTCCGCTATTCTCTCGGACAAAAACAGATATGGGTGCAAACCCACCTTTCCCATCTCATAATAGCAACAAAGTAATGTGAGGCTATGATTCTCTTCCACCATGGCTCATACCAGAAGCCAACCTCATGCCAACCCTGAATGCTGATGAAGAAGCAGCAGCAGCCAGAGAAGCATGAACCCGAGCACGAGCTTGAGATCCTCAAGGCGGTGGCACAAGCCTGGCACAGCCACTTCAGCGGCTCCAGAGTGGCCGCCAGCAGCGAGTTTGACACCCGCCGGCTTAACTTCAAGAGCAGGCCTTCCCGGTTCAAGATGGAGGCAATAAGTGGTAAGTCGGTGGTGCCTTCCAAGGGCAAGGGCAGTCTCAGCGGCGGTCCCTGGGACTTCAGGGAATCCCTGTGGGATTCGTACGAGATCGTGACGGTCGCCAAGAAGCTCGAGGCAAAGTTGAATTTGGACGACCCATTCGGGGAGTTGCCCGGGGCCGGTAAAGTCATTAGGAGGAAGCGGGAGAGTAGGAATAGCTTGAGGAATCTGTTCAATCTGATGTCATCAAGAAGATATAATGAGCCCGATGCTCCGAGTCCGAGTTTACTAGACAATCAATTTTGATCAGATTCACCTTACATTAGTCCCACAGCTTTTGGCTGTTGTCAATTCAATCACATTTCTTGTATAGGCTTCTGTAAATTTCCATTGCTGAGATCTACTATTCCTTCTATCGATGTTGATTTCCGCGAATGCTTATCTTTGTAACACTTTGAATCTGCCGGTTTAGTCTGATTAGAAATGTGATTTTGTTGGCGAGCGTAGCATAAGAAGGCATCAAGCAAGCATGATTAAAAGAAACTGAGATGACAGCAAAAGACAGGCCTTTTATTTATATTAAGGTTGCTAGTAACACCCTTACGAGAAGGGAGGTTATTTTGCCTGCTAAATTAAGTGTGGATATTCATAGCTCGACGGGCCTAATGCGCTTTTCAGGTGTCCCACTTGCACAGTTCAAATCCTCGGTGCTTCGGTGGAACGTAGCCATCAGACCTCACTTCGACGACTTCTTCAACCATTACAGCCTCATCATTCCTGTCACGCCCGAACCTCTCCTCCTCGAACTTGATCACTTCGACCTTCTCCTGGAACTGAGGGGGGTGGTGCTGGTGCTGGTGCTGGTGCTGGTGCTGGCTCTGGAGAGATTCACACTCCTCTTCATAAGTGACTTTCTGGTGGAACGCAGGGTGCACATTCGGGTATTGAGGGACGTTCGGATGGATACTGGGCGACCTCGCCATTCTTGTGAGGTGCTCATGGTATTCTTGGGATGAGGTGTCCCAGCCATTCTGCTGCCACGAATGGCAATCACCGTTGTTATACATCTCTTCAGGCGTTTTGTTCTCACACTTCAAAGCTCAGTTTCTGAAGTGAATTTATAGGCGAATTGCTGCTTTTTCTAGGGATTCCAAGTGATAAAGTGTGCATCTAATTCCTGGGACCTCGATTCATTTTCTAGCAAAAGGCGAATAAACCTGGATAAATTCCTGGCAAGTGGCAAGAATTATTCACGGGGGTATCCTGCAAAGGCGAATAAACCTGTATAAATTCCTAAAGTTATACATAAAATGTACAAAGAATCTTGTCGAAGTATCCTGTGAGGACAATCTTGCCTTCATATCAGTTTCACCGCACACGTCGCTATATCGAATCCGACTGGAAGTCTAGATCAGCCCTCTTGCAATCTATGTCGATCGAATATAGTACATGAGATCAGAGGTGAAAATGCATACGAAAAACTTGCTTCTGATGAAAATTTCATCTGATTCAGGCGTATATCTGTTTCTGCCACTCTACATCTTGTTATATCAGCAATTAATGGTCTTTTACTTTTCCTCGACGCGACCAATGTCCATTAGGGGGAAGTCGATCGGGAGTTTCACAGCAAAGAAATTCCCAGAAAATCGGGTCTTCGACGAGATTTACTTACGTAAATGCTAAAGCCTAAATAAGCATGAGCATTCATTTTGACAGAAAAAGTAATGCCCGTTCATGACAAATAGGACACACTGGTTCATACATAAGAGCTTGACTTTCATGTAATGCCCGTTCATGACAAATAGGACACACTGGTTCATGCATAAGAGCTTGACTTCCATGGTAGCCGTTGCAAGAAACTATGGCTTCTGCAACTCCAGCAACACCCGCCAAAAACATCAACTTCTTGACTGCCATACCTCAATTTCCAGAGAACCCCAAAACCCTCATCCTTCAAAAATGCAAGAACGTCAGAGACCTGAACCAAATTCACGCCCACCTCATCAAGACCCGCCTCCTCTTCAACCCCTCCATAGCCGAGAACCTTCTCGAGTCGGCAGCGCTCATCGTCCCCAACGCCATGGACTATGCAGCCTCCATTTTTAATGAAATTGACAGACCCGATACGTCGGCTTATAACGTAATGATCAGAGGTTTCACTATGAATCAGTCCCCTCTTGAAGCCGTGCTTTTGTACCGGGATATGATTGAACACTCGGTGCCGCTGGATGAATTCACTTTTCCTTCTGTTTTGAAGGCTTGCTCTAGGTTAGGAGCTGTAGATCAAGGTGAACAGATCCATGCCCAGGTTTTGAAAAGGGGATTATATTAACTGGGTTCGTTGGCAACACTCTGATTCATATGTATGCAAACTGTGGCAAAATCAAGATTGCCCGTAAAGTGTTCGATGGATTGACTGAAAGGAACATTATGGCTTGGAATTCGATGTTTGCAGGTTACAGTAAGGGTGGGCATTGGGAGCAGATCGTGAAGTTGTTTATGAGGATGCGAGAATCGGGTGTTGGATTTGATGAAGTTACACTGATCAGTGTATTGACTGCTTGTGGGAGGTTAGCTGATTTGGAGCTAGGAAAGTGGATTGCAGACTATATAGAGATAAATGGGATGCAGAAAAACGCTACTTTGATCACTTGTCTTGTTGATATGCATGCAAAATGTGGTTGTTTGGATGTTGCGAGGAGATTGTTTGATCGGATGGGACCAAAAGATGTTGTTGCTTGGAGCGCCATGATATCTGGTTACACCCAAGCGAGGGAATGCAAGGAGGCGCTCAATCTTTTCCATGAGATGCAGGCTGCAAATGTAGAACCCAATGAGATCACATTAGTTAGTGTTCTTTCTTCATGTGCAGTCCTTGGAGCCCTAGAAACTGGCAAGTGGGTTCACTTCTTCATAAAGAAGAGAGGATTGAAACTCACTGTTTCTCTTGGAACTGCATTAGTTGATTTCTATGCGAAATGTGGATCAATTGTTAGCGCCATCGATGTGTTTATGAAGATGCCCGTGCAGAATGTGTATTCTTGGACGGTGCTCATTCAAGGTCTCGCTAGCAATGGACAAGGCAAGAGGGCCCTAGAGTTCTTCAACATGATGCAGGACAAAAAAGTTCCACCGAATGATGTGACTTTTATCGCTGTGCTCTCTGCTTGTAGTCATGTGGGTCTGGTTGATGAGGCTCGGTGTCTCTTTGCCAGTATGAGTAGAGACTTTGACATCGAGCCCAGGATGGAACACTACGGCTGCATGGTTGACATTCTTGGACGAGCCGGGTTGATCGAGGAGGCGTACCAGTTAATACAAAACATGCCCATTAAACCGAATGCCGTTATTTGGAGAACATTGCTAGCTTCATGCAGGGTTCATAAGAATGTGGAACTCGGGGAAGAATCATTGAAGCATCTGGTCAAATTGGAACCCATGCATAGTGGCGATTACATACTTCTCTCGAACTTATATGCATCTGTTGGGAGATTGGAAGATGCAATGACAGTGAGGAGTCGGATGAAGAGGAGAGGAATTAGGAAGACACCTGGCTGCAGCCTGATTGAAGTCGATGGAGTCGTTCACGAATTTCTTTCTGAAGATGATGCGCATACTCACTCAAAGGAGATATACAGGGCAACTGAGGACATGCTAGGGGAGATCAAATCTGCTGGCTATGTGCCCAACACAGCGGAGGCTAGATTTGATGCAGAGGAAGAAGATAAGGAGGTCTCGGTTTCTCATCACAGCGAGAAGCTGGCAATTGCTTTTGCTCTTATCAGGACCCTTCCGGGAACGGCTATCAGAATAACGAAAAACCTTAGAGTATGCTTGGACTGCCATAATGCCACAAAGATGATTTCAAAGGTATTTAATAGAGAGATCATTGTCAGAGACAGGAACAGGTTCCACCATTTCAGAGATGGGCAATGTTCCTGCAACGACTACTGGTGAACACTTGGGTAGGTTAAGTGTTCGAGCTGCATGATGTTCGGTTTCAAATTCAACTATAAAATTCTGTGACCCTGTCCCAGTTGGCGATACGAATATTTACTCATTTCTTTAGCAATGGGGGGCCGATAACATAGCTTTCTTTGGGCTGCCTCCGTTGCAAAAAAGGTGTGTATGGTTCAGTACAAACTCCATCTCCTGAAAACATTTGAGAACCTCCGTGTACAATTACCATTTCCATCATACATGCTCTCATCATGTAAAGTCCTGGAATGAATTGGTCCGGCATCTTCTTAAACATCTGATTTCGAAGAA
Organism: Eucalyptus pumila; assembly: GCA_016097595.1. Taxonomy (NCBI): domain Eukaryota; kingdom Viridiplantae; phylum Streptophyta; class Magnoliopsida; order Myrtales; family Myrtaceae; genus Eucalyptus; species Eucalyptus pumila. The sequence goes on from CM027847.1 coordinate 1,631,434, forward strand.
CATTTTCTAGCAGGGAAAAGCCACCTTCTCGGATGATTCCCTCCAATGATTAAAAACTCAAGATTCATAGTCATTACAAATCTGAAATCGTGAGTGCAAATTATTGTTGCATCGGACATGTAGAACCCTTTCATGTCGGGATTCTCCAAACAAGAATCATGCGGACATTTTAACGTTTGTGCACGCATTGCACTGAAAGGAGAAGTTTATTTATCTGAAAAACTCATGAAGTATTAAAGATAGTGCCACTCGCCATTCGGTCAATAGTTTTGACAATACAAGCATATCTCAGCTTCAGAATATTGCAGATGCTACTTTTATTCTTCCTATTCAGCATTTAGTTAAGATTTGTTCAGTTGCATGTCTAGATAGTCACTCACTTTGACAGACTTAATTAATAAAACTTTCCTCTTCTCCATAGACTTCAACTATCCGTATACTCAGCGTATCATGGATGGAATGAAATTTTATATCCCCGTTTCGATGATGAACTTGCCGACAGAATTATGTCTAGGCAAACTGTCTAGTCAATCACTAGTTTTTCAGGAAAAAAATAAATATTAAACTTTATTTGCTAGATTGAAGCTACTAAAAATTAAAACCACGGGACATACAGATCAACATGGACAATGGTTTTCGCATTTGTGCGAAAACCGCAAAATGCATCTTTGTAGTAATGGACTTGTTTACATGCAAAGATTTCAAGGAGAGGCAGGGTTTTCCCTATCCATCTCGCAGAACTTCTCCGGATAATGTTGAACAATTTCCCATTTAGCTTGAAGCATCATACAATACCCAAAACTAAATACTTGAGTTTCTTCCATGACATAGCTAGATAAGCAACTAGGATCCTGTAAATTGAGAAAATGTATCAGATGGAGTAAAATGCATGAGCTACACGAATTTTGATGCAGGGACAATGACCTGAAACTTGCTAAGCTTCACTGAAATACATTCTCGGACACATAGAGAAAAGGAAATATAGCATTTGAGGTTCGTAGCACATTTTGGATAGTGTGAAACAAGTGCGCATTTTTATCCTTTTCATTTGGAATGTGCAATGAACGGACATAGATAAGCCTTTCTGGGTACAAAGTGAACAGATGGGGCAAGACCAAACTTACCTTTCTTTTACAGGTGTCTTGACTCCATGAAGGACCAGACTCCCATCCATTCTATCTTTATCTAGTGCAGTTAGTAACATTGGTCAAAGCAGAAGAAGCAGCCCTTTGGCTTGTTTTCCCTTGCTTTAGGCGTTTCTCCCGAGGCATCACGTCTTGCCATCAAGGAGCTTGTACCAGGTGATTCCGGTGGCAAGACTCTGTTCTCAGAAGTGAAGATTCGCGAAGGAATGACTGGTTCGGGAGGAGATACGGTGAATAGATAATTAAGGAGCATTTGGATTATTTCGCTGAAGTCGGGGCGATCATTAGGATCCTCTTTCCAGCACGAAGTGAGAATAGTAGCCATTTCCTCCGGAAGATTATCAGCACTGGGCCTTACATTCTGAAATTTCAGGACAACACTTTACACCATTAGACATAGCTAAGCCAAACTGGAAATACCACTTCTCTTTATGAGGATTCTTGTTACCCTCGAGACATTTGTTAAGCATACTTTATATGGAATAGTTCAAAGCATTGCATACCACAATGGCAATGCTTTGAAATTGTCAAAACATTATAATAGGTTGTCTAACAAGTGGTACTGTCCACCAGTTAACAGGATCATTTTATGAGAGCCTGAGAATGTCTATTACCTTGAACGCAGCTGCATAAGCTGCCTGAAGATTTGACATGCCTTCAAAAGGCAATTTGTTGTGTAGAAGTTCCCACAACACTATCGCAAAGCTATAAGCATCCACTTTATGGTTGTAATGCTTCTTCTCTCCCTGCCTTAATGTAACAGTGCTGTATAGCTGCCCCAACAGTAACAAAAACAAAAAGTAAGAGCTTACATCAAAATCATGCTTGTGCTCACGCTATGGCGAATCCATTATCCAGCACATGTGATTGTGTGTGTCCATGTATCGAGTACCTCTGGAGCCATCCAACGATAAGTCCCTGTTTCAGCAGTCATCATCTCCGTTAATGACTCCTCTCTGGCTAAACCAAAATCTGCTAATTTTACTGTTTTCTGGTCAGCAGTCAATAGCAAGTTTTCTGCAGAGAAATCCAGTAAGGGGTACTTGAGCATGTTGTCAAGCATAATCAAGCATCCAGGACTTGGAAACGTGAAGATTACCAGGTTTGAGATCTCTATGTATAATCCCGTGAGAGTGCAAGCATTCCATTGCACGTGCAATATCAAGGGCAAAACCAATTGCAACCCATGTCTCTAAGCATCTTGGGCGGATATTCAGCAAATATTTACGTAAAGTCCCTCCTGATAATAGCTCAGTGACTATCACCATTATTGGTTCATTGCAGGCTCCAATAAACTGGCCATTCAAAAGGTTTAGCAAAGTGTCAGCAAAAGGGTCTTTATATTCACAAGCTACCAATCTCTTCCATTAGCATATAATGATGAAGATACAAAAGAAAGCAACAAGAGTAACTTCTCAATCCTACCTTGACCAAATTTTTGTGCTGAACTCTAGACAACATGGCCACCTCCCTTGCAAATCGTGCTTCTCTCTTGGCAATTTCCTCTGGAGTCTCCCCTTTATGGATGATTTTAATGGCAACCGTCTGGTTTTTATATCTGAAAAACACCAACGACGAAAATTTCTCATTAATTCAACACCTTTTATCAGAATGCCAGGAAAAACACAAGAACATCCTTAAAATTTTCAGATGACAATTTTCAGCCGGAATAAAAACCAAAAAGTGTAACATCCTTCACATTTCAGAAGATTGCTGCACATAGCCATTGAAACGAAGTACAGTCTAACTGAGTTCCAAAATGGACTTTTTCCTGGTCACTCAATCAAGAGATGTCTTCGAACAACAACCCAAAAAAAAAACAAAAAAATCAAGTGATGTCAGATCCCGTAACCATCACAATAGTAAAGTTGCGGCGCATCTGCACAAAATCAAATCAAACAGAATTGTCCAAAAGAAAACAGACCCATATCAGCAACGCTCCACAGCCTGAACCAAGATCTGAAGCAACGTCACATGCAAACGAACAAAATGCGAAAGCAGAACACAAGTTCAAGGACTTGAGAGTCCAGGAAAGAAACTTGAATCAACAAGAGGTTAAAAAGAAAAAACAAAAAAGCTTACTTTCCCTCGTAGACTTTGGCGTGCGCTCCTTCTCCAATTCTTGGCCCAACAAACAGATTCTTCGCGTCAATAAGCCATTTAGCATCCATCCGGAAATCGTCATTTGAGTAAATTCTACTCCCAGATTCCATCTCTCTCTCTCTCTCTCTCTCTCTCTCTCTCTCTCTCTTAAGCAAAAAAGAATATGATAATTATCTGAAGCACGTCATTCCAGTAGCTCCATGCCATTTCGGACTAAATTTGCAAAACGCACTTCAAAAACAGCGGGAAAAGGTTCGTTCAGCATTACCAACGGATAAGACATGTCCTGCAATTTACTGCATTTTTCATAAATGCACTGTCCCCAAAATCAAGAATCTTTTTTTTTTTCCTTATTTTCGAAGAGACCAGACCACCTTCAAAACTTGAAGGCGTGGCAAAAAGAAATGGGTACCCCAAACGTTTCAGACACAGAGATGGAACACTGAAGCAGGAGGTGAAGAGAGAGAGTGCAGTTCTTGATAAGGACAGAACAAGAGAAAACTAGACAGCTCGGAGACCCAAAAAAATAAAAAGATGCTTCCGAGTTCATCGGGTAAGGAGAAGAATCCCCAAAAAGTGGAACAGGGGAGGAGAAGCAATCAACATGATTTCTCGCGGAAAGATCCAATCTTTCATCAGCGAACACAACGGAGATGGAAAGCTACTAAAAGGGTCGATAGCCTTTTGGGAGTCTTGATTTGATTATAAATCTTTGAGGGGTGTGCAGGGCTCTACTCTTGATCTGCAGACAGAATCACGGAAAAAAACTAAGAGAGCGTGTTCAATAAACAAAGCAGAGAGAGAGAGAGAGAGAGAGAGAGAGAGTGAATAATGTAACATGGATTGGAATACATAAACTAATGAAAGAGCACATGGGGACTGATCGACAAACATGGGGGGCATGAAGCATGAACGGGAGAAAGAAGATGGTACCTTCCGTAAAAAATTTGAGGTACCGATGGATAACAGTAAAAGAGTTCGATGTGGCAAGAGAGGGCAGGACTGCAGAGATGAGGCAGACAGGTTTTGTCTAGTGAGTGACTCCACATTGCCTGTCTTGCATTTAGTTCTACCCACTCCCTGATTTCTTGTCCAGTGTAGGACAAATTGAGCACTTTATCTCAAGCATTTACAGTCGATAAACACAAAATCCAGAGAATTAAGTACCATCAACCCAGGAAGCTGATGACAAAGACAGTACTAATCCCTACATCATTAATCCCACCATTCCTCTGTTCTTTTGTGTCACAAATTCCAGGATGATGGTTAGTGTAGCAATCCAAGATCACAAGATGGTAGTCACGAAAACGGTTTCCGGGCTTGTATTACACTCGCCTGAGGGGAATCATGTACATAGAGACGACGATCTGCTGTATCTGTCCAAAAAAATTTGCCTTTCGAGTTCCTTCTAACACGACACATGGGCCACAAAGTAACAACGACAAAGATGATGATGTTGCTGGTGACGACGATGAATGGTGAAGACAAGGGATGGTGTATGTGTCCAGTGTAACTGAAATTGCGGGCATTTGGTTCATGGAATGGGCTAAAGTACCATCCAAGTACACGCGCAGACTCCAAAAGATCAAAAAGTTTATCATAATTTGAAATGGCACTTGTACTTTTTTTCCCCTTCTCATCCAATAATTAACAAATGGAGCCTGCCCCCACATATTGATTTTGGGAGGGACACAGCTTTGATTATTATAAAAATGGTCCACGTGATTGCCTCTGCTTTCATGGGACGGCATGAATAAGAAAAAGAATCTCTCTTTCCTCACAAGCATCAAAATCTGCTGAGACTATTAGAAAAACAAAGAGTAAATCTCACGCGGGGCGGGTCGTATCGTATGCTCACGTGCGAGTTTTATTCTGTAATATAATTTTCATGGGTACTTTTAAAAATCTCTAATCTTAACAAATCTCTAAGTTTTGCGCAAATTCTGGTAATAATTCTCTGATCCATGTACAAGAAACTATAGAGCTATGCTTGGTGATAAATAATAATGATTATGGGCGCGTTTAGAACTATTCGTTTCGCAGGAGTAGATTCGATCGAACCGATTTTTTTTATTCTCGTTCCCGTTAACCGATTCTAAGATTTTAAGCGTTTGATAAGCGTCCAAAATTTCTAATTCGGAATAGAATTGCGTTTGATACCGTGCTTATTAATTCTATTCCAAATCAATTTATTTTAATTTTTTTTAAAAAATTTTTTTACTTTTTTCATTTTTTTTCTTTTCTTTTTTTCATTTTTTCTTTTCCTTTTTCCTTTTTTTACTTTTTTTCCCTTTTTTTTTTTTTTTTTTTCCTTTTCTCATCTTCTTCTTCTTCTTGTGGCGGTCGCCGGCCCTCGGCGAGCGCCTCACCAAAGCATCGCCGGCCCTCATTGGCCGAGCCTCGCCGGCAGCTGGGCGAGGCTCACCTAGCCCTACTGGTGGCTAGGCCGGCCTCGCGGGGGCTGGGCGAGGCTTGCCAGGCCATCGGCGAGGCTGGGCGAGTCTTGCTAGTGGCCAAGCGAGCCTCGCCTGACCACCGGTGGGGCTGGGCGTTGCGAGGCTTGCCCAACCCCTGCCCAGCCCCGGCGAGCTCATTAGTGACTGGGCTTGCCTCCGGCGAGCTTGCCGGACCTCGCCCTGGTCTGGCGAGCCTCTGACGGCCGGTGGCGGCGGACGATGGCGGGCAGTGGTGGACGGTGGTCGCAAGATGGCCGAAGGGAAGAAGAAGAGTTTTGGATTTTGATTCTTAAATTCATTCCCGGAACAAGAATTAATTTTGTTTTGGTTCTTGATTCTATTCCCAATCTGTTCCCGAGAACAAAAATTTTACCAAACGCGATTCTAGGAACAAAGAATCCGAATTTGGCCCTATTTGGATGATTACCAAACAGGGCCTATGTGTGTGCATGTAGATTCTATTTAAATGAATGATGGAAGATTTATGGCAGGTTAAAGCGTGGCACTATTTCCACCCCCATTTTAGCTAAGACTTTTTTTCTTTTTTCCAATTAACTTGCTAAAATAACCTCCTCTCTTATTTCAATTTAATGTTTCTTTTTTAATTAGGCTAATACACAAAATTGCCTTTATTTTTATCATCTCTCTCATCATCAATGCTACATTACACATAATATAATGTCACTTTACCATGCATCTTTTTATCAATTTATCAAATAGTACGAGTGAAACTATAATTAAAAGTCAAAATTAAAATTCAATTTAATTATCTAGCCGATCTTGAACAAAAAAGAAAAAGAAAAATTGACCAAAATATGAAAAAAGGTTAAATTGTCAGAAGCATGATCAAATGTAAAAATAAAAAAAAAATTTAAAAAATTATCTTTAGATCATATCTAAATATTAGCAAAAGATAATCACATAAAGGAAAAAAACCAAGGAAGAAACTTCTTGCTATTCCACTCCTACTATGAAGAAAGTAATTAGCATTGATTGTAGATTCAATATCATATCAAGTAGATCAAAACACTAAAATATGCTTAAAGCTTTCCTATGAGAAAATTTGATGCGAGTTTGAAGTTGTAAATAAATTTTCTACCCCGATTTTAAAATATGCACAAAACAACAATGTTTAACTTTAAAAACCTACAAACTCATTCCAGAAGGACACCTGCGATGTCAAAATCCATTAGGAAAATTAGACTGAATTTTAATTTTCAACTTTAAAATAAAGTTTCCCTTAAACTATTTGATAAAAATAGACAATTAATCATATGTTCATAAGCCATTATGACTAAAAATTGCTATTCTTCTGTGTAACTTTTGTGATTAAAAATATGAGATCATATATTAAATTTAATAACCTTCTCTATACAAAGTGATGATAGGATTCATGATATTGTTAGGTGTAATTTGACATTTATATTGTGAAAGCTATTAAGATAAGAGAGATGATAGAAATAAAGGCAATTTTGAGTTAGCTTGAAGAAAAGGAAACCATAGATTGAAGAGAGAGAGGAGGATTTGATAAGTTAGCTAGAAAAGAGTAGTGTCTTAGCCAAAATGAAGGTGGAAATATTAGCAAATGAGATCCATTTAGGACACTTAATATATCAAATCAAAGCTTAAGATGTGTAGATTAGATGTCTGCCACCCTAGGTTAAATTCTATTTCATCCTCATATCTTTGTTCCTGAATTTAAAATGTATTATATGATACTTGTTATCACTAAAAATAGAACAAAGTCTTGCATGGAGGTTTTATGACAAGATAATTCTTGTCACTATTCATAAGACTCATTTATGTGATAATGAAATTATTATCATGAAAACAAGACCTAAAGAAATGATATAAATTTATAAAATTACACGGTGACTGTTGTCAATATTAATAAAGCTCATTGTATAGTACTACTAAAGAAATGATATAAATTTATAAAATTACACATTGTCAATATTAATAAAGCTCATTGTACAGTACTACAATCAATTTCACAACTAAAATCAAATACTTGAATTCACATCCCTTATAACTGCTAAATAAAGGGCTAAGATAAGTTCTCAAGTGACAATTTTCAATAATTACAAAAAGTTCATGCAAGTTAAAATAAATATTCGCGAATACCTCAAAATAAATGTTTGAAGATAAAATTTTTATAGCTCTTGACTTAAGGACCATGATACATTTCTAACAGTACGAAAAGTTTATAAAAAGGAAAGTATGGATTAAAAATTTGTGTTTCCTGACTGAGTATATTTCCCCAAATAATTATGCAGACAGGATAAAATGAGTGTTGGAATTTTCTCTGTACTGGTGTAGATGACAAATGGAGTTGGACCCTTGAATGCCACCTTCACTTTGATCTAAAGACTAGCATCTGGAGGGTCCACGTGGGTCGAATGCATGCGTGATGCAGTACCAGCTTCCTCGAACCATGGTTTCAGCCGGTCTTTATTTGCTGAACTTAAAGCCACCTCCTGATCACCATCATTTTTGTTTGGTTTTGAGGTCCTCACGACACGTTGCCATGCACCAAGTCCCGAGTCCTCTCCTTTGCCTCACGATCGCCTGTTCCTGCTGGGTGCTGGCAGTTCCCCGAAAGAGGAGGAATCAAGAAAGCAGTAACTGTGGAAACCCGATCGGTGATCTTTTGTACCTTTGTGATGGGTAATAGCAGAGTCTTGTTCCAGCCGCTAGAATGTCCAGGTGAGTTCATTTCTTTCGTCTTTATCTTTCATGTAACGGAGCGGCTGCTATAAAACCCTCCACCTCTTCATGTTCACTCTGCCCAGTTCTTGTGCCGTTTCTTGTTTGAAAACGATCGTCTCAAGGAATTGCAGGAAAGCGATGGCTACTTCTGCTGCTGCTGCTGGCAGTCCATGGCAGATCAGAGATGGGTGTCTCAAGGTGGGAAATGAGGTCGTCTTGAGCAGAGTCGCTCCCAATATCACCCTCACAACGTTGAAAGATGGGGCTGCTTTTGTTGGAGCAACTTCGAGGAGCTCAAGCAGCCGCCACGTCTTCAACATTGGAGTTCTCAGGTGGGGTATCTTCTTTTTCCACTATTCTTTATGGTCATTGTATGATGAAAATAGATTATTAAGGATATCTTGGGACGCAAAGAAGCGAGTCAATTACTTCTCGTTAGTTCACTACTTCACTTTGCATAGCATTGATCGTGTTGTGTGTTACCATAAGTAATGAAATCTCCAAATGATTGTTGGTGATACTTAAGCCTCTGTAACAGTTTTAAGCTTAATTGCAGGGGATACAGGTTCCTGAGTCTCTTCAGGTTCAAGCTCTGGTGGATGATCCCAACTTTTGGAGATGCTGCGAGCAAAGTACCTGTGGACACTCAAATGCTTCTCTTGGAGGCGAGAGAAGCCTCTGCCCCAGCCAGTGGGACAAACGTCACAGGGGACGAGGATGCCGACGAAATCTTCTATGTTTTAATTTTGCCCGTGTTGGATGGACCATTCAGGACTAGTCTGCAGGGAACAGATGTCGATACACTTCAGTTTTGTGCTGAGAGTGGTTTGTTCGAGCTCAAAGCAACCACCATTTTTTTTGTACTGTCATCAATGTTATTCTGTTCTGCAGCACGATTATAATTATGTCTGTATTAGGGGATCCGAATGTCCAGACTTCCAAATTTTCAGAAGCTGTATTGATTAACACGGATACCAACCCATTTGATCTAATCAAGAAATCTATCAGGTTTGTCACCGAATTTCAGCGTAGATCTTGATTTGGGAACCTCTGAAAATGATCTCTTTCTGAAGGGTCTTGTGACGAGCTTTTTCCTCCAGGATATTGGAGAAGCATAAAGGTACCTTCAGCTGCATAGAACACAAGAAGGTACAAAATCAGACATCTTTCGTCTGAAAGATTGCAAGTTTTTTTCATTTTCATAATCTTGTATACAACTTATAAACATTTAGTGAAGAATTTCGTTGGATCTTCATCCATAGCTCCCCGCACAAATAGACTTGTTTGGATGGAGCACTTGGGATGCTTTCTACAACGCAGTCGACCGCATCGGAATTGAAGAGGGTCTCAAAAGGTATTTTATGAATGTATTTTTATTGGTTATATAGCAGGTGGTTATTCAGTCTAATTTGTCCTTTTGGAGTAGTCTGTTGAAAGGAGGATTCCCGCCTAAATGGTTGATCATAGATGACGGTTGGCAAAACATTTTACATGACACTACGGACAACCATAAACTAGCTGATGTGGAAGGATTAAAGTGAGTCTTCTCTTCATCAAATTTAGTCATCTGCAGATATAGCAGGGATATTGTAGCATCAATTTGTTTTATCAGCTAGTAGGCTCTCACATGTTGCTTTGCAGATATGTGTCGAGACAAGTGAATTTCGATGCCAATCCAAAGTTCAAGGGTTCTGGACAGGGAAAGCCAATCGAACTCCAGGAGTTTTGCAAAAGCATCAAGGAAAAATATGGGGTGAAGTGAGATTCTCCATTTAATTATGATCATTGTTGATATAATTATGACCCATATGTTGAAAACCCACACCCCCCCTTGTTGTTTTCAAGATTGGTAATATAATTGTGAAAAGAAAATGCAGATATGTCTATGCCTGGCATACGGTGCTAGGTTACTGGGGAGGGGTAAGTCCAACGTCAGAGGGGATGAAAAAATACATGGCCAAGATAATTTATCCAGTTCAGTCACCCGGTAACTTGAGCCATGTTGTTTGTGGCACCATCCTGTGTGTAGAGGATGAGGGGGTTGCATTCATTGAGCCCTCGAGAATTCGTGACTTTTATGAAGATTTCCACCACTACCTCGCAAGTTGTGGTGTCAATGGAGTGAAGGTAGATGATCAGAATCTATTAGAACTTCTTGGTTCTGGTTATGGAGGTCGTGTTACCTTGACCAGAGAATTCTTAGGAGCTCTCGAGGAATCAGTGATTAATAATTTCAAGGATATCAGCTTGATCAGCTCTATGTGCATGAGTACAGATTACTTATACAGGTTTGTCTTCTCTTTATGAGAAGCAACATGTAGCAGACAACATGAGTTAAAATGACTCCTATCTTGTACAGTGCAAAGAAGGTTGCTGTTGCTAGAGTATCTGAGGATTTCATGCCAACAGAGCCAACATTTCAGACGATGCACATTGCTGGTGTTGCCTACACATGTCTTCTAGCAGGAGAAATAATTGTGCCAGATTGGGACATGTTTCATGTGAGATGGCTTCTGCTCGTAACATTGAAATATCCCCAGCATTTGACATATAAGTTTTGCTTTTGCATTAGTGACATTCAAAAGCAAGTTTGAATCATACTAGTGCTGATCTAAGCTAACTTTCTGCGTTCATCTCAGAGCAATCACTACACAGCCAAATTCCATGCTGCGGCAAGAGCAATAGGTGGATGCGCAGTATATGTCAGGTGGCTATTGAACATCCATGTCAATGATATTCTTCATAAGTATATTTCGCCTGAAAAGAAGGTCATACCTTTCTTTCTTGAAACTGGTAAAACAGTGACAAGCCAGGTGAACATGGCTTTGATGTCATCAAGAGATTAGTACTGCCTGATGGATCTATCTTAAGAGCGAGATATGCTGGTCGACCTACCCGAGATTGCTTATTCAGTGACCCCATAACAGATGGGAAGAGGTGAAAATCATCCAGAAAAATAAACAATTTTTTTGATTTATTCCATTTTGAAATTGACTATTCACCATCTATTAAATGCCTTGAATTGGGCGATTGCAGTTTGATGAAGATATGGAACTTGAACAAAATAACGGGTGTCCTAGGTGTTTTCAACTGCCAAAGAGGTGGAATTTGGCCACCTATGAGAGGTGCTCCATACAATCCACCTTCAGAATCTGAACCCTTCATCATATCGGGCATTGTTAGTCCTAGAGATGTCGAATTTCTTGGTGAGGTTGCAGGAGAAGACTGGCTTGGAGACTGCGCAGTCTACTCATATACTTCAGGTTCCACTTATAAGTTGAGCTTCAGATACTGTTAGATAAGTTTATTTTCCCATGAATTAGTTTTCTGACAGTCTGCTATACTGTATTGTAGGGGAACTGTCAAGAATGCCAAAGAAAGGAAGGCTTGAAGTGACTTTAGGATTTCTAGGATTTGAAGTATTTACGGTGTCTCCTATAAGGGTCGGTGATTCTTGCAGGGCTTCCCTTAAAAGCAAAATCTTTTGCATATTCACATGAGATCTTAATCATAGGAGTAGGGATAATTCAGCCTGAGTTATGTGATATTCATTTTCTGCAAAACAGGTATTTGATGAGAAATATCAATTCGCTCCACTCGGGTTACTGGACATGTACAACTCTGGGGGAGCAGTTGAAGTAATGAACAGCTCCCTCGACTCCTCCGGACGTAAGATCGAGATTCAGGTGCGAGGGTGCGGACGGTTCGGTGCCTACTCCAATTCAAAACCGAGGTCTTGTAGCATCAGTGGGAAGGAAGAAGATCTCGGGTACGATGCCGAGAACGGGATGCTAACCATAACTCTTCCACAGGAATGCACCTTGAGAACCGTGGCTTTTGTGTATTAGTCAGCTTTTGCAAATGTGTGGTTTTGGACAATGCAGAACATGTTTTATCATGAATCTGTTGCAATGTGAATGAAAATGGCTGGGCTTCGAAGTCTTGGAGAAATTAGTATCAGAAAAGATGAAATCTGCCCATAGACAAAATTATACGGTGGAAAGATACACATCTAAAACGAGCTCAAATCATGATCGGATTGATTTGCATCTTCAATTTTGAAGTTTTACAACAGTCGTATGACTTATCATCTCAGCTTACAACAGCCCATCAAAGAGCCAAAGAACGTTTCTTGAAATTTTTCGTTTTCCAATCGGGGAAGGAAAGAATGCAAGGGGACATCATGAGTATATTGATTGTGTCTAGTTTGTATTGAACGCTTGAAGCTGCAATCAGAAAAGCAAAACTTAAAGGGGCTTCCTCAGGATCAGCATAAGCCTCCAGTTGACTATCACCGAGCTATGATGAGTAGGCAGCTGAGGAAGGTTGCACAAACCAAAGCAACAAGTCCCTTCCCCCGGAAAGCAACCTCAACAACGTACATGGCGATGTCGGTGGTGATCTTCCTCCCTCGGAGAGCGAGGAACCGGCGACGCTTCCCTGAGAAGGCGAGCAGCACTAGGACGGTGATCCACATCATCAGCGTGGCCCGAGCTGCAACGACCAGCAACATGGCTGTTAACAAGACCCCTGCGACCGGGAGGATGGAGGCGCACAGGGCTAACCAGCCGGTGTTGGTGGAGATAGAGTACAAGAGAGCGTGGAAGAATATGAAGAACGAGAAGAGCAACGTTGTCCTTGTCATCCTTGTCTCGTGGAAGTCGATGTTCATCGAGTTCATGTTGAAATGGACGTGACGGCGGTGGTTGCGGTGGTGGTGGTGGTGGAGGAGGAGGAGGAGGAGGAGGAGGAGGAGGAGCTCCGTGCGGTGCTTATGATTTGTAAAGGAAGAGATTAAGGATTGCCATTGAGTTTTGATTAAGTCTTGAGACATGATTGAGGTGAGTGGGAAGGAATGGGGAGACATGTGCGCACATGGGGAGGTTGGCGACCAGCTTCTTTTCTCTTTTATAAAATGCCTCTCGCCTTCCATCCTTCCATGGCAGATGCGTGAGTCCTTCACTGTAAAGTTTCCTTTTTCGCCCATATTCAACGTTCCCTTTTCCCTCTCGTGTTACGGCCTTCCTCTGCTCGCGACGGTCAGGCGGGCGACTTAGGTCTCGTGCTTTACTTCACCTCGAGAAGCATAAGGCACGGGATGAGATCGGGCCGGGGAGGTCAACTTCGACATGTGCTAAACTTACTCTAAACCTCAGCAGCAGGTCGGCGGTGCAAAAAGGGTACGCAAGATTATCGTATGAAGAAGAGGGTTTTAGCCTAGAACCTCGCCGACATTTCACGACTCGGAATATATTTTCAACAACCGACAGGGCCAGACCTTATGAATCACTCCACAGCATTTCCCGCTAGGGATAAGCTTGTAAATGAGGTCATAACATTTCGTATGAATTACTCCTTTTCTGATATAAACATCGATCGGTTTCACCAACCACCATCGCTTGTGTTCCTTGAGAAAATCAGGAACAATCTGAAATACAAAATCGAGAAACCCAAAAAAAAACAGTAGAGGTCATCAGCCATCAGAGAAAATTTCATTACAAAAGACTCACTCTTATGTGAAAAAAAACAAAAAACAAAAAACAAAAAAAAACGCTAGGAAAAGTATCTGCACTAAAGCAGCCTGAAACTTCCTGGCGACTTTGATTTACATCAATGAAACAAGAACATGCAAATCGAATAATGCAGCGGCTGTTTGCGACCATTTGTTTTCTGCATAACCCAAGGAAAGCAAAACTTCTGACCTTTATCCATTCCTAAAGCTTAGAGATATTAGAATGATCTGCAGCTTACATCTGACCATTTCACTCTTTCATCAGATGTCAATGCCATCACAAGAAGGCGCACAACTCAAGAGGAATTTTTCAATCCCCCTAATCATAGTTGCTGATCAAGATAGGGGTCCCTTGGAGTCCTGGGGGAGCTCAGATATCCAGAAACGCCCCCAGAAACACCCGAGACAAAGTTATTCAACCAAGAGGTGCTGCGTGTCAACCAACCAGTTTGTGCCGTTTCTTTCACTTCAAGCATGCTCCTCCTCTCTTCCTCCATCAGTATGTCAAGCCATCTCTTAGCCATGAATACCTTCACAGCTTCGACCCCCTGTTTGACAACTTCCACCGGGGGTATTACTAGGGGATTCTCTTCCAGATTAAGCTTGGCCAAGTTGTCAAGCCGACCAAAGGTGTCCGGAAGAGCATGAATCTGGTTGTTGCTTAGATCAAGCTCCTTGAGGTTTATCAAGTCCCCAAACGTGTCAGGAAGTTCTGTCAGGTCACTAAAATTACTGCTCAGATTAAGATACTCAAGGTTTGTCAGTTTCCCAATAGCAGCTGGCAGTCCACGAAGCTCGTTGAAGTGAGCATCCAAATGCCGCAAAGAGTACATTTCACAGACAGAAGTTGGTAACGAACGGATCTTGTTATATTGGATAGAAAGCCTCTGTAGATTTGGCAACTCATAACCAATGTTGGTCGGCAAGTAAGTGAGATTGTTGAAACTCACATCCAGCTCAACAAATGATCTAAGGCAGGCAAGACAGAAATCAGATATTATGGCCGATACAATCGAAAACAGTGTCAAGTTTCATGCTGAAAGTTGACATTACCTGCAGTGACAGATACTGTCCGGTAAGGAAGTGAGTTTGTTGCTTGATACGTTGAGAATTTTAAGCTTCTGCAGCAGTCCAATTGAGTCTGGCAGAAACTCCAAGAGATTTGAGGAAGCATTAAGCTCCTCCAGATTTGCTAACCCAGCTATGGAGTCAGGAATGGTCTGCAGGCAATCAAGAAGTCAGAAATATCATCTAGAAAAAACAAAAACCTAACACACTAAATGCACAATATTCATAAGCTCATCTTTCTAGAATTTTCTTCCTTCCAAGCAGGAATTCCAGAGCTGTAGTTAATGTCTTAGCATTGCTTGGTCATAAGAGACGTGTTACACCCAACATGTTCTCATGGATGCATTATGCAATCACAAATTGATGGTCTCTGTGTGTGGAGACTGTGGAAATTCCTCTTTAAGTAGCAAAAGAATTGGGAATATTACGATACGGTAAAAAAACACAGTTCCTCTACTTATTAAGGCAAAAGCAAGCATACAAAGGAGGGAGGTAGAAAGATGTACCTAGATGTGCCTAGTGCAAATTGCGAGCATTAAGGTGGATTTTATTGCTACAACAGAATACATGAAGTCATCAATTGCTATTGAACATTCTTGCTAGAACCTCAATAATTTGGATCAATCTTCTGCAGCTCACTCTTGCCTTGAGCAGTTAAGGGGCCAATGACTCAATGCATGTCGAATTCTTAGTACATAACTAGGCCTTATCTTTGCAAGTGAATAAAAACAACATGCACCAAATATCATAGGATAAAGACCGAAGAGGCATAACAAAATAGGATTGTCTTCATTGGTCAGCCATCCATTCAACAAGGCAATTCTGGCACACAATTCACATAATATCTGATTCAGGTAAGAAAGTACCAATCAGCTGATCTACAAGGATCTTACCCCCGGTAAACAAAATCTATGCGCGATTCAAAAAAACAAAAACCACTATTGGTTTTAACCACAGTAACCACCAAAGAAGTACTCCACTATCAACACAAGCAGTTGGCTATTGATTCATTATTAGATTAGATATCCAATGATATTCAATAGGACAAAGCAGCAAGCAAACCCTGCTATGCAGACAACAGATTTTACAAATTAACATCTAACAAATTCATTCTGGCTACATTACTTCCCTCTAAACTCCCAAGTCCCAAACAATCATTCAAGAAACTTTTATCGAGAGAGAAATGATACTACTTGTATGCCAGAATTCAATCTCAAATTTGCATACAATGGTGCCTAAACAGGAATAGTAACTTCCCAAAGACATAGAATAGACTCAATCCACAGTTTCCACTAGAGAAACATGCGGGATGTCCTTTGAGTGGAATCAGCAGAGGGTGTAAGGATGAGTAAAGGCCACATCTTTAATTTAGCACACAGCAACCATGGTAAGTACAAAGCCAATGAATCAGAATCACCCGTTCACTGTACGAACCTCGAGCTGATTATTTGACAAATTGAGCACGACCAATCCAACAATCTGCCCGAACGCCTCCGGCAAGATCCGCAACCTCCTCCCCGACAAATCAACCCGGTCCAAGCCCCCGTTCCCGTTCTTCCCCGTCCCCTCCTGCAATATCCCCACCACCTCTTCGTTCACCTCCTCCCCGACGCTCAAGTCGCACTTCCCGTCGTCCTCCCCGGCGACGACGGAGGAGGAATCGTACATCCTGACCAGCCTCTCCTCCGCCTCCCTCAGCATCCTCGCGTACGCCTCGTGCATCTCGTCGAGCGAGATCACAGCCCGGTACGCGCGCTTCTCCCTCTCCGCGGCCTCGCGGCACTCCCGCTCCTTCTCCGCGAGGAGCGCCCGCCACTCGAGCCGCTCCACCTCGGGCGGCCGCTGGGAGAGCACGATCTCCTCGAGCTTCTTCGACAGGGCGGCCTCGACGCCGGCCAGCTTGGCCCGGGCATTGTCGACGACCTCGTGGTCGGGGCGTTCGCCCAGGGTCCGGAGCACGGATCGGGTCTGGGCGACGTCGGTGACGGCGTTGGCCATGGATGCCAGGAGCTTGGGGTGGGCGAGGTGGGGCATCTGGTCGGTGATCTGGGGCGGCCGCGATGGCGACGAGGAGGAGGACGCGGACCACGAGGGATCGGGGGGCGGCGGCGGGGGAGCGGGAGGGGGTTGCTCGATGTCGATGGCGGAGAAGGCGGCGTCGGAGGGGCCGGCTGAGGCGGCGGGGGAAGGAGGGTAAAGCGGGGGCCCATGGAGGGGAGGCGGGCCATGACGTAGGAGAGGACCGGGTGGGTGTTCGGGTTCGGGTCCATCGCCGGAGGCGGGTCGAGCTCAAGCGGGATAAGGGTTTCGGGCGGCGGCGGCGGCGGGCGGCGGCGGGCGGCGAACTGGCGGAGGTGCGAGAGCGGCTGGCTATGGAGGAAGATGAAGAGATGGAGAGAGAGAGAGAGAGAGGGTTTAAAGTACGAGAAGTTAGAAGAAGGCGTGGATAGCCGAAAAGGGCGTTACCGGATTTCTAAACCGACGACTTTACCATATGCGAAGCGCCACGTCAGCGCCACGTCAGCATTTTGAAGGCTACCCTCCTTCTTGAGGAGAAAAGTTGAGGTCAATTAATCACGACCCAATTGCGATTCTTTGATCTTTGTTGCTTCCTCATTATAAACTTCCTTAATTTCCCTTTATTTTTTTTTATTTCAAATGAAAATCCCAAGGGGAGTGAACTTTCTCAAACAAAGGGAATCAAGCCAACTCGATCTATTTCGATAAATAAAGTGGGGGCAATTTTGTGTGGAATTTTTGACTCGATAAGAAAACGGATTTAAAATCATGAAAATTAGGAATTTGAATAGAATTTTAATCAAGGTTCTTCATAAATTTCTTTATCTTCTTATATGGCTTCGTGTATGATTATAAATGAATTTCATTCTATCTTCATAAACTTATGACCCGATACGAAAATGAATTTACAATCATGAAAATAAAAATCCTGAGTAGAATTCTGATCAGGGTTCTTCCTAAATTTCTTTATCTTCTTATATGACTCCGTGTATGGCTGTATATGGATTTCACTTTCAATTCCATGTTAATATCTCTTGCGCTTTGAACTTTTTTGCTTACAATATCTTTGTCATAAACTCGTGTGGGACTCTCCTTCCATACATGCCATATTATGGGATCTCCAATCTATTCTCCAACAGGGATGGGCCACCTCTGCTTTTGAGACAAAACGAAAGTCCTTGAACTTCTGACAATGGCCGATGGTTTTTACCGTTTTATGTAATGCCGGACGAGAACATGCTGTTCATCAATCGTCAAGTGAAGTGAAGGATTGGCTAACTGGGATTCCTCATGGTCCCACTCTGAGAAGAAGACCACAAAACGTCACTACCCTTCCCCTTTTCCTCAGCCAATCTCTCAGCTGATGATGGTTTCTGATCTTGAAGAAGATGGACCCCTTTGGCAATGGAGGGATCTCTCTTCCCTGTCCGAAGTTGACAGATTCCTGTCCTTGCTTTTTCTATTATTGGCTAGAGGTCATGGCCGCCAAGTTGCTACCAAGATAGGATGAGTGATAAGGCGCCCGTGGGTACGAGGAGCACGACATGCTTATCTTATCACGCCAACCTTGTCTCGGTCAAACCCCAGAGGACATCTCATCACGCGACGTTCGTGGTCTTTGGAAGCTTGTGTACCTAGTCGCCGTTATCCTATGTGCGCCACGCTCTTAAGGCTGGCACGCACACGGAATTTCCGGAACATGGTACAAAATGATTCGGATCTTTCCGCTCCTCTTGATTTGGATCGAATGGAGCTGTTCAATTCATCAAATGGACGCGTTGAACGAACCAGACAGACGCTAGCAAGTCGACGGTACAACGGGGACTGCAGTCTAGGAAAATAGTCCTACTCATCGAGACAAAACTGAACCAGCCAGTGCAACATTCGAATGCATTCAATGTGAGTATAGGATCAGACTGCAGAGCGAAACGACAATCACCATATACGCCTCCTGGTAAATGGTGAAGAACAGACATATCGCAACATGCCGAGTTAGAGCATGATGCAGTCAGCAGTTTCGGTTCATTCTGTCACACTTAACAGCCAATCACCGAGGAAAAAAAAAATTGTCTTCCTATTCAATCAACAAAGAAGAAACAGGACTATGACAACACGTGTGATATCTCTCATTGACTTGTTGATACAGTGATAATTTTCATTGACTTGTTGATACAGTGATAATCTTAAGAGTCGGGGTACCTGAGACTTAAGAAGACGTTTCGCTAAGAGAGTCTCTCTACTAGCTCAAAAATGTCCTTTAATCTCTGGGACAATTTACTGGTTATGTTGCGAGTAATCCTGTGCTGGAACTTGGTGCTTTTGAGCCAGATGATGTGAATATAGACGTCGCACTTGCAGGAGCTGTGATTTTGGCCCGATTTCTCGATCTTATATTTTAACTGCACCTGCAAATACAACGACGAAAAACTTTTCAGGCTTGTGAGACAAGATATTAGGTAAGCCAGGCAGCTCAAGGAAAAGCAATGGCAGGAGACTTTGACAGAGAAATTGAATGAAAAAGGCTTTGAGTGTCCAGAAGAATGGAAAAAATAGAAGCTAAGACGTACTCGATAATACTCTTCAAAGGGGATATTGTGGAGGGCCATGACCTCATCGACTGTCCACCCATCGTCAGTAGAAACTTTCTGCTGCGTGATGGTGACTTCCCCTCCAAATATCGAAATGTGGCGATTGAATTTGTATGACACCGAGCGCTCAAAGGTACCAGGCTTCACATGTTCCCATTCAGTAGCTGAATAATTAAGGCAACCGGATTTTTCCATGATTTGATGCTCCTTCTTCCCTCCACCAAAGAGTTCCATCAAGGAGCTCATCTGCACGTCGCTCGAAATGTCATCCCATGCAGTCATCCAAGCAGCCAGCAATGCATCAGGAAAAAAAATGTTCTCGACCTCTCCATTGGTTGGCGAGTGAATTTACTGACTGGTTTGGTTTGACTTGAAAAGGACATGAAATGAGGTAGGGAACCAGGAACAGATTATTCCAGATTCCACTTTTGCAGAATTATGTGAACTTTATGGGGAAAATTATAAAAAGAAAAGAAGAAAAAAGATGTTGGTCACAGGCACTAGAAACACACTGCATGGCCAGCATTTCCATCCGGAATAACAAGTGGCAGTGAACTATTCAACAAAGGAGAAACGACCAGTACAGATAGAACACCTAAGTAGTCGATTCTACATCATATACAGCCTTACGAATTTCATAGGAATTCACTTTTTGTTGCCCAAGCCCCAAGATACAAGGTTCGAACAATTTGACATCTCTCGGTTCCTAAAAGGAGAAGTTGCAAGGCAACATTACCAAGCAGAATTGGGAAAGATTTGTCTGCTTACCTCAATAGGGAGTTCGGCAGAGTAGATTTTGGACATGTCTGCATCTTTTTTATCCAGAATGGTCGCTTCATCAACCAACACAGTAGTGTTTTCTTGATCATACTGCTCTTTGGCAATCTGCTCTGTCTGCTCAGGCATCAGAGCTCGGGTCCTCCACAGGGCCACAATTGTCCTATCCACCAAAAATCATGATCGATCACCTTCCACTTCCAGTAATTGCATTCATTTAGGGAAGTACAATGTAACACCTATACCTGCTTGCTGAATTAAACGAAACAAATGATTGAAAATGGAACCTAAGCCTGCCTTCTTCATCTTGAGACTTTGCGCCGTGCATTGCATCCATACCTCGACCCTTACGCAAAATGATGACAAGGGATGGACTACCCACAGAAATGAATGAGGGTGGAAGCTCTTGAATATCTTCAATGTCTTCCCAAAGAAAGAAAAACCTGGTTTTATGACCAAACAAATTGGCGTAAAACCCGACAATTCTTGAAGATAGGAAAAGGCGGCCCTACATCAATCAATTGTACAAGATCTAAGCAAGCCATACTTGTTTGAAGGATAAACGTCATGCAAGAAGAAAATGAGAAGCAAATTGAACATACTGGCACCCAATTAAAAAGAGAACATACTGGCCACCAAATCAGATAAACTAACACATAACAACATCATGCATATAAGCCCACCTCATTTAGGCCTAACATTAGTCACAAAGAAATGTTCAAAAAGTCCCTTATGTTTGGTAATTATAGCTCTTTTCTTCACTAGCATTTATGTCTAGTTTCTTGGTCAAGCAAAAAATTCACCTTGAGATTCTAATTATCTGTGTTGCTTTACAAATCTTTTCTGCTGCTTTGGCATATTGCCATACAATTGCAACTTCCAAGAATCCAAACCTAAAAAGGGTTAGAAGCCACATCAAGAGTAACCCTTACGCACAAAAGAACCAATTGCAGCAAAGGGTACAGCCACGAACGGGAGATGTGATTAAACCTGTAAAGGCAATTTTCTCTTGAGAGAACAGGCAAAATCACTGATGAGAAACTCGTCCGGTGGCAACTTGAACAGTTTCTGGAATGTAGAATTTCTGTGAGGTGACCTCATACTCAACTGCACATGCCACAAATCGAATTAATGACATGTCATTATCATCAAACTGAACAAACAATTGTCAAAACTAGAGTCTCAACAATGCCTACCTTCTTTCCCACTTCCTTCTCCATCTTTGTTAGATACTCCTTAATTGTTTCCACTCCATTGTTGTTGTCCAAAAAGATTCTCAGGTGCAACTTCGACTGAGCAGACTGAGCCAGCTTCCCCTCGAGGAAGATCCACATATCCGCAAGATCAGTGGATGTATGTTTCAAAAAATTGATCTCAGCATGCCCTAGAGAAGTGGCCTGATCAAATGGACCATCGAAATCAAAAACCTCCACATCTAAAATTGAAGGCGGTTCTTCCATAGCATCAAACTCCACTATTTCTGCAAAATATGCATCCAAAGGACTTATTGTTAGCCCATGATATGATGGAAACACAAACGGACCTGTACAATATAGGGTCTCACCATTCCATTGAGGATCACAAGTTTGGAGCTTAACAGAACTCGTCTTTGTTCTACCATTGCATGTGAAAACCACATATGGATCAGAATATCCGGTTGAAGACAAGGATGCCACGTTCGTCCCTTCTATCAAAGCTATAGTAAGAATCCATCCATCACCTTGGGCTTTGACGCCATGGTCGCTACCTAACAAAAACACACGGCCATGCTAGTTAAGATGGCTTAATCACTCAGAGTCAAAACGGAGGTTAAAGTGTGCTTGAAATGTCATGAAGCACATACCTCTCTGCAACCTGGCTTGCACAAAATGTGAAGCCATGTAGAAAACACGTTGCACCTGAATGGTTATTATTCCGCATGCAATGAGCTCTCCAAGGCTATCTGGCAAATCAATACCTAGGAATTCCAAACCCCGTGGTTCACTAGGCTTGCAAAGTAGAATGTGTATAATGACATACACAACCATACAAATCGTGGAAAGCATGGTGAAATTGCAGAAGTATTTGATGGCCAATTGCCAATCTGACTGCTGTTCATTTTCCAGGGATGCAATGATCTGACCTTTGTCCGACAACTCTGCAGAATCCAGTGTCCTAAAACTTTGAGCCAGTAAGTTCTCAAAATGATAAAAACTGTCCTTTAGACCTTGACGAGCACCTCCTTCGATCATACCTCTCATCATGGTTTTCTGGTGGAAATTCACCCTCCAAGAGATTATTAGACGCGCAGACTCTTCTCCTGATCCTTCTTCTGGTCCAGGCATGATCTTGTAAAGCAACTCCACTTTGAATGCATTCCCATAAGGAACCTCGGGAGTACTTACCTCTACAAAGATAGCAAAGTGTTTTCCATCTGCTTTGAGGTAAGATTGTTGCTCGGTCGCTTTCACGGCCTTCACTAACTTTGTGGCAGCCTTAGTAGAGGTAACAGTTCGTGTTAAAAGTGGCGGATCTTCTTGTTTCAACGTCCACGGCTCCTCTTCTAAATCTGTCGTTCCCTCCAGGTTAGCCAGGTCTCTCCTGAACTTAGAGTCTGGTGCAAAGAGAAAAATGTTCAAATCATATGGTCGTACAACATAGATCTGATCACACAGAATGCCTCCTTGAAGGTCTTCAGGCATTTCTCTTTGGCAATCCCTTGACTGCATCATTGAAAGAGCTTCTTCAAAGCTGTAATCAGACTGTTGTTTTTCCACACAATCCTCATAATCTGATGGAGTACCAGATACTTCTGATGAGGCACAAGTTTCTGACACATCCTCATGTTTGGCAAAGATTTTCTCCAAACGATTTGCGATAGCCTTCATCCAATGTTTCCCATCTTGTATCTTCTGGGCTTGAGATTTAGCTAAGACCATCTCTTCTTCAGCCTGATTGGAGTTGATATTTGAACTGGGAAAGAGTGGACTGTCGGAAGACGTGTCCTGGAGACTTCCATGCAAGGAAATCGATACAAGTATCTTCCCTGCATTGTGTGGTCCATCAAATTTTAGAATTGCTTTTCCCCCTGGCAGACAACTTTATAAGTTTGAATGGACAATGCCACTAAATCTTAAGTGACGAATATGTCCAAGGATCGAAGATAAATCTCGCATTTAAAATGGAAGCAGGGAGACAAAAACAAAAGGATCCCAATGGCAGCATTCCACAAAGCGTGGTTTCCAGATTTAGCACCTTATAAAGATAGTGTTGATGTGTGAAAGGAAATTGTCGTCATGGGTTATATAATGATTTCAGATGCTTGGTAAATTGATAAAATGACTTGTGCCATCACATGTATGATCTATATCCAAATGCCCAGTAGAATTAAATATGCAAGATCAACATAGGTAATCTGGACTGCTGGCCCACCATGGGATCCAAAAAAAAACCAACCCATGTTGGACAAATCCATGAGGGGACATTTTAGCAGTAAAATTTAGATATCTCCAGAAAGGTTCCCCATAGTTTTCACGGGGAGAGAAATTAGTTGCCGCAGGTTCAAATGCTGTATGGAGGGACGCAGACCCAGTTGCTCAATCTTACATAACCTGACCAACAAGGTCATCAAGTTTCTAGTTCCCTAATGTCTGAAAAATTTGTCTTCTTGAAGAAACATCATCACAAAAACTAGTTCTAGTCCTTGACGATCGGTCATTTCCTAGTTTAATAAATTATCTTTCTCAGTCAGGACAACGGTAATGCGCCGTATTTTTCCTCTAATCACCAAAGACTCATTGCTCTCCTCAACATCCGCATCAACACAAACTACTTAAAGAAGAGCTCTACAATTTGCCCAAAGACGAATAACTATATGAAATATTTGCACATCTAGGACCTGATCCCGGATAGACAGATCACAACATATGCAAGCAAGATAAATGGTCATGGCGTGCACATGACTAATTAACTACCCTATTCACGTCACACCGCTTTGATCAAACACGACAGGACATGGAACACACTGACCGCAATCCTTTCGTATGAACTTCCCCGCCTTAGGCTTCCCGACGGCGAACCACGTCGGCGGCAGTATCCGGTTCTCCTCGTCGGCGACGGACCAAACCGGAATCTTGACCCGACCCAGCAATTCCCCCGACGAGCCGAAGAGCCCCCCGCGGCCATCCTCATGGTGGTAAACGGACAGGACCACCTCCTCCTCGCAGTCGTGCACCCTGAACACGAACTCCTCGTTCCACCGCGGGTTCTCGGCGCGCTCCACGACCCTAGTCTTGGACTTGAGCTTCCCGACCTGGACCTTCACGTACGAGTCCCTCACGGGCAACCCCTTCGCCTCCAGCACGTACACGTACACCCTCATGGCTGAAGCAAGCGACCTCGGACGAGTCCTAGAGATCTCAAGTGGGTCTGCTATCGGTTCCGGATACGGAATGCGGGCGTGCGTTCCTGGTGGCGGTGGAGGTGGTGGTGGTGGTGGATGAGAGAGAAGGAGAGACGTTGAAGTGGAGCCACGGGGGGAAGGAACGTGGAGGCGAGAGAGGGGGACACGTAGGAGAAGGAGAGAGAAAACATCGAAGAGTGCAATGGAGGGGAGAGCAGAGGCGGTTCGGTTCCGACGTTTCGGAGACGTCGAGGTGAGGACGACAACTTCTCGAAGACGGTTTTTTTTTTTTTTTTTTATCTCGAAGCTTTTAATGTTTCGGTTTCTTGGAATTCTTCACGTCCTCTTCTAGGAAAAGTGTGAAAGTGAAGGTGATTTTTCGTGGGCGTGGAAAAGAAGATGTTTAGACCAGCCGGTGCTTTCGCTGTTTCCTATACATTTCTAGGAGATTCCTATTTAGAATTGTCAGAGAAAAACGAGAATTGGTAGTTGAACGCAGCCTTTTGTAATAGAATATATAGACTAGAGTGGCTTTGATTTGATTTGATCTTCACGAGGATTGATGGGGCAGTCCTAAATTGCTGTAATTATTCAAAGTAGAGTAGAGTGGCTCTCTGTGTTCTGCGGTGTTACGCCATGTTTTGGAAATGACATGAAATTCCACGAGGGGGTCGCGCTTTTCCCTTCGTCTGGATGAGATGACGAAAGTCGACACCAGCATTAAATTAACGTTCGAAGTCAACGCCGTATGTTGATTTTTGGTTGTCGAGAAAGGTAAGGAGGGATGCATTGCGACATGGTACGTTCATGGGCATCCGACTCTATTAAGCCGGCGATCTTATCGTCATCCTTATTCTTTTTTTTTTTTTTACCTATCGTCATTCTTATTCATTTGTAATGAAAAGTCACCAAATGATGCTCATATATTCACATTGGACCATTTCATGTAAAGCCTTTTCGTGAAAGTTATATAGTGATTTCTCGATTATGGGCTCGGACTCAATTATTTGCATCGAGTATTTTCCATTTAAAAGTCTTTCCTTAGAACGCCCGCACTTGGCCAAGCTTGTTATTATGCCCATGCTCTCTAGCCAATGCCCGCATTTAACTTTTATGCCCGTCGGGCCAAGGCTGTTATTACGCCCACGCTCAAGTCTATGGACATCCTTCTACCAACGTGACTGCGTATAGTATTGTTTTTTGTCCAATGCTTCCTTATTATGATTTAGGGAGAAAAAAAAAGGTGTATAAAAGTTTTATTACCTCTTATATCATACATTTTCTTTTCGAAATTGAATTGGATAAGGACTTGCAGATCAAATTGTCCTTTTACCAGGTGAAATATAGTGGCCCTCTCGTTCACAAGGAGTATAAAAATCTTTCTTATTTTTGGATGAAATATAGTGACACCTTGGCTAAATTCCTTTATCTTTGAAGGCCTGCTATTTTTTTTTTTTACTTTGCGAGTTGCTTTTGTACTTCTTTTTGTTCAATCAATGGAAACGGCGGGAAATTGCGATTGAACGTTGGCAATTCCTCTCAACTGTCGCTGTAGGAGTTCCACGTGAGTTTGTTTTTCATTTCAATTTATAATTTAGTGTATAAGGAAAATTATAAAAAACATCCTAAACATATTGTATTGATATCAATTCAAACATAAACATTTCAATTAGATCAATTAAATTCTAAATATTTTTATATTTGTACCAATTCAGTCGATTCGGCCAATTTAGGTCGAAAATCAGTGACATGAAAGTCAGTGATCTTATATGGCATTGCCAGTATCACTGGCGTAGGATCGTCAATGCTAATGTAGACATCTTAAGATAATTCTTTACTAATTCTTCATTTCTTTATTTTGTATTTATTTTTCCGTTTTTCCCCCTTTTCTTTGGTTTGTGGCTGGTATCGGCCATGGGCAGGGGCCAATGAGGGCCCTCGCCTAGGCCGTGAGGGTCTCACCCTCACTGGCCCCTACCTATGGCCAATCACTGACAATGGCTAGTACTGGCCACGGTCCAAAGAAAAAGACAAAAATAAAAAGGAAGTTTAAAAAAAATTGAAATTCTAGTAAAAAATTATTTTAAAATATCTACATCAACGTCAGCGGTGCCACGTGAGATTGACAATATTCAAGTGACCGATTTCTGATCTAAATTACCAGATGGACTGAGTTAATACTAATGTGAAAAATTTATGATTAAATTGGTCAGATTAAAATGTTTACAAATGAATTAATATCAATATAATAAATTTAGGACTTTTTTGTTACTTTTCTCTCAATTTAAGTATAGATTCTCATTTAGCATGCACTTAAGAATGTACTTTACAATAGGCAAATCAAACCATACGCAGCGGAATGGATAGAGCTAGTTTCCGTTTTCCCCTTTCTTCTTTTCCCCACCGGCAATGTAAGAAAGATTATTTAGGTCTACAAATAATTCGATCTATACGAGTAAAATCACCGTATCCGTGTAGTACGAGGCCCATGCCCTAGTCAATTCGAGAACCCAATCCCGCTCCCAAAAAAAAAAAAAAAAAAAAAAGAAAGATAGCGTCCTGCAGAAGGTGGAAAAAAACCGAGCAAGTTGGCAGTCACTCACACGCGTTGCGTTCGGCGAGGGGCCGAAAGCCACGAGCCCCCTTCCTTCCACACGGCATCGGAACGCGCACCGGAGCTTTCGAGGATCGTGCACCGGCGATTCGGCACGAAAGAAAGCGCTCTCTCCCGCCCGCGAGGGAAGGGGAACGGGCGACGATAGCGAGAGATCGAACCGACGCGACCCAGCAGTACGGTCGCTCGAAATTTGTACGTCGTTCGGACGGAGGAGATGCAGTGAAAAGACGACGGAAATTTTGTCTCCCTTGCGAATCGGAAATCCAGGAAGAAAGACTAGTCTCTATAAAGCACGAAGGCTTTAAAAAAAAAAAACCAAAGCTCGAGAGTCCATCGTCGTCATCCTTTTTCTGCACCTATACTGTAACATTCTAATTTCCTACTGCTGCTGTTCGAACTGAAACTGTATAGTTTTCTCGATTCTCATGGCCCTACTACTGCTACGAGATCCGACCTGGCCTTCGCTATTGGCAGTAATTGCGGCAGCAGTGAACAGCGGCGCACGCGACTCCGGGCTGTCCCGGACCGTAGAAGTTGCGGTAGCGGCCGATCGTCGGAGATCCGCCGCCGCCGCCGCACCCGACGCCGGCGGCGATCCTGGGGGAGAAGCTCCGGCGGGGGCTCCAGCCGCCGGCAACGAGCCTCGGCGAGTCGCGAGGGGAAGAGCCGGAGCTCGACGCGGCCGACGGCGACGGGGAGAGCGGCGGCGGGGACGCTCGCTCGCGCGGCCTCGGCTCGAAGAGGACGGCCCTGATCTGGAGCCGCGCGCCGGGAGGGGAAGAAGAAGCAGAAGATCTCGATCTCCGCGAAGCCTCGTCGTATTCCTCGATCAGGTTGGCCAGATCCTCGTCGGACTTGACGGAGACCAGGGTCTCCAGGTCGCCGCCGGGCAGCTCGCACTTGAGCGCCGCGACGGGGGAGCCGCAGAACTTCGCGAGCTTCGCCATCAGCTCTGCAACCGCACATATCTCTCAGCGTCTCACTAAACCAAACCATCGATCGAAACGGAAACGGAACCGGAACCGAAAGCGAGAGGGGGAGGAAGGGTAACGCACCGGCGTAAGAGACGGAGCGGTCGACGGCGAGGATTCGGGTGACGCCGCCGACGTAGCGGAGCTTGCCGTCGGGCCGGCGAGGGAGGATCTTGCCGCCGTAGCTGCAGAGGAACTTCAGCGCGGCGGCGGAGCTCCGGTGCAGCGCGGTCTCCTGATTCGCCGCCGCTGCCGCCACCATCTTTTCCTTCGCGGGGAGGAAGCTCGCTCGCTGCTGGCGGTGGCGGTGGCGGTGGCGGTGGAAGTGCGTGGGCGAGTGGCGTTCGTTCGGGGGGGAGAGAGAGAGGCGGTTATTTATAGGGAGGAGGGGAGAGAGATTTTGGAAGTTTCAGTTTTTTTTTTTTTTTTTTTTTTTTTTTTGGAAGTTTCCGTTTTTGAGCGAGCATCTTTGACGAAGCCGAGAAAATATTGGTTACACAGTATGTGCCAGCACAACAAATAAATAAAAAGAGCCTCGGAGATGTGACGCGTGGCAAAGTGGGGTCCAAATTTCTCTCTCCTCTCACTAACCATCCAACTAATTGCCTTACGTTTTTGCGGAATTCTCTTTTTGGGATTTGCAAAATCTCAATCCCCAGCCTTCGCACGAATTTTGCCCTAAACTTTTTAATTTTGTGAATTTAGTCTAACGTGAAGTCCCACTATAGTTCTTTCGACGAGTGGCAATGGCCCATGTAGAATGACTAGTAATTTTTTGGCAAAAAATGACCGGAATAACTACATTTGAAGTTCTTGTGAAGGTTCAATATTAAATTGGTTAAATTAAAAATTTTAAAAATAAAAAAGGTATTCGCATAATGTGTTTTGGACTAACCGGTTAATTTTTCTCTTATAATTTCAATTCGTCACGTGACATAAAGATCACTCATGTTTTGAGTAACATTTCCCATAATAGATTTTTTGCACATATTTATTACACATAACGTCACCAAATATCTTTACAAATTCTCGTTAAAAAGTATCGTAACTGTTAGTTTCTGTTAATATACCTCAATCATTGTACATATATATTTACATATTAGCTTTTTACTTCAATCTAAGTGGCATGTAACGTGGAGACTACTGTCAATGCGAGAATTATATCTTTATCTATAGAAGAAACAAAATCCTTCTTTTGCAAGTTACGATTATCGGTAACTTTAATCGGGCAAAAAGTCTGAGTCCTACTACTAATTCCTGCCTCTTTTACCAAAAAAAAAAAAAAAAACGGAAGAAGAAGAAAACAAAAAGAAAAAAGTTCTGGTGCATGCTATGCTTTTGATCTTAAAACGCCGCGTGGAGCCATGACACGTCACCCGCCTTCCCCTGCAAGTTCCTAAAAATCTCTTGCTGACCAGTCTCTTGCTGCCAATTTATAGGCCGTGATTATTTATATTTAAAAAAAAATTAGCCCACATAAAATGTTTTCATTATTGATAATTCTAAATACTTTTGTAGATGATAAAAAAGTTTCTTTCATTTTTTTTACAAGCGATATAATTAGTGAAATAATTTTTAAATTAATATTTTTTGGGCCAAATAAATAGAGGATATTACTCCAATCATTGTCCCTTTCGTCACGTCACTCTATCTTCTGACTAGACGCCACTCTTAATTGTCTTTATGTTGGGGTTAGTCAAATTCTGGTTGATTTTCTAATTTGAAATTTTCAGGGTTTGGATTTTATTTGATATCCGAAAATAAAGGATAAGGACAAGAGAGAGGGACGGATAAAGTGAAATGTCTGAATTTCCCTCAGGCTAGTTGATAACAAGGGCACGGCTCTTGGTCCAATGGTGAAAAATGGCAAATTTGCACTCAAGTCCTGTGATCGTTGCGTCACGTTTGTAATTACACAGCTAATTTTAAACCTTTCGAATTGTTGATAGACAAGTACCTTGATTGGAAACAACGACTCCATTCTCGCATTGCAATTCTCAAAAGTGAGAGGATTCAAAGAAAAAAGGAAGAAAAAATTTGAGTTCTTACTTTATTTATTTTGCAAAAATTTCATCATTGGAAGGTGTTTGGACAATTTAAAATAAATTAATAAAAAATATATTCCTAGTCAACAACCCTAATTATCCCTGTTAAAAAAAACAACCCTAATTATCATTCCCATAATCCTTGGTGTCCAAAACCCAGTCAAGCACCTGATTTCAAATTCATTGAGACCGGGGTCAATCCAAATCCTGTGCTCAAGTCATCAACATATGCCTAGGACTCTAGTTTGGGTCCATAAAAATTGTGCCCGGGTCCTTAGTGCTCTAATAGAAATATAAGAAATTGTATCAACGCATTAGCTATTGATTTATATTTGTAATTAACGTCAAAGATGCTATAATTCATTGGTTTACTTCCCGGAACCTCAAAAAAGAAAAGAAAAGAAAAAGCCTATGGCAAAAAAGTTTAGTGCTGCCTTGTCCAGGGGGTCGCTTCAGGTGGCTGGAGAGATCGCGGAGGTGGACACGTGGAGGCGCGTGAATCAGCAAAGGCGACACGCGGAGCATGCTCGGAATGGACACTTCGCCGTTACGTCGATTTCAGCTGAGGAATCTTCTGAGCTTTCAGTTGAAAATGTATTTTGTTGTATGGGTAAAGGCCAAGGGAGGAGGAGGGATCGGGCTGACGTCATCCCACCACTCGGCATTGTCCTTGGGAAACCACGACGAGGATTTCGTTCCTTGTCGTCTTCTTCCCGGGGAGAATGGCAGCAGCCCAAAGAAAATTACTTTATTTGAAAAGAAATCACAATGAGGAGATAAAAACCATTTCTTTTTAAATAATCATAAGAAAAAAAACAATAAAATAAGAAGGAGCTTCGGCGGCCTCTCCACACCCACAAGATTTGATACAAGCCATAATAATAAATCACTCAATTTTTTATGGTTCGAATTTGAAACGTTCTTTAAACTGAAAACGCCTAAATAAATGATGAATATGAAATTTGAGAGAAGAAATGGAATAATCAGCATTGAATAAATGTTTTTTTAAATAAAAAAAAAAATTTTTGATAGTTCGAATTTGAAACGTTCTTTAAACTGAAAACGCCTAAATAAATGATGAATATGAAATTTGAGAGAAGAGATGGAATAATCGGCATTGAATAAATGACTTTTTTTTTTAAATAACTTAAAATCAAGCTATTTCTTGTTGAAATTCGCGATTTTTTAGCAATCTTGAACAAATTGTAACCATTTTTCAAGTTCCCACACCATGAGTAAGGGTAGCAAATTCCCAATTTGTTGGAATTTGATGCTAGAAACCGAGGTCTTAAAATCAGCAATCATCTTGCAAGGCTTCCTAATTTTGCTACCCTCTCTATAGCGACGACGACGTGTGATGGATTGCAGACCTCTCAAGGGGGAAGGTGAAGTTGGTGATGGAGAGAGCCGGAGATCTTCAATATAGTCAACAACCCGTACATCGATAATTGTGGATGCGACGATGATGGTTGCCTTGAAATTCTCTCACCTCCTCTCTGTTGCAGTCTCAAATCTATATACTCGTGTCACCATGTAGAGGCAATGTTGGTGGTAGCTATCTTTGATGGCAACCATCGACCACAATCATAATACCTAGGGTTTTTCAACGAAAAAAAAACACCTAGGGTTTTTCCTTTTCTTCTATTTAATCTAATTGGTTTTAATTAATTTATTTATTTTTCAATCTTATTTTGAAAGATCAGCCACCCATGGATATTAAACGATTTGGATGTCACTTACTCAACAACATCTTGGGCTCGTGATTTTTTTTTTTTTTTATTTTACTTTTTGTGAAAGTTCAAAATTTTATTCAAGTATAAAGAGAATATGAGCAAATTATGTTGTGCCTAGCTTACTTATTATGAAATTTTCAAACAATCCGAATTAATTAAAAAAAGAAAAAGAAAAACTAAAGTAGTGAGTAAGCGGTCAATTCATACGCACGCCCTTCTTTGGTAATTTGGTAGAAGCGGATGGCTCATGGAAATATCTGTTCTATGAAGGCGACTGAGAGCTCAGGAGAATCGCTGGTCTGGCTTCATTCAAAACCACTTGATTTTGGGAGCCTTTTGCTAAAAATAATTTGATCGGTCCACACATGTCAATTCTTCATTGATTGATTGGGAGATGCTCACTTTAGTGCCAAAATTTTTCACATGATCATTAAATTATTACTTTCTGTTATAAAAAAAAAATCAATTACTTTTGTGCCATTACCGATTTGAGTAGTCAAAAAATCCGTCTTTGTCATTATTTCAAAATAAATAGTCTGACATGGCTTAGGGGATGATGTGACGATGAAGACGAGGAAGGCAATGAAGACATGGATGCATAAGTTGATGTCGAAGAAGAAGATGAAGATGATGATGAATTTTTAAAAGGTAAACGTTTGCCGACATTTATTTGCCTTATATCAACAAATCAAGGGTAAATTCGTTTTGTTTTTTAAACCCAGATCCCTCAATATCTCTCTCTCTCTCTCTCGTCCGTCTTCAGTCACTGCTGCCTATAACTGGTTGATCCTTGACTCCAAGAGATCTTGCTTCCTAGACAAAGTGACCCCATTAAGGTTGAAGTCGCAGTATCTGAACGCTAGGGGATTGCTTGTCCAGGTCAATCTGCAAGACGAAATAGATTTGTCTTCGTGATTCAAGTAGTCGTAGGTTAGGCCGTCGACTTCAATCAAGTGCTCTCAACTGGGGGTTTCTTTAAGGGCCGAGTTAGGGTTCGAAATGACTGCATATTTGGCTCCATCAACGTGGAGGCGATGCTTGGATCGAGGGACTTTGGGTGCATTTGGTTTGGTTTCGAGGAAACGTCCTTGGAAAAATACAAATATTTTTGGGCTAAAAGGGTTTTCCGAATGTAAATAATATTTGGTAAATTATAATTTTAAAGTGTATTGGGAAACAATTTTAGCTTAAATATCATTTCGCAAAAATTACATTTTGTAAATGACTTTGCTAATTTTAAAAAAAAAGGTCTTAAATACTTTTTGATGGAGCTTAACTATAACATTCGTGATTTTCGATGTGATTTTTGACCATGTGAGAAATAGTTATGAGTTCGGTGTACTAGTGGTAAGGATCGGCCATGGACCGATCAGCCCGATCGAAAGGATAACTAAGGGATTAATCATGTTCCAATCAAAGAATTGGCCACGGATTGATAAAGGATCAGCCACAGAACAATCTAATGACCATGTAAGTGCACCCAAGCCGTTTGGTTAATGGACGGTTGCCTGACCATAAAAGTTGATTGAGGGATGGTCACAAATTATCATGAATCGATGGTAATTGATCTCGAGCGGTTATGTTTTGGTCACAAGTTATTCCACTCAGTCATGTACCAACCATAGACAATCACGAGTTGACCCGGTGCGATCGCTTGTCAATTGCGGATTGACCGATCTCGCACAACCGCATGACAATCGGGAGTTGGCCTAGACAAAGCCTGAGGCCAGTCTAAAGTCGATCCGATCAGCTAGTGCTGACCCAAGGGTTGACCATTAAGCCCATTTTTTGCCTACGACGATCACACCAAAGGTGACTTTGCCATGAACTTCAGATGTGTCAAAATGGTCAATAGAGAAGGTACACAAAAAGCCCTTGCTCAATTCGATGCACTTTTAATGGTCTATTTCCCATGTTTACCTTATTCTTTGAAGATGGACATAATAAAATATTCTAGAATTTAATGAAAGGGGTGATTCACCACCTTAAGTGGCATAAGGAGAATTTGGCAATCATTATTCAAGATTTGCCTTGGGGATTAAGTAAGGAACTCTTGGACAAATATATTGTTGACACCTAAATTTTGGCAATCTGATTAGTTTTTTATCACGTTAAAAATTAGGGATTAATTTTTAAACCCTAAACAGAAATATTAGAATTAAATCGCATAACATATAGTCATTAGGAGCATATATTTCATTTAATTGCATATTTGTAGGACCGGCGGTGAATGGATTTAGGTGAATGGCTTTGAATATTGAAGCCCACAAGAGCATTAAACTTTGGATAAGTCAATAATTCTTCCATGGTGATTGATATTACACTTACATGGTGTCCTAAATTGTCAAAAGCCGATTAGGAAACTTCCAGCACATTGGCACTGATATATTCGTGCATGCTCACCTATTTGAGGGTACTAATGCAAAGAAAGGACAACATGTAAGCGGCCACCGATTTGTACATGGAGAAGCCCATCCACGTGAAGGAAAATTATGCACTTGGCCATAGTTCGGTCAACATGGGGGCGAGAAATTGACCAACATTATTTTAAGAGGAAAAAATTTATGCATGATTCTCTCGTCATATTCACGCAATATTGGCAAAGTAATAAAGAATGGAAAGAAGCGAAAAGTGAATCTCACTTGATGAGAGGGAATGAAAGAATATATTTCTTTTCCTTGTCCAAAGTTTGATATCCTGGCCACGTTGAATACACAGATAGCACACGTGAGAGAGAATAGAAAGGAGAAATCGCAGGGGCTTCACAACGGAGAAACACGTGAGAATTGAGGAATCCGCACACCGCCCAAGCTTTGACGTGGGTCATTCTCCCGACGACGCTGTTGCTTTGGTCTCGCTGCGATAGCCCGAGCTGCCATCCCTGGTTACGCGTCGCACGTTGCCCGAGACCCACGCCGCTAGCTCGTGTTGACGAGCCTATTACGTCGCCGGTTGCGAAGTTTTCTGCACCCACGAAGAAGTTGCTGCTCTCCGGTCCTGACCGCGACTACGTTGTCGTTCCTTGTGGTGACGGTGACCATCTGCTGCTGCTGCTCTACCAGACTCTTCTGACCGACGACAAGGCTCTCCCGCTGTTTCTTCACTGACCGTCGCCTCTCCATCGCCTGCACTTGCGCCACGTCCTGTTACAGTTCTTGATGAAGTCACTGTCCGAGTTTCATTATTCCTAATCGCAACACCCCACAAAAGATTCAACACTGACTAGCTCTCTTCTTGCTTGGGCTATCTCGGCAGTTTATAAATTTGTCTTCGCAGGCGTCCAAATGGCTAGCTAATTTTTAAAGGTGGTCCTCCGGTAGTTTCCAATACCTTCATATAGAGAAGGAACAAAAGAAGACCAAGTGAAGACATTCGACCACCGCTCTTCTCCGGATTACTGAATACGTGTCATTGACCATTCCCCCGTTGAGCACCACGAGCCATCTATTGAAAAAAGGGAGAATTGTCCAATTCAGTCCTAAACCTATTGCAGTTTTGTCAATTCAGTCCTAAATCTTTTAATTTTGCTAATTGAGTCCTAAACCTTTTCACTTCTTGCCAATTAAGTCAATCCGGCAAATTTTGGCTGGAAAATGCTGACGTGGACGCTGGCGGTGCCACATAGGACTGTCGGCGCTGACGTGGACAATTTTTAATAATATTTAAAATTTTTAAATTTTTTTGAATTTTTTTATTTTCTGTTTTTTTTCTTTTTTTTTTATTTTTTTTTATTTTTGGCCTTTTCCGGTGGCCGGCCACCGCCACGATGACGACGGCCACCGGCCACGCCGGCCGGGCGACGCCGGCGAGGCCGCCCGCCCCCCGGAGGGCCGGGCCTCGCCAGATCTAGCGAGGAAGCCCTCGCCGGACTCGACCTCGCCGGGCGAGCGTCGACCTCGCCGACCCAGATCGGCGAGGCCAGCCCTCGCCACCGGTCGCGGCGACGGCTGGCCACCGGCCGCAAGCCGACGCCCGCCCGGCTAGGGGCAAGGGCTCGCCCGGCGAGGGCTCCCTCGCCCATCCGGCGAGGCCGGCCCTTGCCGGGGCTAGGGCGGCCTCGCCCGGCGTCGCCGTCTCCGGCGGGCCTCGCCGTGGGGGCGACGCCGGGCGAGGCCGACGCTTGCTTGGGCGGGGCTCCCCTCGCTAGATCTAGCGAGGCCGGCCCTCGCCTAGGCTAGGGCGGCCTCGCCCGGCGTTGCCGTCGCCGGCCGGCCGTCGTTTGTGGCCGATGGCCGGCCACTGGAAAAGGCCAAAAAAGAAAAAATAAATAAAAAAATGAAAAAAAACAAAAAATTCAAAAAATTCAAAAAAAAATTAAAAATTTTCAATATTATTAAAAATTATCCACATCGGCGCCGACGGTCTATGTGGCATCGCCGACGTTCACGTCAGCATTTTCCGGCCAAAATTGACCGGATGGACTTAATTGGCAAAAAGTGAAAAGGTTTAGGACTCAATTGGCAAAATTAAAAGGTTTAGGATTGAATTAAGCAAAACTGCAATAGGTTTAGGACTTTTTGACAATTCTCCCGTTGAAAAAATATGGCTTTGAAATGGGTTGAACAATGAAATCGGATCAATAAAACAACTCGGACTTTGAGGCATGATATCACTATCTTTAAAGATTTATTTGCCCCACAACGTTGCTAATGGTCATCGGCAAAAATCCTCCAAGATACAACAAAGTCTCGAATGAGAATACTAGATAGCAATTCTAATATTTCTCTAGTTTCTTTTTAGGAAACAATCGAAAAATTGGCTGCTCTTTTTCAGAAAGAAGACTCGAAAAATGACCACACATTTTTCTTCCGAAAATGGAACAGTCTTGCAACTCTTCGTGAAAATTG
This sequence comes from Eucalyptus pumila, assembly GCA_016097595.1. NCBI lineage: Eukaryota > Viridiplantae > Streptophyta > Magnoliopsida > Myrtales > Myrtaceae > Eucalyptus > Eucalyptus pumila. The sequence goes on from CM027847.1 coordinate 1,668,405, forward strand.
TCAAAGAATGAACAAACACTTTATTTAGAAAGTTGTTAGGATAAACAAATGCGACTCTTCAGAAGAAGTCGAAAACCGAACAATTGCAACCTTTTGGGAAAAGTTGCAAAACTAAATAAGTAATTTTTCCAAAGGTTGTCTTGAAAAGACACAAACAAAATTTAGAATAATAATTAATTTTTTTAAATAAATAAAATTTCGAATTTTCATTTTTATATTTCATTTCTGAAAAATCTCAAAATAAAAGGTAACCTTTGAATTGACTAAAAAAATCATAATAAAAATAAAATAAATAAATAACAAAGGGATTAGCGCTAATTAATCTGCGGGTGCGCAAAGTGCTAAGTGCGCCAAAATCGCGCAATTATTCGCGCACTCGACGCAGGTATGGTGGGGTCTAACCCCACCCAATCATTTATTTAACTATAAAAAGGAAATCCCATATTTTTAAATTGGTCCACTTCCTCTTACTTTTTTTATGTGGGACAAAGAAAAAAGCACTCATTTTGTTTTAACAAACAAAACTCCAACACCATCACCGACCACGGTTCATGATCCATCGTCGAAGCTCCTTGTTTGCTAGTTCCAATTTGGAAGCTTATCTGTATGATAATTTGAATTAGGTAATTATCTCGTTTGCCCTTAATTTGAACATTCTATGATTCAATTTGATTGGGAATATTATATTGTTTACTGAATTTTAGTGATAAGTGCATCCTCAATCAAGATTTATTTCCTAACTTGCAACTAAGCCTTTAGATGGAATTATTGATTCCACGGGAATCTTTAAAATTGATGTTTTGATCTTTAAGTCTTAAGATCAACTCATCGATTTTATTCGCAAAATTTCAAGTTAGTTGGATATTATTTCCTTATTCGCATTGATTGGATGATATATGATCTTGAGTGATTTGGTGCTTATCTTGCTTTAATTGCTTTATTTATGCTGAAAATACAAAAAAAAAAAAAATTGCATATCATGTAGATTAGAATTGATTTCCTAAATAAAGAATTGCATGATGGAATAGTTAGATACCTTTCTAATTATATTAGAATGCAAGTTTAGATGATATCTAGGTTAGATAATATCTTGGAATTGAATTGCATGTTGAGATAAATTTCTAAGTTAAAATATGATTTAGATTAGTCTATTTCCTAACTTAAAATGGATATTATCTCACTTTTGTTAGATTTTTATTATTAGTAATTTTTAATTACAATTTTTTTATTATAAAAAATACAAAAATATCATACGTATCTCATATAGAATTAGGTTCATGAAATGCATGTCATTTACTAATTGTTGCTATGACCATTTAATTAGAAATTGCCCGTCATTAGAATTAGGCCATTTAGTTAAATTGCATGACATGTAGCTTAGATTTCATTAAACAAGAGAAAATCCTAAAAATAATTGAGTGATTGCGTGTTGATTATAAATCATATGTAGAGTTGTTGATGTGAATTATGACCTAATATTGTAGATGTTTTAATTGCTATGAGGTAAGTCCCGTAATTTATTTATTACTTTCTTGAGTGTTAGATTTGTGGTTTGCGCACTTGCATGGTCACCTCATATATTATTAAAGTAAATTAAAATCAATACAGATTGCCTACAAAGATATTTTTTTGAACATAAAAAAGAATGGTACCAGAATGACATTAGAGAAATCTAGTATAATCAAGTCCCTGAACTCACAATCTGCGAAGTAAACTAAATCTCATGTTACTTACTTGGATTTCTAATTGACCCGATAAATAATAGATTAGTGGCGACTCCTAACTAATAATCTTTTGCATGCTAAATACTTGAACCTAAGTCGTGGATTGATATGAGTTTGGGAGAGCCCAAGCTAAGTTTAGACTTAATAATCCATTAGCCAAACCCTAAGTAGTTTACTTGAGATTATGTCACGATATACACCAATAAAAAGGAGACACAATGGGCAATTATTACTATCCTAAGGCTTAAGGCTTAAGTGCCATATTACCCTTTTTAGAGTGCCATTTATTCATAGTGACTTGTTCTCCAAGAATAAATCAAGAGCTTATGTGGACGAATAAAAGGGAGACAAACCATGCCTCCAATCATTCCATTAGGCTATTAGATTGCCACATAAGCTTAGGTGTGTCACCTTTCCAAATATGTGTGCCACCTTGCAAATCAAACTTGCCACCTCGACTTTGTAGCTATGCCACTCCAAGAAAGGTGATTGGGCCATTTAAATAAGTAATGATGAGGATGGTGCCTATAAATAAGAAGAACCATTCATTCATTCTCACCATTTGAGTTTTCTTGCCCTTTGCATGCCACTCTTCCCTTTCTCTCAGCCTTGCACTATCACCCCTCATCAAGTCGCTTGCTCTAGCTTTCTTGAGATCCATCCAAGTAAGTAAGATCCATAATTATCCTCTAAGGTGGTAGACTCCATCGTTGAGTCTAGTTAGGTGCTCATCCGTTCAAGCTATGGGTAGGATGTAAGATCGAGGTTCGCTCGAGTTGAGTTCAATGTGAGACAAGGTTGCCCAAGCCATAAAGCCCTAGATTAGCATTGAAGTGTGCCAATTCTATGTCTTGATTAGTGCAGGGACTTTGTGCTAGGCAATTGAATTAAGTCATAAACCAAGGGTCATTCACGGCATGATATCGAATAGTGTCTTAAGGTGCTTGAAGTATGTTCACGCTGGGTAAAGTCAAGGTCTAAAGTCAAGGTCTATCGAGCTTAGAATCTTCACAAGGAAGGGTTTACTCAAGCCTCAAGGTCTTGGATAGACATCGAGGCATGTTGGTTTCAAGCCTTGTTCGGTGCGGGAATCGATGCTAAGTGTTCGATTCAAGTCACAAATTAAGGATCATTCCAGACATGTTGTATAATGCGATATAAGAATTCATGACCTACATGTATGAATGAGCATACTTTCAAGCCATGTATGAATCGACTAAAGGAAAAGATAAGACCTATTTGTATGATGCCCTTGTGTACGGTTAAAGAGAATTGTGCCCGTCACCACATAGCATGAGCGGCGATGTCTCATTTATTGAACGAAATGTCTGATTGAACCAAGATGCTTGGGTTTGAGCCTAGATGCCTTGGATTAGTTAGCCCTGGGATGCGATGATTGAGTTAAGATGCTTAGCAAGAAGCGAGATGCCTTGATTGAGCCGGGAGTGCCTGGTTGAGCTAGGACAGTGATATATGAATTTGCATAAATGTCGGTTATGCATAAGTATGATATGTTGATGTGTTCATTGTTAAGTCAACGGTAGTTTTACGTTGATATCATGTACTTAGTTAAAGCATGGCAAGTAATTTGCTAGTGATCGCCATCGATCCTATTTACAAGTGTTGTACTTACTAGACTTTGATGATGAAATATTTTCCTAGTAGAGAACTAGGAATTTTACTAACTGAGTTTCCAAAACTCACTTCTTATGCTTTTTCAAGTTTGTAAGTATGGCAAACCCACTACTCGAACATTTTTATCTGCTCGTGAACCTAGAGATGTCAGTCACCGAAATAGTGGATATAGAGGAGGAAACTACATACACATACTGTAGATGCACTACTACTGTATGGGTCGAGGAGGGGCTAGATGAGTTGGTCCCTTACTATTATATAACTTGGTATGTATGGTTCGATGGAGATCTCGTCAGCCCCCATTGTGAGTTCAATGGACCAACTGATCGAATTACAGAGCACTGTCCGATGAGACGGGAAACTAGTCCCTAATATGGGCTAGTAGTGGAGGGATTCCTAATTTTGGAGACTATGGCCTGTAATGGGGCTAGGACACCCCAGCCTTTTGCTATTATGTAAAAAATAGAGTAGCCAAAAAGCGCATGTAATGTATTGCTGGAATATATATACACACAAGTAGTGTGTTTGAATGAGAATATCTTGTCTTCTAGTTGTTGTTTCTTTGGGGTAAAAGTTTTAAATATATGAATCTGCACATGCATAATAACAAGATCAAAGAAATGAGACGACTACAAGCTTGAGACATCACAACGATAACCTTGAAGTGAGGATGTCACATAAGCCATTGACGGCCAAAACATCCATCGATTGGCTGCCAAACAACCTCGTTGGAGATCACATGACCTCAGGTGTTGCCCAAGTCGCGTGACTCAAGTGAGTGATGCCAAGGTCGACGATTAGGTTGTGGGAACCTAGGCGATGCATGAGGTCGCGCGACCCCAAGCAGTGGTCATCGGGTCAGGCAACTCCTCAAGCGGCGGTCGCCAACACACGGTCGCCAACACACACGACCATTGTTAACCTCCGTTTGATTTCTTCGTGCAAACCATGGAAGATATGAACAATGAATGAACAATTTGATGGGCTAAAGATTTGTACTTCAAAAATGCTATTTCCCAAAGGACCTCCAAACCTGCTTTGGACTAAAAACTTTTAGGGTGTGTTTGGTTCAGCTTTGCAAATGGGCTTTAAGGAAATGCAAATACTGAAAAGCCAAAGTTTTTTGGGGGAGTGCAAATTGTATTTGGTACAAACTCTTTGCAAATGGGCTTTGAGTTCAAATGGTGTTGGGCAAAAAAACTTTTGTAATAGACTTTGGTTCTTATTCTCATATTTTTTTTTATTAAAAAAGAACATAAGTCCTTCCCCAAAATTGCCAAATGACTACAGCCGTTAGCGAGCCAAATCTAGCATTGGTGGCCATCGACTGAGGTTACTTGGCAAAGGTCACGTAACCCAAACAAGGATTGCCTGAGGTTGCATGAACTGGGGTGACGTAGGTGGTGTGCGACCCAGGCAATAGTTGCTTGGGCCATGAGAGGCCCCAAGCGAAGACTGCTTAAGGTCACATGACCTAGGTGACCACCACATAAGTCTTGCCACCTCAGGCTGCCCTTGCTTGGGTGTCATGTGACCTTAGGCAAGGATCGTTGGAGGTCGTGAGACCTAGGCAATGGTCACTCAAGATCGTGCCACCTCCAGTAGAGGTCGCCTGGGTTGGGTGACCAGCCAAATCTTGCCTCGTTGACCCTTCCCTAGCCACCGTCGCATGAAAAAGATAAATAGTTATGTAAATGGCAAAATTGAAAAATTAAAGAATTGGTGAGAGTAATTTCGTAAGGAAGAACTTATTTTAATTTTAGTTTTGGCATTCCACAAATGCTACTTTAGAAGGTTAAGTAGAAATAACATTAGATTTTCAGCATTTCCAAGTCTAGTATTTGGTCGAAAAACTATTTTAAAATGCTTGCTAAAGATCTAGCACTTTGCAAGGGAATTTAGGGGTTGAAGACCCCATGGGAAAGTTGAGCCAAATACACACAAGGTGTGTTTGTTTTACTAAAAACATTTTACCAGAAACTGTTTTTGGATTTCAAAAGTTTGGTTCTCCAAAAGAGATTTGGTTAACAGAAAATACTTTTTAGTCAACACAAATATTATGTATTATGGGAGGAAAGTGAATTATTCCGTGTGAGAAGGTGAAAACACTTTCCATTTTCATCTTATTCTCTCTAACCTTTCACTTTTCCTCTTCAAACTCTCGTTTTTTCTAAGGTACGCCGCTTGCTCTCCCTTCGTTCTTTTGCTCGCCTTTCTTCTTTGGTTCTTCTTCGCCATTGAAGGTCCATATCTTCTTCTTCATCCTTGAAGGTTTGGGTCTTCTTTAACGACGCTCAACATAGTTCCAAGTTCTCTCGCTTTTTTTCATGTACACCTTTCACTTTTCTCTTGCTTTTTCACTCGCCCTTCTTCTTTAGTTCTTCTTCATCAACGCTCATTTTCTTTACCATTGAAGGTCCATCTCTTCTTCTTCATCCTTGAAAGTCTAGCTCTACTTCAACGATGCTCAACACAGTTCCAAGTTCTCTCTCCTCTCTAGTTTGAGAATAATCTCGAAAATTTTTATCGATGCTATCATTGAGTTGATGTTGATTCTTTGTGTTATAGTTGTTTGATTTTCCTTTTCCATTCATGTTCGTCAAGCAAAATTTTGGAAATCAAATCCAAGAGATTTCATTTATCACAAGGTCAATTGGAGATTTTACCTTACTGTAAGGGATATAAGGTAATTTGTTTGAGCGCTTGACCTTTTTGTTTGATTTGTTATTTATTTGCTTGAAATCGTTAATAATGTTCTTTTATGAAAACACATATCAAAGGTAATCTATTGAGATGAGTCAACTCAGTTGGCATTTCCTAGTTTGGCAAGCCAATTTTATCACTAGTTTGGGTTCTTATCTTGAGCTATGTACTTTTATGTATAACATATCATGCCCTATTAGGCAGAGTGATTGGTTTACATGTTCCTTCAAGAGTTGATTATGTTATAGGTGAAATTGCAATTCTGTTTTTACCCTCCTTAAGGCTAAATCTCTTTTGCGAAGTTGTTTAATTTTCTTTTGTTTGTTAAAATGTCAAGAGGTAAAGAAAATCATTTATTATAATTTATTGCAATACCTCGTCAAAATCATTCATATTTGTTGTCTAAAATCCATCAACGTGCTTTTGTGATGTCGCTGCACTAGCCTATGAAGCACGGACATGTTGCTAGAGCTTTTATGTCGTGTCCGACATGCTCGGACACGCGGTCAACTTTTCTCAACACGTTTCGACATGCATGTTTGAGAGAGAGATTGTTGAAGAAGACGATGGAGGGTGGAGATGAGGTCAACGGAGCGGAGGCGAGGCCGCAACGGCGAGGGAAGGCTAGAAGAAGAGCATAAACTAAGGTGACGTTGCGATGGAGAGCTGATGGCAAGGTTGCAGCTACGAAGGAGGAAGGACCGAAGGCAAGCGAGCAAGCAACTGCAATGAGGTGATTGAGAGAGTTAAGAGGATCATGCAATGAGGAGGAAGAAGAGGCCGTCGTTAGGGCTTAACGAGAAGAGAGGGAGGGTGGTGGGGATGACGGAAAGGAACGGGGGTGGAGAGCGGGGTGGATGGGGTGGGAGGAGAGAGAAACCAGGTAAATGGCAGGTGCTCTTGGGGGTGGGGAAGAAACCGAGGGGGTAGGGGAGCTGGTGGTGGTGTGGGGGGAAGGGGAGGGGGGAGAGAGAGAGTGGGGGAAGAAATTGAGGGGGCGGGCAGTAGGTGGTGGCGTGGGGGAAGGGGAGGGGGAGAGAGAGAGCAGGGGAAGAAAAGGGATGGAGGTGATTAATGGGGGGCAGGGGAGTAGGTGGTGGCGTGGGGGAAGGGGAAAGGGAGAGAGAGAGAGAGAGAGAGAGAGAGAGAAAAGTAGGGGGAGAAATCGAGGGGGTGGGGTAGCAAGGATGGGGGTGGTTGATAGGGGGCAGGGAGTAGGTGGTGGCATGGGGGAAAATGGAGGGGTAGAGAGAGGGGAAGAAATCGAGGGGGGATTTTGGTGTGGTGTGGGGAACAGGGGGAGAGAATGAGGGGTTTTTTAGGGAAATATTTTTTAAAGGCAAATTTATTTTTGTTAAAAAAATAAATAAATGAATTAAAATGTGATTTCAAAAAATAAAAATTTTGAATGTTAAATAATGATAAATTTTAATTATTATAGAAGATCGTAGATTTATTTAAATAAAGTTGACTATATTATTTTGTTAGTCGTTAATTTCATCCATAATTTTTGTTAAAATTAAAAACATGTTCTTAAATATGGGTATGCATTAATTTTGAATATGTCTTTCAAATTTTCTATAAATAGATTTATTAATAAGATTCTCGTAAATTTATTGTAAGTTCTTTTTTATTATTTATTTATATATGAATTTGAATCAAATTAATTAAAAATAAAAATATTTATTTAATATATAACATATCATAATATGTCGATATTATCTATTTTTGAGAAATGATGTGTCGGCATATCGTGTTGTGTCGTGTCGCATGTCTGCGTCGTGTGTCAGTTCTACTTTAGCATTAGTCTTCCTGATCTTTTTAGCAATTTCTTCTTCTTTTTGTTTTTGTTTTTCTGAATGTTTGCTATTGGGTTTACCTTTGAGATAAAACATCTATCTTGACTGGCTTAAGTGAAAATTCTTATTATTGTTTGTAGATGGAAAATAATGATGGTAATTGAGCAATAATGGGTACAATTGTGTTAATAATGGTGGTTGGTATGTTAGTAATGGGGGATAGAGTTTTTAATAGTTAGATAACCAGAGTTCCATGGGGGGAAAGAGATTTTGAGAGGGAGTTATTTATCAATCGCATTTTTACATTAAGGAGATACTAATTCTGTCAATCAAACATGTATGAGATCATAGGTTTTTTTTTTTTTTTTGGTTTAATTATGTAGAGTTCTTAAGTCAAATAATTTGTTGCATGAAATGGTAAATATGTCAATCAAAGAGCAATTGCTAGTCTTTTGCCATATTTTAGGGTATAATGTGAGGTTGAGAGTGATAGGGTCAAGGTTCAAGAGATCTATTGAGACCATTAATTGATACTTTAGAATTGTCTTACAAGCAAATCTAAAATTATACAAGCATGTTATAAAACTACCCCCGACAATATCCAAGAATAGAAGATTTTATCCGTACTTTAAGGGATGTAACATGATAAATGTCACGAACTTCATTTTTACAATATGTTGTTATATTTACTTGCTTACCAAGTACATTAGGATTTTATTAGAACTCTTGAAGGTACTAATATCCGTGCATTGGTTCTTTCATAAATTCAAGGAAAATTTCGTGGTCGAAAAGCGAAAACAATGTAAAATGTTCTTACTACTATTACTTTTGATTTAAAATTCATTTATGTGTTGACCGCTTGGGAAGGCACAACATATGACTCGTATTCTTACAAATGCACTTTCAAGGTCTTGAGGAATGAAAATTCCTAAAGGCATAGACTATTCCATATTTTCTATCAAATTTATAACTCATTATCCTAAAACATGTTGAAATTTACATAAAATTAGCAAGTAAATACTATCTTGCCGATGCCATATACGGCATCCAACCGAGAATAATTTCTCCATATCATGGAGTTCTAATTCACAGGAGAGAGTTTAGTGACTGTTCACTTGAGAATGAGAATGAGCTGTTCAATCATCGTCATTCATCTTTACGTATTATAGTGGAAAGGGCATTCGGGGTCCTAAAAAGGCGTTTTCATGTATTAGATGTCGCACCCTTTTAGTCTTTTGATACTTAAGTTGATGTGGTTTTAGTATGTTGTATTTTACATAACTTCATTATGGGTGTTGACCTTTATAATCCCTTTATGCAAGAACTAAATGTAGAGATTGAATCTCAAAGTCAAGAAAAAGACATCAACAAACACAAAGAAAGGAGAGGGAGGACAATAGAGGGACATCAAAAAGAGATAGTATCGCACCTTTAATGTGAGATGACTATAGTAGGTATAGAATGAATATTTAGTATTTGTGTTTTCTTAGAAATTATCTGATTTTTTTTATGTGAAGTGAATATTTTGTGATTGGAATTCTTGTAAATGTGAATTTGATTTACTACTCTATATCATTGTGATGTTTTCTTGTCTCAGTAGTCAGATGACGTATATTTTTGTGTTATTCTTTGATTGTCACAGTTTTTGTGTGGGATGTGTCCAATAATGTAACAATGGGCAAGAGAAGAGAAGGGAAGACTAAGCATTTCATATGGTCAGGAACTATGGAGTGTATGTTTTTAGAGATACTAGTTGATGAGGCTTCCAAAGAGAACAAACCTTCAGCCAACTTTAAACCACCTTTCTTTGTTTGAGTTGCTTAAGCTATAAATGAGAAATTTGGGATTGAATGTGAGCCTAATCATGTGGACAATCATCTTAGAACTATTAAAAACAATTGGACTACCATCTAAAAATTGCGAGTTAAGAGTGTATTTCAATGGGACCATAACTTGAAGATGATCACAGATGATGAAGAAATAACGGTAATATGCTTTTTAGATTTCAATATAATTTAATACTCTTAGCATATGATATCCAAAAATTGCGAGTTAAGTTTATGTTCCTTAGTATGATACAATTTGTTATATTCATGCAATTAGAAATTCATTAATTCAAGAGGTTTATTATGCATGCAACATGTTGAGATATGTGAGAATTTGAGGTTGTAATAATTTTGTTTGCTTATGCATCATATGCTCTTTACATTTAAAAAAACCAAGACACAGATTGTAAGAATTACCATAATCATAACTAGCGAATCTCCCTATTTATATACTTGTGCTTTTGTGATTTTTCATAGGCACATCCTACCCATGAGAATTATTTGAGCAAGAAAATCAAGATGTATGATGAACTCGCTTTGGTGGTTGGAAAAGACATGGCCACAAGATGCTTTGCAAAACAGACATCGACTTGCCTCATTTTAGGGATGTGGACTTCTCAACTAAATTAGATGATAGTAATGGCAATACTATGAAAGGAATAGAAGATCCTTCAAGATTTAATAGAAAGTGAAGTTGTGCCACTAACAAGGATGATAGGTTTGTAATGCTCTAGGAGCAAATTGGAGAGGTTGCTAATGCAAGGAAAAGTTGAGTCAAAATCAATTGGATATTGCTAAGCTCTATAAAGAATTGATGGGGGTTGAAGGTCTTGATGAAGCTTCCCTTACATATGCCTTTGATTATCTACTGGACAAGGAGAGAGTTGTAAAAGCATTCATTGTCAAGAGTGCTAAGCTAAAGAAGTTATGGCTCGAAGATTTCTTAAATGAAAGAGAAAGTAGATATTGACAAGCATCAGACTTTGAATGTTTGTTCTTGATACTATATGAACATTAGACTTGTTCTTTGGTTACTTGTAGTAGCTATCCAAGTAGCAAAGCATCAAACTTTGAATGTTTATTCTTGATACTATGTAAATATTAGACTTGTTCTTTGGTTATTTGTAGTAGCTATCCAAGCAACCTTTTGCGGCACAATGTTCTTTGATTACTTGTTGTAATAGCTATCTAAGTAGCTTTTTGTGACACAATTTATGCTAATGTGTCATGGAAAGATAGAGACATTAGTACTAAACTCAACTATGAAATGTTTAGCTCATACACTACATGGGATATTGTGAGGAAAAAATGTAATAAAGACCTCTTGCTTTCTATGTGATTGCTTTTTAAAACTATACTTGCTATAGCAACTTGAATAACATGAATCTACTTGGCAGCTTTAACAAGGGTAGAACTCATCAGCTTGAGTTGCTTGGTGAAACAAGAAGCATCCTCCATAAGCAATTCTAAACAACTTGTGGCGAGCCGCACGGAAGGTGCATCCATCCAAAGTGTCACGCCCCGAACCTCGAGCACGCTAACATCCCACTATGGTCATGCAAATAAGACATTCCCAGATAGTGTCGTCGACCCCATTCATTTCTTATTGCGCAAGCGGAACGTATTATAAAACCCTTGACAATAAAATATGGGATAGAAAAACAGGAAGCAAAACCACAACAAACACTTTCATAATTCAGCAGAATTACAAACAGAGGTTTATGGCCAAAAGTCTACAAAAGACTGGCTCTTAAATAGGAACTGTCTTACGACCTACAAGTCGGACACGATCTCCAATCCTTATGACTTCACCTCTGCAACTCCTCAAGGTCTGCCAAAGCTATCTAGTCGCTCCGTCCATCAAGAACTTGAAATTTTAATCCTACAACCAGGATAAGATATTGTCTCAACAAGTTCAACCTCCTAAACCCTATTAGAAAGAAAATATGCCCTAGAGTGGCCTAGACACAACATCAAGAAGACTTATCTTGCATTAGTCTTCATCTGTAGGTTAGCACAGTTATATAATTCAACCACATGCAATTATGATAACCAAACAACTGTGGCACAATTACATTATCAGAACAATTCAACCGCTTGGATCGTCTCAGTGATCAATCGACTCGACCGATTATATGTCATTCTAGCAAATCAATCACTGCTTCCAATCACAACCCTATAGGAAGGTTTAACAACTAGTGGCAATCACGGCCCCACTCGGCACGACCTTTAATTAGGTGGTAGATCTCGGCCCGATGGGCACGATCTCTAATAAGGGCCCGTTTGGTTCAGCTTTGGGGAAATGCCCTTGGGAGAATGCAAATACCTTTGAGAGAAAGGGGTTTTCTGAAATGCTAGACTATTTGGTAAACTAAAACTGAAAAGTGCTTTGGGGAAATGCAAAACTGTTTGGTAAACTTGCATTTGAAAAGCCAACCATTTAAAATTAAGTGTTTTAGTTTTAGCTTTTTTAAAATTGCAAAAAAGAAACAATGGGTATATAACATTTTACATTTTCATGTTGAAAGTAATCTAAAAAATACATATTAGTAAACTTATTAAAAATTATATTAAAAGAATTTGATTATAGATTAAATGCAAAGCTTAACTTTTAGCCTAAGGTTCTTTTAGGTTTGTTTTTAACTCTGAATATTTTTTTTTAAAATTATTGTAGTATTAATCATCTTCGTTAATTAATGATCATTCTAGTGTATTGATAAAAATTTGGGCTATTGATTGTCAAAAGATTAAAATGATATAAAAAAAAAAGTTGAACTTATTCGGTGGATGGTGAAGCGATTGATTATAAATTCTAATTTTTTTGAGTATGCACCATATATAAAAAGGGGGTCCTAATTAAGATAAATAAAATCAAGTTCCTCTCATACAAATTTGACTAGAAAGAGTCATTTCATGATAGTGAACATGATCATATATATCTGGAAAAAATAAATACGTTATACTTAGTATTACAAACTTCAACGACTTTGTAAACTTATGGCTATTTCATCACGTAAAAGTGTCATGTCCAGAGATGCATACGAATTTGAAGCACCCACCCCTTCATTTGCATCATCATGGTCAACTGAATATCCATAATCGGGATCAAATTCTGCTTGTTCAAAATCCGTATCAGTCACGTTATTTCTCCGGATATAATTGTGCAAAGTCATTGCCGCTACCACAATTTGCACTTGCTTTTCATATGGATAACTTGGCATATGAGTTAAAATCTTCCACTTCTGTTTTAATATACCAAAGGCCCGCTCAATTGTTGAGCGTAGCGAGGAATGGGCACGGTTAAACACTTTTTGATATCCCATAGGTGAAGGACCTTCTTGAAACTCTGGCAAATGATATCTAACTTCTTTATATGGCCCCAAATAACCAGTAGGATTTGGATATCCAGCATCTACTAAGTAATATTTACTTACATATATATATATATATATTGTAAATTTAGTCAACATATGCCAATTAGATATATGAATGTATCTAAACTATTGACTAACATACCTAGAGGAGGATGGGGAAAATTTGCGTCACGTCTTCCAATAGCTTCATAAAAGATACGGGTATCATGAGCTTGTCCCTCTCAACCGGCCCAAACATAGACAAATTCCATATTAAAATTACATATGGCTAACACATTTTGAGTTGTTGTTCCTTTTCGACCAATAAAACAAATTTGATCATACTTAGGTACAACCGCTGGAATATGTGTGCCGTCAATAGCTCCAATGCAATCCTTAAAATATGGATAAAATCGCCGATCCTTCTTGATCTTCTCTGGAACTTTTCTATATTGTGGATCAGTTGGTTGGATCAAATTTTTTCCCATATCACATGCTTTATCTAAAACTAAGTTGAAGTGCCTACTTATGGTTTCCCCGGAACGTTGAAAACGCTATTGTGCTAATCTATTACCTATACCATGTCCTAGAATATGAAGAAACATACCAACCATTTCTCTAACGTCAGTATTTCTAGATCCTTGAAGGCCATAACGTGTTACTAAATCATGCGTTAAATTATCAAATACAATCTTATGCATTCTAAACATATTATAGCACATTATCGGATTAGCATCTTCGCCAATCAATTATTTTAACCATACATAACCTATATATGTTGAGGTCATGCAAGATTGTTTGCAAAGGTTGGTTGCTTGATAAAGAATTGTAGCTTCAGTGACTGAAATAAGATCCCATAATTCATTTTCCTCTTGCTCATGATTTGTCCTTGTATGTGAATCATCCATAACTGCTTCAAGTAACAAATTATAAAAAGAAACAATGTATTAACAATCACATAAATCATCCATAATTGTTTCAAGTAACAAAATATAAAGATAAACAATATATTAACCATCGCATATATGCAAACTATCACATTAAGAGAATATCAAATGAAAACAATTCTAACATCAAACATTAATTGAAATTAGGTTCACAAAGGTTGCAAATAAAGATCCATAGATGGAAACAAAGTAGAATGACTAAGTTTCAAACATGAAACAATAAGATACTAACATCCTCCTATTTACGAAGACTTGATTCTTTTCTCATCTCATATTTGAGATACTTTACTTTCTTTACATTATCCTTTAAGCTCATGAAAACTTGCCTATTGTCTATCTTTTCCTTTAAATGATAAATTGAAAAAAAGTACAAGTTTTCGTCTTTCACAATCTCAGGTGTGGAATCCAATATCTCTATGAGGTCCTCATAAGGACCGACTAAACTGGTTGCATTGGATGCAGCACTGGTAGTACTCATACTCTCAACAACTATAAGCAGCCTGTTAATTTGTGATCCGAGCTCCTCTCTTGTGCTCAATTTCTTATCTTTCTTTCCTCGAGTTTGCATCTTTGAAGTCTGTGTGGCTCTCTTACGAGTTTGAGTTCCAGTTGGTTCATCCACATGATCCTCAAAGTTTTCATCAGTAGACCCTACAACATCATCGATACCAGGTTGTGTGGTCTCCACATCATTATCAACACATAAACCTTGTCCAGGATTCCATGTGATTCCTCTAGTAGCAACTGTATCTCTGAATATCATATCTAACTTTACTTCAAGATCAGGATGTATGCCTTTCATCCTAAAAGCCTTAAACTTTGGATTAGCTTGTTATAATAAAGCATTTGCATAAGTTGTATCATTAAAGGTGAACTTAACATGAAAAAAAAAATTGAGGAAAACCTGAATTTTATGCTCCCACCATTCGTCACTCGCATCAATGGTTTTCTTCCTTGAATCCCATCCTAATCCAGTTTCCTTGTAAAGCAATGACCTCCATCTTTTCCATTCTTCCTTGAGGTTATCCCACTTACTCTTCATTTTTTGTTTATCATATTTTTTACTCGTTAGCTCCTCAAACTTACTAATTATGACTGTCCATCCATCTCTTTTGTTGTTTGCAGGACGATTGTCTTTTTCAATTTGTTCGATGCACAAATTACAAAAGATTTCTACATCTTCCGAGCTCCAAAATGCCTTTTCCTTTGATGAACTCATCCTACTAATAAAGTGACATGAATAAATTTAAGAGACAAGCAAACAAGATCAACCACTTTGGCCCTCTCTTATTAAAAAACTAGACGATATTCACTTAAAGAAAAAAAACTAACATTGAGAAAAAAATAAGGACGCGCAAAAAGATTGTACTTGCATAAAAAAATCCTTCATTATACTAGGTCATCCAAAACCTAAAACAACAGTGAATATGCAAACTAAACATATCCATCACTGGGCATACAGGACACTTGAGTGACCAAATCACAAGGAACAATAAGTACAATTAACGTAGCAAGCAAACATGGAGTGAAGAGAAACCGAAGCAGACATGTGGAGTATTGGTGTCATTGCCTATATGTTACTATGTGGTGATCCACCCTTTTTGGGGGCAGAATCAATCTGAAATATTCCGGGCGATTCGTGAGGAAGAGCCAAGTTTTGATGAAGACCCATGGCCTTCTCGATCCCTTAAGGCAATTGATTTTGTGAAGAGATTGTTGAACAAGAATTACAGAAGGAGACCAACGGCTGCCCAGGCTTTGTGTAAGTCTATAGAGCCATTTAAACAAAGAATAACATACGGAATAATATCAATTAATTTGTAATTGGCAACCTGGCCTTATTAGTTTGCTAAGTTTTATCCCTAATCAAAACCTAGCAAGGGTTGCAGATTAATGTTCATTAGTTTGCTAAGTTTTATTAGTTTGATCTGATCTTCGAATTCCCATAATGTTAATTAGGTCTTCCTTGGCTAGTTTCTAACCATGATGTCAAGATACCACTAGATATGATGATGTGTAGGTTTGTAATAGCCTATATGAGGTCATCTCCTCCACAAAAAGCAGCTTTATAGGTAAGTGGTGACTTTACCGAATTTGTCTATCTCCTGTTGTCTGCTGTCTCAAAGACTAATTTTGCTTGTACGCTGCATCTTGAATTTCATGATTCGACTAATCAGGGGACAGATAGAGCTTGCATCAAAATAATCATACACTCTGACATAGTTCTTAACTTTTCAATGATTTTCTTTCTCCACCTTCAAATCAAATGCGAGTCTGTGATTGTTTTTGCCTACTGTTCTAAGAACTGAACTTATGAATCTTTACCACTAGAGCAGGCTCTTGTAATGACATTGACAAAGGCTCAGCTAGCTTACCTCAGGAAATAATCATCTCCAAGAAACACTCAGCCATTAACAAGATCCTTAGAGGAGCTACTATTTGCAGCAATTTGGCACGAATCAACCTATTCGAGACTCCCCTTCGTCTCAAATCCTCATACAAGAAAGCAAAAAAAAAAAAAACAGAGAACAACTGCAACCATTTTCTTTCCTCAGCGATTACAAGGTGCCCTCATCTCACACACCTCAACCATCTACAGTCTTTCTTGAATACCCTGCAAATTACAGGGATGCCGAACCAAAACCCAACAAGATTACAACCCAAAAAGGGAAAAAAAAAGGAGAGGAGGGCAAAGAATTGAACCCAAGAAGATAAATTCAAACCACAATCAAACACAGGACTCAAAACCCATCATCAGAGCCCTAGAACCCCAAATCTTGCCTCGTTCATAACAAATTCTAGCATCAGAACCCCAAATCTAGCAATACCCTCAACAGAACAGAAGAGAGAGAGAGAGAGAGAGAGCGCGAAGTGCCTGCAAAAGGGAAGTGGAAGAACAGGAGAGTACCTGGCCGGAGGGAGCAGCGAGCGAAGTGGAGTGAAGAGAAACCGAAGCAGGCCGAAGAAGAGGAAGAGAGCTCCGTCGAGGTAACGCGAGTTTATAGGGATCCAAAACTGAGAAGGACCGCTGTCGACGAGTTGCAGGGAGAGAGAGAGACGGAGAAGAAAGCCGTCGAGTTGCAGGGAGAGAGAGTGACGAGGAAGAGAGTTGTATTGCGTGAGAGAGCGTCGCGTGAGAAAAGCTTCGAATAAGTTAGGGTTTGTTTTGTATAGGATAAAATTGGAGTTTTGATAAAATTTTGAGGGTAAAATGGGTAATAAACAAAAATTCATTAATCCTCCTATCAGCATTCCAAATGCAAATATTTTGCCAAAGAGTATTCAAAAGCCGAACCAAACACCTTTTAATTTTTCCCAATGGGCTTTGGGGGCTCAAAGCCCCTTGGGAAAGCTGAACCAAACACCCCATAAGTGGGCAATCACGGCCCTATTGGGCACGACCTCTAATAGGTGATCAATCACGGCCCCACTGGGCACAACCTTTAATAAGTGGTCAAATACGGTCATTCTTCCATCAAATTTTGGCACTTAGGATTTTATGAAAAGAATCCCTATTTATCGCAATCACACTTAATTTGCTACAACCAATCATCAATTTCAAATTCTAAATACACAAGCAAATGATCGGGCACGAAATTTTGAGCAACGGGGTCAAAAATAATTTTTCCATTTTTTTATATGAAAATAATAATAATTTAATAATTTCGAAATATAATATAATATTATAAATTCCAGAATTTCAAAACAATTAAATAATTCAAAAATAAAACCCTATTATGTCCCATCAAGGCTTATTATTAAATAACTTTATTAGCCTTAATTAAACACACTTTAAATTAAATAATTTCTTAATCCAAATCACAATTAAATAAACTAAACTATCCACCTAAACTTGCTTAAGTTAGACTAAGCACACTTAGAGCATCATTAACACTCTAATCAAGGTTTAGTGAGCTAAACTCACCCGATTAACGAACCAAGCGGACCAAGACGACGAGGGGATCGACTTTCTCCAAAGCGGGCCAAGCATCCGGGGTTGAGAAGCCGGCCAAATCGGGACAAAACCGGGCTGAGAAACCCACTTTTTCTAGCTGCTGTTTAGAGCCGACGGAGGGCTGCAATGCGGTCGGACGGGCATCGAACTGGCAGCAACGGGCGGCGGCGGCTTGGGCAGGCGAGACTCCCGACGACCCTAGTGATGGTGACAGCAGCTGGACGGAGGGGATGGAGCTCGGGGTCAGGCGAGCAAGGTAGAGCGACACGCAACGGCTGGCCAGCGAAGCGACACGCGGGTGCGTAGACGACGACGGCGGCGGCGAGCTTCGGCGACGGGTGGACGGCAACAAACGGCGTGCGAGCTGCTGGCTGAGCTCCTCCCTGCGTCGCACGATTTCAGCACCCTCCTCCCCCCTTGCACGGTTCAAACATGGAGGAAGAAGATGAAGATGGAGAGTGGTGGGGCCCATTCACTTTTGAGGACTGATCCACACCCTCCACTTGTCAATATCTCCTTCAATTTGCCCCAACCACCATGACATAGGGTGACATCACACTCCACTAACTCAAATCCTCCACAACTATCTTCAATGAGTCCATTTTATTTTTCTGCCGGGGTATGAAACTTTGTACATTAATTTCTTTAGTTCCATTCAATTCTCTTCCAATTGAGTCCAATTGAAGTCCATAAAATTAATCCAATGTAACCACACTTCAATTTACATCTTCACTTGTCTATAAAATCAACTTAAGTCCCAAAAGTATGACTAAAAGCGGGCCTACTAATTTCTCGAGCCAAATTAGCCATTCTCTTATTATTTTGCTGAAAAACTCGGCTTGCATGAAAAATCTTCCGAAGATGAGTCAATGATCCTAAAATGATTTGTGACACACCATGATTTCCAATTTCTGAATTCGATCTCAATTTCACGGTTGATTTCACTCTTGCACGATATTAGCGTGTCCTAATCTACCGGGTAGCTTTTTTGGAAATTTTCATGCATTTGACCTGTGGTTAATCAAACCATAATGTACATCTTTGACACATTGGCGACTCTCGGTTGTCGGGGTACTCTCAAGGTTTCAAATACGGACAAAGGGTGTCAAAGACGACTTTCGGTTGTCGGGATACTCTCAAGGTTTCAAATATGGACACAGGGTACCCAATAGACAGAAACGTCGGTCCAATGCCGATCAACCAGAATTGTGCGATCTGGTGGAATCACTCACACTTGATCACATGCCTCCGTCGAGTTGACCTATCTCCGGTCTCTAATTGATTTTTAATTGTGCCGTAATGACTCTTGTAGATTAGCTCGATCGAAAGGTCGCTTTCTGGTCAAATTCTCGAGTCTGATGCATTAAAATCTCTTAACGGCTTCACCTGATAGACTATTTTTTACATGAGTGGCTGACTCAAGGAAAAGAACTATATGCATGCCAACAAAATGCCCGTCTCAATTGATTAAAAATAGAATTGGAAAATCGGGATATTACACAAATAGTGCCAAATGTATTGAAGCAATCGATGAGATTGTTTTGAGTTGCTCTTGTAATTGGAAATCATGTCTATTTTCGAAGGATGCATGTATGAATTGAGGTTTCCTTTTCATTATGTAGGTTCAAATTCTAGATTTACTAGATTGATCGCGAATTTAAGTAACATTGACTCAATAAATTAATTTGACAGTAAGAAGTACACTAGTGTCAATTATTAGTTCAAATGTTATTTAATAATTTTTCAAATGTGATCCAAACACTATAAAATACTTTCAGTCATGTTTCACCAAATAAAGAAAAACTAACTATTTTCTTGAAAAATGGTTTCTAGGAAAACATTTTGTAGAAAAGTTATGTTTTCTGTAAAACAAACAATTCTTAGAGATCTTTGGAAATGCAATTGCATTTTCCCTATATTGAGTAATAAACAAACCAAACGCTATTTGTATTTATCCGAGAAACTTTTGAGTCTCAAAGTCCATTTGGAATATTGAACCAATCAGGGCCTTTGAAGATTGTGTGCGATTAATTTGATTTGCTATAATGTGCGGATGTCATTTTAGATGGAAACCCAAATACAAAAAGATCACAGACTCTTTCATATTGCCAATGCTTCACTCAAGTGCTAAGCTCTGCAATTGTTCCTCCTCTTTGCCCTCTTCTCTTCCCTCTTCGTTGATTGACACGGCTTTTGGCGTTCATACAAATTGGCACTTTGCCTTTAAGAAATTTTAAGCTTTTGATCAGATTCTTCGCTTCTGCCAGACAGGTCAATTCCTCATTAAGTCATTTCGAATTCCAAAATGAGTGCCTTTTTTTAGCTAGGTCATTATAATTTTGCCTCTGAAAAATCCTTTACTAAATTTGGCAAGGAACTTTTATGTTTTGAGTTCCGCTATTGACGATCCATTGCATTTGGATGAATCACCCTAGGTAAGAGAGAGAGGGAGAGGGAGAGTCCGAAGAGAGAAAGATTGAGAGAGAAATCATACTCCAACGGAAGGGTCAGATCATCTCCACGTTGATAATCTTTTTTCCATAAGAAAAGTCAAGTAAGAATTAACATTTTATAAAAAATGCCAACGAGGGTGACTCATCGGAAATTATCATATGAGATAGTTAAATAAATCATTTTTCTTTCGATGTGGTGTGAAAGTGATCCGACGAAAGGTTTTAGCCAGCCCGGAGTTATTACATCCCAGCGTTTTTGTCCCGGCCGACTTCAGTTTTAGCAAACAAGAATTTCCCGGACGTGCAATAGAAGAACTCATCAGACATGACGTCAGAAATAAAATATCTCCCTAAGTTGCAGTCCCCCGGGGGCAAAGACAAAAAAAATCGGCGCATCAGCTGACGTCACATTTCAAGACCGAAAATATCTCCACGTTTCCTTAAAAACGATGGCCCTTTCTCCTTCCCAACGAAACCCTAATTCGCACGCAGGCATCGAATCTGCAGAGCCACAGAGAGAGAGAGAGAGAGAGAGAGAGGGGCAGCAGAAGGTGATCGAGCTTTGCCCCAATTCGGCGCCGCCCACCACCGCCGGCCGTCAACGTTGCGGCGGCGATCGCCAGGATGAACCCGGTCGACCCGAGATACTCGGACCCGACTTCCTTCCGCAACCGCAGAAGGTACGCTTCCGATATTGCTCCGAATTGAAATCCTCGTGGTCGGATAATCACCTGGAACTACCAGCGCGAAGAAAGTCGTCTCTTTTGTTGTTGTTGTTGGTTTTTTTTTTGGGAATGATTGGGGGATTACGCGGTTTTGTCCATTTCTAATTGCAGCGACTTCGTGCCTCCGAGGGCACCGCCGGTCTATGCAGCCCCGAGCTACGGCGGCGGCGGCGGCGGACAGGGGCCGTATGAAGGTCCGCCGCCAGGCATGGGGGCCTCCGTTTACCCGCCCTTCCAGTCTCCGACCGGAGGGTTCGAGATCGGTCGCGGCGGAGGGATGGCTGACGGGCATATGGGCGGCCACAGAGGTCGACCGGGCCAAGGAGGAGGTGGAAGGGGTGGCCGAGGAGGAGGCGGCGGCGGGGGCTATGGAGGACACGGTGGGAATAGGGGTTTTGGCGATGGCCGTTCCGGTGGTGGGAGAGGCGGAAGGCAGGGCGGCTGGTCGTCGCAGAGGGACCATGAGAAGTTCGATTTCCCGAAACCCAATTTTGACCAGCTGGTGCCGTTTGAGAAGAATTTGTACGTGGAGAGTCCTATGGTGGCTGCAATGTCTGAGCATGAGGTCAGGACGTATCGTGCGAGAAGGGATATTACTGTCGAGGGGAATGATGTTCCCAAGCCTATTCGGACTTTCCAAGAGGCTAGCTTTCCTGGTATTGCTATCTTGGTCTGTTAGTGATTTTTCCTTTTTGGTCGTATTTTCTTTCCTGCTAATGGTTGAGGTTAATGTTGCTCGATTTGTTGTTGTTTTCGTGATAGGATACTGCCTTGATGTGATTGTGAAGTTGGGGTTTGTCGAGCCAACGCCCATCCAATCTCAGGGATGGCCAATGGCTTTAAAGGGTAGAGATTTAATTGGTATTGCCGAGACAGGTTCTGGCAAGACTCTGGCTTATCTGCTACCGGCTTTGGTGCATGTCAGTGCACAGCCACCCTTAGGTTGGGATCGGTAACCTTTCTCCTGGTGGGTTACTTGGTTGCATTGTTTTTGCTCTCACTGAATATTGTTGGTACATCTACTTCAGTTAGAGGGGACGGTCCTATTGTGCTGGTGCTTGCACCTACTAGAGAATTGGCGGTGCAGATTCAACAGGAAGCTTTGAAATTTGGCTCGATTGGATCAAGAGCAAAGATCAGTATCAGAAGTACATGCGTTTATGGCGGTGCCCCTAAGGGACCACAAATTAGTGATCTTAATAAGGGTACAGGACTTGTCCTCCTTAGTATTCATATTACTATTCACTCCAGATCTTATGTGGGGGAAGCTGGTGATTTAATTGTCTGCGTGTTCTAGGTGTTGAGATCGTCATTGCTACACCTGGTCGTCTCTTAGATATGTTGGAAGCATATAAGACAAACTTACGGAGAGTGACTTATCTCGTGTTGGATGAAGCGGATCGAATGCTAGACATGGGATTTGAACCTCAGATAAGGAAGATTTTAACTCAAGTAAGTCTTCTATATGATTTCTTTATGTCTCCATTTTTTTTCTTTTGCCCGAATCTGAGACACTAGATGTAGGTTATGACATGCCCATGCTCAGTTGTTACCATGAATTTTTGTCATTGCTTTGAGTGAGGAATTTTGGGAACTTTGCAGATACGACCAGATAGGCAGACACTATTGTGGAGTGCAACATGGCCGAGAGAGGTTGAAGCTCTGGCAAGACAGTTTTTGAGCAATCCATATAAGGTTTGAGGTGTTATCTATTGCAGGGTAACATTTTGAGGGAAGTGAATGTTCATTTATATAGTACCTTCTCGATATTGTCTTCTTTAGGTTATCATCGGATCCACTGATCTGAAAGCAAACCAATCTATAAGTCAAATTGTTGAAGTAATAAAAGAGAGTGAAAAGTACAGCAGGTTTGTCTTTGGTGCCTATTTCTGCTTATATAACAGTTGGCTCTCGGTTGATTATCTGAGTATCTATTGCTGCTGCAGGCTGATTAAACTACTGAAAGCAGTGATGGATGGGAGTCGAATTCTGATATTTGTAGAAACAAAAAAGGGATGCGATCAAGTGACAAAACAGCTGAGGATGGATGGATGGCCAGCTCTATCTATACATGGAGACAAAAGCCAGTCTGAGAGGGAATGGGTGTTGGCTGAATTTAAGAGTGGCAGAAGTCTCATAATGACTGCCACTGATGTTGCTGCAAGGGGTCTTGGTAGGATCACTGTGTGTTAGGTTCATAGGTTTCTTCATATAGGCTTGGAAATTCCAAGGTAGGCGAGTTGGCCGGCTGCTTTCCAGTTTCCTTAGATTACAAGAGCCTGATGCCTTTTGCCATTGAAGTAAAGTGGGACGGGTCTCATCTGGCATTCACTAGTGTATTACACATAGAAAGTCCACTAAGTTATTGAGTGATGCTTATAGCTGATTTTCTGAGGATATAGGGATCATCATGGTTTATATTCCTAATATGCTGGTATAGTGCTTCGTGCTTTAGGGGGTATAGAGGCAGAAACTTTGGTCGTGCAAATTTGTCAACTGCTAGAGTTGCCTAAAATTGCATGGCTCCTGTCTTTTTCAAGTTGATTAATTTGAATAATAGTTGCCCCATTCACAATTAGGAAGCTGGTTTTTGTGGCAGCCCGGTTGACTCGCTCATGCTTATTTTGGGGTTGGAAATGGATTGGTGATGGTGGAGATGCTCCTTATCCCTGCCAGGTTGGTGGGCACATTTAAGTGATGCATATATGTCATCATGAGTTTGATCTGTGAGTTTTAGGTGCGCAGGGATAAGGGGTGCTTGCCTTTTTCTTCCATTTTCCCCTTTTGAAGCTAAAAGAGAGATTCTTTTCTGACCTTTTTTTACTTAATAATGCAGATGTCAAGGATATAAAATGTGTGATAAACTATGATTTCCCGATGACACTTGAGGATTATGTGCATAGAATTGGTCGAACTGGACGAGCTGGTGCAAAGGGCACTGCCTTTACCTTCTTCACGGATTCTAATTCGAGGTTTGCTGGGGAACTTCTAAAAATCTTGCAAGATGCGGGGCAGGTTGTCCCTCCAGCTTTATCTGACTTGGCTCGTTCAGCATCCTTTTATGGAGCTGGTAACTGCTCTCTCTCTCTCTCTCTCTCTCTCTCTCTCTCTCTGGTTTTTGTTAGGTTGTGATTGGTCGTTCCTTTTTGACATTATAGGTTCAGGCAACAGTGTTCGCTCAAGAGGACATAGAGGGTTTGGAAACAGGGGCCGTATCTCTGGATCTAATACAATTCCTCTTGGTGGTGGAAGGCCTCTTGGTGGTGGAAGGAGGTGGTAATCTAGGTGGTGGCCTGCTTGGTGTTTGTTGGCCACACTCCTTAGCTCTGTGATAGCCAATATGTGCGATTTCTTGTCCCAGCCACCCAATGGCCATGTTTGTTAGAATTAGTGTGCTGCTCAAACCGTGTGGATCCTACTCTATTATTTTAGGAGATTATAGTTGATGAATTTCTTCATGTTTCTGTGTATCATACTTTGTAAATCATGGCAATGTAGCAGCAACAGTTGTTTCATGTGTTTGTGCACCAAATTGACCTTGATGTGGTTTGTTAAATGGTCCCTGACCAGAACTCTCTTTTGGCTGGGAACAAGGACCACCTTGTAATCGACCTCAGATTTGTTGTGATTTTAATACCTTAGAGAAATTGAGTTGCATGACCCTTATTCCCTAGTGGAAATGCAAGATGGTCTTTTGGCTGG
Source organism: Eucalyptus pumila (assembly GCA_016097595.1). NCBI lineage: Eukaryota > Viridiplantae > Streptophyta > Magnoliopsida > Myrtales > Myrtaceae > Eucalyptus > Eucalyptus pumila. The sequence continues at coordinate 1,693,227 of CM027847.1, forward strand.
CGTATAGGTGTCCCAGATGTATCTCAAATATGCGTTGGGTTGCATTTACGTTTCAGATGTGATGGAACTAAGGGTTTGGATCGATGGTTCGTTTGTAAAAGAACGGGGGTGGATAGATTTACTTTTGTTCGATGTAGTGAATTGTCGGGATCTTTCGAAACCTTCATTTAAAACTGTAAGGGCAACAGAGGAATAATACTAAAACACAAAAATTGTCTTAACGCTTCTTGATCTCTGTTTCTCTTCCTTGGCCGATGCACTGTTACGACTTTTGCGGCAATGGAGGTCAAGAGAATTGTTTCAATCTCTTTATTGCTTCTGTAGCCGGAGAAAAAGTTTGTGCGTTGTACTTGGAATTGAATTTAGCTTGTAACCAACCACACCGCAAGGAGCAAAGTGATGATTTCTGGGTTTTAACTAAGATGAAGAGTACTCAAACTAAGGGATCATAATGAAACGTGGCGGTAATAGCCATACAAATAAGAGGCGAAACGCTGCAAGAATCGCCCGCGATGAGATGAATAAAACAGCCCAGTAAGAAGTTCAATTCTTCTATGACCTGGGCTTGCCAGGATCCATGCGAGCCGACAAAACAAATGCCCTTCGGCAGAAAAAAAAAAAAACCAGTCTCAATTAAGCCCGATTGGCGACTCTCGCACAAATGGAAACACAAACATCTTGTAGAAGTCACCTCAGGATGGTGGGATGTCAAAGACAGCAGAAACGCTGATACAAGCTACAACTTATTGAGATGGGCCACAGCGATCGCCATCACCTCGTCAGCGACAGAACCGGATGTGGGCCGTGTCGTGTCCGAAAGCTGCATGGCGAAGATGGGAGTGGCGATCGATCCTTGGCTTTCTTCGCTTCAGTTTCAATCGACCGTGGGGGGATGGTCCCAACTTTACTTTTTTGCCTTTTTTTCCTGGTAACGCAAAGGCCAAAAGAGGGTCAACGAAAGGTGGTGGCGCCACCGCCCCACGGTTTCCCCCACTTTTCGGCTTGAATAATAATCACGTCGGGCCGCACCTTCTTTTGGAATCGGCTCCTTCCTCCTTGGCGCTATTAGATTTAAGGCCATTCGTTTCAAGACCACAGAAAAGAAAGAAATTGGTCTTCCAACTTTTTCTTTTCCTTTCTCCCTTGGCCGAAAGAAAGAGAAAAGTATCGCTTTCCCCCCACCCGATTTTTTCTCTCTCTTTTCAATGGATTGAAGAAAAAAGCAGCACTATACGAGTCTTCCCAGGGTTTTGTGAAAATATAGTCATCCTAGCAAAATTTCGATTTAGAAATCCGACGAGAATTATTGAGTACCGGTTGATAGGCGAGTGCCTTGGTGTATGAGATTCTGAAACTAAGTTATACTTTTGATTTCCGCACTTTTAGGGACGATCGATATTTGTTGATGTGTTTGGATATTAGTTTCGATCAGAAATTTAATTACTTTTGTTACATTCCCGTCTAATATCTTCTTAAGGCGTCACATTAAAGGTCACTATTAATTGATGGTTCGTATATTTATAAGACAAAAAAAAAAGAAAAAAAAAAAGAAATTGGTCTTCCAAGTTTTTCTTTCCCCTTGGCCAAAAGAAGAGAAAAGAATAGCCTCTTCCCTCCCCCAATTTTTTTCCCTCTTCAATGGATAAAGAACAAAGGAGCATACCCAACCGTGGTTAGCTGTGTTGGTTGAGAGTCTCTCATTTATCGCCGAAATCGAGAGTTCGAAACCCATAGTTGCTAGCGTTGTAAGTGGGGGGCTATGGTGTTGAGTCCTGTGCTAGTCTCTTTTGAGGTATAGGGGCTCGGCTCTTTGGTGCCGTCCTTATAAAAAAAAAAAAGAACAAAGGAGCATTCTACAAGTCTCCTCAGGGTGTGAATCCTCCTGGCAAAATTTCAATTCGAAATCCGACAGGAATTATTGAGTAAGCATTGGTCATTGACACGTGAGCGCCTTTGTGTATGAGCTTCCAAAACTAAGTTGTACTTTTGATCTCGAACAATCGATATTTGTTGAAGTGTCTTGATATTACCTTTCCGCCTAAAATTTTATTAAAATGTCACGTCGAACGTCACTATTAATTGGTGATTCCTATATTCACGAGCGGTTGTAATCTTGTGGACACTCCCTTTAAGATTGATTCCATTGTAATCAATAATGACATTTCTTATTTTTAGTTCAAATCCATATCAAATGTTGCGGGCATTTTTTTTTTATATGTAGCTAATTTCTATATATTCTAACTTCAACATTAATTTATACTTAATATGAGAAGTGATGACGACATGGAAAGCGATGACGTGATGATGGGTGGATTCATGTGAGGATGAGGAATTCAACAAGAATTCTAACTTCCAAATTGAGTGGATTAGTTGAAATCATGGAAATTTCTTTGAAAGGCGATGGGGACAACTCCTGATGTGCTGGTATAGTGGTATTGTATTGTGTCATTCAAGGACCTATCATTAATGCTACGATCAACGTGTCATCTACATCATTAAGATAAAGTTCGTATCGGATTGGAGCAACATAAAAATGAACATCCTGTACTCCATTGCTCCACGAAAAGGGTCAACCCCATCACCTCCCCCAGGTACGTTTTGATGATCCATTAACCAGAATTTCAATTGGTTAAACATGAGCAATCCCATAAGATCACTAGGGTTTCCCACTTCATCATCATCATTTTTTTTTAAAAGGTAATTCGGGTTTATTTTATCTCCCTCCCTTACGAGATAAAGGCATAATGTCTTGGCGCAACTCCATCATTTTCTTGTTTTTTAAGACGGGCAAAGTTTTCTTTTATTAAAATTGAAAAGCATTGCTTACTTTATTAGCTCAAATCGAACTTTGAAACAGTTGTATCGCGCTTCTGTCCAAGTGCACTGGATTCGATGAGACATCATTCGTGGTTAGATCGGGTGATTCTCTCGTCCTTCATAACGCACCAAACTTCATCGATTCACATTTTTTCCCATAAAGAAATGATGGATTGAGACATGGTTTCGGCACAAATATGTCCAAGTCTCCCATGTCACGTTCACGTTAGGATTCAAAAAGTTTTGTACTTGAGCAATTAGAACAGTACGGATCACTGTGGGAGGTGTGGTAATAACTTTAAAATTTTATATAAGCAGAGTGAAAATATTCAAAATAATCTTGGTGGTGGTAGGTGGGACAGATGATGACTCAGCTTTTGTCATTTTATGATATGTAAAGTTGATTAAAATATTATTGAAGTGGGTGTCTATTTGGTTCCACCATCAACAAAGGGCCTCCCTCATGACCATTGACACTGATGGGGAAGTGAAAAAGAACAAAAAAGTGACTAGGAAGCAATAATAATGTTGTGGACTATAATGCTCCTATTCATATATTTCTATTTAGAAATAGCACAGATGATATCTAAATTATGATTTAATGTGCAATATCACCTCTAAAATTTTAATTTATTCAATATAATCTTTGAATTTTTAATTAATATGCAATAACTTTTTCAAACTTTTAATTTATATAATGTGATCTTTTAATTATTCGTAAATATTCTATATAATCTCTAAACTAGATAAAAATATTTAAATCTTCAGACATTGCATTAAATATTAAATCAAAATTCAGATATCATATTGAATAAATTAATAATTTAAAAATAATATTATATATTGATCAAAATTTAGATATTATATATCATTTTCTCTTTTCTTTTGAACGTTTTTCTTTATATGATTACCTTAGTTTTCTTCATTGGTGATCCTAGGAATCATGAAATCCTGACTTTTCTTAAGTAGGTGAAGACTTTTTGTTTTTTTTAATTATTAATTTTTGGTGGTTAAAAATGCCGTACCACTCTCGGCATCCAAGCTTTGATAAGCACGTCTGACCATGCAAGTCAAAACGAAAGATATGTTGTCGAGACATAATAGATGCGCTTGACATCTTTGGCATAAATCACGTCTCAATGAGGTCAAGTGTCGAAAGTAGGGATTTTGCATAATACGAAGAATCCACGCGAAATTTATTAGCTATCTCTTCGCAAATTGGACATTTAAAGTAATTTGATACGAGAAGGTGATTTTCTTGAATGGATAAGTATCTAAAAATGATCATCACGAACAATTCGAGTTTTCTTTCGAAATTTGGTGAAAATATTATGTAAATTAAAATGCTTATTAAAATGCTTTTAGCACCTTAATCCACTCCCCCGCCCCCCACAAAAAACCCCAAACACCCCCCCCGAAAAAAAGGACCTAGCATAGCTAGGACAAGGAGTGGGGTCCATGGTATGATTTCACATTAAATCGTACTATTTTCGATTGTTTCACCTTTTTGATTTTGGTAATTCAATTCTTTCACCCTTAAAATGCGTTCCTCAATCGGTATGGTTGCTTTTGTTTTGAGTAAACAAATAATTTAAAAAATACTTTTTTAAATATGATATTTTGTATCAATAATGAAAATATTCTTCATCGACTAATTATTTGAATTGATATAAGTGATCATTTTTAGAAAAATATTATTCAAATCATTCATTTCTTTTGTAAACAGATGGAGCTTTATATTTGCATGCATTAATTTCAAACTTAAAATATCTTGCAAAGGAAAATCATGCGTAAAAGAGGGTGGACAATTATGCAGGGCAGAGGATTCAAGATATAAATTGATTACAAAAAAAGGGTAAATAGGCTATATTAAAACGGCCTTCTGAAGGGGTCCGCCCGTTCAAATCGCAAGAAAGGTATTGTGGGGAATTACGCATAATTACGACAAACAGCACTTATCATTCTTTAGCATCTTTCTAATAATGTGAACCCAAGGCTCGTCAATTGGGCACCAGATGACAAACACAGCAATCATTTAGGATAACAGAGATGATGATGACCAGAAGGAAATACACAAGGTTTGACAAATGTGCATCTTTCGACTTTTGGTAATTCTTAGGTAGTCAATTTTGACATACTCTATGGTCAAATAATTTAGAAGATTTTGATAATCCGTATAATAGTACAACGTCCGTATCATACCATCAGAGGAAATCAATTCCTTTTTCAAGAGATTTTTATTTCTCACATTTCATACCGTCCCCTTTACAGCCGTTTTCGTGTATATATCTAGATTGGATGGTGTATCAAATTTTCAATTATAAGAGGATCGTTGATAGCCTATATTTATGAAATTAGTTTACATTTAGTGGTGTGTAAATTGGACGTGTGCACTCCTATAATCAACATACACAAATCCATTCAGAAATCATAATTCTTCAATTTTGAGCTCCTCTTTGAACTTATAAATCGATACAAAAATTGAGGATGAATTCGAATGATTCTATTTTTTTTTTTTGGGTACGCCCAACTCATGCATAGATTAATTGGCATTATTATCCTTCATTTAAGCCTATCTCAGACGTACAAATTATGGGTCAAATTGAGCCAAGCTACTTGCGAGTAGCTCGGGCTCATTTGATGACTACTTGAGATTGATTCACCTAATTTTAGGTTGAGCTTGAGCTACTCGATTATCTTATTCAATACTTAACTCCATAGACTTGTGTTGCCCAATTGAGTCAAGTAGAGCTTTCATTCTCTTTTTAAATAATAAGTAACAAGTATAAAATAGACACAATAATTAAAATTACATAATACTTGAGCTTAGAAACTAGAGCTTAAGTTTTATTTAGGATTAGTACCACAAAAAACCTAAATTGTTAAACTGATGGGCGGTGGCCAATTTATTCAAAATAATTTTTTGGGTCATCAAAAATGTCAAATGGTACATTCGCGACATATTTACATTCCGTTAGCTTTTGCCAGATTTTATCGTGAAATTGCTAAGCATATGGCAATAACTTAATTGATATGATAAGTTCATGTGGAAATCCATATAATTTGGGATAAATTTATCAAAAGTATACTAGTTTAGAGTTTTTGGTGAGTTTATGGTAAATTTTATTATATATGTACAAATTTGAGTTTTTTAGTGACTCGAAAGCTAGTTTGGAGTAAATTTATCGTAGATATCAGTTTGAAGTTTTTCGTGGTATAGACTATTTTATTTTTATGTTGATTTTCTAACCTAGTCAAGCTTGAGTAGGGAAACCAATACTTGATGGAGTTGAAGTTTGAGTGTTGAGCACCAAGTACTTGAGTTGAGCTCGTGCTTGAAGTGTATTGGATTCAGTTCGATCACATCCTCTGGTACAAATCAGTAGGGGTGAAATCAATTAACTTGTGAAGTGCGATTTATTTCACATCATCACAACCACCATGGGTTTTTTTTATTAAACTTACTGGGAGAATTTGAGGTTGAAATCGATTGCTTATTTGATTTGCTATAAATAGAAATAAAAGTAGGTCGGATTTTGTTATGTTAGATATTCGAATATTTATTTCTTTCCTAAGACATTTTTCCTAAGTTGTGCAACTACTGAAATAGTTATTGAGAAGATATTTGTCACTTTCCTTCCAAGTATCGAAATTAAATTGGCAACCTACCTATTAAATTGCCCGGGACTAGTCAGGTCGGTTCTTGATCTTGGGGGGAGCGGGACTGATTAGGGAATCGATCACCCCTGTAGATCAGTACAAAACAAGGGCGGCTGATAGGATTTTGAAAATCCCTCAAGTCCTTATACAAAGATAAGCAAATCCAGATGGTCTTATCATGCTAAATGCCATTGGAAGTGTACAAAGTACAATTTGGCTCTTGGTGCATGTCCATTACCTCCACAAGCAGATGCCCCTATCATGAAACCCAACCCAACCTCCACTTTGCTTATCTCATTGGCCCCTTTGATAAGACCCTTCATGTATATAAAGTGAAGACCAATAAAATGAAGAAAAAAAATTGAATCTTTCCCTCTTTCTCTCTCTCTATCTAAAACCAGCCTTATCCCAAAACACCAACCCCCCCCCCCCCCCCCCAAAAAAAAAAAACCCACAAAACAAAAAATCAGTAAAGCTTAGGCAAAAAATAAGCTCTCAAGTGGGAACTATGCACGTGGGGTTCTTGCTCTTTTCATGTATATAAGTCCACTCCATCTCTCTCTCTCTCTCTCTCTCTCCCCTCGTCCCTCTCCCTCTCACAGGTAAAAATCATCCCCCACCCGTGGCTCTTTCCATGCGTGGCATGATCTGTATTTCCACATTCCTGCCGGTGTCCCTGGTTCATGGACATCAGCGCATCTTGGGTCACGGGTATCCCTTGTTTCCTTGAATAAAGCTCTCTCCTTTTCGCCCTTCCCACCCTCGAGTTCTTGAAGTTTCCAGGCGAAAGATTCGAGCTTCGGGTGGTGGGTAGGCGGGCGGGCGGGCGAGCCAGCGAGAGAGGGTGGCGGAGAGTTCTTGCTGTATGTCAGTAGATTGCGTGGAGACTCTGTGCAACGGTGGTTTAGGAGCGATTACCAACCCCCTACAATGGCCTCAGCTCCGCAAAAAGCGACGCCTTCCTCTCGTTTCCTCCAAGACGTTCCCCCGGCCGTCTCCGGTTGGGCCGCGCCGCAGGGCGCCGATCCCCGCGACGGTCAGCTCCCGAGGAAGGCTTCGGTGATCCGGCCAGTAGATTCGCTTCCCGAGCCTTCCGCTACTGCTCTGACAAAAGGTTCTCGTACATGTCTTGCGTTTTGCTCGTTCTTTCTATTTCTTGGCGTTGGCTGGTGCTTCTTTGGCCTGGTTTTCGGTGCGATGTTGATTCAAACTTGGGTTGTTGTTTGTGACCGTTTTTCTTGATGGGTGGAAGTTTTCTGTGAAGATGCGTTTTGGTGGTTGCTACATGATTGGTTTGTCTGATTAAATATCGAGCATTTTGGTGGCTTTTCTGACGATTGATTACGTTCTAAGTCCTGGCGGATCCGAAAGGAAAAAATGGTCGGTCCCATTTCTTTAATGCGGGGATGGGTGCATGGCCTGGTTGCTTTCGCTGGTTTAGTCTTTTCTTGGAATTGCATTGTGTGATTTTGGATTCTTATGGCATGTTCTTGGTTGGACCATTTTCATGTCAACATTATGAAGAGTAGGTAGAAGCTAGCTGTCTACATTTACTCTGATAAAGCTTGGATCAACCCTTTTTTTTCTCTTTTCGGTCATTCCTTAGAGTGTCCACACCGTCACTGTTTTGCTCGTTTGATATCTGTTGATGTCTGTTCGTTTCTGCAGGTGTTGCAGTCATGCAAAGGGCTCAGACTAGTCACCCTTTGGACCCTTTGTCTGCCGCTGAAATTTCTGTTGCAGTGGCAACAGTTAGAGCTGCAGGATCCACTCCTGAGGTCTTACTTTTAATGAGATTGTTTTCTTTACACAAAGTCGTCTACATACATCGTATTCCCAAATCTAACTGGTCTCATTTTCAGGAGCTCTATGATTGTATCATCGTTTGATTGAGCTGCTCATCTCTATTTTTGATTTTTAGATCCGGGATGGCATGCGGTTTGTTGAAGTGGTTTTGTTGGAACCTGGTAAACATGTTGTTGCATTGGCGGATGCCTACTTTTTCCCCCCATTCCAACCTTCCTTACTTCCCAGAACCAAGAGCGGACCTGTACTTCCCACCAAGCTCCCTCCAAGGCGAGCTAGGCTTATCGTTTACAATAAGAAGTCAAATGAAACGAGTGTATGGATTGTGGAGCTATCAGAAGTGCATGCAGCAACTAGAGGTGGACATCACCGAGGAAAAGTGATCTCATCAAAGATTATTCCTAATGTTCAGCCTCCGATGGTGAGCAGTCTTCGTTTGATCATGTTTGCATGTATGGCTTTCAAGCTGAAGTGATAATACCATGAAAGATTGTTTCAGACTTTCGCTCATTAATCCCTGGATATGCAGCTGCTTATACTATCATGAAAATTATTTCTAAGTCGCTCCTTTGAAAATGGGAATTATTTTTATTAATGCTGAGCTATTTTGTACTCTTTTCCCTGGTATGTCTAGAGTTAGGAAATATTTGGATGAGTTTCTCTGATGACTGTTATTCAAGATGTGTAATTGTAACTAAGCTTCTTTTTGAGGAGGGTGCTGGGTTTACATGTCATCAACTAAGTCGTTTTATGGACTTCGATACTAAGTCAATCAATGGCACAAATCAGTCTGGTTCTGAATTCTGAATTTTGGGAAAATCTTCCTTTGGCTTCTTGATGCTAGAATATGCAGCTTCCAGAGAGTGGTAGATGTTCATCCGACCAATACAGAGATCAATTTTGACCTCTGGGCTCTTTTTCTCACTGTTTGACTTTATTTAGCATTTTCCACTCTTGCAATGGCTTCCTCATGGATATGATCTTGTCTTAACATTAGGACGCAAGTGAGTATGCTGAATGTGAAGCTGCTGTGAAGGAATTTCCACAATTTAGAGAGGCTATGAAGAAAAGGGGTATTGAGGACATGGATCTTGTTATGGTTGACGCGTGGTTTGTTGACTTGACCTGTGTCTTTTTTCATGTTGTATTTGTTTTGCCTTTTTATTTATCCTAGCTGTTGCATTTATCTCTTCAGGTGTGCTGGTTATCATAGTGATGCTGATTCTCCAAGTCGAAGGCTCGCCAAGCCTCTTATTTTCTGTAGAACTGAGAGTGACTGCCCTATGGAAAATGGTTATGCACGTCCAGTTGAGGGCATTCACATACTAGTTGATATGCAGAACATGGTGGTGATTGAGTTTGAGGATCGTAAACTTGTTCCCCTACCTCCAGCTGATCCATTAAGGAACTATACTGCTGGCGAAACTAGAGGTGGTGTTGACCGGAGTGATGTGAAGCCCTTACTAATAGTGCAGCCTGAAGGTCCAAGTTTTCGTGTTAATGGGCATTATGTAGCGTGGCAGAAGGTGAATCTTAGTTCTTTATTTCCCGCTTTGGTTATGCAGTTGTATTCAGTGAATTTCCATTGAATCTCATCTTTGTATTGGTTCTTTCGCAGTGGAATTTCCGCATTGGCTTCACACCAAGGGAGGGCCTTGTTATCCATTCTGTTGCTTATGTAGATGGTAGTCGTGGTAGAAGACCTGTAGCTCATAGGCTGAGCTTTGTGGAGATGGTCGTGCCTTATGGAGATCCAAATGACCCACACTACAGAAAAAACGCTTTCGATGCAGGCGAAGATGGCCTTGGGAAGAATGCACATTCTCTTAAGAAGGTCTGGAACTAATTCAGTAGTGAAATGAATATGAGTCCCTTCATGTTAGCTTTGTTATCTCTTTAATTGACTTTACATTTTTCCTGGAACATAAATCATCCTGCAGGGATGTGATTGTTTAGGCTACATTAAGTACTTTGATGCTTATTTGCCCAATTTCACTGGAGGGGTCGACACTATTGAAAATTGTATATGTCTACATGAAGAGGATCACGGGATCCTATGGAAGCATCAAGACTGGAGAACAGGATTGGCAGAAGTTAGGAGGTCAAGAAGGCTAAGTGTATCTTTCATATGTACCGTGGCGAATTATGAGTATGGATTCTTCTGGCACTTTTACCAAGTAAGTCCAAAACTAACATAAGTTTACCCTATAACTTGTGGTTGACGTATTTAATTGGTGTGGTTGTTTATCTAGCTGTATGCATCTCCTCTGATATTTTTCAGATGTTAAAAAGGCAAGTACCTATAAGAAATATTCTGAATTGCCTCTCTACACATTTGGTGATGCAATATTTGATTTCTCATTCACGTTATTGGTATCTGGGAGCTTTGAGATGCATTATCTTTGGGACAAAAAATATCTCTTGTTCAGTCCTGTCTGTTATGTCTGAATTTACGTCTTTTGTATGATGGAAATATTGGAATCCAAGCTGGGATTGTCGTAACTATTGTTGGTGAAATGTCGCTGTTATCGGAAGTTAGGATGACACGTAAATTGAATATTGTGTACAGGACGGAAAAATTGAAGCTGAAGTTAAACTTACAGGAATCCTCAGCTTGGGAGCTTTGCTACCTGGGGAGTCCCGAAAATATGGTACAATGATTGCACCTGGTCTTTATGCACCAGTTCATCAGCATTTCTTTGTTGCACGTATGGATATGGCTGTTGACTGCAAACCTGGAGAATCATTCAATCAGGTAGACTGCCTTGGATTTGCTGAAACTTTTCATGTTCACTAAATAGAACTTAAATAACTTAAAACGATCCATGTCACTTGTCACCAAACTCGCATAGTGGAGAATGGCTTATTGATATTGTAGTACTCGACTACCTGTGTATCTATTTCTTTTTTGTTAAAGGATATTATGAGAAAAATGATTATTAAAGCTGGAGGCTTGTTTTTCTTATATTGATGGACTGTAATGGATACACACCTTTGCAGTATGGTTGGTAAGGCAGGCATCGATTACTGTTGTAAATAGCCTTGTCCTGTAACCATACTTTTGTTGTATTTGGCTATTAGGAACAATATATTTCCTGACGCTTGGTTTTTTCAGATTGGAAAGAGTGTCAATAAAGGTGGTCTAAAACCCCTAAGACAAGGTATTGGTAAAAGCTTGAGATTTCTCCTGATTTAAGGTACACTAATCGTTTGAGGTTGCAATTGAAGCCATTTGCTGGTTCCCCAAACGATTGGTTGAGGACCTTAGACTGCCTTCAACCCTGTTCAGATTGAGGCACAATTAATGACTATATATCCTAAGGCTTGAGCACTACCATACCCCAAGTTGTGTGAAGTCCTATCATGCTGTCACAGTCACGATACTTCTTGACTGTCTTTCAGTGTGTTAAGATGATAGAGGGAATAGCGTCAATATTTCGTGGTTGCATTCAGCATTTTAAATTTTCTTGTTTGATTACCTCCTGATGATAAGAAGATCTTATCAATGGCAGTAACACCTTTACATTGTTTGATTTTAATTCCAGTTTCTCAATATCCTTCCTGTTCTTTGCAGGTTGTTGAGGTTGATGTTAAGGTTGAAGAACCTGGGGAGAAAAATGTTCATAACAATGCATTCTATGCTGAGGAGACACTACTTAGATCCGAGTTGCAGGCAATGCGTGATTGCAATCCTTTGACCGCACGCCATTGGATTGTAAGGCATTTCTTTGATTTCTTGGACTTGCTTGGACATTAATCGTCTATGGTTTGAAGGATTTTCAATTTGTAAACTGGTGCTATGTACTTATTAAACCTGTTTTATATGTCAATGCTTTAGAGTGTTGCTCAAAATTAATCTGCGAGTTATTTTTAGGTTTGCTATGGCATGGTCTTGCATCTGCATGCTAATATTTTAAAATCTGCTGCTGTTGCCCGTGTTCTCATAATTGATGAAGTCTGAGGAGCTTATATTGCATGACTTGGATCTGCCCGCTTCTTTCTTGAAATTTGTTTTTTGTGGATACCCTTCTCGGGCCAGAGTTGTGAACACCATGAACTATTTCATTGACAACTGATTCATTAACACAAACATTTTTACACCATTCTTGAATTCTAATGGCACATATGCTATTCCTTAATTCAGGTAAGGAATACTAGGACCGTAAATAGAACTGGACAGCTAACGGGCTACAAGTTAGTGCCTGGTTCAAACTGTCTGCCATTAGCAGGTTCTGAGGCCAAGTTTTTGAGACGAGCTGCTTTTTTGAAGCATAACCTTTGGGTTACGGCTTATGCACCAGATGAGATGTTTCCAGGGGGAGAGTTCCCTAATCAGAATCCACGTGTTGGTGAAGGGCTGTCTACATGGGTTAAGCGAAATCGACCTCTGGAAGAGACTGATGTGGTTCTTTGGTAGGTCTTCTCTCTCTCTCTCTCTCTCTCTCTCTCTAAAGAAAGCCTACATGTGTCCATTCATGGATTGCTAACTTATAGATTTTGAAGGTACTCGGTAATGATTATGTAAGCTTACTGTTATCTCTGAAACGTGGGATGTGATTTGGGCCCAAGAGATTTTAGAGTTCCATCCATGTTGACCACAATGAGATGCTATTGTTGTTTATATGTCACTGATTGTGTCATTTATAGGTATGTATTTGGAATCACCCATGTTCCCCGCTTGGAAGACTGGCCTGTTATGCCGGTGGAGCGCATTGGTTTCATGCTTATGGTACATTCTTGGTCAATCTTTCTCTTGGCATAATCCATGTCCTCATTCTCAAAAGCGGGGTTACGTTTGTATCCACCCACCTGATTTCTGATTGTTCTTTTTGTTGACATTCATGCTTGAAGCCACACGGATTCTTCAATTGCTCGCCTGCAGTTGATGTCCCTCCCAGTACCTGTGATATGGATGCCAAGGACAATGAGGTCAAAGACAATGGTGAAAATAAACAAGTCCCTGGTGTAATTCCTGCAAAGCTTTGAAGAAAATTCAGCAGAGTGGTCCTCTCCCTTAGGCTGCGCCTACTTTTGTGTCACTCTTTGAGCCAGCAGCATTCCTGGTTCTGTCAAAGCAGGCTAAAGTGTTGCCCATGACTGAGTCTTGTAGTTTTTGCTTTTCAATGACATGAGACAAGACTGTAAATATCATTAATAACGTCCAATGTCCTAAATAACTCTTTCATGTGTTAGGATGTTTCTTCCCTTTCAGACATCTTTTGGTCGATTGGTTCTGATGAATGAACAATATTGGGACTCTGCAGTTCTGGAAACTAATTTCTGGCATGTGTGACTTTCGTGATGCTTTTGCTGAACGGGTTCTCCTAGCTTAGGAGCTGAGTATTTATAGCGTTTTCTATAATTTGACCAGTCTGTACAGTCGTTAGTTTTCCCAACTTTGCCTGGAGCCGAGGCAGATCCTGAGCGCATACGGGGATGAAGTCCCCCTCAGATCCTCTGCAGCCATCGGATCGTGCTGGAGCCGAGGCAGATCCTGAGCGCATACGGGGATGAAGTCCCCCTCAGATCCTCTGCAGCCATCGGATCGTGCCCGGGGGATCCATTTAATCCCTTTTCACCGAATGTTTTGGATTGAGAAACGTTTCAGACATTTCAATGGTCCTTTGCCTTTGCTTCATTCTTATCGGCCGGGACGCTGGTAAAACGGGGGAGAATTATGGAAGCGTTGGGAGTGGATGATGAGCTTTGAATTTGTTGGACAGTCAATGCCTCACCCTTCTTTGCCGTGTCAAGTCTGCGGTCCACGGACACCGCCCAGGGCCAAATTTCAAGCTGATTTCTTTAATCGGGTGGGTCTCCACAGTCCATACCGACGATGGGCTTTTCGCAGTAATTGCAACGAAGATGGCCTACCTACCCTTCTTATTCTTGTCATTTTACTTTTCGGACAAATGATTTTTCCCACTTGGAAAGCGCTCCGGACATCACAGTCCTCGGTGGAAGCACGACTTGGCAGACAATTTTTTAAGAGACTTTTTGAATTCTTTAAAATTCCTGATAGTGGCCAAAGCATCTTTCCTATCCTTACCCAAACCAAACAACGAACAACCCCCGGACTGAATTATCACACGAGCTTAAACTAAACCAGAGCAGAGACTTCTGCTTATCAAGTCCATTTTTCTACTCTGCCGTCTGCTTTCTCTCTCCTCTGCACATTCCGAGAAGCAGAGGAGTGTTGCAGTACTTGGATTTTTGTTTGTTTGCTGTTCTCTGCAAGACAATGGAAGCTGCTGCTGCTTTTCAGGCGGAGAGAACCGTCGAAGAAGAACTGTCTCTGCTCATCATTTTAGCTGAGCGCGTCATCAAATTGGCTCAAGAAGCAGAGTCCTCCAAGAACGAGTGCTCCGACCTCGCCAGGCAGACCGACCGCTTGTCCCAACTTCTCCGATCCGCCGTTCGTCTCGCTTCTTCGACCCAGTCCCTCTACGAACGACCCATTCGCCGCATAGTCGCCGATGTCTCCAAGAACCTCGACAAGGCGCTTACCCTCGTCCGCAAGTGCAAGAAACATGGCGCCGGTGTTCTCAGGCAGGTCTTTGCCATCACCACCATCGCGGATTTTCGCAAGGTATCGACGCTTCTTGAGAATTCTATCGGCGACATGACGTGGGTCCTTTCAATCTATGAATCTGATGGTACTAACATTGCTCTGCCTCCAATTGCAAGCAATGACCCCATTCTTGCTTGGGTTTGGTCGTATCTAGCTACTGTTCAGATGGGTCAGCTAAAACACCGCGTTGATGCTGCTAATGAACTGGCTTCCCTGGCCCGCGACAGCGAACGCACCAAACAGATGATTGTAGATGAAGGTGGAATTCATCCTCTTTTGAAGATGTTGAAGGAGGGGGGATCTCCTGAGGCTCAGATTGTGGCTGCCGATGCCCTTATTAATCTTGCGACTAATCCGCAAAGAGTTAGAACGATTGTCGGAGAGTTTGGAGTTCGTACCATCGTGCAGGTTCTTAATGACTCCCCCATGAGAGTTCAGGTCGAGGTGGCAAATTTAGTTGCAAAAATGGTGGAGCTGGATAAGGGGGTGCAGGAGGAGTTCTCCAGAGAAAACGTGATTAAGCCATTGATGAACTTATTGTCCATGGACACTGTTTTAGATGACCCTAAAATTCAAACAGGTAGAGCTAGCATTCATTCGCTTGTTCAGATTAACAGGGAGTTAGCATCAAAGAAGCACTTATATAGTCGTATTGGGTCGAATTCTTCGCATTCAGATGGTAGTAGCAGGGGTGGGCATCATAGGAAGGAGAAAGAGGTCGAAACTCCCGAGACAAAGCTTAGGCTTAAGGTTAGTTGTGCTAGGGCTTTGTGGATGTTGTCTAAGGGAAGTTTGGTTAATAGCAAGAAAATTACGGAGATTAAAGAATTGCTTTGTTTGGCGAAGATTATCGAGGTGGAGAGAGGGGAGTTGCAGTATAACTGCTTGATGACCGTGACTGAGATAGCCATGGTGGCAGAATCCGATACTGATTTTAGACGAGTGGCTTTCAGGCCCAACATTCCCTTTGCAAAGGCAGTTGTGGACCAATTACTAAGAATTCTTCAAGAAGAAAACAATGTGGATTTACTGATTCCTGCCATTAAGTCCATTGGATCGCTCGCTAGGACTTTCCCAGCTAAAGAATCCCGAATTATCAAACCTTTAGTTTGCCACCTCGCTCATGCAGACATCGACGTGGCGATTGAAGCTGCTATTGCCCTGGGAAAGTTTGCTTGTCCAGAGAATTTCAATCGCATGGAGCACTCCAAGGAAATTATTGAATTCAATGGCCTTCCTCCTCTGCTTAAACTGTTGAAGACTAATGATCAGGCTCAACTACATGCGCTCGTGCTGCTATGTTACATTTCACTTCATGTCGGCAACAGTAAGGTGCTTGAACAAGCACCAGTACTGAATGCTGTTGAGTCTATGGCTCGTTCCGTCGCTTCTCAGCATCCTGAGCTAAAAGACTTGTTTGCCAAGACAGTTCACCATCTAACTATTTATCATGCTGGAGCTCACTCACACTGGCAATCACATGCACCGTGATTAGTTTTTCTTTAGAGTTCATGACAAATCATCCATGCAGGTCTGTCTGATTACTTATGTATGATATCAGGGATACGAGATTGATGCTTGTGAGGAGAGCTTTTCATTGTATAGAACGGTTGTACTCAGTTGACATCTGGGCAGGTGTACCATGATTGGCTGCACATAATTTGACTCGATTTCCATGGGTGATGTCATAACATAGCCGATCTCTCGAGTCTCCTTATGCCGTTCTGGGTAGTCTTGAGCCTTCGTGTGCACTGTACTGGAAGTTTTTTCTTAACAGAAACCATTTCTTCGTGCCATAGAAAGGGTACCTTTCAATTGAGATGCTGGTTGTGCCTCTAGTGACTTGAACATGGGAAAATGACTAGTTTGTCTTGTTATTCTTTAGAATTTCTCTCTGTTTTCTAAAAAAACTCGTGGTTGATGAAGTTTTTGGTCGATAATTCAACGGGTCTTTGTCAAATCTTGTTAGTGGTTTCTAATGACATGTGATTTGGTACTTCTTTCTGAGCTACCTAGACGGTCTTCAAGCTAGTTTAACAAATCATATATGACTAGAAATTGATTTGCATTTCTATGGTGGGTTGTCTTTCTCATGCAAGTTTGTATAACTGCTGTATTTGTTGGATATGTGGTTATTGAAATTCTCTCCTGCTTCAGTTGTGTCTTATTCTATGCTGTTATCCTCGAGAACCCTTTCACCGAGTCCCAGGCTAAGAGATTGGAGATGAGTTCTCCGGTGGACTTTCTTTCTCAATTGATGTAGATGGTAATGTGACTGGCTAGTACAAGTACGATTTTAGCTACTATTCTGTCCCCATTTTGGCTGGTGAAATACTAATCTTGAGTAGGGGTGTGCATTGATCATTGCCTGCCCGTTTTTGACTGGGGATGTGCACAGGATTCAGTTCAATCCAGGATCCTGACCAAACCGGTCTGCACTGATCTGTTTGTACCCGGTAGCTGGTTCAACCAAGTCAGTTCCTGAATTGAGCCAGTTCTAACTGGTTTTGGAGCATCTTCTAGAAAAAAAAAGGGAAATTAAAAACATTTTTACTTTTACGACTAGGCCCGGCTTGGCCTGATCGGAAGTCCATATTGATTTTTTTCTTGGGTTGGGGGGTGGAGGGGAAGCTGGTGGGCTTGGGCAATAAAATTAGGCCCTAGCTCACATCTGATCGATTCTAGTTTGCATTTCTACAATTACTCTTCCTGTGTGCTTTGGTGGGTTGGTTGTTCTTTACTCTTTGTCGCGTTTTCAGTTTATTTTTCCTACCCTGTAACGGCTGATTGGGGCATGGTTTGACTTCTTTGTAAGCTGTCATAAGTAGCATTCATGTCTGCTGTGTCAGGTCCTTGAGTAACAAAATCTCAATCTTGTTAACTAACTCTTACATTAGTAACCACTCTGATGATTCCATCTGAGGATGTGATGGGAATTAGGAGTTGAAAAAGAATATGAGATGGAAGTCTCCGGCTCACCTAACATCATATTTAAGTCAAGCAATCTAACCGGGTCTCCAAGTGGAGTGAAAACCAATCCCTAATCTCAGAAAAAAACAATCATTAAGAAGGTTAATCCCCCGGGCCTAATTTGCTAAAAGAGCAATCAACAGAGACATGAAAACAACGTGTCCCCCCGGAGCAACCCGGCTCGCGCCCTAGCTTCACAATGAAGCCATCCATGGGGGGAGAGCTTTCGGATGAAGCGACAGCAACTCGTCTGGTTCCAAGTTCTGGTTTTTCTATGCTCTAATCCTGTCCCGGAAGAGGAAGGAGTCCAAGTTTGGTAGGAGAAAACTTGTATCGAAGTTCATCAGGAAACATCCTCATCCCTAGAAAGCTTTTCTTTGACATCCTCCTTGGACCGTGTCGACAGGCCGCGACATGGGGTGGTTTCTTGTTCTCTCGTCTTTGCCGCCGTGTCGGTGCGTATGTGCCGGTCAAGAATGGCGAGACCGACAATCATTCTTTTGTTCTGGAGCGCGACACGAACATGCGGAAAGCATAACACGTTGCGTACCTCAGTTTGACCAAGTATAAGTGGGAATCACCGCACCTTTCTTTTCCCTGGGTTTTACTTTACCGCCGTTCTTGTTTGAATGGCTTTTCTCCCTTTCAATCGACACCCTGCTCTGACCGTGCGCATCAATAAGCTTTTACCCACTCCCTCCGACAATGCTAGTATCGTGTTGGGAAAAGTTGTCCCAAAAGTCCATACCTATTATCATACGGCGGTAAAAGTAATTTTGAATTGTTCAATCATGCTAATTTAATCATATACCTTTCAACAAATTACTAATTCAGTAATTCTAGCCAATTTTATTGGAAATCGCCGATATGACAATCTAGTTTGTATAGATCATTGACATTGATATGAATAGATTTTGGAACTTTGGAAAATTTTTGTTCAACTTCGGGTCGGTGAGGTTGCCAGCTGACCCTCATAACCCTTGTGCTTGGTGAGGGTATAGAGGCCCTTGCTTAAACCAAGCAAGTGCCGTTGCGTAGAGTTGGGAAAAAGAAGAAGAAGAAAGAAAATAAAATAAAAAATCGAAAAAAGTAAAAAATAAAAATTTGTAAAAGTTGTCTATTTTAGCGCTTACTAGACTACTGTTTCATCAATTTCTAATCAAAATTAGTTGAAAGGACTATTGACAAATCGTCAAAATATTTGTAACTAAATTGACAAATTGTCAAAAGCTGTATGACTAAATTGACACAATAAAAGGTTTACGATTAAATTAACGAATCAATTAAAAGTATAGGATTCAAATGACATAATTAAACGGTTTATGACTGAATTAGTATTCATATAATAAGTAAAAAAACGTTTTTTTTATTATTATTTTCCCTTTGATATTCCAAAGGTGCTTACCTCACAAGTTAATCGAGGGGCAACGCTCACCAAGTCAATCCAGATCAATGAACAGTGATTGATGGGCTAAAGTGGTCCCGTTAATCACTTTTAGCTGACCTCATCCTTTACAATCTTATTTTGGGGGGCTCCAGAACAAATGCTTGCCGTAAGAACTTTCCAAAGAAGGTAAATCATGCTTAACATGGGCGCCATTCTTGGCTCATCCTCCTCATTATCACGCTTTTGAGCATGTGGAAAATATTTAAACATAACCATATAATATCAACAACGTGGTGGTCCTTTCCTTAATTAAACAGGCCATGATGATCCCATGAAAAAGAAGAAGATTAGTTTCTAAGCTATATCAACATACATAGAGCGAACGATTATTGATTAACTTGAGATTATAAACACAAGCATCTACAGATCTTTCCTACAGCTTCTTTGGAAATGGATAGTGTTTCTCCTTTCCTTAATTAAACAAGGTCATGATGATCCCATAAAAAAGAAGATTAGTTTCTACGTGATATCAACGTACATAGAGCGAAAGATTATTGATTAACATGAGATTATAAACAGAAGCATCTACAAATCTTATCTATACCCTCATTGGAAATGGAAATTATTTTGTGAAATTATAATGTGCATACTGAAATTCACAATGAAAAAGATGTCGTCACTGATACATTATGAGTAAGCTGGGGGTTTCATATTGTATAGTGTATGCACTTTGACTAAACTTACCTTATATTTAATCTCGTGCCATCCTTTAATATCTCAAACTAGTATGCCATCGAGCATTGGGTTCTATATAGCCGGTGCACTGCGCTTAAGAAAGGATTAAAAATCTGAAAAAGCAACACAACCTTCTCCTTCTTTCTTCTTCATTCTTCTTCTGTATACTTCTTTAGTCTTCCTAGTAGAGCCTTATCTAAAGTTTTTTCCGTGGATTGGAAGATCATTGCACCAGTAGTTTCCATGGGCTCAATGTCCCATAGACAGATAAAACACTTTTGACTCTCTCTCTCTCTCTCTCTCTCTATCTCTCTCTCAATAATGGACATGCCAGCCAGTTTGAGCCTATAGGTGGGACTCAACTAGATGGCCAAATCAATCTTTTCGTGTCGATGCATGAAAGCCAAAGCAGTGTGGCCGCAGCCTGGACCATGCATTATGCTCGGAACGTATCCAGACTGCGCATCTGTATGTAAACGCCAAGACCATTTCATATATCTGATGTCCACAACAGTCCGACGACTCCTGTCCCACTTATCATGTGGATGGAAAGCCACACACACAACCAATAACACGCAGACATACACAATGATTGACCCCCGAGCGAGTCCGAGAATGCAGCCATGGAAGAATAGCATCAAAACTGCACACTGTTGGGGAAGTAAAGTTCATTAGATCAGGACCACGAAACCGAATTACAATCATGGAGGCTTACAGGAAAGAGAAACGAGAAAGAAGAATTGAAATGTTTTCCTTATTTCTTTCAATAGCAAAGAAAATGAGATCAAGATCATTCAAGATCTGCATTCCTAAAACATTCGTGTTGCGATGTATTGCCGTGTACCGAAACATCGGACGAAAAAGGGAAACTTAGTCCAACCAAAAAAAAGAAAAAAGAAAAAAAAATTAAACTCCTTTCCACTCTCTCAATGGGAATATGATCTCCTGTATATATCGACATCTGTGTGTATCTTTTGTGATTAGAGCAAAACCGGGAAAAGACAAATAAGATGAACCGGATGTACAAGTTTACATCTGCTGAAAGATGTCGAAATTTGCTGCAGTTAGATCGTCCGAAAGCGATGTCAGCTGAAAGCTACCGAAATCTTCCGACGATGAATTAACAGGACCGATGTGTAGCTGGTCCTCTTGCCATGAACCTTGTGGTTTCAATTCTTCACTCTTGCTTGTCCCATTGGCCTGGTACTGGAACAAGCAGTCCAACTTGTTCTCACTAGAACACCAAGAGAAAGCAGCATTTTCGACCGAGCTGTTCACCTGAAACCCCGTGTAGTTGCCAATGCTCGAGCTATTATTAGTGGAGCATTGGTCTTTCGCCTCATGGAAGAAGAATGGACTCATTCTCGAAGTGGAATTGTTTGAGAACTCCGACCCGCTCATCGTCGCACCAGGGTGGTCAAAATTAGTCAGGCTCGGCATCGAGGAAAACTCAAAGTTAGAACTAATATCGAGATGGCTTTGATCGATGGTTCTAGGAGGATCATGGTACTGGCTCAGCAGATTGGAATTAAAGCCGACCATGTCGACCCCGGACTGGAATTCAAAGTAAGGCAAAGAATCGAAAACCGGCCTGCTCATGTAGTTATTATTATCGGCGGACTCTCTGGATGGTTCTATTAGTGCTCCGCCCTCATAGCAAGTGTCGCTGATTAAGAATGCCGGCTCGTGCGCTCTGGAACTCGATACGGCCGGGGTGAGTCCCTTGAGTTGTGGCACTTGCAAGGACTCGTTCTCGGCGCATTTCTCTTCTTTGATCAGCTGGACCTCGCTGATCGGTTGGTGCGTCGCCGGGTCGATGCCTTGCTTCATCAGCTTCTTCTTCAAGCAGGAGTTCCAGAAGTTCTTTATCTCGTTATCAGTTCTTCCGGGCAATTGCGCCGCAATCTGAGCCCACCTGTACATCATTCCGCGCATATTCCAGAAGAATTCATTCCAGAGGGAAATTGATAAACAACAAAGAGGGGAATGTTCTTGGCGGGCGTTTCTTGAGATCAGATAGAGCAGTATCTGTACCTGTTCCCAAGAACTTTGTGGAGACTGACAATGAGATCCTCCTCTTCTTGAGAGAACATCCCTCTCTTGAGGTCAGGCCTCAGGTAGTTTATCCACCTCAACCTGCAACTCTTTCCACATCTCTGGAGTCCTGCATTCGACGAGAGAATTCGATCATTCAATTGGTTTTCGAATCAAATTCTCTCCAAGAACAGAACTTATTCCCCAGAAAACAGCCGTGAATGAGCTTCTCTTTTCTCGTCTGTCATCATGTCTTACCGGCGAGCTTCGGTACAGAGCTCCAGCAGCCGACGCCGAATCGGGTGATGTAGTTGAAGAGCTTCTCGTCTTCCTCGGGCGACCACAGCCCTTTTCTCAGCTTCTGCTTCACACAGCAAGAATGTCTCCCCATTTCTTTGGCGGAACAGAGAGCCAGAGGAGTTGGAGAGAAGAGGATAACCGTAAGGACAACGATATCAGCTGAAAAAGAATTAACCCACCAAGCAGGCGCTGTAAGCCAGTGAATAGGAGAGGTTTCGATGGGGATTTATGCGCTGTTCTCGGGGGGTCCGACGAACTGCGAACACAAGGAAAGATCAAGAACCCGGTTTAAGACAGAGTTCAAAAGCCGAGAGGAGGGACAAGAATCATACTTAGGATCCAAGTTAAGCTCAGAGAGAGAGAGAGAGAGAGAGAGAGAGAGAGAGAGAGGAAGGTGAAGCAATCAAGTGGGTTTTACGCAAATCTGGTGCTGCTTTTGGCACAGCAACTGGATTGGTTTTTAAGACACCTCCCTGCCGCCACGAAAATCAACGAGGAGCGATGCCAAAATTAACAGCAAATTCGAGCAAGAACGTTGCATTACACGCTCGTGCCATATAAATAATTCTTTTATATACCAAAATTCCTCTTTTTTATGGCCTTTCGAAGTCGAATCCAGTAAAATATAGGACGATAAAGAGATAAAAAAATTGAGTCATCTTTTCGGGAAACTCAAAGGACGGGGCAAAAAATAGAAGATTAATCTTTTTCCTTCCCCAATTTTTCTGCTATTAAAAATTAGTGAATTATGCAAGAGAGGGGTGTAATGTATATGGATGATTACGTTGCTTCTTCTGATTAATAGCTAGCATAAAATATTTTGGCCGACACCCATGTTTTTGTCGAGGACGAGCGTGGGGCCCATGCATAGATTTGACTCCGGAGATCGAGATTCGATGGAAATGTTAAAGATAATCGGAAATAAAATTAAAAAGAAAAGGAGGGCTGGAAAGCTGAATGGAATAATAGCCGGTCGGAAACGCAGAAGGTTCCGAATTTCCGACAATCATTACCCCCGCGCTATTCCTGATGAAGTCAGCGCGGAGAAAACACGAGTCGGGTCGCCCGGAAAGAGGCTCCGAATAGGACTTCTCCGGAGCCCCGGACCCGGGTCGGATCTGACGGCAGGCGGGGCGGCTAGCTGTCGGTGGATCCTGTTTCGATCCGAGCTGCTGATTCGGTCCATGGGGATCGGATGACGTCATGCGGTCTCTCTGCGTGCCTCGGTGCTTACGTGGTCTCTAGGACCATTTAAGAATGAACCGAGGTTTGACTTTGTTTACTCAAGTAATGATACAAATGAACCCCTTTTTACCGGGTCCTAAGTTTTAGCTAATACCGCGTGAACGGTCACCAGCGCTTTACCGATTCTCCCAAATAAATCGACTTAATGACTTTTAAGAGAGAATGTGATGTAATAATGACCTAAAGTGAGGTGTTGTCAATGTTTAGTACCTTATTGCGGAGTAAGGCTTGCGGGCACTGACAGGTAAAATCCTGTTGGATGCCTCACTAGAGGATTGTTCAGGACGACCCTCACTCGGTGGAGACACCCATTGACTACCACCTACGGCCTACATAACCGACCAAGTAGTCGAGGCCCCTGGTTGAAATTCCGTACCTGGTCCATGTTTCTTGAAAGTTACTCGGTACAAATTTTTTGTAGTGAGTTTCATTTGTTGAAGTGATGATGCCGTGGACAGTCAATAAACTTTTCCTCGTTGCCTGATATTGTCCTTGATCTTCTCATTTTTCTTCAATTTAGTCCATAAACTTTGCATTAATTTGCTCATGCGGTCCTTGTTAAATGCAATTCCAAATCACATGCTCTACAATACATCCACACACAGTCTACTTAATGTAAGGATAATATTGAACTGAATTCATAACTTTAGGGACTATATTTGAAAAAGAAAAAAGAAATTAGGGAATTAAATTGAATATTGAGCAAAAGTTCAAGGGCTATATACGTAGCATTCCCCCTCCGTTAAAAGGAGTGCTCAAATGCCACTATGCTTCCACAGCTGCAGTTGATCACATATTTACTATCTCGATTAGTTACTTTTAACATGTTGTGATTTAAATATAAAACTAAACGCTCAAAATCACAACACCTTTGAGTTCACGTCATGGTCACGATACCATTTCCACGCCGAATAAATTCACATTCTCTAGTGCTATCTTTGCTTGTATATATAACTCATTGGGTTGCTGTGTTCGACGATTAAAAATAAGGATTTATGGCGTGTCTGGATGCATATTTTAATCTTTTTTTTTCCAATTGGAGACGTTAGGAACTTTCGCAATATGGTCATGGTGACATATAAATCTAATATAACCATTTTAATTGTTTGAAATTGGAATAATGTATTAAAACTTTTCAGAAAAAAAAGGAGTAAGCTTTGCATAAACTAAGGATCCGTTTATTTAAAAGAGAACTATTTTCTGGAAATTATTTTCCTACTTTCCAGTTTTTGAATGACAAAAAATTAATCAGTTTACATATAACGTTTTAAATGGAGTGAAAATAATAAGTTTAAATTGGGAGAAGATGACCTCCTCTTTAGTAAGAGGGAAAAGCACTTTTTCTATAATAAATTTTTTTTTTGGGTCAAAGTAACATTTTATTCATTTCCGCGAAAATACAAGAGAGAAACATCACACTATATATGCAAACCAAGAGAAATCCCACAAATTTCAAAACAAAACAATATGTAGACGACAAAAGGAATCGTCAAAATAAGATTAGGAGTCACTCGCTCAAAGAGCAAATATGAGATTTCTCCAACCAAAATCAACGAGTAATCATTAAATTCGTCTTTAGTAATGAGCACATATTGAGGTCTCCATCTATAGCTATGATTTTGCCTTTTGATAGTGCACACCTAAGTTTGGCCCCAACACCATCATTGTTTAGAGAAACAAAAATACACAAATACATATTTGATATTTGAGAGAGTGAAACCTTTGTGAAACTCTTTGGATCTCATTTGAAATTGAACTTATACTCGAAGTAAACTCGAGGGAAGCGAAAACCTGAAATCATACATACAAAATCCCCAAATCTAAATTAGATCGGGATAGAAAATCTTCTCGAAATGGGAGAGAGAAGCTTCCAGATTTAAACTGGAATAGAAGATAAAAGCTCCATAGAATGGGAGGAAAGCAAGAAAAGCAAAAAAAATTAGTTTATTATAAATTTATCATGAGTATATTAATTTAGATTTTTTGTGTTATTGATCCTAAATTTAATATAACTATATTAATAGTTTGAAATTTGAATGATATATTAAGTTTTACTGGAAAATAATAGTACTTTTTGCAAAAAACTAAGGATTCGTTTATTTGAAGGAAATCTATTTTCCGGAAATTATTTTCTAACTTTTTGGGGTGTTTGAATAACGAAAAATTAATTGGTAGAAGGAAAATGTTTTTCATGGACTAAAAGTAATAAGTTTAAATGGGGAGAAAATGACTTCTTTTCTTAATAAGAAGGAAACCACTATTCCTTTAAATAAATGAAAACCAATCATTTTCTTTGAAAATAATATTCATGAATTTTTTTTAACACACTCTGAATTTGTTTTTTTTCCTGTCGTCCTCCGTTTCGAAAGCGACCGCAACGCACCGGCGGTCGCGATCGGGTGCGGCGCGCCCCAGCGCAGACCCTCGGATTCTTTTGACTTTGACTCCGGGATGCGGTGCCTGATCTGGCGTGGAAGGCAAGCGTCGACGGTTGGGATGATTTGTAGGGGAAAAACGTGGGGCATGCGATCCTTACGTCGTCGGACAGTACCTTGGATCGCACGTGAAAAATGACTTGTCGGGACGTGGAAGAAACACATCACATCATTTTGTCGGCTTCAAAATGAAGACCAAAGTGGCTTTTCCGTAAATTCGATTTCCAACGTCAATCGCCAATTTTCTCCCTTATTGCCCGGCTTTTTTCTTCCTTCCTTACCTCTTTTTTCCTCTGTTCATGGCGATCATGAAATGTAATCGAATCAAATATCTTTTGTCGGGTTATCATTGTTGGATCCCTTATTTTCCATAGGAGTTATACCGTCGCTCTTGGATTGATTCCCTTATTTATCTCGTGGACTATGAATGTTGTTGAAAAAGAAGTCGTATTATTACGTGAAAAGCAAGCAGTGCGCTTATGAATAACTTGATAATCTCAATGGTAGAAAAACACATATGTTCAAGAAGAGATTCTAGTTCTAAGTTTTCCGTGTTTATAGTGCCCCAATTAAGTATGTGTCAAATGCTTCAAATCTTTCTCTTTCCACATTACTTTCTAACTTCACAAATTTTTGTTTCTTGGTAATATTCAAGCGCATGGGCATAAATTTCGCTTCAAATGCTACAAAATCTTCCATAAAATTTTAATTTATTTAATATGATTTTGAAGTATTGGTAAATATTCACATAATCCTAAAATTATAGGAAAATGTTTAAAGGCTTAAGGACAATACTGAATATTGAATAAGAATTTAAGGATGCATTGAATAAGTTAAAAGTTCGTAAATAATATTAGGTCAAATTTTAGGGACCAATTTGACTATTGATTTATAACATCACCAAGTCTTGATGATCTAGAGCAAATCACATTATATATATATTATGTAGACACCACACGGTAAATAAATAAGTACAACGATTGCGCTTAACGAACTGAAAGATATGTATTCTTTAATCACCTTGACAAGTGACAACGACTTTAAATGGTTTTTAATTATTATTCTTTTCCGAAATATCCCCCTCGTGGTCCGACAAATTAAAGCAATTCCTAGAGAGAGAGAGAGAGAGAGAGAGAGAGAGAATGAAAAAGGGCGGAAAGCCTTCCTGGCCTTCAATCATTGGATGTGGGCACATCCCAACGAGAGGATTTTCAAAGGGGAGATTAATGGTTCCTTCAACGTAATTAAAAAACGGTCGTTCAAATTCGATCGCGAGGCTCACCTAATTGAATCATTGCATTCTTCTCAAGGGAAACCCGAGAGATAATATCAAAAAAAAAAAAAAGTGGTCGGGGGCCAATCGCGTCGGCGCATCCAGCTGGATTAGCGGGCGATTTTCAACATCTCAATTAGGACTTCTCCATTGCTATGAATTTGAGAGTAGTCACTAAGGTCACCATGACGTATAACTATAATCGGGCATGCCCGTCAAGACATTTTAGTCAAAATCGCGTGTTGATGAGTCGAAATAGGTTCTGGAAGCTATAGTTATGGCTTCGATACCTCGGTTGTTACTATGTCGCGTCCTGTCGTATCAAATGGCCGAAAATATTGTCATTTTGAAGAACGCGTAAACTCGTGATTTGAAATTGCTGGTGAGATATTGTTGAATTTGTGAAAGTTTTGGTAAGGCATGAAGTATGCCCTACGTCCTTTTTTGATTGCTTCACGTTTTAGAACAGGGCTGCCCATGCTAAAGGCCATGAGGTCAATCATGGTCAATCTTGTCATTTTGAAGAACGCGTAAACTTGTGATTTGAAATTGTTGGCGAGATATTGTTGAATTTGTGAAAGTTTTGACAAGGTATGAAGTATGCCCTATGTCCTTCTTTGACAGCTTCACGTTTTAGAACAGGGCTACCCGTGCTAAGACCATGAGGTCAATCATGGTCTCTGCTGCCTTGATGACCTCAGATCAAGGCTCCGGGCAGCGGCAGCGGCTGTGCAAGGGTGTGCTAGTGCTGGGACAGGCATTGGGGGCTAGGGTTCGGGCGGCGGCGGCGGCGGCTGTGCAAAGGTGCTAGGGTTTGTGTATTATTTTTGTGTTGTATTGCCTTAGCAAGAGGGCGTTTTGGAAAATAGGACGGTAATCTTGTAAAATAGATACATAAAGTAGCAAACTTGTAGTTTTAAAAATGGAGGTATGTCTTTGATCATTGGATTTTCACTCATTCATATTTTCGTTACCTTCCCTAATTAAACCTCCACGCCTCTAACTACACATATACAGAAGATCAGAACACTCTGGTGAGCTCAAAGATGGAAACAAAAATTGTTCAATTAATCATAAAATTTCTAATTTTGGCAATTTAGTCTTAAATTTTCTATGCAAAATTCATCATTTTGTTAAATTTTTACTAGAAATGGCTAATGTGGTGGTGTGTTATGTAAGACAGCCAACAATATTTGAATCATCACGTTAGTAATTTTCTACGAAAATTGATTGGGACAACGTCTATGACTAAATTAATAAAATTGAATTTTTTTAATTAGATTGGCATCCATACAAGAAGTACAGATTGATTGAATAATTTTCCACCAAAGGACGGCCTGTTCAACGTATAATTGGAGTCAAAATTGTCATGAAGTTATGCCTTTTCACGAAGTGATGTTGTGAGTCAATTTTCTAGGGTAAGTACATTGCATCTGAAAAATTACTGGCCAATGTAAATTCCACGTGAGAATTGAGGGCGGGTAACGTCACGGCTGTATCGCTCGGAAAGAGCATCATTCATCATCATCGACCTTCAAAGCGAATGAATTTGTCTGGCTATATATGGAGAGAGTTCATGCATCTTTACATATGGACCAACGCAAAAGAGAGAGTTCATGTGTCTCACAACTTGATGAGTTCACATCTCAATACTAGGGACTTTTTTCCTTATATATACACACACATGGATAGCGTGCAATCGAAAAAAATTATAAAATCAGTCTTAAATTTATTGTACGAATATCTTTAATCATAATTTTTTTTTTAAAATTTTATCAATGTAATCTTAAACTGCCATGTGAAATTTCAACATAGCCCTTCTACCCAATTGCCATAAAAAATCACAGAAAAATTATTAAAAAAGTCCTAAGCCTATACCAATTTTTTTTTACTTTGGTCAATTGAAGCGTAAACCTATTACATTTATACTAATTTAATCAATTCATCAAATATTAGTAGACTAATGCTGACATGGATGTCAGCCGTCCTATATAGTGTGGCAAGTGCTGACGTGAACATATATATGTTTTTTATTTTTTAATATAAAATTTTAAAATTCTTTATTAATTTTTTCCTTTTCTTTTTTTTTTCTTCCTTCACTCATTGTGACTGATGAGAGTTGCCAAACCTCGCCAGCCACTGGGTGAGAGCTGTGAAGCCCTTGCTTGGATGTGGGTGAGGCCATTGCAGCCGTAGGTGAGGGCAGCCTTGCCATGGCCTTGCCCGCTGCCACTCCGTGAGCACAGCCTACACAACTCATGCATATCCTCAAAAACCCAAAATCCTGACACGACAACCCTTTGTTGTTGCGTTGCTGTAAAAACCATAACAAACCCCAAGCCCATTCTACCACCAGAGAAAAACCCAGGGAAAGTACAAAGCAAGATGAAGAAGATAACAGAAAGGAAAACGCATACTAGGGCATGGGACGACAAATAAAAAGGCTATAAAACTAGGAGGGCATTCATCGAGATGGGACTCACGGTGAGGCCGCCTTTTCCTGTGGATGAAGGAAGGAAAAGAAAAAACAGAAAAGAAGGAAGGAAAAGAAAAACAAAAAAAACAATTAAACATTTGTAAAAATATTAAGAAATGAAAATGTGTTCACACTTAGCAACGCGCTGACCTACCAAAATTGACAGGATTGACTAAATTGACACAAATGAATTCCATTGAGGAAAAAAAGGTTTAAAATTAATTAATATGGTTGCAATAAGTTTAGGACATCATTTTTGTCCACATCAACGTGCCTTGTGGGACGGTTGACAATGACTAGACTTGACATTTGTGATTTTTGATGACAATTGGCTAATGGTACTATGTTGGAATTTTGCGCAAATATTTTGAAATATATTGACAAAATTAAAAAATTTAGAATTGAATTAACATGTATAATAGGTTCTATGATTGATTTGGTAATTATCTCACGCAAAATGCTAGGTGACCTAAGACTAGTTTATAAACTCGATACATTAGCGATATGGCAGATTGTAAATGATCATTATTTAAATAAATTGTCGTATCATTATCATATGTATGTAACTACACATATATAGTTTTTGAACTTTTAAAACACAAACGATAATCATTATGACAAAAAATTGATTCTTGGAATAGATTTTTCTACTTTTATTCTTGAATGAGTTTTTGAATAAACATATACATTTAATAACGACAAACATTTCTCTTCTTGGAATAGAAATAAAATTTCTCATTCCAAGGCATTGGTGACCGGTGCCAGCAATGGATGACAGCGGTGGGCTGTGGCGTGCGGGCTATTGGCTAGTAGAGAGGACGAGTAATAAGAAGAGTTTTTATTTATTGTTTCAGTTTCAGAAATAGAGAAGTAGAAAACTTTTACTTCTCATTTATATTCTAAACCTATTTCGAGATTAAAAATTTATTTTAGCAATTGAAAAACAAAATTACATTATCAAATGAATTTATGTTCCAAATTTGTTTCTAGGACAGAAAAATGGTATTGAAATAGAAATTGAATGGTTATCATACGCATCCTTAGTTATCTCTATCGAGCAATGCCATCTCTTTGACTCTATTATTATTTTTCCCTTTTTTTCCTGTTTTTTTTTTTGTGAGATTTAATTTACTCACCAGCATAGTCATATGAAATCATACCAATCTTCTAATTCCAAACCTCCATGTGCAAAGCGAGCATCACAAATGTGACACTCTTGGATTAATTCACTCAAGGTATTATTCGCTTTGGTCTGTTTTATACTGAGCCTCACCGTTTTGTCCCTTAGCTTATCTACAGGTTGGCATTTTCCTAGGAGTTCATCTTTCTTGATAGTGCTCTCATTTGAGCACGCTTATCTTTGGAATTCCAAAACTAAGTATCGCCGTAACATTAAAAGACACCTTTGCGAGTTAATTTTAATTCTCACATATATATTCTAAAAATGCCCTCCCCTTATTCGATGCGCAATTTAGTTCATTTCTACTCTCTTCACCGTCGTGGAAGCTTGCTATGAGCAGCTTATTATCTAAACCCTCATACCCGGCAACCACCACCCACTCTTGTCGGTCCGTAGTATAATGAATATCGCTTTCGAGATATTCATTTTCGAGCCAGGAGATGCCTTTTCGATTCATTCCCACTGTCTGCTTCAATGCATCGAGGCAGTCTCTCAACTACC
Organism: Eucalyptus pumila; assembly: GCA_016097595.1. NCBI lineage: Eukaryota > Viridiplantae > Streptophyta > Magnoliopsida > Myrtales > Myrtaceae > Eucalyptus > Eucalyptus pumila. Next base: position 1,724,617 of record CM027847.1, read on the forward strand.
CCAGGAGTACAGCTAATCTTCTCTAGCTCTTATGACATGGACTGCAATTCTCAATGTTAATGTAAGTGGACAAGTCGATTTTCGGGACTGTTTCGTAGGACACATTACAGTACCTCAAAGTCAGGTGGAAGAATAACTCGTGTCTTTTATCTTTCCGTGTGTGTACTATAAAGTCGCTGTCCTTTTGTTGATACAAGTCCCCCTCAACCAACAAATAAAGCGTCTTTTTCAAGAGATGATGATCGCAAAATGATAGCAAACGCTAGACATTGGGGAATTCTTCTGCCCTCGTGCTTCCCTCCTGAATGATTAGGTCCTTTGCCCTAGTTGGGTTCTCAGGAGGGGAAGAAGAAAGAGAAAAAAAGAATATTTCTTGTCGAGAGGGTAATTACTAACTTGGCCTTTGAGAATGCACAATTTCTCTTCCATGTCACCTCGGCATATCTCCGAAAAAAAGAAACAATGGGAAGAATTGCTCGGATAACGGTTAGGAGATATGCTTATTTGGGTCGTGTTTCAATCCAGATTACGAATTCTTGGGCAGCAAATGGAGAAACGCAATTAGTAATTGAAGCACTAATAAAGTAGAACTAATGAGAAGCACGATTAGTGAACTCACAGATCGATTATCATCACACGTCTACAAATCATAAGTTAAAAAATTATAAGGCTTTTTTTTTTTAAATCATGAGTATGATTGTTTGTCCTACTCTCCTTCTAATAACTTAAAATTCTCGATTCATTATTGTTAAGATTGGGTTACTTTAATCATAAACTCCCTGGGCAAAATTGAGTCAATGGATTTACATCTAATCAAATGATTACACGGTTAACTTGAAAACTAGGCTATTAACCAGTTTCAACACCTTTATTAAGATGGGGGCAATTGAGTTTCAAGATTCCCCATGGTCCCCATGAATTCATCCATGCACCAAAGCCACTCAGCTTTTTCGAAGTCAAAAGTTGCAATTAGAGTGCCTCGAGAACACAAAACTCCCCTCAGATGTCTAATCACAAACCCTAAGTTGGCCACTTCCTTTGATTAAATCTCATGTCTTGAATTGATGTCTGCTCATATTTGATTCGATATCAACGAGAGTAAAAAAGCTCTTTTATAGCTTAAGACCTAGGTAAGTAATGGTCCACATCTTGCTCTCTTTTCGATCCATTTCTCTTCACATTTTTAAGTGAATTATTGTATGTGCCGTACAATTTGACTTGTGCTGAAAGCAAAAGTAAGGAGGAAAGGTGGGAAATAACATGGTAATATCAAAGTGGACGACAGGACCAGTGATGGTGTTGCACGAATCGAGCAAGATCGATGTCAATAGTACATGCCGACAGTGATTTAATGCGAGTATTTTATGCACGCCATCATCTTTGTTGTTTCTAATAAATTTGCAGCCATTAAGCATATTCAGTAGACCAAATGGTCATACTTAGGTCCCAAATTAATCGGATATTCTATTAATTTCATGAATGAGATAAAAAATGAGAAAATAATAAAATATCCTCAACTTATTGTATTTATATTATAATTATGTCAATTCAATTTTAAACTTTTGACGATTTGTTAATTTAATATTCCAGCTAATTTTGATCTAAAATTGCTAATGTGGCGATTTAGTTAGTGTAGGTCATCCTAAGTGCACAACAAAGCGTGGATAATTTTTTTAAAATCTTCTAATTTTTATTTTCTTATGTTCATTTTTTCCCAACTACAAGCTTGTGACTAGACTACCCTCCCAACAATTTCTAACTAGATTTGATTGGAAGGATTAATTTGGTAAATCATCAAAAAATTTAGCATAAAATTAGCTAAATTGAAAGGTTCAAAACTGAATTGGCACAAATATTTGGAAGAAGAATGAACTTAACTTTAGCCCTTGCCAAGCTAATTCTTTATTTTCAGCAAACTTGATTACATGGGGTCCCCCTACGAGGGCTAGAAATTGGCGTTTCGAGTTCAAGTCAATATTCGACCTCTGCTATCTAAGCGACAAAACTTATTGAATTGCCGACTTTATTTGACAAGTAGCGCAAGATATTTTTAGACGAACATAATCTAAAAAGCTCTTCTTCTTTTGGTACTACACATGAGCATCACTTGAAGTTCAAAGCTTATTGATCTTCAAGGGAACTGATTGGATCAACGATTGTCCACTTTCATAATTTCATAATCACATCATTAAAGAGACCTAATTTGATAGTAAGATATCCACATCTGTACGACTGACATCAAAGGCAAATCAAATGAAATTCTGGGAGATGTGATACCATGTTATGGAGACATAAAATCACTACTTCTTGGGTGATTTCTCTATACATAATGGCATCTTGTTAAATATAAAATCAAGATATCATTGGGTTTTATGTGTGACTTAATTACATAACGTAGGACTACGTCTTTTGAATGGGTTTCACCCAATAACGACGTATGTTCGATTGGTTGTATTCGTAAATCAAAATAAATCCAAGAAATTCATTGCATTAACAAGTTTTTTTTTTGGTGGTCACCATCTTCTTCCTACGCTTACACTCACTCTCAGACTTTTCTTTGTTGCGGGGCGGGGAGTAACTCACCGAAACTTACGTCCCATCCCCCTTGAGAAGGTGGGGATTTGACATCCCCCTTCCATGTTGGAAAATTCCAGTGGTTTGCATTAATAAGTTTGTGAGACATAAAGCAATGGGTAAGCTTCCTGAGAAAATTATATGATAGTGAGATCTCCATTAGTTAATCTCTCTATCTCTGAAGCAAGTAATTCATATGATGATTACACCATGTGACACCGATATGTGATTTGACAAGCCAATCATAGTAAGATGAATGACGCATGTGGTGCCAAGTTAGTAACGGTTATTGATCGGTTATAGTATCTCTTACTGCAAAGTGGCATAAACATTATGCTTTTTTCTACTTGAGGCTTAGACCGTTTTATAGCTAGAGCAATAATTCAATTGCCGTTAGTGGTTAAGCCCATAGCAAAAATAATAGGCCCAACGTTGGGCCTATATCTTGTCTTACACAGGGTGGAGTCATGCTTCCACATTCAAATTTCATTTGGAAACCTAATAAATGGGGCCCATTCTACTTATCTCTGCCCATTTTTGAAGCAATTTCTTGATAATGATTGGCGATCGGTTCCATTGTTGGAGCCTGAAATTTACCCTGTAGGTCTCGATTGTGAAAAATCAGTACCACGAACTGAATTGAGTGCCTTTGAAATACATGGAGCCCAATGTGTCAGTTCTAGGCTGGTTCACGATTTTACTAGGTAACCATTTTTTAAAAAAAATGAAAATCAAGTTACAACTATTATTCACTATCATTTATAGCTCATGTTTACTACTCTTAATAGTCAAATCATCGTGTTGCATACCTCGTGTTTGAGGTCACATGCTTCAATCCTTTTGGTTGCAACAAATTGTTCAACAAATTGATAGGATATGTATTGAGAAAACATGAATCCAACATTAGCGAAGGTCTCACTTGACATATGTTTAGTAGGAGTGAACGGTTTCAGGTTTTATGCAGGTTCTACGTGGAACTTGAAATCTACTTGTTGAAACAAGTTCCTAATGTTTTGGAAATTAAAATTTATCTTACATATCTTGAAACTTGGAACCTACATTGTTACAGGTTCCAAGGTCAATTTTAGAGTCTACCTAGATTTCATATGTATTATTAATGAAATGGTTGCAGTAAATTATCACATTTAATGACTATCACTTGTTATTACAATTTATTGACCATAACTTATATTTAGATCTATAAAAAATATAAAATATTAATAAAATAAAACTCTAAATTATAAAATGAATGTTCAAATTAGTGATTTAATGTCATCGAAATATCGCAAGATTGCACACAAATATAGACAATGAAAAACACAAAAACTTATTCCAGATTTTAGGTTGGTGAAATATGGAACCAAATCGTCGAAATAGATTCTCTAGTTTTTAGAATCTATAACCTACTTTGTAATCTTGAAACTTGGAACCAAATATATTCTCATTGATCCGATTATCAGATTTCAAGTTTTACCCTAAAACCATGCTCGTTTGCCAACTTGATATACATAGATACCATAGAAATCACTCATTTCTTTATTTTTGCATGGGTGGAGAGATGTTCAACTCCATAATTCATCGGTAGGCGAAGCTCGTCGTTCTCCAGGTCGCCATGGCCCATGATCACTGATCATACACCGAATTCCATCCTGAAAAGTCAATGTCATCCTTTGCACGCTTGTCTGGGAGTCATCATTCACTGCAAACTTTTGAACGTCATCTTGGAGAAGGAGTTGACTTCAGAGGGACACAGCCTGGCTGTCACCCACAAAAACTTCTTTGCCCATTGTTTATTAAGGAGTTTCAGTGAATCTCTCTTTGAGTAGACTCGGAATAGCAGGCAGTCCAATCAAGAAGTTATTCCTCGTAAATCTCCTCACACGCATTGCAGATGGTGACCTGCAGCCTTTTTTTTTTTTTTCCTTTTTTTCGTGATCATGATCGTGGTCGTGTCAGTCTCGGCAAGAAAGTGATGACTTCCCAATTACGCTTGCATTCAGCTTGGGTGGTCATCACGAGGTAGACGAATTTGATGATGGGATGGAGAAAGTCAAAGTCCACGAATGGTTGGTTGACTTCAGGGACAGACTGTAATTTCGAGGGCAAGTACGAGGAAGCCTCCCGAAGTTTTCACATGGGGCCTCAACACGTTGTGATTGTCTCTGTGTGCAGACGCAAAGTCGAGAGGTAAACGACTGTGATCATGGCATGCATTCCCCAAGACCATATCTCTTAGTGGGGCTGCAGAATCTCCCTATTAAGACTACTCAAAGTCGTCCAGTCCTACCACTTACGAGCTCCGCTCATCGTCGGCGCTGTTGTTGTGTGATTGGTCCGGGAGCGATGATAACGAAGAAGAGGTTTGAGAGAAAGTGGGTGGTGACAGCAGCGAAGGCATATTTGCTCACCATGTTGGATAGAGTGCTTGCACCGACTATTGCCTCTTTGCTTCCTGTTCAACATCTTCCTGATGCCCCCGCTGATACATCTAACCATGATTCTTCTTCCTCTCTGTCTTGTTTCTCTATATAGATAATGAAAGATAGGATTGTTTCTCCAGCTTGATTGACTCACTCTAGGCTTTCTCCAAATTGTGTCATCACGGTGGAAGGGAAGAAGGCAAGACCGGATCTCGAAGACAGCATTAGGTGGTGGGTTCAAACTCAAGGAGGCCATTAGTCTTGATTCCCATGATGATTTTGGGAAGAACTGTTGGATGCAAATTGCGCAATCTCAAGATCTCTATAATCAGAACAAGAACATGCATAATTATGTAAAAAGATTAACGTACTTGTTTTGGAATCCATTATTCTTGAAATAGAAGTAGAAAACATATGTTCCACGCACAAGTCCTTCTCCTCTATTGCCTCCGTATCACTAGCTCAACGAGACGGCCCCTCACCATTTAGCGTTAGGTAAACGCTTCTTATGTGAAGATATATGTGAGAATTCAGGGTTAGAGGAGAGACTTGAGCACTATTTATAGAGTTTCTAGCTAGGCCCTCTTATTACGGGTCATGCTTAACTCGGACCACACTAGCTAGTCTTATATTAGACTAATTAAGAAACCTTCTATCTCACCTTGGACCAATCCCGTTTTACAATAACCGTAAAACGGTAAATTACATATTATATGTGCGCACATTTGTTTAGAGATAATTCTTAATAGTCAATCCTATAAAGTCTCAAACACCGAATCATGACGGTAACTGCATGTATACACATAGAGCATTCCATGATCATGAATATTATCAACTTTATTGATATGGATTCAATATGGTAGTGCGTCAAATGGATAACATCTTTCATAGAGAGATCCCATTTGTTAGTCACCGTTCTCTTACGTTAAGCATCACAAAAAACTTGTGCAACTAGAGTATGTCTTTATGATTCCAATGAACTCACATATGTCTTGTTCTTATGGTTAACATTTCTTTATGTATAACAAGGCATATGCACAAGGTTAATAACTGGATGCCCCTAACATTCACTCAAGGTTTATATAATACATTTTCAACATAATAATAACATATTGAAAATATTTTATTGAATGCAAAAATTGATACATATCAAACCGTTACTAAGTGTAACGAACACATATGTGAACTTTATCAGAGTAAAGCTAAAATAGCTCCCACTAAACAATAACATCTCATGATGCTCTTAAGCTCATCTTAATGAGCTGTCATTCAAGAACAAAAGAACGAAATCCTTTAGTTAGTGGATCTGCAACCATATCATCTGTGGACATATGTTATATTATAACGTCATCTTTCTGTATCGTTTCTTTTTGGTCAAAATTTTGATCGCCATATATTTAGACTCATTGAGACTTATGTTGTTAATAAGATATAATAAATTTATCGTCTCAATACAACCGTATGAGTCTATCCATAAAATTAAAAATGATCAAATTCTTAATGAGGTTCCGGAGCCTAATAGCCTAAGTAATAGCATAAAAGAATGTTACAAACTCTGCTTACATAGTAGACATAGAACTTTATTTACTGCACTTCCTACTAACATAAATATGTATTATGTTATTTATCTCATGTCATCTTAATAGTCGGCAAATTTTTTCATTTAAATACCCTATTAGCTGTAAGAATTGAACATGTCTGTAAATCAGCATATAATCTTTTATTATATTTAAGTACCTTAAAACTTTCTCAGCAGCAACCTAGTGATTGCATCCTGGATTTGACTGATATCTGTCTAAAAAGCCTATCATAAAGACGATATTTAGTCTAGTGCAAATTCAAGCATTGACATTATACTTTCAAGTGCATTGATACAAGCTACCCCATTTAACTAGATTTTCTCAATATCTAAATAAGAACAATGTAATGGATTCGGTCCATCACCCTTAACAACATGAGTAATTCCTAGCTTGCAATGATATATATTGAATATTTCCAAAATACGATCAGCAGAAAATTTACTCTCCTTTCGTGGTTCTAAGTCTAGGTCCATTCATGGTATCGGAGCCATGGTATCAGAGCCATGGTTTTGTTTGTAATATTATCCATTCCGTGCGCTTGGTAGGTGAATCCAGTGCTGAGAAGATCCTCTTACATCATGTCTATAGAATCAGAAATTCTCGAAGCACCCGTTTCTCTTGCTCCTTCTCCTTCATCTTCAACTCCTCCAGAATTCCGTGTTTCCAATGCTTCTAAGATAGATTATCTTTATGAAGTCTCTCTTAGTGATGAAACCAAGATTTCTGAAACCCAACTTCCTCTCATGAACCCTTACTCCACTTTTGCCAAACCCAACTCATCATTTTCACCTATCCGCTCCATCTGCCAACTTATTCACCAAACCCCAAAGCAAGTAAAGGAGTACGTCCAGTTCTCTAAATTCGACCAGCATCCCATTCCTTCCACTGAAAAGGAGTACTTTGTTACTCTTCAAATCCCTCCAGAGTTTTCCAGACAATGGGCTCAACAGGGATATTACTCATGTCCATTATGACTTTGTTCATCTTGCTCTCACCTTTCATGGTCGTAAAGGTTAGCCAGTTGTGGCAAGCATAGCATTGTTGGATACCGGGTTTTTACAATACCAGCATGCTTGCATCGGTACTGTCCAAACCACTTTGAATGCTGGAACAGTCTTTGTGACTCTGTATCCAAATTTCAACATTGCTCTTTCAGACCCCCAACTGCTCTCTTTTCTAAAAGTCCAAGTCTAGCTCACTGGAACTCCTTAAACTGCTGACTCTGTAGCTGCAACACTACATTACCAGATGGTCTATCGAGTGTAGAACCATGCCCTTGATCTCAACTTCAATAATGGTAATGAAGATGCTTTGTTTATCTCTATGCAGAATGATCAGGCATCTTGTGTCCATGTTCCTAGACAGATCCTGAAGGATATGTTGGCCAAGCTCCTTCCAGAGACTTAGATTACCAACTACGAATATCTACATTGGCATAACAAGCCTTTCCAGTCCATGGACTCTGAGTTCGTCCGAAAAAAAGATGGAACTGTTTCCATCAAATTTGGCAAGGAAAATGAAGAAAGTCCTTCTATCTTCCAGACCCTCTTCATGATCGAACTGTGTGTTCCTCAATCAATTTTCGAGCCAGATCCAAAAAAGCTTGTTCGACACTTCAACATTGATGGACATCTTACTACAAAGACAACTATGATAATTGTTTTTGGGATCCTTTTTGCCAATGTTCCTATTGTACAAATTCCCCTGACGAGGTAGATCCTTTTGCAAAACCTCCACCCCGAAGGATAAGGACGAAGGTCCTTGTTTGTAGGGATCCTGGGACAGATCTGGGTGGATTGGACAATGTCATCTGCTCTTATCATTTCATGATCTTGAGATGATGCAGCTTGTCTGTATTGCCTGAGTGCTTCCTTAGCTTCTGGTGCTAGGTCATAATGATCCCACGTAGTGGGTACATTATTCCATATATCTTCGGGAATGGTCTTGTTTTCCTGGCACAAGATTCTTTGAAGTTCTCGGTATTGGTATTCACAAGATCTAACAAATCTGGGATAAGATATTGTGAATTCGAGGTTTTCGGCTGTCCAAGTGAGGTTTATAGGATGTGGTTCCTATCTCCTGTGGGGCATTAATGATGTGGCCATTATTTGTGAAAAAATGCCATGGACGTTGGAAAAACAGGATGGTATGGACTTCAAGATTTGGGGTCATGGTTCTCAGTTCTTTTTCCAAGAGATGTTTCCAGTGAGTAGGATGGTAGAACTTATTAAGAAAGTCTAAGAGATTCTTATCACTTTCTTTCTCAACATTTTTTCCGAGTAAAAATATCCTGGTGAGGTTGGCAATGAATCTTTTGGTTGGAATTTTAATGGCTATTAAGTACTTATTGGTTAAGTACCATAATAACGTCTTAAGTTGATTTGGGAAATCATCTTCCTTCTAGATAAGAGGATGAATGAATGAATAATTCGAATTTAACACAAAAGGATAAAGAATCGAACCTCCATTAAATCTAAACAGATCTGTGTGGCATTGTCACATGAGATTCTCCAAGTTCTCAGCGAGGTTGTCATTCTGGATTTACTGAATAATCTCCTGGGGATATTTCCAGCTTGGCAAATCTTTGATCTTCTCAATCTTGTATTTCACTCCATGATTGAGCATATGGAAAGTAGGCCTCTTAATGTACATGTTGATTTCGGCTGGTGCTTTTGGCCTTGACAAAAAGTTAGCAAGCACATTATTCTTTCTAAGAATATGTTTGGTTTCAAAAGAGTATTTTGAAAACCATTCAGCCCATCGAAGCAGTTGGGAATTTGGAATCTGTTTTTGTTTAAATTTGGTCATCTGGGGGAAAGATGCCATGTCTAATTCTACCAGGAAGTGATGGCTGATGAGATGAAACTTAAATTTTTTGATTCCATTTTTTACTGCTAAGATTTTTTTGAAAGTGAAATAGTAATGCATTTCAGCTAGAGAAAACTTTCCACTTTTATGAGCACAAAGGTATCTCTTACCATCAATTTCTTCGAACAGGATGGCTGCCCAGTATTCATCATTGGTGTCAGTTTGAAGAATTCTTTTTCCTGTTGATGGTATTTGCAACGGTGGGAGATTCTGCATAATCTCCTTAAGCTCAGCGATTGCTTTGGTCTGAGTTTTTCCCCAAGGTAGGGGATTCTTCTTTAGTACGGATTGCAAAGGAATCAGAAGCTTTGCAATGTTTGGGACAAAATCCTTGAGATAATTGATTATCCCAAGAAATTGCTGAACTTGTTTTGTAGCGAAGTTATCTTGAAGAAACTTCGATACTTCTTGAGCAATATGTTGCCCTGGGTAGTACATACCTTTATTGAGGTGCATACCAAGAAATTCAATATCTATTTGGGCAATATTCATTTTCCTTTGAGAAAGCATAATGCCATGTTTTTTGACGATTTCTGCGAATTGCTCATGGATTTGACAGTGTGACTGCTCGTCAGGACTGTAGAGTAGAATGTCATCAATGTATACGGCTGCACTTGACAAGATTGATTGGAAAATACGGCACATGGCCTTTTGGAAAATGGATGGTGCTACCTTTAGGCTAAAATGAAGAACTGTCCATTGGAAGTGCTGGTTTGGGATACATAATCCTATCTTGGATTTGTCTTCAGGATGTATGCCTAATTGCCAAAATCCGGCTTTGAGGTCGAATTTGGAATAGATATGGGCCTTGGTTAGACCAGCAAAGAGAGAGTCTCTGGATGGTAAAGGGAATTTATCATCTTGAAGAAAAAGGTTGAGAGGTTAATAGTTGATTACCAGTCTCATTTTTTCCCTGTTTTACTCAGCACGCTTATTAACATAAAAGGCTTTGCAGGCCCATTGAGAATCAGAGATTTCAATAAGGCCATGTTGCAATAATTCTAAGCATTCCCTTTGAGCTAAAGCCAGATGTTCTGGTTTCATTCCCATGTGACTCGCCTTGGTTGGATTTATATCTTCATTCTTCTTAAAAGGAAGGCGAACAAAGAATTCTGGATTTTTCCATAAAGGATGGGAACACTTCTGAGCAAATTCCGAATGGGATTCCGAATAAGATTCTAACAACTTTTGCATGATTGGATCCAATAGACTCATATGAATGGAAAAAAGTCTCTGAACATTGACGAACTCAGAGAATTGGTCTTTATACCTAAGACCTTTTCCAGGAATGATACGGAGTTGAGAGATTTGAGTCATGATATCCCACCCAATTATCAAGTCTTTATTGGGGAGATCTGATCCAAAAATCTTTGTGGTTATGGAACACTGATGAAAGAACTGGACAGTTACCGGAGTGGTCCTGACATTTGTGGAGAAAGTGTCTCCTGAGGCATAATTGAAATATCGGACATAAGGAGTCTAATATTTTTCAGGAAGAACTTTGGTTTCCAGTATTGAACAACTTACTCCGGTATCAATGAGAGCAATAACAGTGATCGGTTTGACAAACTTTGAAGTGAGGATTTTTACAGGGAAATGAGGACAGTGAGTTTGACTTGAAAATATGTCAAGGCTTGGTTCTGGAGATGTGGAGGATATGTGAAAGATGTCTTCAGATTTTGAGTCTGACTCAGTCTCACTGGAAGTTTGGTAAGAGGGAATGACACAAAGAGTTTGTTCAGATGGCTCTTCATCAGCATAGAATAAGGATTCAATATCATCATTTTCAAGAGAAATACCTTTTTCATTCTCAATGTGATGAATTAGATGATTCTGACATTTTTTCGCTTGAGGACAATTTTTGGCAAAATGTCCTTTTTGATTGCAGATGAAGCAACGGTTTGATTTCTTATGGCCCGTGCGATCCTTTCTTTTGCGTAGGTATCGTCATTTCTTCTTTTTCCGGAAGTTCTTGGGGCCATGTTTGGACTTCTTCATCCAGAACTTCTTGAAGTGTTTCTTCTTCCTAGAAAACTTACCACAAGTACCATCACAGTCTTGTTTTGAACATTCGATTTTTAGCTTCTAGCGAGAGCAGGCTGTCTCGAGACTTCTGTCATCTGTGATGTAAGTACGGACCATCTGGCGCTTTAAGCATAGTTCTTCAAGGCATAGATGGATTTCTTGTTGTATTTCTCTTAAGGGAATATCTTGTATTCTCCTTTGTCTTCCAAAAAAAGATCTTTCGACCATTTGGGATAATTCTTTGGGGATGGAAGTCAGGAGAACATGTTTCAGATTTGGATCTGCTCCAATCTGATAGAAAAGCTGAAGCATTATTCGATAATACTTATCAAGATATTACTTCTGGAGGGAGCAACATTTCCTTTAAAAAAAATTCTCTTCTTTTCATTTCTATGAGGTCAGTGGGTTTTCCCATAAAGACATGATATAAGATGGTGATGGCATGGCTGAAATCAGGTGACATCAGAAAGTGAATTTGATCTTGTTCTGAAACTGATTTCCACCAAAGTTTGAGGCTTCTTGAGAACCTCGTAATAAAGTTGTAAAAGACATCATTCATATCATGGTTGGTGATGGATTGAGTATTCAACCGAGTATGAAATTCTTCAAGTCTTTCTAGCCATTTGTGATAAGGAATATCATCAATGGTGAAAAACTGTTTTGATGCCATAGACACATGTCTTCCGAAATTGTCTGTCTAAACATTTTCTCGCTCAGAATAGTTTGATTCCATCTCATAATCTGGAGGATCAACCATGAATATTGATGAAGTGATTGGCTCAATAGGGAGGGAATCAATAGTAAGAATTGAGAAGGATGAAGAGGACGAAAGGGATACTGATTCTGATTCAATATTAAAGATGCTAGGAGAAGTTTGTTCAACTGGGAACAGAATCTGATTTTCTGGAATGGTAGGATCAAGCTGTTGGATAACATGGTTAGGTTCTTGAGTACCCAAGTCCTTTAGAAAAGATTCTAATGAATTGGATAACATCATCTGATTTGTGCGGCCACATGCTGCCCCACAGATTTTCTCGTCTCGACGAGTCTAGTCCGAATTTATGATTTAATTTGATTTTTATTGAACGAAAAATCACGAAAATCTCAAAATTAAGGCAAAAAATTCTATACATTCGAGTTCTAGGGTTATGGTTGCTCTAATACCACATGTTGGATGCAAATTGCGCAATCCCAAGATCTCCATAATTAGAGCAAGAACATGCATAATTGTGTAGAAAAATTAACGCACATGTTTTGGGATCCATTGTTCTTGAAGTGGAAGTGGAAAAATTTCACGCGCAAGTCATTCTCCTCTATTGCCCTTCATATTATTGGCTTAATGAGACAGCCCCTCACCCTTTAACGCTAGGTAAACGCTCCTTATGTGAGGATACATGTGAGAATTCAAGGTTAGAGGAGAGACTTGAGCATTATTTATAGAGTTTCTAGCCAGACCTCCTCATTACGGGCCAGGCTCAACTTGGCCCACACTAGCCATTCCCATATTAGACGAATTAAGAAACTTTTTATTTCACCTTAAACCAACCCCATTTTACAATAACCATAAAATAATAAATTACAATATCAATTAATGTAGTTCACGTTAGAAAAACTCTTACAAGAACAAGGAGGAAAATGGTGAAGTCGCGAAGCCTTGGGGAGTTCCCGTCGTGTCTCCACCCTCACTACTTCACAATCAGCGCACCTCCTGGGGATCTCATGCCCCTCCTCCTCTCCTCATCTAATGACTTGATGTCCATGTCGATCATGTAATTCTCCCTCCTTTGCCAATGAAATAATTGTCAATGCCGAGTGATTGTCAATGCTTGTTGATCCTTTGAGGTATATTGTGTTCCACCACTTTATTTTTACTCCAAATGATATGAATGTGAGGACTTTGAGAGACGGCCATCCAATTTATAGGCTCAATAGAACGTCTTCAAAAGCAAACATTCTTCAGCCCAAAAGAAAACACATGATCATAAAAAAAAAGTAAATAGACGTGTATGAATCTATAATTTAATAAATGAGAATGGACGAATTTTGAATCCCTTTTAATGCAGCAAGGTGGTTTGATTGGTTGACAAAATAATCTCGTTTAATTAATGAGGAAAGAAGAGTTTTTTTTTTTTTTTTGGTAAATGGTAAATATATATTAACTAAAGAACCAAGGAGTTACACAAATGTACAGCAACAACAGACCCTGGCACCAAGGCTTACACTCAGAAGACAACCAGTCAAGAGAGTGGAAGAGTGCCGGGGAAGGGGGGGGAAGGAGCTGCAGAAAGAGGAATGAAAGAACAGCAGCTAGAAGCAGGCTAAACAGCAGCCAAAAAAGAAGAGAAAGGGAAAGACGAAGGCACCCACGTAGGGGAGAAGGAAAACAACCAGAAAACTGAAAAACAGCGAGCTAGGGACACCATGGAAGCATCCAAAGCTGAAGAGACCGGACACCGCATCACGCAAGGGGGGTATCTTGGAAGCACTAGAGATAGCCAACAACTAGTGTTAAGCAGAAAGCGAACAACCAACGAACGGGAACCCTCTGGGGGAAAAATGGAGAAGGGGGGAGGGTGTCCTTAGAAAACTCACCGAGATGAGCTGCAAAGAAAACCAACTAGAATCTTGGAGGCACTGACCAGGAAAGGTAATGCCTTAGTCAAAGATCGAGGGATGGATACCCCAACTGAGTTGTAATCTTCTATTACGAGTCATATCCGGGACCTTCGAAAAGGTGAAGGCTCTATCATTGATAGCCTTGCGAAGATGTTCCTTTAAAGCCGGGAAGAATAAGGTTTGGTTGCGGAAGATGATGTTATTCTTCTCCTTCCAAATAAGGTAGCATAAGGCGGTAAAGCCAAACCGAGCCACCGATTGATAGAAGGTAGTGTTGGAGAGATGCTTGATAACCCAATCTAAGTTATCCTTCCACGTAGAATTTCGCCATGGGAGATTACATTTATTTGCCCAAAATGCACCAAGTCTACCCGTAACCAAGCATCCGAAGAACAAATGATCAACAGAGTCAGGTCTAGAGGAACATAACACACAGGAGGAAACAAGAATTCTCCCATGAGCAAATAAAATTACTTGGGTCGGTAATCGGTTGCGAGTGATCAATTATAAGTGGGTTTGATAACCGGGGGGGAGAAGAATTCCAAATGAATCTCGACCAAGGCACAAGTTGGCCCTCGCCTTTAGAAGCGTCCAAGCAGAAGTCGTCGTAAACACTCCTGAAGAATGGCCCAACCATAGGAGTCAGTCATCATCGTCATTGAGATTTGGGAGAGGATCATCCCAACCCATAATGGCTGCCGAGACTGCAGAGGGAAGGGGAGGGCAAGAATACAAAGCAGCAATGAAGCAAGCCGAGGGATGCCGAGCGAGATATGTTCCGATCCGTGAAAAGCTTATAGAGCGGCCCCCGGTGATACCAATGATCGAACCAAAATGATGTAGATAATCCATTGCTTATGCGCCACATAAATTGATGCTGAATTAAGTCTCGAAGGCCTAGCAGTTTTTTTCCAAGACCACAAGCATATAGTAGGCCTAGGGACGACCCAAAAATTCTTATGCTTGATGAAGTTGGAATGGATCCATTTGCACCAAAGCGATTCTTTATCAATAAAGAGGAGCCACAAGTGTTTAATCATTGAAGTGATATTACTAACCCGAATGGATCGGGTGCCCATGCCACCTTCCTCCTTGGGTAGGCAGACTTCATCCCATCTGACCTTTGCCCCTCCTGAATCAATGGTCGGTCCCTTCCAAAGGAATTGGTGAAAGATTTTCTCAATTTGTCTTGTGACCAAGGAGGGGAGGATGAAAATACTAGATCAATAGACCTGAATCGAGTGCAAGACCGATCTGATCAGCTGCAATCTATCGGCCAGGGAGAGGAAACGGTTCGTCCAGGATCGGACTCTAGAGGTTATAGCATTTACCAAAGATATGCAATCCACTTTGCCTAGTCTAGATGAAACAATATGTACACCGAGGTACCTAAAAGGGAGCGAACCCAATTGAAAGCGAGAGGTACTGACCATAGAATCTTTTAGAGCTTGCGAGCCACCCGAGAGAAAGATTTCGCTTTTGTTGAAGTTGGGCTTCAGCCTAGACTAGCTAGCAAAAGCTTGTATCCCATCCAATAGCAGGCACAAAGAAGACATATTACCTTTGGAGAACAATAATACATCATCTGCAAAGAAAAGGCGGGAGAGCCTAGTCGCTTTGCATCTCCAAAAGAATTGAAAGCCCACCTTGGACGTTTGGGTATTGAGGATTCCAGTAAAAACTTCCATAACAAGAGTGAAGAGATACGGGGACATAGGGTCGCCCTGTCTGATTCCTCTCCCACTCGAGAAAAAACCATGCAATTCACCGTTAAGAGAAATAGAAAACTTAGGTGATTGAATGCAGGTCATTATGCGGTCAATAAAAACAGCAGGGAATCCGAAGGCCATCAAGGTAAGCCGGATAAAGTTCCAATCAATGGAATCGTAGGCTTTGCAGAAATCAACCTTGATAATACATTTAGGTCAATAAGGATTGTGGTGAAAATCACTAAATAATTCCTGGGTCAGCATAATATTATCGCTTATACGTCTTCCTTTCACGAAAGCATTTTGAGGAAGACTAACTATGGAGGGGAGCATGGCAGCTAACCTGTTAGTAATAATCTTTGTGATACACTTGTATAGAGTGTTGCAACACACTATGGGCCGAAAGTCATTAACCGACGACGCATTAGGGACCTTCGGGATTTGAGTCAGGATAGTTGCATTAATCTCCTTTAGAAGCTGACCATTAATAAAGAAGTTCCGGATTGCCAGCAAGACCGATGGTCCAATAATCTCCCACGTTCGCTTGAAGAATTCAACATTAAAGCCATCTGGGCTAGGGGATTTACCAGAAGCAAGGGAGAACAGAGTAGACCGAATTTCCTCATTTGAAACAGGGCGAGACAGTTCTTGGATCTGTATATCATTGAGAGTGTGAATCAAATTCTCCTGGATCTTTGCAACCAAGGGCACCAAGGATGGTGGGGAGGCCGCCAAGAGATCCTGGAAATGAGAGAGAAAGAGCTGTTGTACCTTAGGCGGGCGAGAGACCAAACGGTCTCCATCATGGATTGAAATGATTCTATTTCGTAGGTGGGATCGTTTGATGGAGCGGTGGAAAAATTTTGTATTTAGGTCTCCTTCCTTAAGCTACCTTACTCTCGACTTTTGCCTATAAAATGATTCCTCTTGGAGGCGAAGGTCAGAAAATACCCGTAACCTCTCCTGCTCTGTATCCGCCAGGACCTGGTTAAACAGATCAAGTTGAATGGCTTCCTGGGCCAAAGATAGCTGAGCTCTAGCTTCATCAGTTCTCATAGATATGTCCGCATAGGCCATTCTATTCAAACGCTTGAGCCTGCATTTGAGCGCACGAAGCTTGCAGCACAGGGAATACATAAATGTACCAGGAAACTCAGAATTCCAAACCTGCGAGACCATGTCAAAGAAGGAGGGATGACTCACCCAAAAGTTGAAGAACTTGAAAGGCTTGCGGGTATTGGGAACAGGCATGATTCTCACAACCATTGGGCAATGATCCGACAACCCCTGGGCCAAAAAGGATGCTTCCGAGAACGAAAACATCGAATTCTAGGCTGAGTTGATCAAAACTCTGTCAATTTTCCTAAGCCTGCGGTTTGATCCCGAAGATGTTGCCCACGTGAATCTATTTCCCACATATCTCAGATCATCCAACCCAGCTTCAGCAAGACACTCTAAAAAATCATTGAACGAGGGGATCCAATAGTCAGAAGAATCAGCTCTATCCGAAGCATCCCGAATCGCGTTGAAATCTCCGGCGATAATCCATGGCGAATCCGATAGCAATAAACTAAGATGCATAAGCTCATTCCAGAGGGGTCTTCTCAAAACGAATGAATGCTCTGAATATATAATAGATAGATTGAAAGAATTGCCGCTATTGAGACAAAGCAGCCGACCATGAATAGCTTAAGCCGAACAATCAGAGATATCAAAAGAGGCATTATTAGGATTCCAACCCACCCATACTCTCCCCCTATGCAAATGGATGTAGTTGGAACACCACCGCCAACCCGGAATAAGGGCTGCAGAAATAGTAGAAAACGCTGCAGGAGAGATTTTGGTCTCTAAAATGCCCACACAACTAAGGTTGTGTAAGAAGAGTTTTGAATCCCATTTAATGATAAATCAAAATATCATTGAGTTTTGTGTAAGACTTAAATTCATAACCTTGCAATACGGCTATGAGTGGGTTTCACCCAATAACAAGGTGTGTCCGATTGGTTGTACTCATAAACTAAGGAAAAAAAAAATGTAAGTTCAAGAAATTCATCTTGTTAATAAGTTTGTGAGGGATGTAGCAACGGTATTAAGGGTTAGCTTTTCGAGAAAAACACATGTGAATGAGACCGCATGGATAATCTCCTCACCTTCAGAGTAAGAAATTATTGTGACAATCACACCAAAAGGTAGTAACTATAGTGTGACAAGTCAATCAAAAGTAAGATGCATGACACATATAACACCAAGCCATGTGGAATTGTTGCTGGTGGTCTTTTTTTTTTCCTTCGGTCTGTTGTTGGTGGGTTATATTGAACATAATAGGCCCAAATTTGGGCCCAGATACTGGTTTGCATACGAGAGTTTGACTTCCACATTCAATTTTCACTTAGAAAGCTAAACTCCTTTTGTGTCGGTGGGCCCATTCTGCTTATCTTGGCCCATTTGGAGCAACATTTCCTCATATAATAATGTAATCTTCTACTGTGGGTGATCGATTCTAAGGCCAGAACCTATAACCAACGCAAAAATGGAATCATGTACTGGCCTTTGGAACCAGCACAAAAGCGACTCGGTCAATTCTAAGCCCATTCCCTCTTCTGCGCAAGAACTAGGCGGGACCTATTATACTCTAATCCTTATACCTCATGTTAAGTAAACTCTTATGAGTCGTGTGGTCTTGTTGCATGCCTCGTGTTTGAGGTCAAAGCTTCCAATCCTCTTAGTGAAAGTTTTGTCATAATAAAAAATGGGAGATCATCGAAAAACTTCTCAATATATTTTGAAAATTGACAAAACCTTCCATACATTTCAATTGAATCTGACAAAAGTGCTTTCAGGTGAAATTCTTGAAGAAACGATGTTCATACTTTGTTTTGAAAATCATTAAACTTAGAAACTTATCAAGATGCTCTGGTTGTCTATGTCAAAGACATGGGGGTTTTATTAAATTATAAGGACAATAGTAAAGCTTGCGTGACCTATTATACTCTAATCCTTATACCTCATGTTAAGTAAACTCTTATGAGTCGTGTGGTCTTGTTGCATGCCTCGTGTTTGAGGTCAAAGCTTCCAATCCTCTTAGTGAAAGTTTTGTCATCATAAAAAATGGGAGATCATCGAAAAAACTTCTCAATATATTTTGAAAATTGACAAAACCTTCCATACATTTCAAATGAATCTGACAAAAGTGCTTTCAGGTGAAATTCTTGAAGAAACGATGTTCATACTTTATTTTGAATATCATTAAACTTAGAAACTTATTAAGATGCTCTGGTTGTCTATTTCAAAGACATGGGGGTTTTATTAAATTATAAGGACAATAGTAAAGCTTGCGTGAGTGTTGTCAAGGCGATGTACATCTTCAGACGTTATGCGAAGTATTCCTAGATGATGAAGATCTTCAGAATTAGTCCGGTTTTTATGGAGCGCAACGGCTAGTAATTGGCTTGGATTTCTATCCTTATATGTATTGATTTTCTATCTATCCATGAAGGATAAATATCAATGTAATCCTCTTGTTTGTAAGGATTCGTGAATCATTTGACAATCATCTTGAGACGAGACGTTCTTTCCTAACGAAAACTGCTACTTATGGAAACTCAACCTTTCTTGTGTGGGTAGCAAAATCAAGAGAGACTCTAATCTTGCAATCTAAGCTGCAATAATATCTTCTCATCTCATTCAAGTCTAATGAGTTGATTGAATGAATGATCCTTAAAAATATTGTCCAATGGTCAGTTTGGTAATTGAGGAGTATAAAAACAGATCGTGGTGGTGAAGGAACAACAAGATCTGAAGTTTACAATTCCGAAAGAGAGCCTCGACCTTCATACACTTGTCTTGATGAACTGCAACGATAAATCTTTGGGGTTGTTGTTTAAGAGTGACTGTGTGAGTTCAGAAGAGAAGATCACACACACTTGAGTAAAGAAGTATTCGTACTTTGTAATCTCTGATTGATTTTTTTAGGGAATCCGGATAATAGGCTATCAATGTGAAAGAGTGGATGTAGGCTTATCATAAGCCGGACCACTATAATTGTTATGTGCCTGCAATTTTCTCCATCCTTTAGTCTCTCATTTGTTTTATTTATTACACACAATAAAGCTTGATCAGTGCGTAGTTCATCTTTAGACATTGTTCGTTCATAATATTGAATTCTATTGTCTTTAAATTCCATTTAATCACCTATTTACCCCCTCTATATGATAGTTATAGCCCTAACATTCACCGCTGCCAGCCTCCTCCTCGCCTCGTCTAATAACTTAGACATCCATATCAACCATGTAATTTTCCTTTCTCGCCCATGAAATCTCAATGCCAAGCCATTATCAATGCTTGTTGATCCCTCTGAGGTATATTGGGTTCCCCCACTTCGAGCTGAACTCTTTTCCTTCCTTGGATATTGCATGTTAGTAGTTAAATACAATGAAAATCCATGAATTAAATGTAGGCATAAGGAAACTAGAAGTGTAAAATTTTTTATAGAACGCTTACTAGTTCTTGTTTTCATGGTAAAGTAAACAAACTTCCTCCTACGCATTCTTGATTATAATGCCAATAAAACTCGAATAGGTTTCTTTCTTTCTTTCTTCATTTTCGTTGGCCATCGCCTCCCATATCTATGACATCCGGAAATTCCTATATCAATTGGTATTTAATAAATTTCGCCAATGGAAATTTTAGTCGGATTTTAACATGGTAGTAGCGGAAGGCCCTAATTGTATTTTTTGCACTTGTAGTTTTCCATAAGTGATTCCATAAGGATTAAATTACTAAATAATTACTATTGGATCGATTATTTAGGGTGGCAATGAAATATGCATCATCACATTAGTTGTTAATAGAGATCGATATGTTCCAAGTTTATGTATCGTGTGTGGTAGGTTGGAGATTTACTAAGTCTTTTCTAGCATGTGATAATCTTGTTGAACGTTCTGGGGGGATCAAAATATTTTTCTGACTTATAATTGTTTAAAATGGATATTGATTTTCTTTTTTACATGCTGATTTGCTTGATATCTCAACAATTTATCAAAAAACCTACCTTGGAACCATATAGTTGAGCTATTTGTCACTTTCCAATTTGAATACATCTCATTGAATCTCAACCTAGTTTTTTTATCCCAAAGTTTTCGTTCCTTTTAACCTTAGTTAAATATTTTTATCCCTTTGTAACTCAAGTAAGTCTTTCGAGAATATCCCCCTTGATCGTATGAAGCCCCTCTTGATCGAGAATCTCAACCAAGCGGCTTCAACCCACTCTTGCAATGAAAGAGAGTTCATTGTCACTTTTCCTTCTCTTTCCTTTCCTACTCTTTTAAAGCAAAGTCGAAGGTTCCACGATTGTATTTCTAAAGCTTTCAGTTCAACATTTCAAGTATTTACAAGGTAAATTTTTGGGCTTCCGCTTCAATTTGTTATAAGGTCGAGAATTGCTATTCCTTATTCTTTATTATTTTGCTTTAATGGTGACTAAAGCTTTGAGCTATTCAAGCCTTTTGTTTAAGGTAAATGAAAACTCTAGGAACTAAGTTAAATCAATCTACTTAGTACCTTTGACTTGATTGTTAATTTGGTTTGAACTTTGATATTAAGTGTGAGAAAGTACTAATGATTACTTATTGAATCATTATGTTTGTTTGGCTTGAACCAATGAGTCTTTACATGATGAGGTTGTGATTAATTGACTTCCGTAAGATTCGATAGTATAAAAGTAGAAATGATGAAATTAAACTAGAAAGTTGTATTTTTGTAATTCCAACTAAGTCACTAATTTACTAGGTAGATGTTGTCGATTAACCGTGTCATTGATTATTTGGGTTGTCCATATTGATGTAGCTAGCTTTTTGAGAATGTTATCATACTTCTTGCGCGAGAATTGAAAAATGAAAAGAGGTAAGTGTATTTGTACTACTTTTGGAAGTGATGCATCGAAAAGACATGGCGGTTGTATTTTGACAATATTTGCATAAGATGATGTCACACACCGAGAGCGATGATAAAAAAGAAGAGCATTGAGAGTAAAGGAAAAGACATAGGAGAGAGAGAGTTTTCTTAGGATGAAACAACGTCCTTTTAGCCACAAGTGCCATGTCTTCTTGTCCTTTATTCACGTTGGACTTCTTCTTTTCTTTTCATTTATTATTATTATTATTATTATTATTATTATTATTTCGGTTGGCATGTTGGGCTTAAATTTTATTCAAAATGTAACATAAGACAAGTATGTTAGTGGATGCATTGAAGTAATCGATTTTTCACTAATGTGATGCTCAAGTGATTGAAAATAAAGTTATAGTATTGAAGTGATTATCGATGAAAGTTATGATACTTATAATATAATTTTCTCTAAAATGAAGTAAAAGTTGGCCTTTGAGAAGCCGCTGACCCATTGACCCATAATAGATGCGTAACGGTTGGGCCTATAGGACAACTTTACTCTGAATGATATTACTCTAAGTACTTTGAGAGAGGCGCGTCCAATCCACAGGCTCGCCAAAATATCTCCAAAGGCAAACATTCACTGGCCTAAAAGGAAAACGTAAGACTCCACCCACAAGATCGTGAAGAAAATAACTACTATCTATAAGAATATTGAATCAATATGTAAAAGCACATCACAGTGATCAGTTTGTGAACTGATATTATTGAATGTCGAGTATGAATCTACTATTTTTTTTTTTTTTGTTGAAATGAATCTTTTAGTTTGATAAAAGAAAAAGGAAGAATTTTGAATCTCGTTTAATGCAGCAAATTGATCTGAAAGTGTTCTGTTAGGTTAGCTGCTTGTTTTCGATTTGATCAAAAGTGTACATCAAGTGCCAAGCTAGCTGATATGAAGTTCGGTAGGTAGAGACATTAGCTATATCCATGTCCATTTAGACAAGACATAACTCGTCTCAAAAGCTCATCTTTTTTGGTACTATATATGAACATCACCTGAAGTTCAAAGGCCGTTCCTCTCCAAAAGAACTAAATAGATTTATGACTTCCTACTTTCATAATGTCATCCTCACTTCATTAGAAATGATTTAAAAGTACGATAGTCGGATTTATCTGACATCCAAGGAAAACCATCTAGAAGAATATGATATCATGTTATGGAGAGATGACATCACCATATTTGAAAAGGAAATAGCCTAATGTTTGGATTCACCGCCATGCGTCACCAAAACTGAGGTTCTCTATACATAATGGTATCTTTTTATATTCTAATCAAGTAAAATTAAGATATATATTGGGTATTGTGTGGGACTCGATTACGTAACCTAGCACTGTGTGTTTTCAAGTGGGTTTCACCCAATAATGAGGTGTGTTTGATTGGATGTATACATAAATTAAGACAAAAAAAGAAGAAGTAAATTCAAGAAATTCGTCATGCTAATAAGTTTCCGAGGGATATAGAAATGGCATATAGCGTAAGTTTTTTTTTTTTTTTTTTTTTTTTTTTTTTTTTTTTTTTTTGAGGAAATCGCATTTTAATGAGACCACATAGGTTGATCTCCCTACCTTCAGAGGAAATAATTAATGTGACAATCACACCAAAAGGCAGTGACATGTAGTGGAACAAGTCAATCAAAAGGGACATATATGACACGTATTACACATGGGTTATGGTGCTGTCACGACCAAATTTTCAGGTATGAATTAGTTAGGATTTGGCTAATGGATTGTTAAGCTTAGATTTAACTCGGCTCTTCTAAGCCCATACTATAACTCGGCTCTTCTAAGCTCATACTAATTCGTGACTTAAATTTAAATTTCTTAACATGCAAATAATTTTCAATTATGAGTCGTCATTAATCTAGTTTTGGTGGATCGATTAGAAACTCAAATAAAGTAACGGGAGATTTACTTTACTCCTACAAACCAAAGACTATGAGTATGAAGACTTAATTACACTTGATTTCTCTAATGCTCTTTCGGTACCATTCTTTTATTTTCAAAAATGTTTTTGCAGGCAGCTTGAATTGATTTTTAATTTATCTCCCTAACATGTGTGGTTATCATGCAGGTGCACAAATCACCAATTTAACATCCAAGTAAAGTAATAAATAAATTGCAGGACTTACCTCATAGCAACGAAAGCATTTGCGTTGTTAGTTCAAAATTTACATCAACAATTCTAGATATGATTTTTAATTAACACGCAATTTCTTTTTTTTTTTTTTGTTTTTTGTTTTCACTTATTTAATGAAAATCATGCAATATGCAATGCAATATAAATAAATGATTTAATTCTAATGGCATGCTATGGACCTAACAACAATCTCTAAATGACGTGCATTTCATGAATCTAGTCATATATGACATTTACATGACATTTTTTATTTTTCCTAAAAATGCAATACATCCTAGAGAATTGAACTAATTTATTCTAAGTCATTTTTTTGTATTTTTCACGAAATTCGAAATTAGGAAAAATGTAAAAATTATCTAACTAGATTAAGATCCTATTCAATTTGTATTAGGAATTAGCTTGAGCCAAATTCTAATCTAAACTAAAATATTATATTAACCTAAATAATCCTAAAATGCAATCTATCTAAGAAAATATCTAAACTTATAATAAATTTTTTAAAAAATATCTAGAATTAAACTAAGTGCAATTTTACCATAATATGTAATGTCATACAAAAGATGCCATAATTCTATTCCCGGGCTATTTCATGTTGAACATCTCATCCTTACATTATGGAATACTTATACTAAAAAGAACAAATAAAGTAAAATAACAAAAATAATAAAAATAAGATAGATAAATAAATAAAAGAAAAAACTACCTAAACTGATTTTTTCCTTTTGTTTTTTTCTCTTTTTTTCCTTCCAAGCAAAGCAGCAACGTGGTGGTCGCTCCGGTGAGGGAAGTCACCGGCGAGGCAGGACAGGCGCACGGCGAGGAGCTCCAGCGAGGGCATAGCAGGCGCGGGGTCCGGCGGGGCAGCGGACCGGTGGTGTGGGCCTCCGGTGGCATCGGGCAGCCCAGCGGCAGGGGGCTTGTCAGCTGTGGCAGCGTTGATTCGCGGCTGAGGAGCGGCGTTGGGCGCGGAGGGGTGACGCGGGTACTCGAGCAGAGGACTGATCGCAGCAAAGCAGGCGTCGGGGCTCGGTGGCTGATTCGAGCGCAGTGTTCTGGCTACTGGACGCGAGCAGAAGGTGGGCGGAGCAGAAACAGGGGCGGTCGGTGCTGAGGACGGCCCGAGATCTGCTGCAGAGGCGGGTGTCGCAGGGCGGAACAGAAGCGAAAACTTGGGTTACCGGGGTCTCAGTGGTGCGGCGAGACTCCGAGTGCGGGCGTCGATCAAAGGCGGAGGCTGGCGAGCTGGGGGGCTTCCGGATCTGGCGTGACAGCAGCGCTGGTGTGGCGGCGACGCGAGGGCTCTGCAGGCGGCGGTAGGCGCGACGGGCTGCTGGGCACCGGGGAAAGGCGGAGCGACGGTGCGGAGGTGGGAGCAGCGTCGGGTCGTCGGAGCAGAGGCGGAGGCGTGCGATGACGCGGCTGCTGAGGGGGCGTCGCTGGTGACGGTGGCTTGCTGCGGTCGCAAGCTGCTGCGGCGATTCGACGACAGGCAAGCGACGCTACAACGGAGGGACAAGCGGCGGTGGCCGGCCGGGGCGGAAACGCGGTGGTGCAGCTGCGGCGGCGTGGGCGCAGGGGATCGGTTACGGTGGTCGAGGCGTCGAAGAAGATGAACAGCACTTCTTTTTTTCCTTTTGTTTTTTCCCTCTCTTTTCTCTGCTCTCTCACGTCACTCACCAGTTCTCTCTCTCCCTCCCTCCTGCAGACCGGTCACTTTTCTCTCTTTTCCCTTTGACTTTTCTTTGACGAGAGAGACCCCTTTTACGGCCACGGATTAGGATTTATTTATTTTTTTTAAATTTTCCAAAATCATATCCAAAAAGATTTTTTTCAAATGCGATATTTACCTTTCCAAACACAATATTTACTTTTGAATTGAAATCTCATAAAGATAAATCCGTAAAATCTCTTCGAGGATACGAGCTTGGGCTGATTTGCTCGCTTCATAGGTTTAGTCCGGCCTGTCAAATTAAAGCTTAGGACCATTACTTCAAACCTATATATCACCGGCCCAATAAATAAATACAAAAAATGTAAATTAAGAATAAATGCACCTAAGTCTATATGCTATGCAATTAATATTTTTTCAGGGATAAAATTACCCCATAATTTTCTATGCAATAAATAAATGATCGGACCGCCAAAATTTAGGTGTCAACATGTGCTTTGTCGATTATTCTGTTTTAAAGCTTGAGCAATAGTTCAATTGCTGCTGGTAGGTTAAGCTCAAATCAAACATGGTGGGCCCAAATTTGATCACATATAATTATGGTGTGCGTACAGGAGTCCAGCTTCCACATTCAATTTGCACTTTGAAACCTCCTGTTTGGCTTACCTTGGTCCATTTGGAGCGAGGCCAGAATTTAGATCCAACCCTATAAGTCTCAATTTTGAAAAATTGGAACCATGTACTGAACAAGGTGCTCTTGGAACCAGCATGAAACCAACTCAGTCGGTTTTTGGCTGGTTCACAATTCTGCACAAAGCCAGGTTTTTCTTTTTCTAGGTTGGAGCTATTTTATATTATTATTATTATTATTATTTATACCTCACATTTAAGCAAACTGTTTTGAGTTGAATGACCCGATTAAAATATCTCATTTTTGAAGTCATAGGTTCCAATCCTGTAGGTGAGAGAATTACCAGAAAAGTCCTAAATTACAATTGTGTCAATTCAATCTTAAACTTTTTTTTTTGTCAATTTAGTTTAAAATTTTTGTATTTGTGTCAATTGAGTCTATTCACTAATTTTGGCTAGCTAGCATTGACGTGGCACTACCGGTGATGATGTGGCATTTTTAAAATAATATTTTAATAAATTTTGAATGTTTTATAATTTTTTTCTTTTATTTTCTTTAATTTTTTCCCGTCCCCTTCCCCTTCCCCTTCACTTTGAGCCAGTGAGGGTTGCTGGCCAGAGGACTGGGACACCTCGCCCAATGCTGGTGACCCTCGCTGGCTTTAAGTGAAAGGGAAGGGGGAAAAATAAAATAAAATAAAATAAAAAAGGAGAAAGACAAAAATTATCAAAATATTATTTTTAAAATGCCATGTCAGTATCAGCAGTGCTATCTTAGTGTCGATCAACCAAAATTGGTTGGATGAACTCAACTGACACAAATGCAAAATTTTTAGAATTGAATTGGTATAAAAAAAAGTTTCGAATTGAATCGGCATAATTTCAATAAGTTTATGATTTTTTTGTAATTTTCCCCGCTTAGGTTGCAACTCCTTACAAAGCATATGAAATCGGTAGGGGTGAGCATGGTCTGAGTTGGGCCGATCCACCCCCTAACCCTAGGACCAATCTACACAGTGTTGGTTCTTAATTTTTGAGACTGAGGATCGACCCTATTGAGTTTGGGACCGAGGACCGGACTAACCCAATGGGTTCAGTCTGATCTAGGGTTAACCCGGAATCAATTGATAATTTTTTATTTCATTTTTGTGCTCCTTAAAAAAATTAATTGAATATTGAACTGACTCAATAGGTTCGGTTCGATTTTAAGGTCAACACATGACTAACCAATAATTTTTTATTTTATTTTTTGTACTTCTTGAAAGGGCAACGGAGGACTGTATCGACCAAATGGGTTCGATGATGAGCAAGGTTAGCTAAGGAAGACAAGTGGTGAGAGTCAAGTGGGGTGATCGTCGAACAAAATGAGTATCGAATGTCGAGCGGGGAGCAACAAGCCAAGCGAGCATCGAGTGGCAAGCGGCACAAGTGACCCAAAACGAGTGAGACGAGTGTCAAGTGGCAAGCAAAGAAGTTTTTTTTTTTTTTTTTTTTTTTTCGATTTTAGCAAATTGAAGACTAAGATGACAAATAAGATAGAAGAGAATGAATAGTAGAGGAGGATGCCATAATATGCCTTTTTGGACGTCGTGAGGATTCCTCACAATTTTTTTTTCTCATTCGTAAATTATGACTATTGATACTGTAAAAAACATTAAAAATATAAGTTATTAAAGAACAATGTAAAATTACTTGAACTTCTCACTAAAGAGATGCTTAATGTTATTGACGCCGTTTATTTTAAAATTTTCTCTATATAAAAAAATTATAATATATATATATAGTTAGGGTTGGTTTGAGTTTGACCAATCTGGAACTCTCAGGACTGAGGACCGACTTGCACAGTGCTGGTCTAGAAATTCTAGGACCAAAGACCGATTCAGTCTCTCTGGGAATCGGACTAGGACTAGCAAGGTTGGGTCGGTCCAGGGTCGAACCCTTGACCGATGCTCACCTCTAGAAATCGGTTAGAAATCACGTGGCAATCCAAATTGACATGATATGTATTACACACATACCCCATAGAAATGACTCATTTCTTTATTTTCGAATGGGCCAAAGAAAGTCCAATTTATAATCCATTGGTAGGTGGAGATTGTTGTTATCCCAGTCAACACGCTATGATCACAAATCATACACCGAGTTTGGTCATCGAAAGTCAAGATAATGTTTTGCATGCTTGTCTTTTTCAGTGAGACTACTTAATTCGTTGCACAGTTTTTTTCTGGTCCGAATTATCAACCAACTTTTGATTTTACGGGACACCTAACATCCTATCCTCATAATGCTATAGGGCAGTTGCCCGGTAAAACACTGATATTCGTTTTATAATCATCATCCTCCAAGCTCGGCCCTGAAGTCTAACATGGTAAACGATTTTAACTTGTTCTACAAGGTGATGACAACTATAAGGTTATGATGATTATCAAATTATCGTCGGACTATAGGATAGCTCAAATATGCAACGCAGGGCAGCTAAACACAAGGCTAAAAGAGGCTAAAAGTATGGAGTAATCACAATGCAAGTACAAATTACGTACTGACTAGTTCTTTTGGCTGGCTGACAGCAATCTTAAGTAGATCATTTAGCTCCTTCTCTCTGGCCTTCTCTTCCTTCTTCTTTTGTTTTGTTTTGTTTTTTTTTTTTTTTTTTTGAGCAAGTTTCCTTCTTCTTTTGTTCATGACATGGACTTCTTTGAACAACGAAAACAAAAGAAACAGCAAATCTTGCAAATTCTCAACCATTATAATTCGATTTCATCCGGAACATTTTCTCAACATGAATATATATTTATATATAATGTTCGCAAAAACAAACAAGACCGATTGCTCTATACCCATTTCGAGTGTTAGCATTTTTTATATGAGCTAAAGAGAGAAAAATGACCTTGGCAGGGATTGTCGATTGGTCGGGCTTTGGCTAGACCGATTGGTGGAGAGATTGGGTCTTGGGGGCACTTCTGAACGTTCTTGCTCTAGCTCTTGTTCTTGTTTCAAGTGCATATCCCTTCAGACAATTTAAGTAATCAGCCATCTAAACATGAAATTTTACAAAAACAGATGTCTTTTGATTGATTGATTTATCATTATGCTTTCAATGATCTCCAGAAGAGATTTTCTGCAAATTCTTGACTGCTACTTGCGTGGTCATCACGAGGGAGATGAAGTCAGTGATGTAATACACTGCAAATGGTAGCTTGAATCTGAGAGACTGACTATAATTTTGAGGGCATGGACGAGGAAGCCTCCTAGAAGTTCAGATGGGCTACGATACATTGGAATTATGGCTCCGTTGTAGACTCAGTTGAGATGAACGACTGTGGTCAAACCATGAATTCCACAAAGCCATCTTGCTTGGTGGGGCTAAAAAATGTTGCTACATTATTTATTCAAGCCGCCCAGTCCTTTAACTTTCAGACTTTGCCTATGATCTATTGCTCATCATTGCCACCTTCATAGTGTGATTGCATTGCGATTTTGCACTGTCCGAGAGGGATGATGAAAAAGAAGAGCATCAAGAGAAAGTGGGCAGCGATAGCAATGGTGACATATCTGCTCTTCATGGTGGATCTATTGCCTTCAGTAACAAGTGCCTCTTTTCTTCCTGCTCAACATGTTCTTGATGCCCTTGGTAATACGTATCACCATTATTCTTCTTCTTCTTATGGCGAGAAAGTTCGCCTTAATAGATAATGAGCGTATGATTCTTTCTCTTGCTTGATAGACTCACTCTAGGTTTTCTCTAAATTGTGTAATCAAGGCGGAAGCAAAGAAGGCAAGACGGGATCCCCAAGAAAAGCATTAGGTGGTGGATTCAAACTTAAGGGGGCGATTGGTCTTGATTCCTACGTTGATTTTGGGAAGAAGAAGAACAGGAAAGCAGTGGAGTCACGGAGCTTGAGGGAGAGTCCCATCGTGTCTCTGCCCTCGCCGCAAGCCGATATTCCCCGACACCACCCTTCTCCACGCCTCGTCTAACAACTTAGACATCCGTATTGACTATGTAATTTTCCGGTCTCGCCCATGAAATCTCAAAGCCAAGTCATTATCAATGCTTGTTGATCCGTTTGAGGTATATTGTGTTCCCCCACTTCAAGCTGAATTCTTTTCCGTCCTCGGATACATCTTAGTCATTGAATGCAATGAAAATCCATGCATTAATTGTAAATATAAGGACATTAGAAATGCCAAAATTTTTGTGCAACACTTACTTTAATATCAAAAGTTTAGTGCCACCCTTGTAAAAAAATGATCACTTAAATGTCAACTTCGATTGCAGATACCGGAAATCTAAGGAGGCAATTTTTTAACATTATTTTCAATTGACTTGGCTTGCTTGAAATTTTACATGGTGAAATTTAGTGAAAAAAAAAAACCCTAAAATGACGTGGTTATCATGAAAAGCCCCATATTTAAGAAAACCGTGGACAGATTGGCTCAATTTTGCTCTCTTCTTTAAACCCTAATCATACCAATGATTTTGGGATAAAATTAAGAGCTAAATCTTGTAATGGAGGGCAGAATCAGCACAAGCGGCTCAAGTTTGTGCCATCAAAGCGGATGAAAATGGGCCGACTAAATGAAATGGGCTGCTTAGAAAGTTTAGCAGCCGCAGATAGAGGTCAGGATGTAAAAATGGAGGAGATGAACTTGAATAATGGAGAGAATCTGGATATAGTTGCTGACCATCAACAGAAAAGGAGAACCGAGAATCCAGGATTGGAAGATGAAGGTGAAGGAGCCCAGATCCTGAAGATGGTTCGATGGTGAAGAAGAAAAGGAAGATGAGTTCAGGAAATGGAAAGGAATTCTCTTAAAAAAGATGTCTGCTCCCTCCAAGGCTAAATGAAGAACCAGCATAAAGAAGACGTAAATCCAGATCCTTCATAAGTTGATATGAACAGAATTTTTTTATTTTTTATTACCAGAAGTTCCTCTTTTTGGGTACCATATATGAACATCACTTGAAGTTCAAAGGCCATTCATCTCCAAGAGAACGAATTAGATTAGCGACTTCCCACTTTCATAATATAATCCTCATTTCATTAGAACTAATTTAATAGTACAATGGATTTATCTGAATCTAAGGCAAACCAATAAAATTATAGAAGAACATGATATCATATTATGGAGAGACGACATCACTTTTTTTTTTTTTTAAAATGGGAAATAACCTAATGTTTGGATTCACTAGGTTCTTTATACATAATGGCATCTTTTTATACTTATAATAAAGTGAAATTAAGATATATTTTGGGGTTAAAGTACAGTGTAGATATAAGTGAACACTTAAATGCCAAAACTTCCAAAAGTTGCATTTAAGGGCCATTTTTTGGAAAACTGGGACATTTAAGTGCCAAATCCAATGAAGGTGGCCCGAAATCCGATATGGCATTTTTTTCAATAATATAACTGGTCCACATGGCATGTTGAAAAGCTGACTCAATAATAGAGATGCAAAACGGCATTGTTTTGCCCTAAAATTTGAATTTTAATGTTGACATTGCAGCTTCTCCTTATCTAATAACTTAGACATCCATATCGACCGTATCGTTTTCTTTCTTTGCCCATGAAATGTGTGCCAGGTCATTATCAATGCTTGTTGATCTCTCTTAGGTATATTATATTCCACTGTTTCTAAAAGTAAAAGGCCGGCCTTGAGAAGCCGATGACCAGTTGGCCCATAATAGATGCATAATAGTTGGGCCTATAGGTCAATCTTACTCTAAATGATATTGATCTAAGGACTTTGTGAGAGAGCCATATTTTTTTTTTCAATTACTTAAGTGCCACTTTGGTGAGAAAATTTATCACTTCAGTTGGCGATTTTCATGGTGGTAAAATCTAAAGTGATAATATTTAAATATAAATCACCCGACGTGACTTGCCATCAAATTGAACTCAACAAAATTATTCCTACACATATTTGTCCCATTGGGGGTAAAATTGATGCCATAGCATCTAACTTAGCTCTATCAACAAACTTCGACACTATCAATGGCGATCCAAGTCAAGAAAGAATTTGGGCACAATGTGATTCCATGGGTTCATAAATGAAATTATCAATGGAGAAAACTATCGATCATAAAAATGATTATGGAGTTGTTGAATCATCATATTATATGCTGGATTCAAGGCCAAACAATAACCTATCAATGGGAGGCTATGTTGGGTAATTTCCAGGGATGTTCAATGAGCTTTCAAGATGGTTATCTTCTGGTCAAGGTGGGAGTACGAATTTTGAAAGATAGAAGAATCAATAGTGCAAGTTTCCATATCAATTATTGCATTCCTAAGTTCCTAGGCGTCTTTAATGCTATGTAAGTTTCCAGAGTTAAAGTTGTAAATCCCTAGGCTCTTTATTTTGCTTTCTAGTTCCCAAGTTCTTTAATGTTTTAGTAGTTCCCTAGATATCGTCTCTCTTATACTTAGAGGAAGACCTCTCCATAGGAGACTAGATTGATGAATGAAAATATTTGAGATTTTGTCTGTATGAGTGAATATCTTCGGAGAGTGGATATCTCCTATTTTAGTCTCTTTATCCTTAAAGAAGCATTTTATCCTTGACTGATGGATTTCTTTTAGGCCCCAGTGGTGAGCTTCTCCATTTTGAAGTCCTTTATCCTTGGTAGGTGGTTCGTCTTTTAAACTTTGGTGGTGAGCTTCATCAATCTTGATTCTAATCCTAGGTTAGTGGTGTGTCCTTTATACCTTGGTGGCAATTGTTTTCTATCCATGCTTTCGCATTTCATCATTTGATATCCATCCCCAGATACACACCATCCCATATATTTAACTACAAAAATCCCTACATCCCAAAATCATTCGCCCATGCACGCACCAAGTTGGTATTAAAGCTTAAGGTTGAATTCGTTTTGAGTGATTTATTTTTGTTAATCAATTCATATTCAACATGAATGATCCAGTTCTAAGAGGTCTAACTTTGAGGCAAGCACACAATGAAAGGCGAGATTGTGCCACACATAATCTCCATCAACAAATGGAGTGAGTCCTCAATCTTCTAGAGGATTTGATGACACAAGGACAACTAGCAAGGTGTCCTAATTATTGACATTGACATGACGACTCGGATTCTTGTCAAAGTTCTAATGGTGGTTTTGATTCCACTAGAGGTAACTCTAGTGATTTTGATTATCGAATCAAGAGAAGAAGAGGGAGGCATAAGGAGACTAAATGTGATATCAAAGTGGAGGTGCCTTAATTTTGAAGGAAGCCTCAATCTCGACAACTTTGTTGATTGGTTGCACACAATTGAATGTGTGTTTGAATTCAAGTCCTACTCGACGAGAAGAGGTGCAAGGTTGTTGTCCTTAAATTGACAAAGTATGCCTCTCTTTGGTGGGAAAATCTAAAGCATCAATGAGTCAGAGAAGAAAAAGGCCAAATCAAGTCTTGGGAAAAACTCAAGAAATTAATGATCAAGAAATTAATGAAGAAGAGGTTCTTGCCCAACAACCACAAACAAGACTTGTTCCTCAAGCTTAATTTCCTAAGACAACAAGGCATGAGAATACGTTAGGGAATTTAAACAACTCAAGGTAAGGTGCAAAGTTCAAGAAATTCTGGAGCAAACCATCGCTTGTTTCCTTGGTGATATGAATTGGGAAATTATTGATTTTGGTTGAACTTCAACCTTATTGGTCATTTGAAGACATATGTAAGTTGGCAATAAAGGTGGAAAAGCAATTGAAGAATGGCAAGAGGTTTTCTTCTAGAACCTCAATAAAGGGGACGAGAGTGTGTCGACCAAAAAGACAAAGGCAAGGAGAGGTTTGCCGAGCCTTCTAAAGAAGTTCAAAAGACACCTGATGGTGACGCAAGGAAATGCTTCAAATGGTGGAAAAGTAATTGAAGAACGGCAAGAGGTTTTCTTCTAGAACCTCAATAAAGGGGACATCCTACTTTAAGGGTGCCTCTTCTAGCAAGGCCGAGAGTGTGTCGACCAAAAAGACAAAGGCAAGGAGAAGTTTGCCGAGCCTTCTAAAGAAGTTCAAAAGACACCTGATGATGACGCAAGGAACTGCTTCAAGTGCCATGGTATGGGCATTAGTAAACTAATTGTCCTACTCAAAGAGTTATGACTCTTCAAAAAATCAAGGAGATCAATTTGGCACTTCAAGAGGCCAAGAACAATCTGGACCAAAATGGTTTTGAATTTGAAAAAGAAGAGGAGATTATGGAGAAAGCTTATGATGGCAAGTTATTGATTATTTGAAGAACATTACATGATGAAGTTTCTCTTGATAAGAATGAGCGAAGGAAGAACACCTTTCACACCCGTTGCACTATTAATAAGAATGTATGTTCGGTAATCATTGATGGCGGGAGTTGCACCAACGTCACATCGACAACCTTGGTCAATAAATTGAAGTTTCTAACAACTAAACATCCTCAATTGTACAAGCTCCAATGGCTCAGTTAAGAAAATGATCTCAAGGTAACCAAAAGAGCTCTCATATCATTTTCTATTAGAAATAATTATCGATATCAAGTTCTGTGTGATGTAATTCCCATGGACGCATGCCACTTGTTATTGGGAAGACCTTGGCAATATGATAGAAATGCTACGCATGATGGATGTAAGAATACATACTCATTTAAGAAGGAACAAAAGTGCACTATCCTCGTGCCATTGATTCCTTCCATGATATGTAATAATCAACCTAAGGAGGGAAATACAAGTAAAGAAAATCTGGTCTTGAGTGAAACATGGGTTGAGAGAGCCATTAGCAAACAAAATAATTTATTTGCTTTGCTTATGGTAGAGAAAAAGAGTGAGATAGAGCGACCCATGCACCCAAAAATGCATTCCTTGTTAAAAGAATTTGCAAGATGTGTTCCTAGAGGAGTTGCCACCTAGATCACCCCCAATAAGAGGTATTGAGCATCACATCGATTTACTACCTAGTGCTCCTCTACCAAACAAACCAGCTTATTGATGCAATCCAGAAGAAATATAGGAGTTGCAATGACAAGTCGATAGACTTATCAACGAAGGGTATGTTCGAGAAAGCATGAGCCCATGTTATGTTCTAGCCCTACTCGTGCCTAAGAAAGATGGTTCATTCTATATGTGTGTTGATAGCTGAGTTACCAACAACATCACCAGTAATTATAGGTATCCTTATACCTAGACTTGATGATATGTTTGATGAATTATATGATTCTATGATGTTCTCAAAAATTGATTTGCGAAGTGACTATGACCAAGTCAGAATACGAGAAGGAGTTGAATGGAAGACGGCTTTCATAAACTAGAGAAGGCCTCTATGAATGGCTAGTTAGGTGGTGGGTTCAAACTCAAGGGGGCAATTGATCTTGATTCTTCCATTGATTTTGGGAAGAAGAAGAAGAAGAAGAAGAAGAAGAAGAAGAAGAAGAAGAAGAGGAGGAAAGTAGTGGAGTCGCAGAGTCCCGTCGTGTCTCCACACTCCTTGCATCCCGATATGCATGTGTCTTTTGGGGGGCTGGGGGGGGGGGGGCAATGACCAAATAGCACGACTTATATCGATTGGCCATAGATTGATTTTACCTTGAATAGTATTGATGTGAGATTTTGTGAGAGTGGCACTCACTTAGCACCTGATTTTTTCTTTTCTTGATTACTTGAGTGCCATTTTGATAAATAAAAAGCCTCGATCACTTCAATCGGCAATTTGTGGGACAGATCTAGCATGACAATATTTAATGTAAACCACTCAATGTGCCTCACCGACAAAGCAAAGTCAGCAAAATTGCATCTAAATAACGTCGTCTATCGCAATTTTGCTCCAATTTTGTTTGCCCCAAATTAACAAATTGGAGCAAAATTGCTTATGTCTTCAAAACAAAACCCCAACCGCAATTCCGCAAATTGGGGCAAAATTACTTTTTGAAATCTGCAACGGACAGTAAGATAAGATGACACAGAGTGAGCGAGAGATAAAGTTTTCACAATAAGGCAATTATTCTGAGGTTTCCCTCACAAAGTTTGCACAGTAAAGCAAACGAACTTCCTCTCACGCATGCTCGATTCTAATGCCAATGGAAAGCTGTCTGTTTTTCGTTGTTTCTTTCTTCCCTTTCGTTGGCCATCAACTCATATATCATCTCATGAAGGTATTTGTTAGCAAATCCTGTTTTGGTTGACTATCGGAATCCGAGATCCCTATATCAGTGCTGGAAGTTGCTTTTGGTAAAGGCACAGGAGACCCTCTTGGTGGAGCAGTGATAGATCCGAAGTCCTCGGATCCAGAGACCCCAAAACCTTCTGTTGAGGGGTCGAATGTGTAGAGGATTTGTAGCCCTCTACCCCTTTTTTTTTTGTAGATCTTGTATATATCAGTTAATATTGTATATGACTTAGTTTGATTTGTATATAAGTGTCTTGTGGTTTTCGAAAATTTGTGGTCTTGC
The DNA here is from genome assembly GCA_016097595.1 of Eucalyptus pumila. NCBI lineage: Eukaryota > Viridiplantae > Streptophyta > Magnoliopsida > Myrtales > Myrtaceae > Eucalyptus > Eucalyptus pumila. Next base: position 1,761,210 of record CM027847.1, read on the forward strand.
TTTCCAATCCCACATTTCTGTTGTCTGGGGATTAATTATTTGCTTCCGCATGTGCATTAAAATGAATGAGTCGGCGACGCGTCCAGACATCGCAAATTAATCGGCCACCGAGAAATGGGCACGCGCTCGGAGGATTGGGGCGTGACAATAAAGCTCGCCTATAAGTTGAAATATTTATATTCATTTCATACATATCATTCGCATTTAGAATTGTCAAGTCTAACGTTATAAACACTCTCAACCCATTCTACAAGCCATCCACTCAGCTAGCGTCTTCATCACGGGGGAGATAAATTCAATGTTGGAAGGCAGAAAATCAGAGCCATCGACTGGGATCACACCATAAATTCCACAAAGCCATTTTTCTTAGCGAGGCTGAAGAATCTCGCTACATTATTTATTCAAGTTGTCCTTTTACCTTCGAACTTTGCCTATGATCCATTGCTCATCATTGATGCTCTCGTAGTGTGATTGCATTGAGATTTCGCATTGTCCAAGAGCGATGATGACGAAGAAGAGCATTGAGAGAAAGTGGGTGGTCATTGCAGTGGCAGCATATTTGCTCATCACGCTGGATTTATTGCCTTCACAGACGAATGCCTCATTGCTTGCTACTCAGCATGTTCCCGATGCCCTTGGTAAGACATATCATCATCATCATCGTTCTTCTTCTTTCCTATGGCAAGAAAGTTTCACCTTCAGTATATAATAAACATAGGAATCGTTCTCAGTTGGAATCATCATAGACTCACTCTAAGCCTTCTCTAAATTTGCAATCAAGGTGGAAGCGAAGAAGACAAGACAGGATCCCCAAGGAAAGCTTTAGGGGGTGAGTTCAAACTCAAGGGGGCAATTGGCCTTGATTCCTACATTGATTTTGGGAAAGAAGAAGAGGAGAACAGCAGTGAAGCCGCGGAGCCTGAGGGTGACTCCCATTGTGCCTCCGCCCTCGCCGCGTACGCCCTCGCCCTCGCATCAATTTAGGCTCCATCCATGACAATGGGGCCTCTCCTTTTTCTAATAACGTAGCCATCAATATCGACCGTATCATTTTCCTTTCTTTGCCCATGAGATGTCTACGCCAGGTCATTATCAATGCTTGTTGATCTCTATTAGGTATTTTATGTTCCACTACTTCCAGAAGTAAAAGGCTGGCCTTGTGAAGTGGATGACCAGTTGGCCCATAATAGATGTATAACAGTTGGACCTATAGGTCAATCTTACTCTAAATGATATTAATCTAAGGACTTTGTGAGAGAGCCATATATATATTTTTTTCAATTACTTAAGTGCTACTATTGGAATATAATACGCGGAAATGATAGGATTTTGCAATTTACGTCAACGCAAAATCATTAGAGAAATAAACGATAAATAATAAGGACACCAGAAATTTACGTGGTTCGGTCCAAGTATCGGTACCTACATCCACGGAGAGAGCCAGGAACAAATAATCTACTATAATCGAAGAATTATAATTTATAATCGCTCACATGCTCGAGTATTTTCCACACCTAGATTTAACCTCAAATTTAAAGTATTTATAAATAAACAACTTATTTGGACATAAACTCACTACATAAAATTACTGCACATTCAAATTTAAAGTAGAACACTTTACGTATGCCGAAACAAAGAACTCGTATGCTTTTTCTCTCTTTGTGCACGGCTCTCTTCAGCTTGTCTTGTGGCTTTCTATTGCGGCTTGTATGTGCGGCTATCACTTGCAGAAAGAAAAGAAAACCTAGGGTGTGTGTGCCCAAAGTCAAAAGTTTGACCTTGGGCTCCACTTCTCTTTCCTTCTTTAAAAGAGAGATTCGTACACTGCACGATGGGGGAAGAAAACCTTCATTTTTCTTCATTTTTCTTTTATCTCTCTTAAAGATAAATAGATAATAAAATATATAATGTGGTCCTTTTTTTTTTTGGGTCTTCTAGTGACAAAACTTTTTTTTTTTGGTCAAATTCTAGTGACAAAACTTATCCTCCTTGTTTTGTGGCTTATTTTGCAAGTCCGAAAGAAAGTCTAATAATAAAAAAAAAGATTTATTCATCCAATTTGTAATCCATTTGAAAAAATCTTCACCCATAAAATTTGATTTAATAAATTGTTATTCAAATTCAAACTTGAGACATTAATTCTCCATATTGGCTCGATGTTTGAAACCAAGTTAGAGTGCTTATTATCTAACACATTGATGGGTGCTCACTCTCCACAGACGCCAATAGAACTCAACCAGAGCTTGAGTTTCGCTAAAGGAATAAACTTAGTCATCAAGTCTGCCGGGTTATCAGCTGTGGCAACCTTTTTGACAATAACATTACTCTTAACTAAGGCATCTCGAATGAAGTGGTACCTGATGTTGATATGCTTCGTTTGCTCGTGATAAATTGGATTATATGCCAAATATATCGCACCTTCGTCCGCCATGGCAGTGACAGCATATCTGGTCATCATGATAGATCTATTGCCTTCCCCAACGAGTACCTCTTTGCTTCCTGCTTAACAAGTTCTTGATGCCCCTGATAACAAGTATGACTATCATTCTTCTTTCTTCTTTCTTCTTTTTTAGTCCTTATGGCGAGAAAGTTCGCATTAGTTGATAATTAGCGTCTGATTCTTCTCTAGCTTGATAGACTCACTCTAGGATTTCTCTAAATTGTGTAATGAAGATGGAAGCGAAGAAGGCAAGACGAGATCCCCAAAAAAAACATTAGGTAGTGGGTTCAAACTCAAGGGGGCAATTGACCTTGATTCCTCCGTTAATTTTGGGAAGAAGAAGAACAGGAAAGCAGTGGAGTCGCGGAGCTTGAGGCAGTCTTGTCGCGTCTCCGCACTCCCCGCATCCGATATGCGCGTGTCTTGGGGGGACCAAATAGCACGACTTATATCAATTGGCCGTAGGTTGATCTTACTCTAAATAGTATTGATGTAAGGATTTTGTGAGAGTGGCGCTCACTTAGCACCTGAACTTTTCTTTTCTTAGTTACTCAAGTACCATTTTGATAAATAAAAAGCCCGATCACTTCAATCAGCAATTTATGAGACAGACTTGGCGTGCCAATATTTAATGTAAACTGCTCGACGTATCTCATTGGCAAAGTAAAGTCAGCAGAATTGCATCTAAATGACATCGTCTACCACAAAGTTTGCCCAAATTAACAAATTGGATTGAGCAAAATTGCTTATGTCTTCAAAACAAAATCCTAACCCCAATTCCTCAAATTGGGGCAAAATTACTTTCTGAATTTTGCAACGGACAGTAAGATAAGATGACACCGAGTGAGCGAGAGATAAAGTTTTCACAATAAGGCAATTATTCTGAGGTTTCCCTCACAAAGTTTGCACAGTAAAACAAACGAACTTCCTCTCACGCATGCTCGATTCTGATGCCAATGGAAAGCTGTCTGTTTTCGTTCTTTCTTGGCCATCAACTCATGTATCATCTCATGAAGGTATTTGTTAGCAAATCCTGTTGAACAATTTCTTTACTTTGAAAACCTCGCGATTTGCTTTACTGATAAGGATTTGGAATTTCAAGTTGAGAAAGTGTTGAGGTTATCAGAAAATGAGCGAGGATCGCCTTTGTTTGTTGATCCCATAAAAGATGTATAACCTTTACGCCTCTAGGCCAATCTATAGGCTCACCAGAATATCTCCAAAATCAAACATTCATGAGCCCCCAAAAATAGAAAAATAAAAACATAGAGCCCAATCCACAACATTGTAAAAAAGTAAATAAACTCTTATTGAATGTCGAGTACAAACCTACTAATTTAATAAATGAAAAAGGAAGAATTTGGAATCCCGTTTAATGCAGCAAATTGATCTGGAATATGTGCCATTAGGTTAGCTGTTTTCAGTTTTACGCAACTTGTGCATCAAGTGCGAAGCAAGCTGCTACGAAGTTCAATTATCCATGTCGAGTTACATCTCAAAAGCTCATCTTTTTTCGGTACTATACATTAACATACACTTCAAGTTCAAAGTTCATTCATCTCCAACAGAACTAATTAAATTCACGACTGCCCACTTATATAATTTTATCCTCACTTGGTTAAAGACAACTAATTTAAAAATACGATAGCCGGATCTACACGACTATCATCATCCTTGACACAGTAAGGCCAACCCATGAAATTCTAGAAACTGTAACATCCTTTTATACGGAAACGAAGCCAGAATTTTTGGAATGGGAAATAGCCAAATGTTTGGGTTTACTGCCATATGTCTCCAGAACAAAAATTGATTTGTCTATACATAATGGTATCTTTTCATACTTCTAACTGAGTCGGAAAATTACCAAAAAAGTCATAAACCTATTGCAATTGTCTTAGTTCAGTCCTAAACTTATTTTTTTGACTAGTTGAGTCCTAAACCTCTTATAATTATTCCTGACCAGTCTATTTGGCCAAAATTAGTCAGCTGATGCTGGCGTGGCAGCCGACAACTTTTTTTATTAATATTTTTTTTAGATATTTTATTAATTTTTTTCTTTTTTTCCCCCCTTCTCCCTCTTCTTTCTTCCTCCTACCTCTCTCCTCCTTTCTTTGGCTCTAGCAATCCGCTAGGCTGGTTGATCGCCGGACTAAGGTGATCCAACGGGCTCGCCTCGCCAGTGGGCGAGCTCGCGCCTAGTGACAGCGGGGCGAGCCCCTGCCGGATCTGGCGAGGGCTCGCTATGCAGTCACTAGACGAGGCGAGCCCTCGCTAGATCTGACGAGGAGGGCCTTGCCAGACGCGATGGCAAGCCCCCCTCGCTAGATCTTACGGGGGCTCGCCCCACCATCGCTAGGCGTGAGCTCGCTAACTGGCAAGGCAAGCCCGCCAGACTCGGCGATGGTGAGGCCCCCCTCGCCAGATCTGGCGAGCTAGCCTGGCCGCCTTAGTCCGGCGACCGACCAACCCTCCCCTCTGGCCGATTGCCGAAGCCAAAGGAAGAAGGAGGGAGGAGGAGAGGAGGAAGGAGGGGGAGGGAGAAGGAAAAAAAAGATAAAAAAGGAAAAAAAGATTTAAAAAAACTAATAAAATCAATAAAATATTTCAAAAAATAAAATATTATTTAAAAAAAAGGTCACTAGCGCCGTTGGCTACCACATCAACGCTGGCTAGCCAATTTTGGCCAGATGGATTGATCGAGAATAATTGTAAGATTTTTAGGACTTAATTGATCAAAAAAATAAGTTAGTATTGAATTGACACAATTGCAATAGGTTTATGACTAGTAAAATTAAGATACTATTGGGTTTTTGTGAGACTTAACTAAATAACCTAGTACTAGGTCTTTTGTTTGGGTTTCATTTAATAATGGAGTGTGGGGGAACAAGTCAAGCAAAAGTGAGATGCATGACACATATAACGCCAAGTAAGATAAAATTTATAACACATGGTTTATGGTGATTCGTCGATTATTCCTTTTTAAAGTTAAAGAAATAGTCCAATTGCTGTTGATGGGTTAAGCCCAAATCAAACACGAAAGGCCCATATTTGACCACACATGATTCTGGTTTGCATACAGGGGTCGAGCTTCCATGTTCCATTTGCACATTGAAACCTAAGTTCTTTTCCGGTCAGTGGGCCAGTTCTGCTTACCTCAGCCCATTTGGAGCAATATTCCCTAATATAATAATGATATAATCTCCTCTACTAGAGGTGATGAAAGTGCTAGTATGAACACCTAAAGGGGGGTGAATAGGTGTGAAGAAAATTTTCGCAAAAAACAATAGAAATATTTTCTTTTGAAATTGAGTCTGAAAAATAACATACTTTTGAAACTGAGTCTGAAGAGCAGCAAACTTTGATCGAGATCAGACTTTAGTAGTTAAATAGAATTATGAACAAAATAAAGGAGTTCAAGAAAGAGAATAAAAACACAATATTTATAGTAATTTAGCTTAGATCAAGTTTACATCCACTCTCCCACGCTAATAGCCTTCTTGGCTGATTCCACTATGCATTCAACAAGAGATTACAACTTTGAATGCAAACACTTAGTAGTAAATAACACTATTTCACTAAGTCACTCTTTTTGGTATTTCTTTCACGATCACAAATGTTTAAGCTCACAAGAAACAAGTGTATGATCGAATGTCGCTTAGACTTTGGAATTATAAATTCTACACTCCATCTCTTACTTGGTCATCAATCCTTGATCTCCTTAAATACTCATCCACTTCCAAACTAGCGTTGGACAGTATTTCGAGGATTGTCTTCCAATCTATCCATTGGACATATCTGTATCTAAAATATTTGGTAACCGTTGAGTGACAAAAGTAGAATCCCAAATTAATTCTAATCGCCCATACAAACAGAATCTTGTTTTCCACAAGTAGAGCTTTTTCGTATAGAAAGTTCTTGTCTTCAAGATCTAATTGTCAATCAATTAAATTTAGTTAATTAAATCAATCTTGATGTAGAATCTAAACCAGATCACTAGCCGTTGTACATTTAGGGCTTGCGTTACATTCTGTTTCGTTCTGGATGTAAAATTTGAGAGTAATAGACTTTACAATCTGAGTTTAAGTATATTCTGCTTCTGAACAGATTTAGCTTTAAGGTCTAAATACAGTTTGAATAAATTCAGCTTCAGCATAGAGTCTGTCTTCTGGTTCTTCATTCATGTTCAATCTGGAATTTGTCAAAGTAGGCAGACTTCTGATTAAAACAGACTTTAACACTAAAGTTTGACAATCTTTAAACTTTGACATTGAAGTTTGGAAATTTTCAAAATAAACTTTAGACAATATTCTTTACATATTCTATCATATGCATAGTCTGTTACTCAACCATTAAACACGTTAGTAGTATTTGATTTATTTTGTCATTTTCAAAACATTATAAGAGATTTCCCTAATAGGTGATAGGTTCTAGGTGCGGAATTTGAAAGCAACCCTATAAGTTTCAATTATGAAAATTTGGAATCGTGAATTGGAGAGGGTGCTCTTGGAACGGGCACAAAATCAACTCAGTCGGTTTTAGGCTAGTTCACGATACTACACAAAAACTGGGTTTTTTTTTTCCCTCTTTCAAGTTAGAGCTTTTGTATATTATTATTTATACCTCATGTTAGGCAAATTCTTTTGAGTTAAGTGGTCCTATTGCATATCTTATGTTTGAGGTCATAGGTTCCAAAACTCTAGGTTGCAACTCTCTATAATGAGTGTGAAATTGGTTAGACCTCAAGTAGCAATCCAAATTGACACAACATGTGCATTCATACACACGCTACGGGAAAAGCTCCTTTCTTTTTTTTTTTTCAATGGACCAAAGAATATTCAATTCATAATCCATCGGCAGGTGAAGCTTTTCATTACCCCAGTCAACACGGCGACGATGCCAAATCACACGCTCAGTTCAGTCATTCAAAGTTAAGATGATTTTCTACATGCTTATCTTTTTAAAAAGGCTATTTAATTGGTTACACATTCTTTTTGCCCGACTTTTCAATGAACATTATATTTGACGGGACACGTCCCATGCACGTCAAGATATAGGGCACTTGCCTAGTTAAATAGCGATATTCGTTTCATACTCATCATTCTTCGGACTTGGCCCGTGAAGTCTGACATAGCAAACCGTTTTAACATGGTCTACACGGCGATGATAATTATAAGGTTAAATCATCATCGGATCAGACTATAGGATAGCTCGAATACAGGATGCAAGGCAACTAAATAAAAGGCTAAGAGAGGCTAAAAGTACGGCGTAATCATGATTCGAGTACAAATTACATACCAATCGGCACTTTTAGCTGACCGACAGTAATATTGAATAGATCATTTAGCTCCTTCTCTCTCGCCTTCTCTTCCTTCATCTTCTGTTCACAGCATGGACTTCTTTGAATAGCAAAAACAAAAGAAACACCAAATATTGCCAATTCTCAACCGCTATTATTCCATTTCATCAGGAACATTTCCTGAACATGAATATCTAAAAAAAGAAAACCCAAGATCTCTCTCATTTGTAATGTCCACAAAAAGAAACGGGACTGATTACCCTATACCAATTTCGTGTGTTAGCATTTTCGATATGAGCTGAAGAGAGAAGAATGAACTTGGCGGAGATTGTGGATTGGTCGGGTTTTGGCTGGACTGATTGGTGGAGAGATTGGAGGCATTTCTAAACGCTCCTTCTCTAGTTTCAAATGCATAGTCATCAATTCCCTTCAGACAATTTAAATAACCAACCATCAAAACATGAAATTTTACAAAAACAGTCTTTTAATTTATTGATTCATCATTGTGCTTTCAATGATCTCCTGAAGGGATTTTTTGCAAATTATCAACTGCTAGCTTCATGAGAAAGACGAAGTCAATGATGGATTAGACCACAAATGGTTGCTCAAATCTGGAGACGACTATAATTTTGTGGGCAAGGATGAGGAAGCCTCCCAAAAGTTTAGATGGACCACAATATATTGGAATTGTGGCTTTGTTGTAGACTCAAGTCAAGAGAAGAACGACTTTGATCAAATCATGAATTCCACAAAGCCATCTTTCTTGGTGGGGAAAAAGAACCTTGCTACATTATATATTCAAGCCATCTGCTCCTTTCGCTTTCAGACTCTGCCTATGATCCATTGCTCATCGTCGCCACTCTCATAGTGTGATTGCATTGTGTTTTTTCCCGGTTCGAGAGCAATGATGAAAAAGAAGACCGTCGAGAGAAAGTGGGCGGCGATAGCAGTGGCGGCATATGTACTCATCATGGTGGATCTGTTGTCTTCACTAACGCGTGCCTCTTTGCTTCCTGCTCAACATGTTCTTCATGCCCCTGGTAACACGTATCACCATCATTAGTCTTTCTTCTTCTTTCCTTAGGGCGAGAAAGTTCGCATTAGTTGATAATTAGCGTATGATTCTTTCTCCGACTTGATAGACTCACTCTAGGAATTCTCTAAATCGTGTAATGAAGATGGAAGCGAAGAAGGCAAGACGGGAATCCCAATAAAAGCATTAGGTGGTGGGTTCAAACTCAAGGGGGCAATTAGTCTTGATTCGTATGTTGATTTCGAGAAGAAGAAGAGGAGGAAAGCAGTGGAGTCGCGTAGCCTGAGGAAGAGTCTTGGCGTCCCTCTGCCCGCCCCGCATGCCGATGGGCGTATGATCGTTGGCCCTCACCCTCACTTCAAAAAGGACCCTTCTTTTGGGGGGCACCAACGACCAGTTGGCAAACGAACGACTTATAACAATCGGCCGTAGGTTGATCTTACTTTAAATCTTATTGATGTGAGGGTTTTGTGAGAGTTGCACTCACTTAGCACCTGAACTTTTCTTTTGTCAATTACTCGAGTGTCATTTTGATAAATAAAAGAACCGATCACTTCACTCGCGATTTGTGTGACAGATTTGACGTGAAAATATTTAATGTAAACCATTCGATGTGCCTTACCGGGAAAGTAAAGGCAGCAAAATTGCATCTAAATGACATTGTCTATCACAATATTTTCCCCAAATTAACAAATTGGAGCAAAATTGCTTATGTTCTTCAAAACAAAACCCCAACCCCAAATCCTCAAATTGGGGCAAATTTACTTTCCGAATTTTGCAACGGACAGTAAGATAAGATGACATAGGGTGACCGATAGATGAAGTTTTCACAATAAAGCAATTGTTCTGAGGTTTCCCTCACAAAGTTTGCACAGTAAAGCAAACGAACTTCCTCTAACCCATGCTCGATTCTAACGCCAATGGAAAGCTGTCTGTTTTCGTTCCTTCTTTCTTCCCTTTTTTTTAGCCATCAACTCATGTATCATCTCATGAAGGTATTTGTTAGCAAATCCTGTTGAACAATTGCTTTACTTTGAAAACCTCGCGATTTGCTTTACTGATAAGTATTTGGAATTTCAAGTTGAGAAAGTGTTGAGGTTATTAGAAAATGAACGAGGAACGCCTTTTTTGTGGAGCGAGAGAGGGAAAGAAATATAGTGAGTAAAGAAGAAGACAAAGCAAGAGAGGATAAGATTTTTTTTTTTCTTGGAAAAAGACCACCAAAAACCCCAAACTTTGTCCAAAGTGACAAATTTACCTCAAACTTTTTTTTTATGACGTGAAAAACCGCAAATTTTGCAAATTATGACATATTTACCCCACCAATGGCATTTTCATCTTGTTTTTCATGTTTTTCTTTTTTTCTCTCTCTTTTTTTTTTTCCTTCTTCTCTCTTCCCTCCATCGGCCATGGCGGAGCCAATTGAAGAAAGTTGGCATCTGGCAAGGGCTGCCCTTGTTGACGTCAGGCAAGGGTCATCCTCGCCTGGGCTAGCTAGGGCCGCCCTCACTGGCATCAGGCGAGGGTGGCGCTTGGCTGGTTTGACAAGCGAGGGGTGCCTAATGCCGACGAAGGCCGTCTTCGCCTGCGACACCAACAAAGGCCGCCCTCGCCTATGTTAGGTGAGGACGGCCCTCGCTGACGTCAAGCGAGAGGTGCCCTCGCTAGATCTAGGGAGGGAGGCCCTCGCCTGACACTGACAAGGCCCTAGCGAGGGGTGCCCTCGCTGGTGTCGGGCGAGGGAGGCCCTCGCCTAATGTAGGAGAGGGGTGCCCTTGCTAGATCTGGTGAGGGATGCCCTTGCTTGACCTAGCCGAGGGCCCCTCACCCGACACCGGGGAGGGTAGCTCTAGCCAGCTTAGGTTAGGGCGACCCTCACTTGACGCCGGCAAGGGCAACCCTCGCCGAGGCACTGGCTTCCCTTGCCAGCTTCGCCATGGCTGGTAGAGGGAAGAGAGAAGAAGAAGAAGAAAAAAAAAAGAAAAGAATTTAAAAAGGTAAAAAGACCAAAATATCCTATAGTTTAGGGAAAATGTGTTACATTGTTGACACCTAATTTTGGAAAAATAAAATTGCATTTTGAAAAGAAAAAATAAAAATAGGGAATATTGATTTGATTGATTATGTATGTAAGTTTGAAATTCTGATAAGTATTCAGATTTTGATAAATGTAGACATAATTGAAAAATCAGGCGAACAAAGGGCAAGAATTTTGATAAAATGGAAGGAATCGATGAAAAATCGAGCTGATTGCGAAATCATGCTCCGAATTTAATGCAACAGAAGATGAAAGTTTAAAATTTTCTATAGAAAACGGCCGATCGGAACCACTATAAAAAGGAGTTGACCTGCACAGGGTTCAAGGGGGTGTGAAAAAATTGGGGGAATTCGCGATAAAGAAATTCGTGAGAAGAAAAACACGAGAGAATTCGTGAAAGTGAAAAAGAAGAAGAAGAGGAAACCCCATTGTCGTCCAAGAAAAGTCCTTTTTCTTCTCTTCTGACAACCTGCAGAAGTGCAAAGAAAAGGAAAAAGAAAAGTGAGCGAGAGTAAAAAAAAATAGGGAAGAGAATTCGTACAAAGGGGATCCTTTTCTCTTGTTCATTTTTCCTTTTTGCATGAGTCAAAGTCCACCAAAAGTAAGTTTTGGTTTCTGCAGAAAGGTACAGCAGAGAGACGTCGTGTGAGGAGACAGGAAAAAAAAAAAAAAGCAGCAGCAGCAACTGTTCATCTTCTTCACGTGGACGCCCCTGCCCGCGCTCGCGTCGCACCAACTCCACGAGCATCGCCGCCGCTTCACCAGGCCCCGCCTCGCCACGCTTCATCCGCAATCTGCAGCGCCCGTCATTGCGCGCCTCTGTTCATCCGAGCCAGCAGCCCGCGTTGCCTCCGCGCCGCTCATCGCCGTGTGTCCGCTCCTCACCCGCGCCTGCACCAACTCCCGCATAGCCGTAGCTCCTGACCGCGCCTCCGCCCGTCCGTGGCACCTGCCGCACCTCTGAAGCCCGAGGCCTACTCCGCTCCACCGCCGCTCTACAGCAACCGAGCTCTCACCGTTCACCACCGCCGCTGCAACCCGCAACCCAGCTGCTGCTCGTCCCCCTCGTACCGGCCACCGTCCGTGACGCCGCTGCAACCGAGCAACACCACCAGAGCCCGACGCCGCGCCTTAGCGACTCTCGACTCAGCGACCCGACGCTGCCTTGCCCGCTGCTCACCCACGCCGGTACGCGACCCACCTCCGCCGGTCTCTACCAGCCTCCGCCCAGCAGCACCGACGCCACCACCGCGCCCACTCGCCCATCGACGCTGCTGGTCTGCTCACCAATCACGCTGCCTCTTCCCTGTTTTAGTTGGCTTATTTTTACTTAATTTTATTTTTCATGTTATTTTTCTATTTATTTTGTTTGATAGCATTTTTTAGTTTAGCTAGTTATTTTAAGTTGTAATATTGAATGTTAGTATTTTTGAATTTTGTAGGCATTATCCATAAGGATTTCGTCCGGAATTATTGTAATTATTAATTTAATCCGAGAGACATTGGATTATTTTTTTAATTATATTAATTTTTAGGCTTTTTGGTAGAATTCTAATTGTTAAATCAATATAATCATTAATTTGATCTGTAAGACTTCAGATAAGAATTTTAATTATTTTGATCTCTTTGTCATGATGATTAGGGTTAGAATAATCGTTAATTTGATCTGTGAGATAACAAGTTATTTTTTCGATTATTTTAATTCTTTATTTTTGCTGATAGTTTAGATTTAATATTTATTTAATAATTACTTATCTTTTGAAAAAAAAATAAAAGATTAGGAAATCAAAAAAATCAAAATTCTGCATGAGCATGTAAGTTTAGTAAATTGGAATTTTCTTAGGATTACTTTTTTAGGGTTGCATTTTTAGAAATAGGTTAGGGTTGGACCTAAATTAGTTTTAGATAATGTTCGCACACTTTAATTATCTCATTTTTAAAAAATAGTTTTCTAATATAAGATAGGGTTTAAGTCAAATTAATCCCTAGAATAGATTAGAAAATTGTCCATTTTTAGATAGATTAAGTAGGGTTTTCATAAATTCTAAACTTCAATAAAAAATATAAAAATACAAAAATCTAGGTGCATGTTAAGTAGTTTGAATAATAGGATCATTTGATTATAATTATTTACTAGTAAAATTAGGTCATGAGGTGCATATTAACTAGTTTGCATAATAGGATCATTTAATTAGAATTTGCTTATTAAAAATATTAAGTCATTTAGTTAAAAAATTCATTTTTATAACAGAATTCTAATTTTCTAGAAAACCAAAAAAAAAAAAAAATTGTTTGCTTTGTGTGATGCAATTTATTTATTGAATGTTTGAGCATCTGTGTGATCACCTTTTTGCATAATAGTAATTTAGGTTTAAAATAAATCCAAGTTGCTTGCAAAAATATTTTTGAAAATTAAAAAAAAATGGTATCGAAAGGGCATTAGAAAAATCTAGTGTAACCAAGTCCTCGTACCCTAGTCTCTGGTTGGTAGGAGTAAAATAATTATCTCATTATTTTACTTAGGTGTCTAATCGATTTACTATAAATTGATTAGTGGCGACTCCTAGATAATAACCTCTTGCATATTCAAAAATTTAGACTTAAGTCGCAAATTGGTATGGGCTTGAGAGAGCCCGAGCTAAGTTAAAAAGCTTAGTAGTCCATTAACATAATTTTAGGTGGTGCACCCGAAAAATAGGTCGTGACATACACGGATAGAAGTTCGGGGTTTTTTGTGTTACGAAAAAAAGTTTGGAGTAAATGTATCACGATTGGCAAAGTTTGATGTTTTTCATGTCATAAAAAAAAAGTTTGGGGTTTTTGGTGGTCTTTTCAATTTACTCTTTGACAAAACAACGTGGTTTTAGCCACAAATGTCCCTTTGACTTGTCCTTCGTCCATGTTATGCTGCATGTTTTCTTTAAATACATTTTTAAAAATAGGCCACATTGGATTTAATTCATTAAAAAAAGCAAATTTGCACCATCTCCCCCTTTTTGTTAGCATTAAAAAAAGGTAGAGATGAAAAGATAATGGAATTAAGATTGTTTTGGAATGCGAACAAGCTAGAAATCTCTCATCGACTAGATAATCCATTCCAGCTTTTTCAAATCCTCCTTCAATTGAGCCACTTCTTCACCCTTGGCATTTGCTTGAACTTGAAGAGCAAGGGCATGAATTTGATCATGCAAGGAAACTGAAGAGGCTTGACTGGCATTTTGCATGTCCTGAACTTCGCATCATAGGGCATAAATCTGGCCTTACATCTCCATAAGAACATCAAGCAGTCTTCAAAAGTCTACTGAGTTGTCAGTCTGAGTGCTTGCCTTTGCGTGATCAGTTTGAAGAGTATTTGCAGATGATGGCATTTCAACATGAGCACCCAGATTTGGCGATGAAATCTCATGACCTTCCTCAGGAAATTGAGAGGCAGAGATGTCTTTTGGATCTGCAGGTGAACGGCTAACATCTTCACTAGTAAAAGCAATGGAAGAGGTATCTCTTTTCACAGCAACTCCCCATGTTTCATTGCCTTCAGGCGGAGAGAAGTACTCTTCATGCTTTATCTCTTCTTGTTCTCCTCTGCCCTCTTCTTTAGCAGTTCTTTCTTCCTCTGCTTCTTTTCTCATTGATTCTCTCTCTCCACTCCTTTGCTCTGACTCTTCTCTATCTTGATCCTCTCTCTCCTCTGTCTCTGGAACATAACGAGATAAGTTTCTCAATGCAAGAGCAGAAATGGTGACATCTTCCTCATCTTCTTCATCTTGCAAGATGAATGCTCTTCTTTTCTTGGATGGAGCTGTCATGGGCTTCTTCCCTTTCCGTTTTGCAGCCATAGAAACTTGGTGAGTCTTGACAGCGGTTTTCTCCTTAAATCGCTCCAAAGCTTTGTTCAGCTCCTTCAGATGCATTTTGGAAACCATTTTCAGCCCCCTTACCATTTGATCATAGGTATGAACACACAGAATCTTGGGAGGCTGAATATTCAAATGTCTGAATAACTTAATAACAAGTGTTGAGTAAGGAAGTTGGCCCTTGTCTTTCACCATCGATCTATACATGTGAAACATGATAGTGTGTGGAAGAGAGAACTTTTTGCCAACGTTGATAGCATACATCAGCTTTGCTTCTGAGTTGGAGATGTCAATCTTCGAAGTCAATTTGGGTCTTAGGCAATTGATCACAATCTTGTGTAGCAAAATATTTGAGACATTCATCCTCAAGTATGAAATTTGTCCTTCCACCATTTCATCCCGAACAAGATCTATCGTCGCACGACTAACAAACACACTAATTGATTGGAATGCCCCTCGCTCTACTCCAATCACATCCGCCAATGTGTCCATATCAACGATATAGTCCTAGTCTCGAACATTAAAAGAAAATCTATTCGCATCTAAGAAACTCAGATTAGAATAGAAATAGGCAGTAAGTTCTGGATGAGCCTCTGTTGTCTCAAAACAAAAACGTTCAAGTTGAAGCAATGTGAATTTCTCTCGCAACTTCACATTTAGAGAATCGAGAAAATGAAAGTCTACACTTCTTAGGTTGATCACCCCTCGCTTTAGCAACTTAGAGTAAAGTCTCTTGTGTTCCTCAGAGAGAAACAAATCTGTCCTTTTGCTTCAAATATTCGCCACAACACCCATTCTAGGCTTAAAATAAGTGTACAACTTATCATCATCATTTCCATCTGGCTAACTAAGACCTCCAACATGTGGATCGCTTGGAATGTTTGCAAATGCTCTTTTTGCTGACCCCACAGGAGCAACTTCCAATCGTTCCATCATTCGCAAAAAGTGGGTTTCATTTCGATACCCTTTCTTTTTTAAAAATTCATCAATAAAGTTCAAGGGAGTACCTACCTCCTTCAAGGCAGAGTAGAGTTTAAAGGTAAAAGCGGGCTTTTGAGTTCTTCCAGGTTCTACATCTTCAATAATTTCTTCCTCCGCTCGATGATGAGTATCCTGAGGTCTAGCTTATGGAGATTGACGCGGTTGAGAATGTTGTGAACTCTGCTGCTGTCTTAGAGATTCTTCTTCCTTGATGAGGTCAAAATGCGTAGGACCCTCACGCATGTGCTGTGGTCCCCTATTCTCAAACCTTGAAGACTTTCTTTGGAAAGACATTCTCACGGTCTTTGAGAGATTCCAAACTTGTTTCGCAAGAAAGATGATTACTTTGAGGATTAAACTAGAGAGTACAAGAGAGAAGATGATGTTCTGTGCTTTTTAGGGTTTTGTGAGTAAAGTGAAAGAAAACAAACAGTAAATAAAGCAATCGAAGCGAAGCATACAAAACGACATAGAAGGAAAAATAGAAAATGTCTTTTCAAAAAATAACTACATTTTTTAAAATAGATAACTGTAAAAAATAACCCACTTTTCAAAAAGGAATGATTGCAATAATCACTAAAACTAGGGAAGATAACATCAATCAATTACATATTAATAGATGAACGTACCTTTTCGAGATTTTATCCGAGAGATAAATTTCTAAAACAGAAATAACTTATAGTCGTGAATCTTGATCTTCTGAGTTTGAGTATCTTTAGAATTTTATCCTTGAGTCTGAACTTATTCAGACTTTAAGATATTGAGTCTGGAACGAATAGACTCAAATTGACTTTTCTCCAGTGGCTTTGTAAAAATGTTCACTAGTTGATTCTTTAAGTCAATGAATTGAATCAAGACTTCTCCATTTTGAACATGGTCTCCAATAAATTGATGTCGAATCTCTATATGCTTTGCTCTTGAATGAAGAATTGGATTCTTGGTGAGATTAATCGTCTTGGTGTTGTTGCATTTGATCTCAGTGCATGAGTCTTCGATTCCAAAGTCTCTTAGCTGTTGTTTTATTCACAAGATTTGAGAACAACAACTTCCAAGAGGCACATACTCTGCTTCTGCTGTTGAAAGAGCTACAGTTTTTTGCTTCTTTGAAAACCAAGATATCATCATATTACCAAGTAATTGACAAGTACCCGAGGTGCTCTTTCTATCAACTTTGCATCCTGCTAGGTCTACATTTGAATATCCAAGGAGAGTAAAGTCTCATTCTTTAGGATACCAGAGACCTAAATTAGAGGTTGTTGCAATGTATTTGATGATGCATTTCGCAGTACTTAGATGGGATTCTTTAAAATCTGATTGAAATTTGGCACAAATACAAACACTAAACAAAATGTCAGGTCTATAAGTAGTAAGATAAAAAAGTGAACCAATAATACTCCTGTATAGCTTCTAGTCAATTTTCTTTCCTCCTTCATCTTTGTCCAACTTCGAGGAACTTGACATTGGTATATCAGTCTTTTTACAATTCTCAAAACCGTATTTTTTAACAAGTTCTTTAGCATATTTTTCTTGGTGAATGAAGGTTCCTTCCTTCAATTGTTTTACTTGAAGTCCAAGAAAGAAGGATAGTTCACCCATTATGCTCATTTCAAACTCATCCTGCATAGTCTTAGAGAATTTCTTACACAGATTTTCATTAGGTGATCCAAAAATAATGTCATCAACATAGATTTGAGCAAATAAAAAGTTTTTGCTTTCTCCGTTGATAAACAAGGTAGTGTCTACTTTACCTTTAACAAAACTATTTTGAATTAAAAACTTACTTAACTTGTCGTACCAAGCTCGAGGTGCTTGCTTTAAACCATATATCGCATTTTTCAGTCTTAATATAGAGACTGGTTTCCTTGGGTCTTCAAAATCGAGAGGTTATTTCACATAGATTTTTTCTTGGATAAATCCATTTAGGAAAGTGCTTTTGACGTCCATTTGGAATAACCTGAAATTCTCATAACATGCAAAAGCAAGTAGTAATCTAATTTCTTCTAACCTTGCTATTGGTGTGTAAGTCTCATCATAATATATCCATTCTTCTTGCGTATATCCTTTAGCCACGAGTCTTGCTTTGTTCCTTATGAATTTTCCTTTCTCGTTCATCTTGTTCCTGAAAATCCATTTAGCTCTAATGACATATTTACCTTTTGGTTTATGGGTCAATTCCCAGACATCGTTGATACTGAATTGCCTGAGTTTTTCTTGTATAGCTTCAATCCAGCTTTCATCAATTAAAGCTTCTTCTATGCTCTTAGGTTCTATCTCAGAAATAAGAGCCACAACACTAGAATCTTCATGCCTTTTGGATCTTGTATGAATCCCTTCATCAATGTCACCAATAATGAATTCTTTGGGATGATTAGACTTGTGCTTCCAATTGTTGGTTGGTTTGTCAAACTGTTGATCTTTTTCTTCATTTGATTTTTCAACGATCGTTTGTCGCTGGTCTTCTGAAGTCTGAGCTACTTCTAGAGATTTAGACTTTGTAGAGTCTAGAGTAGGTTCAGATTCTTCAGGTTGAGTCTAAATCGATTGATTTTGTATAAGGTCTTGAAATTTGACATTCATCGATTCCTCCACAAATTGAGTATTTTTGTTGTATACTCTGTAAGCTTTGCTGGTGGTTGAATATCCAAGAAAGATGCCTTCGTTTGATTTCTTCAAACTTACCAATTCGATTGTTTGCATTTTTCAATATAAAACACTTGCATCCAAACACATGAAAATAGGAAACAATTGGCTTCTTTCCTTTGAACAACTCATAGGGAGTTTTCTCCATAATAGGCCTTAAGAAAACTCTATTAATAATATAACACGCTGTAGAAACTACTTCAGCCCAAAAACAAGAAGAAATGTTACTTTCAATTAAAAGTGTTCTAGCCATTTCTTGCAACGATCTATTCTTCATTTCCACAACTCCATTATACTCTAGAGTGTATGGTGAGGAGAACACATGCTGAAAGCCAGATTCATCATAAAATTTAGCAAAGTCTTGATTTTCAAACTTACCTGCATGGTCTGTCCATATACTTGAAATAACATACCATTTCTCATTTTGAACTTTCTTAGCAATTTTATAAAATAAAAAAATATTTCAGACTTACTTGCTAGGAAATATACCCATGTAAATCGTGAATAATCATCCACTATTACCAGGTGATATTTCTTACCTCCAATGCTCTGGGTTCTGGTTGGTCCAAAAAAATCCATATGCAAGAGCTGTAGCACACAATTAGTGGAAACTTGATTTATTGGTTTGAAATAATTTCTAACATGTTTTCCCAATACACACAATGTGCATAAATCAAATTTTTGGTATGTTAGGTTGGGTGGTCCACGAATAAGCTTCTTTGTAGAGATCTTGGCTATTTGCTTCATGTTGATGTAGCCAAGTTTTCTATGCCAGAGATTAGCTTCCTCTTGAATTGAAATTAGATATTGGGATTTTTCTGGTTTAATATCCAAGAGATATATATTCCCATGTCTTCGCCCCGTGAATGTCTGAGAGGAGTCTTTATTGGTTCCTTAACATATTCATTCTTGAAAGTTGATTTTGTAACATGTGTCGCACAGTTGGCTGATACTCAGCAAGTTGTAGTTGAGTCCTTCCACTAAGGAAACGTTACTGATTGTGAGATTTCGAATCTTTACAGTTTCGTATCCCACAATTCTGCCTTTGCTATTTCCACCAAAAGAAACTTTTCCTCCATTAACTTGCATAAACTTTATGAAACAACTTGAGTCTCCTGTCATATGTCTTAAGCATCCACTATCCAAATACCATTTAACATTTTACTTGATAGTGACCTGCATTTAAAAAAGAAAGTCAAGCTTTCTTTGGTACCCATACTTTCTTGGGTCTAATGGAGTTAGTGCAATATACGGTTTTTGCCCAAACCTTCTTAATAGGTTTCCAAACCATATGACATTCTTTCTCAAAATGTTCTGAGTTGTTGCACTTAGAACATCTAAGAGCACTACGGCTTATAGGTTTTACAAAGATTTTTTGAAAATATTTTCTATAAAAGTCTTTTGTAGGTCTTTGTTTGATCATTTCCTTTATTTTTTGAAAATCAATTAGATGAATGGTTTCAGCAGTCATTCCCAAGCTTGATTTGTTAAAATAAGGTCTTTGAGCTGAGAGAATCTTTTCCAATTTCTCAGATCCTATAGAAAACCTTTTAAAATACTTGAAATATCATTTTTCAAAAGTGCATTTTCCTTTGAAAGAGAGTTTGCATTTTCTTTCAAAATAATAACACTTTTATCTAAATTTTTGATCTTTTCTTTCCAAACAATCTCATGTTGCTTCAGTGCAGAATTTTCCCTTTTTAGTTCGAAAATCCTCTTGAGAGAGGTTTTGAGACTAAAATATAGTTCATCAATATATTTAGAGACTTTAGTAGGAATTTTTAAATTACTTACCTCGATTTCACTGTTTGAGTCTGAGTCTATCTCAGAGTATGAATTTGATTCCGATTGTGCCATTAGACAAATATTGTCATAATCATCATCATTCTCTTCACATTCGATATCACTCTAAGTTTCTGTTTTGAAAACTTTTATGTATTTCTCAGCTTTTCCTTTCTTTTTCTTCAGTAAGGGACAGTTGGGTCTGATGTGTCCATTTTTCTTACATTCAAAACAAATCACATCTTTATTGGATTCATCATCCTTAGCTAATTTATTTTGAATCTTTTAAGAACTTTATTTCTTCAAATTGAATCTTCTTCCCTTTTTATTCAGTTTTCTGAACATTCTTATCATGAGAGCAAGCTCTTCATCGTCTATATCGTCTTCAGAATCTGTAACATCAAAATCATCATTAGATTTAATACAATAGATTTTTTTATCTTTGGGATCTTCATCTTCATTGATTTGCTCCACTTCATAAGATTGAAGAGTGCCAACCAATTCGTTAATAGAGAGTGGCATGATCCTTTGTGTCTCCCTTATTGAGGTCTTTACGTAATTACAATCTTGGAAAGTCCACACATTAGTTTGTTAACTTTCATGGGTCCAGAGATTGGTTGATCTTGATATTCAAGACCATTCACGATTTCTGTAAAACGACTAAACATGTTAGTGATAGATTCTCCTAATTTAATCTTGAATGCTTCATATTGACTGAGCAGAATATTAATTCTAGTTTCTTTCACTCGATCGGTTCCTTCATAGGTGATGTGTAGTCTATTCCAGACTTATTTAGTTGTTTTACAAGAAGATATTCTATTATATTCGGTAGGAGATAATGCACAATATAAGGAATAAATTGCTTTTGCATCAAGAGCTTGTCTCTTGGTTATTTCTTCTTGAGTCATCTCGCTGGACTCAACAGCTTCTTTTCCCCTTTCTAAGACTGTTGTAGTTTTAGAAATGATTCCTTTATCTACCACATCCCATTCAAGAGGGTCTTTCGATCTTAAGAATGCATTCATCTTGTTTTTCCATATACTGTATTCCTTCCCATCAAAGTAAGGCGGTCTGGTGTTACTTTGCCTTTCAACCAAACCTGGAGCCAACATACTGACTATGGATCATTAACTCTAAAGTAAAAACACTTCAATTTAAATGAGCACATAGGCTCTGATACCAATTGTAAATGCTAGTGTGAGCACATAGATGTGGTGAATAGGTGCGAAAACAAACTTTTTGGAAGTATAGTGTAAAACTTTACTTTTAACCTGATTATGTTTAATAGTAGACTTTAAAAGAGAAAAGAGACTTTAAAAGTTACAAGAAAAGTAAATGAGTTTAGGGAAGATAATAAGAACACAAGGTTTATAGTAGTTCAGCTTATTCTAAGCCTATGTCCACTCTCCCGCACTGACAGCCCATCGGCTGGATTTCACTATGAATCAAAAGAGTCGTTACAGTATCACGTTCTTAATTCCACAGTATAAAGACTCTACTACACTTCCTCAAGGTCTCACAAAAGTATAAACTCTCTTTTAAGTACAAGTTTACGCTCAACAATTGAATTGACAAAGAACAAGGAGCTTTAGACTTTGAAATTTATCTATCGCGCACTATCTTGAACAACTAAAGCGTCTTTCATATATACTCTCCATTCCTCCACAACCATTGACACTTTCTAAAGGATCTCTTCCAATCTACCCGTTGGACATAATCAATTAGGAAGATCTCGAGTTATTTAAGGAATATGACGATAGCCCACCAATCTTGCTCGCCCATACAATCAGGATCTAGGTTTTCATAAGTAGAACCTTCCAATTATACTTCGTCAATCAACAGATCCGAATTACTCCAATTATTTCCAATACGAATAATAGATCTTTAGATGCTATCTCCAGCCGTGAGTTCTTCTTTAGTCGATCGAATCAAATCCTCAAAGAAATACTTGAATCTGGATAAGACTTCTTCGATGGTCTAGAAACTGTCAATAAGGGCAAACTTTAAATCTTGAGTCTGGCGGTTTGGTGGTCTTCAGACTTTGACGAAAGAGTTTGCAAGTCTTCAGACTAGACTGATGGAAATGTTTTGTTAGCTTCAAAACAAATACGGAAGTTTTCTTCAACAACAACAAGCTATGGGCCTAAAATCAGAAACAGCACAGGCGTTAGGAATTTTAGGCACCAAAGTTAAAATCGTGTTGTTGACCTCCCTTAACAACCAACCCGTGGAGAAGAAATCCTTGACATCATCTCATGGGGATAATTACGAAGAAAAAAGTCCTAAACATGTTAGAATCATGTTACTTCAATCATTAATCTTTCAATTTGGTCAATTTAATCCTAAACATTTTGATATTTGTCAGTTTAGTCTATCCAGTCAATTTTGACTAGAAATTGTGACATAGATGTCGATTGTTCTACATAGCATAGTTGATACTGACATGGACAATTTTTATTTTATTTTTGTCTTTTCCTTCTATTTTTGCCTTTCATAGTGGCCAGCAAGGGTTATAGCTCTCGCTTGGCCTAACCCAAATTTGAGCAAGAACATCGCAGCCCTCACTAGCCATAAAAAAAAAAAAAAAAAAAGGAAAAGAGAAAAAAAAAGGAAAAAAATCAATAATTCAAAAAATTGAAAATATTATCGATGTCAACATCGATGTGCCGTGTAAGACAGCCAACATGCACGTCAAGAAAAATTAATCAAATAGACTAAATTGATAAAACGTCAAAACATTTTGGACTAAATTGATCAAATTAAAAAAATTAGAATTAAATTGGTACAAATACAATGGATTTAGAATTTTTTTAGTACTTTTCCCCCATTTCGTGTGTTAGCATTTTCAAACGAGCTGAAGAGAAAAGAATGACTTCAGTGGAGATTGTCGATTGTTCAAGCTTTCGCTAGGCCGAATGGTGGAGAGACTGAGCACACTTCTGAAGGTTCTTACTCTTGCTCTTGTTCTTGTTTCAAATGCATAATCATTGATTTCTTTTTGACAATAAAAAACCAACCATCGAAACATGAAATTTTACCAAAATTTTGATTTATCTTTGTGCTTTCAATGATCTCATGAAGAGATTTTCTGCAAATTCTTGACCGTTAACTCGTGTGGTCATCACGAGGAAGATGAACTCGGTGATGGAATAGACCACAAATGGTTGCTCGAATCCAACGACGACTGTAATTTTGAGGGCAAGGACAAGGAAGCCTCCCAAAAGTTCAGATGGGCCACGATACATTGGAAATATGGCTCCATTGTAGACTTAGAATCAAGAGACAAACGACTATGATCAAACCATGAATTCCACAAAGCCATCTTTCATCATACTGTAGAATAGCTCGAATATAGGACACAAGGCAACTAAATAAAAGGTTTAAAAAATTAAACACTATACAAGTACAAATTACATACTCACTGGCATTTTTGGCTTACTAACAACACTCTTGAATAGATCATTTATGGTACATTTGGTAATACTTCTATTCCCATAAATAATTTTTTCATATCCATTCCCGAGAACAAAGAAGTAGATTCATTTTACTTGTTTTCTATTCCAAATTTATTCTTTGATTACTTTTCTATTTTGAAGAATAGAAAAATTAGTTGACATTATCAAACGAATTTATGTTCTTTTTTCTATTTTGTAGAGTGGAAAAATAGATAAATAGAAAAAAACATGATGATTACCAAACAGGCCCTTGGACCTTCTCTATGGCCTTGTTTTCCTCCTTCTTCTGGTTACGACATGGACCTCTTTGAATAGCCAAAAAAAAAAAAAAAAAAACAACAACAAATCTTGCCAATTCTCTACCATTGTAATTCCATCTCATTCAGAAGATTTTCTCCACATGAACATTTAAGAAGAAAACCCAAGAGCTCTCTCATTTGTAATGTCCACAAAAACAAACGGGACCGATTACTTTTATACTAATTTCGTGTGTTAGTGTTTTCAATATGAACTGAAGAGAAAAGAATGACCTTGGCAGAGATTGTCGGTTGGTTGGGTTTTGCTTGGACCGGTTGGTGCAGAGATTGGGGGCACTTCCAAATGTTCTTGCTCTTGCTCTTATTTCAAATGCACAATCATCGATTTCATTTAGACAATTTAAGCAACCAACCATAAAAAAAAATGAAAATTTACAAAAACAGAAGTCTTTTGATTAATTGATTTATTATTATGCTTCCACTGATCTCATGAAGAGATTTTTTGCAAATTCTTGACTGCTAGCTTGCGTGGTCATCACGAGGGAGATAAAATCAATGATGGAATAGACCACAATTCGAGAGACTGACTATAAGTTTGAGGGTAAGGAAGAGGAAACCTCCCAAAAGTTTAGATAGGCCACAATACATTTGAATTATGGCTCTTTTGTAAACTCAAAGTCAAGAGATGAATGACTGTGATCAACCCATGAATTCCACAAATCCATCTTTCTAGATGGGCTGAATGAAGAAGCTCGCTACATTATATATTCAAGCCGTCCAGTCCTTTAACTTTCAAACTTTGCGTATGATCCGTTGCTCATCATCGCCACTCTCGTAGTGTGATTGCATTGTGATTTTGCATGGTTTGAGAGCTATGATGAAAAAAAAGAGAGTCGAGAGAAAGTGGGTGGCAATAGCAGTGGTGGCATATTTGCTCATCATGGTGGATCTATTGCCTTCACCAACGAGTGCCTCTTTGCTTCCTACTCAACATGCTCCTGATGCATCTGGTAATAGACATCACCATCATTCTTTTTTCTTCTTCTTATTTTTTTATGGCAAGAAAGTTCGCATTAGTTAATAATGAATACGTGATTCTTTCTCCAGCTCAATAGGCTCAATCTAGGATTTCTCTCAATTTTGTAATGAAGGTGTAAGCGAAGAAGGCAGGATGGGATCCCCAAGAAAAGCATTAGGTGGTGGGTTCAAACTCAAGGGGGCAATTGGTCTTGATTCCTACATTGATTTTGGGAAGAAGAAGAGGAGGAAAGCGATGGAGTCGCGTAGCCTGAGGGCGAATCCCAACATGTCTCCGCCCTCACCTAATCATAATTTTCGCCGCTCCCAAAATTCGCCCCCTCTTGATTGGAGTCACGTATGAACAGTTGTCACATAATAAATGTATAACAGTTGGGTTGTAGGTCAATCCTACTCTAAATAATATTGGTGTAAGGATTTTGTGAGAGCGGCGCTCACTTATTGTCATATTTTTTTTTTTTTATCGATTATTTGAGTGCTATTTTGATAAATAAATAAAAAAATCGATCATTTCAATCGGCAATTTATATGGCCTGAATATCCAATGTGACAATATTTAATATAAATCGTCCGACGTGGCTCACTTGCAAGTAAAGTCAGCAAAGTTGCTTCTAAATGACGTCACCTATCGCAATGTTTGCCCCAAATTAACAGATTGGAGCAAAATTGCTTATTATCCTAACCCCAATTCCTCAAATTGGGCAAAAATTAGTTTCCAAAATTTGCAACGGACAATAAGATAAGATGACACGGAGTGAGCGAGAGATAAAGTTTCCAAAGTGAAGGAATTGTTCTGAGGTTTTCCCTCATCAAGTTTTCATAATAAAACAAATGAACTTACGCATTCTTGATTCTAATGCCAATAAAACCTGCATCGTTTTCTTTCCTTCTTCCTGCCATCCTTCTTCCTGCCATTAGTGCCATCATCCTCTGTATCATCTCATAATGGTATTTGTTAGCAAATCATGCTGAACAAGTGCTTTACTGTGAAACCTCACGATTTGCTTTACTGATGAAGATTTCGAATTTCAGGTTGCGAAAGTGCTGAGGTTTTCTGCAGGCGAGCGAGGATCGCCATTGGTGTGGAGATAGAGAGAATTAGTTTTTCTCTGATGAAAGCGTCACTTTGTCCAGTCCTTTGTTCATGTTGGACTTCATATTCTTTATTTAAAAAGAAAAAAGAAAAGTCATGTATTACGAACCATCGAAATATGTTAGCGAATGCACTAAAGTGATTGGTTTTTCACTGATGCGGTGTTCAGGTGATAGGAAAAAAAAAGTTATGATATCGAAATGAATACCACACAAAAGTTATAATATTTGTGATGTCCTTTTTCAGAAAACGAAATAAAAGCTGGCCTTTGAGAAGCCGATGACCCATTAGCCCCTTATAGATGCATCTCAGTTGGGCCTATAGGTCAATCTTACTCCCCATTCAATTTATAGGTTTTGGTTAAATAACTCCAAAAGCAAACATTCAAGAGCCCAGAAAGAAAACATGAGGACCGGCCCCCAACATTGTGTAGAAAACAACTACAACCTGCAAGAATACCGAATCGGTATATAAAGACCTGTCGCCCGAATTGGTTAACAAACCTATATGCAAGACTCTTATTGAACGTCCAGTATGACCCTACTAGTCTACTAGCCTGACAAATGAAAACGGAAGAATTTTGAATCAATGTTAAATGCAGCAAATTGATCAGAAAATGTACCGTTATGTTTGGTTGCTTGTTGTCAGTTTTACCAAACTTGCACATCAAGTGCCAAGCAAAATAACTAGAGGCATTAAGCAATGTACATCGCCTCCTAAACAATTAGCTCGTAAGTCTCGTTAAATTTGGCTCTGTAATGAAATAAATTTGGCTCATTGCGACCCCGAAAATTCTCGTTAAAGATCTCCACATGGCGCCGTGAAACTTCAGCTCTGATAAAGATTGGCCGCCCTTGTTAGCAATTTGTGGCAATAAAGTAGGCTGAGAAAGTCTCATTTTGCTCATTAACTTCCACGAACATCAAGACACGGCTAGCTTCCACACTGCTAAAAGACATAGCAATGAAGACACATTGTGACGCCCAAAATTTCATTAGTTAGATTGAGCATATTTGAGACTATTTAAAAACAAATTAAATTAAATTAGATTAAATTTACAGTGATGGTTCACTTCGTATGTGGGGGAAAGAGAATTATAGAGAGAGGAAAATTTTCTTCCTCCCCCACGTAGCATCTAGGTGTAGTCGAAAAAGAGGGGGAGGCTACACGTATTCTATTTCACTTTTCTTTTCTTTTTCGCTCTCTCTCTTTCCTGAAGAATTCACCCTCATCTGCGTTTTCTCTACCAAGACACACCGCCTTCCTTTCCTCCCACTTCCGTTCGTCTCCATCGAGCCCGACCCCATCTTGGCCTCTCACGACCGGTGCCTCCATCCAGCAGCAAAATCATCACTGCCCCATTCCATTCGGAGCTCCCGCTGCCAGTCGCAAGGACCCGACTCGCTCGACGCCTCCTCCCCCTTCCATTGGCGAAGGATCCAGGCAAGTGGAGCTGTCCTTGTGGTTTGAGTTCATAAATCTGCCCTGCCTAGCTCTGTATGTTGGCTTAGGGCTTGGTTGTGGCGGTCAGGGCGCAAAGGACGGGTGATAAAGCGCTGTCCGTAGCTAGGGTTGGGGGTAGGTGCAATGGATTGCTGTCCCTTTGTGATTGTGGTGCTGCTTTGGAGTCTTTAGTTCATAGGTAAACTTTAGGAAGCTTTGCATATACAATTCATGAGTTGAAGTGGTTGTTAGAGCCGGGATTGATGGCTGAAAACGCTAGTTCTTAGATAGAGTAGGTTCTGGTTTTGGTGGCCCCACCGATGAGTCGTAGGTATCGCATCCTATCCAGTCAACAACCCACCAATCCATGTTTTTCTCTCTCTATCCCATATTCTCTCTTGTCCTCCCTCGACTTGAATGGAATAGAGCTTTGATGTCACTGTCTTGAGCGTATATGGGTTAGCCGAGAATCTGAATAAGAGCTTGAGGAGTTATATGGGAGAGGCTGTGAACGAGAAGAGGGTGTGTGAGAGAGAGATAGAGAGAGGGAGAGTCTGTGAGAGATGCGGACTAAACGAGTTGAGGACGATTCTGGACTTGATGGTTCTGTTTCAGGCTCATTTGGGCTGGTCACAGGGTTGAACGGACATTCAGTGACTTGCGCAAGGCTTGTGGATAGTATGGTATAGGTCAGAGCAAAAAGGGAGGCTGTGGTCCCTCGTTGTGGAGTAGGAAGTACTAATGAGTTACAAAATAGGCTTGCATGTTAACTTAGGAAGATCGAGAGTTTAAATGTGGCTTTAGATGAATTTTTCAAGTTGTTGATGGTGAATCGCTAGTGGTTAGCGCCCGTTTAGGTGCTATACGTGTGTGGCTGAGTCTAAAAAGGGGGTTCGTGAGAGAATTAAACAGTTAGGAACCATTGAGTGCAGATGATAGAATTTATAGTTGATTTGTTCAGTAAGAAAAACCACCTGAAGGTGTTGGTTTACCAATTTCTATCGTCAAATACATTAAAAATTTGATAGATTTATCTTTTGAAGAATTATGCATTACTTTTGGATCTCTAACATATATTTAATTGGGATTTTTTTTTAGTTGAATTGATCCTCACGAAGGCTTGAATTTATGCTGTTTGTAAGCTGTCCAGAACAGTTAAATCACGACCTCAGTGTGCATCTGAATCTTTATAAAATTTTTGAGTTAGGATAAGGACTTGATTTCATCATGAAAGTAGTAGGAAACATGTGGATGCAAAACATAACAAAATTTAAGAACAAACGACAAGGTTTGGCTTGTGAAACAATTTTTCTTTTGTAGGTACTAAACCTGGAATCTGCTGCAGAATTTTAGAAAGAAAACAGAAATTACTGCTCTTAATACGTTGAGATATAGACCTAGGTTTCTTCACAGAAAATATTAATCTAGGTCCCTATTATAACATACTGAAATTTCGTAATATTCTGATAATGATTGTTGTACTTTCTGTGTCTGTGAACAAAACTGCTCCTTTTAGTCCATAGACTGCTTGATCCGAGAATATGTATTAGTTGTTGTCTCTTGTACTTGATTCTTAATTTGCTGAGGTTGTTGGTGCTGCAACAAGGGAATTGTGAATGTGTGAAGTTGGCTAAGAGCCAATGTGAGACCCCGGGTGTTGGGATGCCTGGAGAGGGATGATGAAGAGTAGCAATGTTCTCTTCAAAGGTCTGAGAAGGGCTGAATAGCTTCTCAGGGGACCTCGTGATACCTAGTTGGGTGCGAGGGGGTTCAGGGTGGAGTGTCGACTCCCCCTTAGTGATTGTTGCAGCTAGATTTATGTGGATTCAGCAAATTGATAAATTGTTTACCTATTTGTCTTGTTATTGGCCAACTCCAAATTAGGATTAACCGCCCACTTGCTGAGTTTTTATTTAAAAAGCCAATACTTATTTATTGTGTCTTTTCTTCATATTAGAAGGTGACTGAGGAGCGCTTGACGCGTGGGAGAGTTTTGTTTTTTTTGTTGTTCTATGTATATACTCGATTGGAGGCGGGATATTTAGTATTTGTGGCTCCTAGTGTTTTTGTAGAAATCCCCCTCCTTAGCCTCATCTCTTGATGTATACGGAAATAAAGTTTTTGATAAATATAGTCGAGTGCAGTTTAGTTTCTTATGATTTAGCTTGACTACAATTTATTTTATAATTCCTGAAATTCAAGCAAGTGATGTGAAACAATTTGAGATTTTGGGTGCCACACATATGCTCAAATCTTTTATGTTAATACATTAATCATCATGGCAAAAACGTGACGTATATGAAAGAGATGTTTATGGAACGAAGTGCTTGCCGCTACCTCATATTGTTCCAAGTATTATTGAGAAATGGTGCCAGTACCAGCGGAATTAGACCTCCACCTCCAGTTTTTGCACCACCTAATCACATTCCATAATATCAAATCACTGCCGATTCTGACCAATCAGTATCAAGAAGATGGACTGTTGTGCTCAGACTCCCTCCTTGACATCCTTGGCCTTCCACAATATGCCTGAACAGAACTTAAGCTAAAGGGCATGTCGCTTTCTTCAGAACTTTCTTTAGACACATGTAGCAGTTTGTTCTGTTGCTAAGAGACAACATGCACTTGTCACATACAGATTTAATAAGATCAGAAAGATACTGACCCGGTGGAAAAGACAAGGATCCGGCTAAAGGCGCAGCTGAATGTTCTTTTATCTATATTTCAACAGGTTTAAAAGGATTGGTCATAATTACAGTACCCTATGTTCTCGTCAGTCATCATCAAAGCAACAAGATGCAAAGCAAAAGACAACTCTAGGCTCAAAGGCACATTTTGTTTATTTGTCGATTGGTTCCTCATCAAAGAATGGCTCGTTCGATCAGAAAATTCTTTCCGTCTCTTGCCTCGCTGATTTTTTTTCTCCAGAACTACTCTCTCCCTAAGTGTGTTCAGCAAGACAGGCCTTATGCACTCTTTCCCATGTTCTGAAGCGCCGCCATTGTGCAATTCTTACTTGTACCATGTCTCTGGAGGACTTCAGTAGAAGAAATAGCCTCCCTCTACTCGGTCAACGAGTCAGAAATCAAATCGATAATCCACGGCGCTAAGCAAGATTATCTGGTATCTGTGCCTTGCACTTGTAGATACCTGAATGGCACCAACAGCTACTCCTATGATACTTCTTCCAGAGTACAACCTGACGATTCATTTGCCAGTCAACAATGAGAGGTACAGTGGGGAAGCTTGTAATGTCATTTGCAAGATTATCTTATATCTGTGCCTTTGCACTTGTAGATACCAAGTCGCTAGATATGCTCTATCTATGAGTGTACGCGATTAGGTACTTTCAACTTTGATATATAAACACGCTAGAAACGACTCATTTCGTCAATTGCGAATGGGACAAAAAATTTCGGCTGCACAATTCATCGGCAGAGGAAGCTTGTCTTCATCCAAGTCATGGCCACCGGCCCACCATCCCAGGTTATCCATCGAGCTCGGTCATCGAAAGTCAAAATGATCCTTTGCACGGTCGTCTTTTTCAATAAGACTTAATTAGTTACCCATTCCTTTTTACTTGAATTTTCAATTTTCAACAAACCTTAAATTTGACACGACGCCTGATGTCCATACACATGTAACACGCGCACTTGTCCGACTAAAAAAAAATTATATCCGTTTCATACTCGTCATCCTCCACACTTGGCTTGTCAAGTCTAACGCCGTAAACAATTTCAATAAATTTTACTAAGTGGTGATAACTATAAGGTTATGATGATTATCAAATCATCATCCGACTTTAAGATAGTCAAATATAGGATGAAAGACAGCTAAAACAAAAGGTTAAATGAGGTTTAAAGTACGAAGTAATCACTATACGAGTACAAATTACATGCAGACTGGCACTTTTGGCTGACTACCAGCAACCTTGGATAGATCATTTGACTCCTCTCTGACGTCCTTTTTTCTTCTTCTTCTCACGGTGAAAACAAAAGAAAAAACAAATCTTGCCAATTATCTAGTATTACTATCCCTTTCATCGAGAACATATAAGCACTCGATATTCTGAACATAATGCTCGTTCGTTTCGCGGAAAATTGGCCAATTCCGGAAAATATTTTCTTGGAAGTCATTTTTCAGGAAAATGACAATATTTTCCGGTGTTCGGTTAAAACTTGAAAATGTTTCGGAAAATATTTTCCGGTGTTCGGCTAAAACTTGAAAATGTTTCGGAAAATATTTTCCGGTGTTCGGTAAAGAAAATATTTTCTAACCATTATGCTTGGGAATAGTTTAACATGGTTTGGATTCATGTTTCGCATCTATTGCCATTTTAGATAAAAGGATTCAGTCCCTACATCGAGTTTGCAGATTCGATGGGTAGGATTTTACTTCAAACTGTTTGTAAATTAAAATATTATGTCCTCAGATTTGAGGTAATTTGTAGAGTTTGAGCAAATCGGAAAGTTGGAACGGTGTTTCACTCTTGCAAAGTAGGGTTCTTTGTGCCAATCAAAACTAGGGGTCGAAATCATAGATTCAAAGCAAATCGAGTAAATAATCCCTTGTAAGATAAGCAAAATGGCATCATTCTGGCTCAACAGACATGTAACTTCATTGTCATTGGTCACGTCGGATCCCAAATAAGTTTTCTTTGAATGAAAGAGTTAACAATAAACATTTTCTTCCTTCAAGTAAAGGTTTGTCTCTACATTTTTTTTTTTTTTTTCATTCGACCGAAAATTTTTATATGAAATTGAATGATATATTACAATACATTTATCAATAATACTCACGTTAAGGGGCGGCGGTTCCCATTGCTCATAGACAAATGTCAATGCCCCGTCGACACGAACCGGATCTTGTTTCTCTTCTGATCAGAGCTGTGGGAACTCATGCGATTCAGCACTCGAGATTTACTGGGCTTGTACACACCGGAGCCCACCGATAATTTTTTTTTTCTTTTTCTTTTTGGGGACTTGGGTTAGTTGGGGGGTGGGTTTGGTTCTCATGGATAGTCGTTTCTTGGTCTTCTTGCCACTATCTGTTTCTTACCCATGCTAAAAAGTAGTTCCAGAATCTTCCACAATATTTGTGGAACCCATCCTGGTAATCATCAGTGGAATATTAACAAGTAAATAGTGGCGAATTCTCCATATGATTCCATAAGAGCATCATAGATAAATTAGGCAAGCAGAGGGTCAATTACAAAACACTGCTATTTGACTACAGGTGTTAGATGTCTGAATCCAAAAGACAATAATAACTTCCCAATTGACCTATGGATTTCATAAAGGCAAAAGCACCCGTGCTTTAAGCAACTCATTCAGTTCATACTCTTTTGACCAGCAAACTCATCAGATCAAGCTATCAAAAATCTTGTGTTACCTCTGTTACCTTGACACTTCTACTGAGCACCTTGCATAAAATTACACATCAGTGGAATTTTGGCAGCCATAATATGTCTACACACCTATCTCTTCATCTACTTTGCAGTAGGTTGTCTAGCCAAAAATGCTTGTTGATGCAGTCAACAGAGCATTGAAAATCAGTTCTCGATCACCATCACAATCACGATCACCAACCATACACCCAGAGACAAGTATATCACTAATGATGATCTCCTTTGCTTAGAAATTTATCAACCCATACTTTGCGAAGAGTCGCACTCTTCACCATGAATGCTTTTCCAATTTTTTCATTTTCAATTAGATGGTCAAAAACTGATCCAAGGGTAATTTCATCGTATCCATCCACTTTCATCACCTCATTGTAGAGTTGACAGTAATAGACTTGAGAGTGATCCACATCCGTATGAGCCAATTGATATAGCTAGTATGAGTACCTAGAGGGGGGTGAATAGGTATATAAAGGATTTTTCTCTATAATTGCACAATACTAGACAGTTGATCGATTTGAGACAAACGATAATCAAAGTAAGACTGAGAGAAGAGAAAATTAAACACGCTATTTATAGTGGTTCGGCTTATGTCAAGCCTACGTCCACTCTTCTGCACTGACAGCCTATTGGCTGGATTCCACTATGAACAAAGAGATGTTACAGTGTTGTTCTCCCTTGCTTTCTCGGTGTAGATGATCTACCACACTCGCTCAAGGAATCACTAAGTATAGACACTCTTTGTGTGTACAATTTTTGCTCAAAATGTATCGACTGATAATCAATGTACTTCAGACTCTGGAATTTCTCTATCGATCATACACTAAAGTAACTAGAACGTCTTCCTTTTATACTCCTTTATGCCATCATACCCGTTGGCACTTACCAAAGGAATTCCTCCAATCTACCCGTTGGACGGAATCAATCAAGAAGATCATTCGAGCTATTAAAGGAACATGACGATAGCCCATCAATCCTGTTCGCCCATACAATCAGGATCTTGGTTTCCAAGAATAGAACCTTCCAAGAATATTCCGTCGACCATCGGATCTTCAAACGATCTTGAATACGAATAAAAGAATCCGTTATATTTATCCAGCCAAGAGATCTTCTGCAGATCACTGGATTAGAAAAACTGTCAATGAGAATAGTCTTGAGTCTTGAGTCTTGTGATCCGAAAGTCTCCAGACTCTAAACCGAAGATCTGTACTTATCCAAACTAGACTAATAGAAATGTTTTGTCAGCTTCAAAATGTTCTGGAAAGATTTCTCCAACAATCTCCCCATTTTTGATGGTGACAAAACTTTCCTGTAGATTTGAACAACTTTGACCTGCAAAACATTACTCAAGCAATATGGCTATCTCATAAAGATTAATAAATTAACCGGACTCGCATCCACAGAAAATTGGTTAGTCTTTCATGAGTAAGACCATATAACAATACTTGATATAAATGCAAACGGTCAAACATCAAAATCCACACAAGTCAGGCAAATTCAAGTTCACACCCAAGTCATACTCAAATATTCAAACACGTCTCAAAGTTTAAAGTTAAAGAGTTTAAAGAGTTCAGAGTTCAAATTGCAATTCTCCCCCTTTTTGTCATCATTAAAAAGGTGAGAAAGGAGTCAAGTGTTCTTGGGAACGCACACAACTGGAAGTCTCCCATCGATTGGACGATGCCTTCCGGCTTCTTCAAGTCTTCCCGAAGATGAGCCACCTCTTCTCCTTTGGCATTGGCTTGAATTTGAAGAGCGAGGTCTTTCATTTGATCTGGGGTAACGAGAAGATGCTTGTCCAGCATTCTTCATGACTTGAAGTTCACATTCAGAGCATAGATTTGACCCCGCATTTCTAGAAGAACATCAAGGATACGACGAAAGTCTGCTGTATTGTCCGTACGTGTGCTCGCATTTGCTTTTTCGGATGGAGTGAAGGCAGACGATGGAACTTCAGCGTAATCGAGCAGATTTGGTGTTGACGTATCATGTCCTTCCTCAGGCATTTGAGAAGCCTGAAAATCTTCTGGATTTGTTGGTGAGCGACTCACACCTTCACTGTTGACAGCATGTGGTGTAGTCCTTCCTTGCTCTCCATCTCCCCCTGTCTCTAAGACCTCTATTGGGGAAGAGTTAAGGTCATGCTCTTCTGCGCCTTGATTCCCTTCCTCTGCAGCTTCATCTGCAGACTTTTCTTTTTTTGCTTCTCCTTCTGCTTCAGCTTCTTTTTCTTTCTCTTCTTGCTCCTCTGCTTCTCTGTTCTTAGCTTGTCCCTCTTCTTCTCTCTGTTCTTTTCCTTCTGCTTCTTTTCCCTTCTTCTGATGTTCTGTTGATTTAGGTACAGAACGTCTGGTTCTTTTCAATGCAGGGATAGTGAAATCTTCCTCTTCATCTTCATCTTCCAAGATAAGAGCTCTTTTCTTTTTGGATGAAGCACCCATTGGCTCCTTCCCTTTTCTCTTTGATGCAGAAGATGTTGGAGTCTTCACTTTGAACTTCTCCATTTCCTTAATAAGCTCTTTCAGACGCATTTTAGTCAGCATTTTCAAACCCACTACCATTTTGTCGCATGGTCGAACACAAAGAGTATGTGGAGGTTCAATGTTCAAGTGTCTGAAGATTTTGGTCACAAGACCAGAATAAGGCAATTGGCCCTTGTCCTTCACCATTGCTCTGTACATGTGAAAGAGAATGGTGTGAGGGAGAGAGAACTTTTTCCACGATTTGATCGCATACATCAATTTTGCCTCGGAAATTAGACACGTCGGTCTTTGATGTAGACTTTGGCACGATGCGTTGATCACAATTTTGTGAAGCAAGATGTTGATGGCATGCATTCTTGAATATGTAACTCTTCCTTCGTACTCCTTGTCTTTGACAAGTTCCAAAGTGGTACGAGCAATTGAAACCTTGATTGGTTTATATCGTCCTCTTTCGACTCCAATTATGTCTGCCAACATGTCCACATCCACCTCATAGACTTGATCTCGAACACTGAATGATATTCTATTCGCATCCAAAAAGCTAAGATTCGAATAGAAGTATGCTGTTAATTGCGCATAACCGTCTGTGGTATCGGAGCAGAATTGCTCAAGTTGAAGCAGATTTAACTTCTCCCTTAAGTTCACTTCAATGGCATCCGAGAAATCGAAATCAACACTCCTAGGATTTATCACCCCTCGTTTCAACAGTCTGAAAAACAGATTCTTCTGTTCCTTCGATTTAAACAAGTCCTTCCTTTTACCATTCACCTTCGCAGCAACTCCCATTAGAGGTTGAAATTCTCGAACATTTTATCATCATCGTTCCCGTCGGTAGGATTCGGTCCGATACACGAGGGTCACTTGGAATATTCGCAAGTGCTTCCTCAGCCTTTCCTTTGGGAGCAATTCCCAAATCCTCCATTCGTCGCAGAAATATATACTCATTCCCATAATTCTTATTTTTAAGGAAATCATCTATATAGTTCAGCGGAATCCCAATGCTCTTCATTGCACAATAGAGCTTGTAAATAAAAGAGGGTTTTTGGACTCTTACAGGGTCTGCGTCCTCGATTATTTCTTCCTCCGGTTGATGACTCACATCTTTTGGGGTAGATGATGAAGAGTGACGTGGTGGAGAGTGAATCGGGCTCTGTTGCTAACTCGGTAAACGTTCCTCTTCCGTGAGATCGAAATGGGTAGGTCCCTCCTTCATTCTCTGTGGTCCCCTGTTTGCGATTCTTGAAGACTTTCTCGAGGAAGACATTCTTTCTTGTCATTGAAAGATTCCTTTACTCGCTTTCCCAAGAAAAGATGACAACTTTCTCAAAGATAAACACGAAGTAGAAACAGGATTGGGAGGAGAATGCTTTTTAGGGTTTTTTTAGAGTAAAGTGAAGAGGAGTCGATCGGTTAAAAAGAGAGATAAGCGAACCGTCACAAAGGAAGGTAAAAAGATGCCTTTTTTAAAATAACTGTCTTTTTCCGTGAAAATAGTCATTTTAAAAATAACTTCCTTTTGGAAAATGAAATGATGCGACGATTAAATATAGCAACAATTTAAACACAGTCTGACGATCGTACCTCTTCAAGATAAGATTAGAGAGAAAGACTTACGGTCGAGTTTGTCGTACCAAGACTATCTTATAGATAAAGTCTTGTAAATCGAGTACGAAGGTCTTTAGACTTTGATTTCCTCATACCTCAAAATGTTGAGTCGGAACGGATAGATTCAAATTGATTTTTCTCCAAAGGCTTTGTAAATATAGCCGCCAGTTGGTTCTTTGAGTCAATAAATTGAATTGTAACATCTCCATTTTGAACATGGTCTCTAATAAAATGATGTCGAATCTCTATGTGCTTTGCTCTTGAGTGGAGAATTGGATTTTTGGTGAGGTTGATAGCGCTG
The DNA here is from genome assembly GCA_016097595.1 of Eucalyptus pumila. Classification (NCBI taxonomy): domain Eukaryota; kingdom Viridiplantae; phylum Streptophyta; class Magnoliopsida; order Myrtales; family Myrtaceae; genus Eucalyptus; species Eucalyptus pumila. The sequence continues at coordinate 1,798,350 of CM027847.1, forward strand.
GTGTTGTCGCAATTAATCTCCGTGCATGAGTCTTCAATTTCAAAGTCTCTTAGCTGTTGTTTTATCCATAGAATTTGCGAACAGCAACTTCCAAGAGCAACATACTCTGCTTCTGTTGTTGAAAGAGCCACAGTGCTTTGTTTCCTTGAAAACCAAGACACTATCCTGCTTCCAAGCAACTGGCAAGTTCCCGAAGTGCTCTTTCTATCAACTCTGCAACCGGCCAGATCCGCGTCGAATATCCTTGAAGATTAAAGTCTCCCTTCTTAGGATACCAAAGACCGATGCTTGAAGATGAAGCAACATATTTAATGATACGTTTCGCAGCACTGAGATGGGATTCTCTAGGATCTGATTGAAACCTAGCATAGATGCAAACACTCAACAAAATGTCAGGTCTAGAAGCAGTAAGATAAAGAAGTGAACCAATGATGCTCCTGTAAAGCTTTTGATCAACTTTTTTTCCTTCTTCATCTTTGTCTATCTTCAAAGAACTTGACATTGGTATGTCGGTCTTTTTGCACTTTTCCAGTCCAAACCTTTTGACAAGATCATTAGCATATTTTTCTTGATAAATAAAAGTTCCTTCCTTCAATTGTTTTACTTGAAGACCAAGAAAGTATGTTAACTCTCCCATCATACTCATTTCAAACTCATCCCGCATAGACTTAGAAAATTTCTTGCCTGAGACTTTCATTAGATGATCCAAAAATAATATCATCCGCATATATTTGAACAAGTAAGAAACTTTTGTTTTCCTTTTTGATAAATAAAGTAGTATCTACTTTACCTTTGACAAAACTATTATGTATTAAGAACTTACTTAGCCTGTCGTACCAAGCTCGAGGTGCTTGCTTTAAACCATACAAAGCCTTTTTCGGAAGAGGCGAGTCTGGCTTCTTTGGGTCTTCAAACCCTGGTGGTTGTTCCACATAAACTTCCTCATGGATAAATCCATTTAGGAAGGCGCTTTTGACGTCCATTTGGAATAACTGAAACTTTTATAACAAGCAAACGCAAGTAATAGTCGAATAGCTTCTAACCTTTCTACTGGCGCGTAAGTCTCATCATAGTCTATTCCTTCTTCTTGCGTATATCCCTTGGCCACGAGTCTTGCTTTGTTTCATACGACTTTTCCTTTCTCATTCATCTTGTTCCTGAACACCCATTTAGCTCCAATAACGGTTTTACCTTTTGGTTTGGATGTCAATTCCCGAGACATCATTAATGTTGAACTGTCGAGCTCTTCTTGCATAGCTTCAATCCAGCTTTCATCGGATAAAGCTTCTTCTATGCTCTTTGGTTCAATTTCAGAAACAAGAGCCACAGCACTAGACTCTTCTCGCCTTTTGGATCTTGTGCGAATTCCTTCATTAATTTCGCCGATAATGAGATCTTTGGGATGATTGGACTTATGCTTCCAGTTACTGGTTGATTTGTCTGGTTGATGATCTCTTTCTTTATTTGAATCTTCACAAACAACTTGATCTTTGGTCTTCCGAAGTCTAAGATGCTTTTTGAGTTGTAAGCTTTGGAGGGTGCTGGAGGCGGGTTCGGACTCTTCATGATGAGTCTCGATTTGGATTCATCTTGCGTAGAGTCTTGAAATTTGACATTCATTGACTCCTCCACAGACCGGCTCTTTTTGTTATAGACTCTCGTAGGCTTTGCTTGATGTAGAATATCCAAGGAAGATGCCTTCATCGATCTTTCTTCAAACTTACCAACTCGATCTTTTGCATTTTTCAATATAAAGCATTTGCAACCGAATACATGAAAGTATGAAACAATAGGCTTATTATCTTTGAATAACTCATAAGGGTTTTTTCTAGAATAGGTCTTAAGAAGACTCTATTGATGATATAGCATCTTTGTTGAAACGACTTCAGCCCAAAATCGTGAAGAAATCTTACTTTCAATTAAAAGAGTTCTAGCCATTTCTTGAAGAGATCTATTTTTCTTTCCACAACTCCATTTTGCTGAGGAGTATATGGAGAGGAGAACACATGCTTAAAACCAGATTCATCACAAAATTTTGTAAAATCCTGATTTTCAAATTCACCTCCATGATCTATTCTTATACTTGAGATAACACATCCTTTTTCATTTTGAACCTTTTTAGCGAATTTTTCAAAATACGAGAAGGTTTCAGACTTACTTGCAAGGAAATATACCCAAGTAAAACGGGAGTAATCGTCCACAATTACTAGGCAATATTTCTTACCTCCAATGCTACGGGTTACGGTTGGTCCGAAGATATCCATATGCGGCATTTGTAGTACATGATTAGTAGAGACATGATTTATTGGCTTAAATGAATTTCTTACCTGCTTTCCCAGATTGCATGGAGTACATGGATCAATCTTTTGGTAAGGTAATTTGGGTAGACCTCGAACAAGCTGCTTTGATGAAATTTTGGATAATTGCTTCATGTTGACATGACCAAGTTTTTTACGTGCCATAAGCTTGCTTCGTCTTGAATTGAGATTAGACATTGCGATTCATTTGGTTTCATATCCAGAAGATAGATATTTCCATGTCTTCGACCCATGAAAGGCGAGTAGAGTCTTTTGCGATTCGAGAACATATTCCTTCTTGAAAGAAGATCTTAAAACCAGTATCACACAATTGACTAATCTTTGAGAAGATTGTAATTGAGTCCTTCCACTAGGGAAACATTACTTATTGTGAGATTTCCAATTTTCACGAGTTCCAAATCCCACAATACTTCCTTTCTTGTTTCCTCCAAATGAAACTTTTCCACCATTTACTTGAACAAGCTTTATGAAGCAATTTGAGTCTCCTATCATGTGTCTTGAGCATCCACTGTCAAGATACCACTTCACCTTTTTCTTGATGGAGACCTGCATTTAAAATAGAGTCTCAAGCTTTCTTTGGTACCCAAACTTTCTTGGGTCCTTTGGTGTTAGTAAGATAAGCAGTATCAGCCCATGCTTTCTTAACAGGTTTCCAAACCATAGGACACTCTTTTTCAAAGTGATCCGGGCTGTTGCACTTTGAACATCTGAGAGCATTTCGACCTACAGACTTTACAAAAACTTTCTTGAAATGATTTTTGTAAGACTCTCTCGGGGGTCTTTTCTTAATTCTTTCTTTTACTTTAGGAAAATCAATCAAGGGAATTGTTTCTGCTGTCATACCTAGACCGGACTTATTGAAGTAAGGTCTTTGAGCTGAAATAATTTTTTCAAGTTTTTCGGACCCTATTGAAAATTTCTTTGAAATATTTGATAAGTCAGTTTTTAAAAGAGCATTTTCTTTCAAAAGATTATCTTCATTTTCTTTAAGAGAGGAAACAGTCAAGTCTAGACTTTTAACTCTTTCTTCTAAAACAATTTCCTTTTGTTTTAGAGTTGAGTTTTCCTTCTTAAGTTCTGAAATTCTTTTGAGAGAAGTCTTAAGACTAAAACACAGTTCATCAATGTATTTAGAAACTTTGACAGGAATTTTAAAATTACTTGCCTCAAACTCGAAATTCAGCATGCGAGTCGATCGATCCAGTCCGAGTCGATTGTGCCATTAGACATATGTTGGCATATTCATTAACACTTTCTTCACACTCTGTATCACTCCAGGTTTCGGCTTTGAGAGCTTTTCAAAACTTTTCAGCTTTTCCTTTCTTCTTCTTCAGAAGAGGACAGTTAGGTCTGATGTGTCCCTTTTTCTTACATTCAAAGCAAACTACATCTTTGTTTGGTTCCTCATCATCAACAGACTTGGTCTGCTGCCTTTGAAAGCTTTGTTTCTTTGAGTTGAACCTTCTTCCTTTTCTATTCAGTTTTCTGAATCTTCTTATCATGAGGGCAAGCTCCTCATCGTCCATATCATCTTCAGAATCTATATCATCAGAATCATTATTTGATTTTAATGCAATAGATTTCTTACCTTTTGGATCTTCATCATCATTGATCCGTTCCACTTCATAAGATTGAAGAGTTCCAATCAGCTCGTCGACAGATAATGGCATAATTCTTTGCGTCTCTCTTATTGAAGTCTTTATGTGATTCCAATCTTTGGAGAGTCCACGCAGTAGCTTGTTTACCTTCATGGGATCAAAAATTGCTTGTCCTTGATTCTCAAGACCATTGACAATATCTGTAAAACGGCTAAACATGTCAGTTATAGATTCTCGACTTCATTTTGAAGGCTTCATATTGACCGAGGAGAATGTTAATTCTGGTTTCCTTCACTCGATCTGTTCCTTCATAGGTGATATGTAATCTGTCCCAAACTTCTTTTGCTGTAACACAAGAAGATATTCTGTTATATTCAGTTGGTGACAAAGCACAATATAAAGAGTAAATTGCTTTTGCATCGAGTGCTTGTCTCTTGATTATCTCTTCCTAAGTCATTCCGTTGGTCTCAACAGTTTCTTTCCCTCTTTCAGAGACTGATGTAGCTGTAGGAGTAATTCCTTTTTCTACAACGTCCCATTCCAGAGGATCCTTTGATCGTAGGAAAGCTTTCATCTTGTTCTTCCAGATGTTGTAATCCTTTCCATCAAAGTAGGGTGGTCTGGTATTGCTTTGCCCTTCCATCAGCCCTGGTGCTAACATACTAGCCATGGATCTTTTACTCTGAAGCAAAACACTTCAAATAAAGTGAGTACACGAGCTCTGATACCAATTGATATAGCTAGTATGAGTACCTAGTGGGGGGTGAATAGGTATATAAAGGATTTTTCTCTATAATTGCACAATACTAGACAGTTGATCGATTTGAGACAAACGATAATCAAAGTAAGACCGAGAGAAGAGAAAATTAAACACGCTGTTTATAGTGGTTCGGCTTATGTCAAGCCTACGTCCACTCTTCTGCACTGACAGCCTATTGGCTGGATTCCACTATGAACAAAGAGATGTTACAGTGTTGTTCTCCCTTGCTTTCTCGGTGTAGATGATCTACCACACTCGCTCAAGGAATCACTAAGTATAGACACTCTTTGTGTGTACAATTTTTGCTCAAAATGTATCGACTGATAATCAAGGTACTTCAGACTCTGGAATTTCTCTATCGATCATACACTAAAGTAACTAGAATGTCTTCCTTTTATACTCCTTTATGCCATCATACCCGTTGGCACTTACCAAAGAAATTCCTCCAATCTACCCGTTGGACGGAATCAATCAAGAAGATCATTCGAGCTATTAAAGGAACATGACGATAGCCCATCAATCCTGTTCGCCCATACAATCAGGATCTTGGTTTCCAAGAATAGAACCTTCCAAGAATATTTCGTCGACCATCGGATCTTCAAACGATCTTGAATACGAATAAAAGAATCCGTTATATTTATCCAGCCAAGAGATCTTCTCCAGAGGATAAGACCAAATCCTCAACCAAATACTTTGGCTCTGGATTGCCTTCATCACTGGATTAGAAAAACTGTCAATGAGAATAGTCTTGAGTCTTGAGTCTTGAGTCTTGAGTCTTGTGATCCGAAAGTCTCCAGACTCTAAACCGAAGATCTGTACGTATCCAGACTAGACTAATAGAAATGTTTTGTTAGCTTCAAAATGTTCTTGAAAGATTTCTCCAACACCAATGACTTAATTGCCGAGGCCATCTCTCCAAGTTGTGTTGAAAGTGCAACATACTTGTCATCATTGTTGGAACCTTTTCGCCTTTTGCAAGACCTTTTTTCTAAATGCACAGTAGAGGAACATGTTTTCAAGGCCTTCATCAACTCATCGAAGTCATCGAAGTCATCACCTAAGTCGATAGGTGAGGAGTCAACTTCCGTTGCATCGATGTCCCCGAACTGCTTAGCAAAGCTTCCGATGGCTATATCTCTCCCAACCACCACAGCCATCTCATCATACATGTCAATCATTTTATTCAAATACTTTCCATGAGAATGATGGACTTGTAAATGCACAATATTCATTCAATTATTAGTTCCACGGTTAGATATGAAAAAGAAGCTATTAAAGACAACACTTAGGCTTCAAGCTATGACAAAAACACATTTGAAGCCCTTCATTTGTTTGTTCTTTTAGTCATTTTCCCTTCACAATTACGCCTAAATAGAAATTGCATTGTCAATCCATCTTTGCAAGAGATGCAAGATCAATAAGATCTAAAGCACGAGGTTTTGAAAACGCCTATCAATGACAGAATTAGCACCTCATTTGTGAACATCTAAATTGCATAAGACATGGTGCCTTCTTAGTCTCTCACCACCTAAATTGCAGAAGATAAAGAGAAAAGAAGCAAACTTTACCAACCCTAGTCGCATTCCAGATATACCCAACAATCAAAATCAAAATCACAGCAGCAAAAGACATTGAGAAAATTTCCAGACATATAAATTGCTAGTATGACAGTTAATATCAAATTATGCATTACACTTGTAACAAAAACAGAAACAACACCAACACGATAACCTATGGCTTCAGTGAAACAGGGGTGACTAACAAGCTAATAATCTGCTTTTTTTTTTTTTTTTTTCAGTCCATCATGTTAGCAAACACATTAAAGTTTTAAAATCTTGACTAAGATGGTTAGGAAATTATCCCTTATATGTTGAGTAAATATATAAAGACACATAAAACTGCTTATGTGAAACATTGGCTAAAAGAATGTATTGAGCAAGTGATGAGAAAAATTACCGACACATATTGATCAAATTCATTTTTCCTAGCTATGACCATTTTCAACTTGTCATCCCAACTGAATCCACTCTTACCACGCACAGTTTGAATTGTCTTCCAATTGCTTTTGACTGTCTTCAAATGGTTCTCAACATGGTCGGGCTCACAACAAACACTAAACTTCTCATTTATTGTATTGACAACTCGAGCAATTGAAGAGGGTTTGAATGTACTTGAAGGCTTGTTTCCTTTACTAGCTTCATCAGCAAGAATTTCAAGTAAAACACGTTCCATAGGCTTCGACCATCTAAATTGCTTGACCTTCTCATCGTTTGCCTTACTTTTACTCATCATGATAACTACGTAACAGCTTTAAACATTAGTAGAATAAGAAAAAATATGATGAAGATGGACACATAATAAATATTTAGAGATGATTATCATTAAAGAAATGGAAAGCACATGTTCAAAATAAAACACTCAAAAGAAATAAAATTAAAACTATTGGCTACTTCTAATATTTTGATAACTAATCCACATTGCATGTGCAATCCTATCCCTCTTTGATGCCCATATCCTATTTTCCTCCCTTTCCTCCCTTTGAGAAAGTTGGATTCTTGGATTTTCTCTTTGAGATTCCATTTCTCTATTCATCTCTTCCATGATAGAGTCATTGGGATCAGCTTTCATAATAAAATTGTGAATGATACAACAAGCTAAGACAACATCGACTTGTTTTCTAAATGACCAAAAAGGTTCTGAACCCAATACTCGAAAATGCTTCTTTAGAACTCCAGATGCTCTCTCAATAGTAGTTCTTAGAGATGAATGCCGCAAATTGAATAGTTCCTTCTCATTTTCAGGAGGGCGATCACTAAACTCCTTCAAATGGTATCTATCACCACGATAGGGAGAGATGATGCCATTTTGGATTCCATAACCAGCATCAGCAAGATAATATTTTCCTACAAGTTATAAATAAGTTTATTATCAAGTTACTAATCTCAATTCACATAATGTGTGTAGATTCAATTTTCTTACCTCTAGGAATGTTCAATCCATTCGGCTTTGAAAGTGCATCAGACAAAATACGTGAATCATGAGATGTGCCTTCCCAACTAGCTAATACATAAGAAAATCTCAAGTCAAATGTAACGGCGGCTAATATATTTTGTGTTGTTCCATCCTTCCGACCATGAAATCTTCCTTGAATTTCAAGAGGAAGTGATGCACGTACATGAGTTCCATCTATTGCTCCAATGCAATCCAAAAATAATCAATATAGTTACCAACCAAATACTAATGAAACTTCTCAAGCAATTTATAGACTTGTTTTTTCAAATTCCATACCTTAAAATATGGATAAAACCTTCGACTGTTACTTATCTCAGGAGGAGTGGAATTGCCTGGTTCTTTCACCACATGCTCGTATAATTTCAAAATCGCTTGCAGGGCAATTTTGAAATATCTATGAACGGTGTCTATTGATCTATGAAATCTTCCCCCAATGACTCTAAACCTCACGTTATGTCCAATGATATGACAAAATACCATAACTTGCTCCATAATAGAAACATTTACAGTAGAACGCAACAAGTTACTTGCACCAAGTATCTTACAAAGGTCTAAAAAAGCATTCAGCGTCATCCGTATTTGATCTACACAATGAGTATCACCACTATATAACACACGATTCATATATAACTCTCTCTCATAATCTCAATTCACATGAGGCTCTCTCGGTAGGCGATTCTCCGAATGATCATAATCATCCATAACTAATGTGATAACTATCATAACCGCTGTAGCTGCACCCGTTACCACTGCTTGAATTTTGTTATCCATCTATATTTGAACATAATAATCATGAAACACAAATTCATATGAAATACAAGAACAGTATTACTAGAAGAACCAGAAAAATAGGGGACAGCAGATGATTGTAAGAATGTATTACCTTACTTTGTCTGTGTCAATGTGGATGTCTAGCTTAATCAATTTCCCTTTGTAGATATCTGTAATGTTATCAAGTTTAAAGTGAGAAATATATCATCTTCAAAGAAATATGATTTAACTTATGTATTAATCATGCAAACGAGTATAGTTGCTGAAATATCCACCAATTCTCAAAATGTTAACGTGAGAAGACATACGATCTTATTGATTATTCATAATATTATAGGACCCATCATCATATAAAAGAATGACAGAAAAGAAGAAAGCTGATGAAGAATCTAAAAACCACACATGGCTGACACCACATGAAGGACATGTACATATACATGGCGAGAGCGACAAATCTTCAGTTTTTACTCAGCTAATCATTGTAAAGTTCTATTTAGAAATCATACATTACGGCTTACCATAATATATACCCGATCATAATTATGACAGTAATATGTTATTCTACAGATATAGGCATATATCCATGAATTCCGCAGAAAGAGACATGGACTGAGGAGGAGGATAAGATACTAATTCAAGCACACACGGAGATTGGTAATAAATGGTCCGAAATAGCGAAGAGACTCCCCGACAGGACCCAGAACTCGATCAAGAATCATTGGAATGCCACCAAAAGAAGGCAATACACTAATTCATCTACATCTACATCAGACTTGGACTCGCTACATCAAGCTTTAATGTTGTCGCCAAGATTGGTCAGCTCTTCTATAGCATTAGCATCCTCCTTCATGAGAGCCTTACAACCGGGCAATAGTCCTGTAGTACATGTCTCAATTGTCCTTCCCACTGGTTCTCTGAATCACGTCTTATTCCACATTTTTCACTTAATCTATCGTCTTCAGTATATATTATTGAAAGAGAAAGCATAATATTAAGAACGTTTGGTAGCAGAAGAACAACTCAACTTCGATGACTCGACGAGATAGGCTTTGACCCAGAAGAATTTAAGGTTCTCACTGTTGAGGTAAAAAGCATCAAGAGAGCCTGTTATACTAGAGCAGAGCCATTTACATTGATGAGGTTGTGTCCATGGCCTCATCCCACAATGGAAGAAAAATCATACAATAACGAATATAGGGAAAAGAAAATGAAACCTACCATAAACTTAAGAGCATCCGAGAGTCTCTCTCTTGCAAGAATACATTCAGAGCTTGAACTTAAGAGCATTCGAGGGGGAAATGAGTAACCAATTTGATCTAACCATCTGCGGAGGCTACTGCATTTTCGCTGGGTCTCGTCTTACTCCTCCTCCTCCTCCCCAACGCGCATTCAATCGAAGGATCGATGGAATCCTCCCCCAAAAACCCTCTATACATGCAAACAAGAGGAGAGAGATCTATGAGGACGCTTCAATCCGTGCATACGCCCGCTTGAAGACAACTATGCGTGGAAGAGTATGAACTGACCAGCAGTGAAGAGGAAGCAGGGCCGGTCGCAGAGATCGAGCACCGTTGGATGAGGGGGAGGCTCCGCTGCTGCTAATCATTGGCGTCAAAGGAGGAGGGCGAGATCACAGGGCTTTGTGAGGGCAGAGATCCAGCACTGCCGGCCCTGCTGCTGCTAATCGTCGGCGTCGAAGGAGGAGGACGAGATCAGAAACCTAAGGCTTCGTGAGGGCGGAGATCTAGCACTGCCGACCCCGCTGCTGCTAATCGTCGGCGTCGAAGGAGGAGGACAACGAGATCAGAAGCCCTAGGTTTTGTGAGAAAGAGGGCAGAACAGATGAGTAATGAAAGATGAGAACATGCGACGGGAAAAGATTTCCTCCGGAAAATGATGGGCAAATTTTCCTTTGATCAGAAAATATTTTCCTTGACCATTTATATTACGCCATCCGAACACCGGAAATTCCGGAAAATATTTTCCCGGAAGTTATTTTCCGCGAAACGAACGGACCGTAAATATTAAAAAGAGAAAACCCAAGAGCTCTCTCATTTTTAATGTCTGCAAAAACAAACAAGACCAAGAGTACTCTATACCCATCTCATGGGGATAATTACCAAAAAGCCCTAAACCTATTGCATTCATGTTAATTCAATCATTAATCTTTCAATTTGATCAATTTAATCCTAAGCCTTTTAACAATTTATCAATTTAGTCCATCCAATCAATTTTGACCGAAAATTACTGATATGAATATTGATTGTCCTTCCTGGTATGGGTAGTACTAACATGGATAACTTTATTTTATTTTTCCTTCTTTTTTTGCCTTTCATAGTGGCTAGCAAGAGTTATAGCTCTCGCCTGGCCTCACCTAAATCTGAGCGAGAACATCCCAGCCCTCACTAGAGCTCACCAGCCACAATGAATAAAAACAAAAGAAATGAAGGAAAATAGAAAAAGAAAAAAGAATGGGAAAAAGAAAAGAATAAATAAATCAATAACCCAAAAAAATTGAAAAAATTATCGATGTTAGTGCCAATATGCCACATAGGATAGCTAACGTTTACATCAAACAAAATTGACCAGATAAACTAAATCGGTAAAATGTCAAAACGTTTAAGACTAAATTAACCAAATTGAAATGTTTAGAACTAAATTAGTACAAATGTAATGGGCTTAGAATTTTTTTAGTAATTTTTTCCATTTTTCGTGTGTTAACGTTTTCAATACAGGCTGAAGAGAAAAGAATGACTTCAGTGGAGATAATCGATTGGTCAGGCTTTGGTTGGATCGATTGATGGAGAGATTGAATGCACTTATGAAGGTTCTTACTCTTGCTCTTGTTCTTGTTTGAAATGCATAATCATCAATTTCTTTTTGACAAGTAACCAACCATCGAAACATGAAATTTTACCAAAACAGATGTCTTCTGATTTATTGATTTATCACTGTGCTTTCAATGATCTTATGAAGAGATTTTTTGCAAATTCTTGACCACTAGCTTGCATGGTCATCATAAAGAAGACGAACTCGATGATGGAATAGACCATAAATGGTTGCTCGAATCTGGCAACAACTATAATTTTGAGGGCATGGGCAAGAAAGCCTCCCAAAAGTTCAGATGGGCCACGATAGATTGGAAATATGGCTCTTGTTCTTGTTTCAAATGCATAATCATCAATTTCTTTTTGACAAGTTAAATAATTAACCATCAGAACATGAAATTTTACCAAAATTGATGTCTTCTAATTTATTGATTTATCATTGTGCTTTCAATGATCTCATGAAGAGATTTTCTACAAATTCTTGACCACTAGTTTGCATGGTCATCACGAGGAAGATGAATCCGATGATGGAATAGACCACAAATGGTTGCTCGAATCCGGCGACAAATGTAATTTTGAGGGTAAGGACAAGGAAGCCTCCCAAAAGTTCAGACGGGCCACAATACATTGGAAATATGGCTCTTGTTCTTGTTTTAAATGCATAATCAGCAATTTCTTTTTGATAAGTTAAGTAACCAGCCATTGAAACATGAAATTTTACCAAATCAGATGTCTTTTGATTTATTGATTTATCATTGTGCTTTCAATGATCTCGTTGTTGGCTGGGTCCACCTCTTTTGTGGCGCCCAGCTAACATTTAAAAGAAAGAAATAAAAAGAAGAGAAGAAAAGTCAAAAAGCAAGTGAAAAAAGAAAGAAGGCTTCATGCGTGTGTCGGCAAGTGAGGAGAGAGAAGAGAAAGTGTGCCCAAAATGTGAAGTGCAGAGAAGAGAAAGGGTGAGTAAACAAAGAGCTCCCGAATGTGTTCACGGAAGAGGAAGAAAAAGGGCCGAATCTGTGTGGTCCCAATTTGAAGGCCAAACGTTAACAAAATTAACTCAAATTTGAGTATGTTCGTTGAGAACCACCTCCTAATTCTTCAATTGCGATTAGGGTTTCTTGCTCTTAATTAATTTATCCACTTATGTGGCGAGAAAATATGATTGTAATATTAGTTTTGAGCCTCGAGTATGTGATTAAAGAAAAATATCATGTGTATCTTGCTATTATTGGTGATTAGTGGATGTTTTTGGGTTGTTCGTGGTTTTCTCTGCATTGGGTTTTCTACTTTAAATCTTTGGTGTTATTCTTTATTTTGTCTACTTATCATTTTGGCATTATACTTGCATATTGTGAAGTTATATATTGCTGATTGTTATTGGGGGTTGAGAAAATTTCGGTTGATATAGTTTCGAGAGAAAAATTGATCCTGAATTGGGTTTAATTTGTGGTGAATTGTGTCCCCAGGTTCTCTCCAACACTCATGAAGAAATCTTCTGCAAATTCTCAACCACTAACTTGCATGGTCATCACTACGAAGATGAACTTGATGATGGAATAGACCACAAATGGTTGCTCGAATCCGTCAATGACTATAATTTTGAGGGCAAGGATGAGGAAGCCTCACAAAAGTTTAGATGGGCCACAATACATTGGAAATATGGCTCTTGTTCTTATTGCGAATGCATAATCATCGATTTCTTGTTGACAAGTAACCGCCATCAAAACATGAAATTTTACTAAAACAGACGTCTTCTAATTTATTGATTTATTATTGTGCTTTCAATGATCTCATGAAGAGATTTTCTGCAAATTCTTGACCTCTAGCTTGCATGGTCATCACGAGGAAGATGAACCCGATGATGGAATAAACCACAAATGGTTGCTCAAATCCAGCGATGACTGTAATTTTGAGGGCAAGGATTAGGAAGCCTCCCAAAAGTTCAAATGGGCCACGATAGGCGTGTCAACAGTTCAGTTTGGTTCGAATTTTTGAAAAACCGAACCGAACTGAACCGTTAGAAAAATCATCTGAACCGAAATCGAAACTGAACCGAACCAAATACGAACCGAGCTGAAATTTGGGTTCGGTTCGGTTCGATTCAGTTTTTCAATTTTTGGTTTTCAACTTTTGGTTTTCAGTTTTTTTTTTTTCTGCTGTTAAACTCAGATTTCTCCACTTTTATTTGCATAACACTAAAGCATCATTCTAGGCCCACAACAAGGAGAAAGAATCAAATACAATAAAGAGTAAACTTGATCTTACTTCCAAGAGTCAATTCATGGACAGCATTGGGTGTTTCCTCAAACAACGGAGGAAGACTTTTGAACTCTGTCAACAAAACCTGTACAATGAACATTTCTCTTCTTATTGCGTACATACAATGACAAATACACATATAAGAAAGACAACACAGTTTAAAGCAGGGGCCACAGTCAATACTCTTCTCTACACATTAAATTTGGCAAGCAAACTCTCCATACAGTAACATTGTACAAAGCGAAATCCACTATGATTAGAAATCACACAAATGAAGACCTCCAATATGTTCTCACTCAAACCTCGCCCTAAATGCACAGAATCTGTGGGCTTCAAGCATTAACAGATGCAACTCATGAACCAATTCAAAATACACACTGCATGCTGTAAAATATGACATGAGTCTTGATGTACAGAAGTTAAGAACAAGATCAATCTGAAAAGGCTTGATATTGGCGAAGACAGTTTTTTTTTTTTTTTTTTTTTTTTTTTTTGGTTGCAAACAATGTCAAAAAAGCCTTTAACATCATGCACTCCAACTGAAACAAAGGTTCTTACTATGTTCATATAACTTTCTCAAGGCATATAGATCTGACTTCACATCTTCAAATTCCATATTTATTGCCAAGACTCCTATCAACCATTCTATACGGTCAGTCTAAAAGTGTCCAATTAGAAAACAAACTCCTGAACCAATATGTGACGAAGCAAAAGAACATGATAATATAGAACTTGTGTGCAAGAAGAATGAGGTAACAAAAGTTAGAACCAAGTCATTGTTTGTGTAGAAGTGATTTGTGGAGCCAATTTTCCAATCCAACCCTAGCTTAAACAAAAGAAAAATCAAATCTTGATAAATAAAGTTCATTAGTTTACCACGAACAACAAATGCTAAAGAACGAATTACGAAGCAATAGCTTTGTCTGAGGAACAAAACTCATCCCCACCAGCTACAGGCAAACTCATTCATTTGCATCAAGGCAAAAGTTCAAGTGCAATAAACCGATACTCTTTATTCGTATCTACTCTGATAAAAGAAACAACCGACTATTGACACTGATCTCTACTCTTAATAACACCAAAAAAGGGATCAAGAAACATGGGTTTTGCCTTTATCGACGCCCATAACTCGCAGACAACCAAAAAACAACGAAAAAACAAAAAGGAATGTCGGCAATGAAATTCGAACAATGTCTGAAGACAAACTTGAAAGCGAGCGATGGCATTAGCAGCAATGGTGGTGTAGGCGTTGCCCATGTGAGGAGGGGCATTGACATAGTAGAGTGGCGCCGTGAGGACAAAAGGGTTGGTCTCTGAAGTGCCGTTGCTTGACCTAGCACAGCACACAGCTCCACGAGTTGCTGCTGCCGACGAAGAAGGAGAAGAAGAAGAGAAAAGGGCGTGGTGGAACGGGAGGTGGGGCTTCGAAATGGAAGGCCTAGAGGCCACGGAGTCCCTCAATTGGTCGCCGTCCTTGTCGCCGCCGTCGTTGCCGTCCCTGCCACCGTCGCCATCCCTGTCGCCATCCCTATCGCCGTCGCCGTCGTAGTCACAGTCACCATCGTCGTCACCATCGCACCTTCAAGACGAGGGGAGACGGGAGAGAAATAGGGTTGCCCTTTGCCGGTTTGGTTAATGGTTCTATTTTCCAGTTTGTCGGTTCGGTTTGGTTCGGTTAATCGATAAAAACCGAACCGAATGAAAATAGAACCCAAAAAAATCGAATTTTTCGGTTCGGTTTGGTTCGGTTACTGACACCCCTAGGCCACGATACATTGAAAATATGGCTCTTGTTATTGTTTCAAATGCATAATCATCAATTTCTTTTTGACAAGTTAAGTAACCAGCCATTGAAACGTGAAATTTTACCAAAACAGATGTCTTCCAATTTATTAATTTATCATTGTGCTTTTAGTGATCTCATGAAGAGATTTTTAGCAAATTCTTGACCGCTAACTTGCATGGTCATCATAAGGAAGATGAACTCGATGATGGAATAGACCACAAAAGGTTGCTCAAATTCGGCAACGACTGTAATTTTGAGGGCAAGGATGAGGAAGCGTCCCAAAAGTTCAGATGGACCACGATACATTGGAAATATAGCTCCGTTGTGTTGGGGTTTATACCACATCAATTGTAGAGGGGAAGATAGTCAATTTATAAGTGTGAAAGAAAGCCTCGCCCTTTAAGCTAGCTTTTTGGATGAGAAAGGCCCAAAACCACTCAACACTAGTATTAGAGCCCAAGTTACTAACAAGTCTAGACCCAACAGTCACTTAGAGGGGATTGTTGAGACCTCCAACCTAAGTCTAATGTGTGGCACCCGAACCCTTCGTAGGTCACCACTAGCGCCAATGTTACACCTTATTACCTTTCTCCTTAGAAGAAGCGTCGTAATTCATAGACACATTTTTTTTTAAAAACAAAACGGTCCCATCGCGACTCATTAGCGGAAGCAAATTAAAACATCACCATCTCTCCCCCTACCAACCATGATACAAATACACACCACTAAACATCATGATTTTATAGACAAGCCACGACACTTTATTTACATATATTTTCAAGATGGGACTTCTTTTAGGTCGATACATCAAAAGGAAAAGCCAGGACTCAGCCATGCCCAGCCTAAAACCCCAAAAAGAACCCTCGACCCTCTACATCTCACGTGCACAACCCCCATCGTAAGTGTCGGCTAACTATCCCAAAAAGATCCAGCTCCTACTCGTCATGCACGGGCCTCACACCTAATCCAGTGCATTAGGCGGTGGCGGTGGCAACATCCCTCTCATCACCCCGTCGTGACGAACGTGGATGGAGATGAACTCCTGGACAATCGGGCCCCCAGCTAGGCCTATGTCGTACATGACAAAACAACGCACTCGTATATACATCAATCCAGGCACAGAAGGACAGCCGAACTCCTCGCACTCAACCTCGACATCGGATGGTAGACCGTAAAATACACTCAGCGTGATGGCAGGAAGCGGCATGTTGCTAATCTGAAATGTTGGTCCCCAAAAGGGGTGAGTACAACCACTCAGCAGGTAAAGGAATCCAATAACCACTCAATGCATCATACAAGTCATACATGCATTTCAAGCATTACTTACCTTGAAGCCATGCGCATACTATCATGCATCATCATCACAATCATAACACATACATGTGTATCATCATGTCATACTCATATAGTCATCATTATGACATTATTATATTACACACATGTCATCATCATCATATACATGACATCATCATACCAATCATACCATACATATCATCATCATCATGACATCATCACATCACACATGTCATCATGCCTTATCATATATCATCATCATCATCATCATCATCATCATGCCATGTCATATATCATCATCATCATCATCATCATCATCATCATCATCATCATCATCATCATGCATATCATTATGCCATATCATATATCATCACCATCATCATCATCATCATCATCATGATTTGATTTCCGCTTTTAACTTTCAATTTGATCACCACATCATCCTTCCTCGGATCATCAATTTCATCTCGCATCCCATGTGAGAAAAACCTTTGGCATTCAGCCATTCCAGGCCAACGGGCATCCGGCCCCCCACATTCCGAGCATCTCGCATCCCAACTGGCATCGCGAGGCATTCCCCTCGGGCAAAGACCTCCGACAGGGCTTCCGGCACCCCCACGTTCCGAGCATCCTGAATCTCCCAAGGCCATCCGGCAATGCATCTCTATACATTCCGGGCATTATCCTCCACCGCAACCATCTCATCATTTAACATTATCCATGTTTAGCAATTTTGGTCTTAATGTAGCATGGCATATTATGTGATGTCAAACAAGTCATATTCGGCATGAAATTTATACATGCATCTCAATTCAATGTCATGCATTCAAGACCTCATCATACATGCTACATGGTATAATTATTTATGAAATAAAATTTAATGGAATTTATGTCCAATAAAATAATCCATTTTTCATGTCCTTTTTCATTTATTTAAATTTCAGCTTTTGTCATTTTCGAAAATATTAAATTTAATATCTATAAATTCCCAAAAATTATCAAAATTAAGGCAAGTGATAAACAAGACAATAGAATAATAATTTCATGCAAAATACATGGCCAAATAGAATTTCACACAATTTCACAATTCTCACAAAATGGCATGTCATTTTCGGGTGAAATCAGAATGCGCAGTTTCGGAAGAAATTCGATTAAAATATCCATAAGACCTCAAAAATTATGCAATTTTACCGAGTTATAGCCAAGACATTTTCGTACATCTTTTATGAAGACTTCCAAGCCAGATTCTTTTTAGATTATTTTCTACAGTCTCACGAAGCTTCTGGATCCATTACCGCATCGTCCAGTACATGCTTCTCCGAAATACTGAGTTTTCACCTACCTATTCTCTTTCGTTTCCTCTGAAATTTGGATATGTTATACATCAAGATGTCCTCTAAAGGTTTATGAAGAAATCTAAGTCAAATAACCAGAGTATAGTCGTCATTTAGGTCCATGATGTCTCGGGTGTCCTGTAATACATCTCCAGAATCACCGTCTTCGAGATCTAGTCGATTTACTAGGCTATACTTGTTCATTTTACTTCAAATTTGAGTATGTTGTATTTTAAGATGTCCCCTACAACTTTCATGAAGAAATCGAAGAGATATTCTTAGCAAAAATCAACATGTAACCACAAATCCAACAAAAGGTCAGTGAAATCTTTCCAGATCTGAGGTCTCCGTAGGATGAGAGTTTAACCCCTCAAATATCCATCATTTTCCACGAAATTTCAGTATGTTATATTTTAAGATGTTAGCTACAACTTTCATGAAGAAATCAAAGCCAAAACCGGACTCTAAACATGCATGCAAGCTCACACAACATTCTGACTCAAACTGCTCGAGCGAAAACAGCCATACCATTCAAGATCAAGCTATCCATACTTCGGTTTTTCTCTTCCAATCACCCAAATTCGACACTATATCAACCATACATGTAACAAACACACATGCAAGAGCAGCAAAGGACCCCCAACTTGCCTCTAGACCGGACGGATGACGGCACACGGCGGGGAGCACGGCGGACGGACGGCGACGACTCCTCCTCGGCTCCTCCTCCCTCTCGGCCACTCTCCCTCTCTCTCGCACGAAATCTCTCTCTCTCCCTCTCTTGGCCGAATGAAGCAACCGGCCACCTCTCTCTCTTTCGTCTTCCCTTTTATTTCCCCCAAACCTCATCATTTGCAATCATGAGATTGCCTCACCAATGGCCAATGCATGAGCTCCTTCTTGCCACTTGGCAAGACCCATGCATGGGCCGGCCACCTTCTTCTTTGGGCCTCAATGGGCCAGTCGATAGCCCCCTTTGTGGGCCTAATTGGGTTGGCCATTCGGCCCACTAAGCTTAGGCCAATGGGCCTAAGGCCCAACCAAATAAAAATTAACTTTTCCCCCTTTTTTTTTATAATCTCTTCCATAAATTTTAAATTTTAAATTCCACATGGCCAAAGTCTTATGGCATTTTATTTATAGAAATTTAGTTTATAAAGTGCATGGCCAAGCATAGATTATCATTATTAATCTACAATATTTAAAATCTCATAAACATAAGCACAAATCACCTAATCTTAAAAAGAGACTAATGGCTAAAGCATTAAACCATAGGTAATTTCATTACCTAATTAGAGGCTTTAACACACCTTATAACTTGACTTTGAATTTCGGGATGCCACAGCATGTAGTCAGTTTGTAAGTGTGAGGAAAAATATCACCACTTGAGCTAGCTTTTGGGGTGAGAGACGCCTAAGATCACCCAACATATTATAGACTTAGAGTCAAGAAACAAACAACTGTGATCAAATCGTGAATTCCACAAAGCCATCTTTCATTAGACTATAGGACAACTTGAATATAAGATGCAAGGTATGACATCCCAGATTTTCACTTCTGTTTTCTATTGAATCAATCGGGTATTTCATCGATGCACCTATAGGGTTGTTCTCAGAGCCGATCACTCTTGAGATAACTAGCCTATCTAGGAAAGCCATTAAGGAATTTTTAGGCAATAGACTTGAGAATTCGACCATAAATCAACTTTTCAACCGTCATCATCTTTAGAGGCCATTACAGCACAGTTAAAAATTAAATTGAGATTAGAGATAGGTCAGCTAGATTGACATGTGTGGCTAATCGTGGGTGACATCACTAAATTGGAAAATTCTCGTCGGTCGACACTAGATTGATTTCTCTATCATTTTAGTACCCTATATCCGTAGTTGAATTCTCAAGATTTCCACGACAACCGAGAGTCACCAATGCGTCGAGTAGGTTCATTGTGGCTCGAAGAAAATCGACCACGGGTCATTTGCATTAAAAATTCCTAAAATCTACCCGGTAACCTAGGTTACGCTAAAAACACGCATGAGTAAAATTAACTGCAAATTTCAATCCGATTTCAGAAATTGAAGATTTTGTCATGTCACAATAAATTCTAAAAACATCGACTCAATCTCAGAAGATTTTTCTACAACCTAAGACTTTTTAGGAAAAAGTCGGTTTAAGACCGTTTTTATTCAGAAAATGCCGGGGATTGTTTATGGTCACAAAAATTGGGATGCAAGATGGATCCGTAGGTGGAGAAAAATATCAATTGGAGCATTGAGGTGTCAATCAAATTTATTGAGACCAATTGAGATTTAATTGAACAAGATTAAGTGTCCAATGAAAGCCAATATTGTTAAAATTCGTAGCTTCCCCCCATTGCCTAGCCAAATGGACCATTTCAAAGGTTATTGGGTGTGCATGGGTGGTCTAAGGACAGTCAAGGATCAATGTTTGGCCTAGGTTGAATTAAAGGGGGACAAAGATTTGGCAAAATTGGCCATTGGGACCCATCTCTCTCTTCCTTCCTCTCCAAGCTTGGCCGGCTACCTCTCTTGCCTCCACCCCCTCCATTTTTGCACACCAGCCAGCCAAGATAGCCAGCAAGCCGCTAGGAGCCGTCCACGCCATCGCTGCCGCAAGCCATCGCCATTCCTACCCACGGAGCCGCTCGCGTGCCGTCCGCCTCGTTGCGTCTAGCCACCATCGTCCTAGCCTCCTGCCGTGCTTCCCAGCCCCGAAGTTGTGCTTCGCCATTTCTCCACCAGTAAACCCCCACCAAGGCCCGGCTTGGCTTTTTCACCATTTCCCGATCAATTTATGTGCTAACCAAGCTTGTTTCCCTTCTATTTTAGCAAGAACATAATAGAAACTTAGTGGGTTTCCAGCAAACCAAGGCTCGGCTTTTCTAAGCCCGTTTTGAGGTGATCTCAAGCCTCGGTTGCTTGGCTCGCCTTGAGGAAAGTCAATCCCCCGCAACATTCCCGTCGGTTTGATCTAACATGCTTGTTAATTAAGAGAGTCTTGCTCATTAATCCCTACTTAATAGGATAATGATACTTAGGGGTTGATTATATTTAATTAAGTGTGATTAGGTAGATAGATTAGAGTAGACTAATTAAATTAGCACATTATCAATGCATGTTAGGCAAATGGTTAGTGTAGTTAGCAAGTAGACGCGCATTATTATTTATTGAACGAATCTTGAAATTTTTCTGGGTCCCTTTCGGCTTCCAATTAGGCATTACGGACCTAAATTAAATTTATTGGCATTTATTTAATATTTTCCGTAATTATTTATTTATTTATTTATTTATTTTCTAAAATTTAGGTTAGGATAACCGACGACTAGAATTTTATGCTAATTATTGTGGTGCAGTCTATTTATTTATTTGAGCGTTGATTTGGGCTAAATTGAATTAATTATGATTTTATGATTTTATTCCTAAATTAATTAATTTTGGTAATTGATTGGAAATTAACCGAAGCGTCAGTTTACAGTGCCAAAAATATGTTATGGGCTGTTGAAACTGGTGGGATGTTCAAAAAGTGAAATTATTATATTTTAGCTAAGGCCGACCATGTCTCCACACACAGCTATTTTTATCGAGTACGATAAAAATGATGAATTGTTATATGGTGAAAATGATATACTATCTTGGCCTAGGGACCCTAATTTATTAGCCTTGGGTGAGTATATAAATAATATGCCATTGTATCAGCTTTGGGTAAGCGTGTATTATCAGCTTTGGGCAAGTATATAAATAGTATACCATAGTATTAACTTTGGGTGAGCGTGTATTATCAGCTTTAGGCGATCATATATATTATATTATGATGGCTTGGGGACCCTAATCAATCAGCTTTGGGCGAGCATATGTATATTATACTATATTATCAGTTTTGGGTGAGCAGTCATAGACTAAGGTCGAACTTTATAGATAGTATCGAATGTAGTGACCGGGGGAAGGTCGTGGTGACATGTAATCGACTAGGTTGATTGATCAATGATTTGATCTGATACTATGACTTGACGTAGTTCATATATATCTAATATATATTGACTTGCAGGAAGGAACTGAGGCTAAGGTAAGTCCATGACTCGTGTTGTGCTTAGGCAGCCTCTAGAGTGTATTGGCTTCCTAATTGGGTCTTAAGGGGTAGAACTTATTGAGACGTAGTCTCATCCCGTTGTAGGACAACATTTCAGGTCCCTAGATGGCAGCACCTCCGCCTCCTTGTCCTTCTATGTATTTTGGTATACCTAAAGAGATCACCGAAATAGAATACCACTTTCCGATACACCTCCACCCTGAAGGATTAAAGTATGTACTAATGAAGTCAACCGTCTGGGTTGATGTGAATGAACCCGATAAGGTGCCCTATAGGTATCGGTCATAGTATCGCCACTATCATGATGGCCGAAGGGAGGGTCCTGTACTAAAAACCGATGTACCCCAGTTTGTTCTAGAAGCTGCTTTTGGAAAGGGTATAGCAGACCATAAAGATGGATCTGTGGTGGATGCGAAGGATCCCAGTCTCAAGGTTGATTATGATTCCCCTGTGTATTCAACTGAGGGCGCCAACTGGAGCGATGAAAAAGGGGAGATAGTTGAGGAGGAGGAGTACCTGGAGAAGGAGCCTAAAGAAGAGCTTGAGAAAGAAACTAAAGAGGAGTCGGAGGAGGACCCCAAGGATAATCCGGAGTATGATCCTGATGAGGATTGAGATCCCACTCTCGTTGGATGGCTTGTTTATGTTGAACCTGTTTAAGTAGAAACCGACTTTCTAGTGTGGCTTGTATATGTATATATATGACTGAGTTATTATATATATGTATAAGTGTATTAGTTTTCAAGTTCGAGTTTTTAGTCCTACTTTTCTATCCCATTGCTTTATTGTTTGGGGATTTATTATGCTTTCGCATGTGTATATTAAAAGAAATGGTCGGCGATGAGTCGTGGGACATCGCTATTAATCCACCAAGGTGAGAGATGGACACGTGCTCGGAGAATCGGGACGTGACACAAGGCAACTAAATAAAATGCTAAAAAAAAAACAAATAATCACTATACAAGCACAAATTACATACCGAATGGCACTTTTGGCTGACCAACAACACAATGAATAGATCACTTAGGGTGCTTTCGTAATATTTCTGTTCTTACAAACAATTTTTGTCCAGAAATAATTTTTTACATTTTTGCTCCCGAGAACAAAGAAGTAGATTTATTTTACTTGTTTTTTATTCCTAATCTATTCCTTAGTTAAATTTCTATTTTGAGGAATAGAGAAATTTGATGACATTACCAAATGGATTTGTATTCATTTTCAGTTTTGGGAAATAAAAAAATAGATAAGTAGAAAAACATAATGGTTATCAAACAAGCCCTTGGACCTTCTCTATGACGTTGTCTTCCTACTTCTACTTACGACATGGACTTCTTTGAATATCGAAAACAAAATAAACAAGAAACATTGCCAATTCTCTACCTTTGTTATTCCATTTCATTCGGAACATTTTCTCAACATGAATATTTAAAAAGAAAACCCAAGAGCTCTCTCATTTGTAACGTCCACCAAGACAAATAGGACCGATTGCTTTTATACTATTTCATGTGTTCTTGTTTTCAGTATGAGCTAAAGAGAAAAGAATGTTGGTTGGGTTTTGCCTGGACGTGTTGGTAGAGAGATTGGGGCACTTCCAAACATTCTTGCTCTTACTCTTGCTCTTGTTTCAAATGCACAATCATTGATTCCTTTTAGACCATTTAAGCAACCAGCCATCAAAAAGTGAAAATTTACAAATGTAGAAGTATTTTGATTTATTGATTAATCAGTAAATGGTCCCCTGACTACTAGCTTGCACAATCATTGTTTCAAATGCACAATCATTGCTTTCAATGATCTCATGAAGAGATTTTCTACAAATTCTTGACTACTAGCTTGCGTGGTCATCACGAGGGAGATAAAATGTGACATCCCGAAAATTCGACTCTGTTTCGATAATACGAAATGGGCTTTTCATCAACGCGCCTATGGTCTTTTTTTCTTGGAGCTGATCACTCATGAGTTAATTGATCTATCAGGTAAAGCTATTAAGGAATATAAACGCAGCAGAATTGAGAATTTGATCGGAAAGTGATCGCTCGACTGTGATAAATGGCAAGGGTTAAAACGACACCGTTATAATTAATTTGTGATCAGATATAGGTCGATTTGACGGACTCATGTATTTCAATTGCCGGTGATTCTGCCTGATTGTAAAATTCACGTCGAATGACACTAACATGGTTTTCTATCGATTTTATACTTAGTGCTTGTAATTGAAACCTTGTGATTTTCACGACAACCAAACATTGCCTACGAGTTGGAGATGCAAAAACGTGGATTGAAAATTATCGACTACGGGTGGAATGCGATAAAATCCCTAAAAGCTACCTGGTAGGTTAGGTCGCGCCAAAATCATGTCTGTCGATTTTAACCATAAAATTGAATTCAATTTCGGGAATCGAACATTCGAGAGTATCACCATTTATTTTTAGGACCTCATCTCATCTTTTGAAAAATTTCCATCGAGCTTGGAACTTTTGCGGAAAATCAAATTCGGCGAAAAGGATTTATGAAAATTCGGATGGGCGGCTTTGCTTGGTTATTTGGCCACCTAAATGAATTAGTTTGTGAAGAATTAAAGGGAATTTGTATGGGTTGCTGCCATGGGACTTTTGGCCACCAAAATGACTTGATTTGGTGAGGAATTGAATGAAACTAAAAAGAAATTCGTATGGTTGCTGAAGGGGGATTAATTGGCTACCAAATTGCATTTGTTTGGTGAGGAAATGGAATAAAATCACCTATTGAAGGACCCCTTGACTTTGGTGGCTGAAGACTTTGGAGGCTTTGCACTCAAGTGTCAAGATATTTGGCTTAGCTCCCAATTGATTACATGGTGGACTTTCTTGACCCCTTGTCCCCTCCCTTCTCCTCTATGCAACCAGCCCCCCTTGCATAACAGCTTATGCTTTCTTCTTCCTCATTCCATCTTCTTCACTTCCATTCCCTTGCTGCAACACAAAACCAACCAGCCATCCAGCCAAGCCCCTTTCGCCCGCTGGTTCTATTGTTTAGCCAGCCGAGTCACCACCGCACTGCCAGTCAGCCCTGCGTCCAACGCCAGCTCTGTTCGACTATCCCATAGCCCTAACACCGCATGTGTCCAACTCCGCGTCCAAGCCACTGCCGTCTAGCTCTAGTTGCAGCCCTCGTCTGCCTAGCTACACCGCCAACGTCGAGCAACCACCATCTCAACCTCCTCACCGTCCCTCCTCACCTCCTCACCGTCCACCTCTCCACCACCTCAACCAGCCACGCCGTCCAGCCCAACACCACTCGATCAATAGCCATAGAGCCAGAATTGACCAGCCAAGCCGAGTCTTGTGGGCCGTTTTTCAACCTCTTCCAGGCCTCCATTGGAGACGCTGTAGACTCAGGTCTTCACCGTCTTCGCGTCGTTGTCACCGTGGACTCGTCGCCTCGCTAATCCGGTGAGTTAATGCCCTAATCTTGGATTAAGAAGTTAATTGCACTTAGGGAATTAGTTTAGTCTTAAATTAGGATTAATGTAATTTAGTTAGTGTAACTAGTTAGTTGGTTAATTAGTTAGAGGAACTAGGTGGTTAAATTAGTTTAGTTAGGGGTTAGTTTGGTTAGGATTAACTACCCTAGGTTAGTTAGTTAACTAGGGTTAGTTTAGTTAATCGTGGTTCATTAACCATGGTTAGTTAACCGTAGTTGGTTTATTTAAATTAAAATAATTTATTTTTCTCAAGATTTATTTAATTAATTTTTATTAGCGTAAATTATGATGGGATAGCCATTTATTAGAATTTTATGCCGATCGTCGTGGATGTGTTTATATATGAAATTGATTGCTAAATTATGCAATTGAGTACTTGGTTATCATTTTGGATTATTATTGTAAAAATATGATTTTATGGCATTTAAATAGAAAAATACCGGGTGTTGGTTTTTTACGTCAAAAATATTTTTATGTACTATATAAAATCGTGGAATTTTGAAATATGAGAGTATCACGTTTTATGGTTTGATTTGACTGTGTGACCACGCACAATTATTTTACCGAGAATTTTTAATACGAAGAAAATTGGCATAGTCCATTATTTGAAATGGAAGTATTTGAGTGCAAAGCATGATGTTCTTGGCCGAGTTTAGATGTATTGTGATCGCTATCGAAACCGTCACCCAATGAAAGTCGAGGAGGCGATACTTAATTAAGTTCGGATGCCCCACTTCAACAAAAATCGATCGCAATGGAGGTTGTGCCAATACTCCTTTATGGAATGCTGTCTAGATGTAAACGTTGCCATATCCGACAAAGCGAGACAATGCCCGGTTATGCCGGATAACCGCGACTATTGAGTTGGCCGTGACCATTGGGTCATAAGTAACTAGGACATGCATAAGTGATTGAGATAGCTGCGTCTTATTATGGGGTAAAATTGTGTGGCATAGAATGGGACGTGTCATAATGGTTTTACCTTATAATCGGGACTCCTGTGGTTGGTTAATATATAAATGTGATGTAATGAAATAATATGTTCCAATTATTGATTACGCTTGCTATGTTGATAAATGTATATGTGATATACTAATGTATAGGGAGGTGTTGAGACGATGTAAGCCTATGTGTGATGCTTGTTTAGGTTGCCTTTGAGTGAATTCTCGTCCTAATCGAAGTTTAGGGTGTGGACTTGTTGAGATTTTTATCTCACCCCGTCGTGATTAACCATTTTTTAAGTTCTTAGATGGAGGTGTGTCACGTCCGTTTTGGGTGTCCACTGGAGGTGGAGACCGAGACTACTCTCCTCCCCATCCTCGGGACCACCTGGACCTATGAGCTTGTAGTAACCACTATTGGGGTCGATGAAGACCTACCTCACTTGGTACCTCACCGATTCAAAGCGTGGTTCCTTAACAAGCCTAACGGGGTTCAAGAGGGTCCTTTGGAGGGTTTTGACAGGCCTGCCATCGAAACCAAGTATGAGAAGGTACTTGGCCCCATGGACATCGATGTATTGGACGATATCATGGTGAACTCAAGGCCCAAGGCTAAAGGGTCCGAAGTAGAGGTAGTTGATCATTTGGACATCAACATCTCAGATGGTATCATGGTAGACTCGGATCCCAAGTAGGTAGGGTTCGGGTAGAGTTGGCTTGGTAGTTTCTTTTTGGCTCTAGATTCCTATATATAACCCTATAGGTTGAACCTAATATGTTTTTTTTTTTTTTAATGACCCGAGAACCACCATACAACCGGCAGCCGACGGCGTAAACTCAGAGCAACTGAGCCAACACCATAGACCCAACCGCGGGTGAGTCGCACAAATGGAGATGCGGGGTTTCAAACCCCTTCCCTCTCAATGAGGGAGCAAGGCTCTAACCAACACGGCCACTACGGGTGGTGGTTTGACCCTAATATGTTTACAAAGTGCATTTTGTGAAAAATGTGTTGGCATGTGTTTTTACTATCCTAGTGCTTGATGGTAGTTAGGGTATTTGTTCAATTTGCTTCCGCATGTGCATAAAATGAATGAGTTGGCGATGCGTCCTGGGAAAGTCACAATTTTAGTTGACCACCGAGGGATGTGCGCGTGCCCGAGGTTCGGGGCGTGACATAAAATCAATGAGGAATAGACCACAATCAAGAGACTAACTAAATTTTGAGGGCAAGGACGCGGAAGCCTCCCAAAAGTTTGGATGGACCCCATTACATTAGAATTATGGCTCTGTTGTAGACTCAGAGTCAAGAGATGAACAAGTTTGATCAGACCAAGAATTCCACAAAGCCATCTTTCTTCATGGGCTAAAGAAGCTCGCTACATTGTATATTCAAGCCATCTAGTCCTTTAACTTTCGAACTTTGCCTATGATCCGATGCTCATCATCGCCACTCTCGTAGTGTGATTGCATTGTGATCTTGCCTGGTCTGAGAGCAATGATGAAAAAGAACACTGTCAAGAGAGAGTGGGTGGCGATAGCAACGGTGACATATCTGCTCATCATGGTGGATTTATTGCCTTCACCAATGAGTGCCTCTTTGCTTCTTGCTTATCATGTTCCCGATGCCCCTGGTAATACATATCACCATCATTCTTTTTTCTTCTTTCTTATTTCCTTATGGTGAGAAAGTTTGCATTAGTTAATAATGAACATATGATTCTTTCTATAGCTCGATAGACTCATTCTAGGATTTCTCTAAATTGTGTGAAGAAGGTGTAAGAGAAGAAGGCAAGACAGGATCCCCAAGAAAAGCATTAGGTGGTGAGTTCAAACTCAAGGGAGCATAGGCCTTGATTCCTACGTTGATTTCAGGAAGAAGAAGAGGAAGAAAGTGATAGAGTCGCGTAGCCTGAGGGCAATCCCAAGATGTCTCCACCCTTGCCGCTTCGCAATTTTAAGCGAAGCCAGTTTATGCTGATCCCACCTCCTCCACCGGACCAAGGATTATTTCACCCATAATAGATATATAGCAGTAGGTCAATCTAAATAATATTAATCTAAGGATTTTGTGAGCGTGTTACTTAGCACCACATAACCTTGTTTTTCTTATTACTTGAGTGCCATTTTGATTATAAAAAAAAAAAAAAAATCACTTCAAAAGCGATTTGCATGACCGGAAAATCCAACATGACAATATTAAATATAAACCATTCGACATGCCTCGCTGGATAAGTAAAGTCAGTACAATTGCTTCTAAATGACATCGTCTATAACAATGTTTGACCCAAATTAACAAACTAGTGCAATTGCTTATAATCCCAACTCCAATTCCTCGACACAAGGCAGCTAAATAAAAGGCTAAAAGTACGAAGTAATCGCAATACAAATACAAATTACAAAGCGACTGGTACTTTTGGCTGACTGACGGTACTCTTGAATAGATCATTTAACTCCTCCTCTCTGGCCTTTACTTCCTCCTTTTGCTCACGGCAGGGGCTTCTTTGAACAGGGAAAACAAAAGAAACAGCAAATCTTGCCAATTCTCAACCATTATTATTCTATTTCATCTAAAACATCTTCTCAACATGAATATTTTAAAGGGTTAATATTATGAAAAATCCAAAATTGATAAATCCGTGACAAATTTATTCCAAATTACTTTTTTAACCATAAAAAATCCAAAATTAATACACTTGTGACAATTTACCCCGACTAACCATAAAAAACTCTAAAGTGATACACTTGTGATAAATTTATCAAAAATTATTTTTTTTACCTCCAAAAACACAAAACTAGTATTGGATTAGTATCACAAAAAACCACAAAGTCGGTACAACTATGACAAACAAAGAATAAAATTTTAAATTGGAATACCAATCAACTATGGCAAATGAAGAGTAAAATCTCAAATTAGTATACCAGTCAACTGTCACATATCATCCGACTCAGCATTTTGACACTAAAATTTAATGGAAAATAACATATAGTAAATTTTTATGAGTATACATGTTTGGGGTAAGTTTGTCAAAAGTGTATTAATTTGAGGTTTAATTAGCTTGTGGTAAATTTGTCACAAGTATACTAATTTGAGATTTTTCGTGATATTAACTCTATTTTAAAAGAGAACCCAAGAGCTCTCTCGTTTGTAATGTCCGTAGAAACAAACAGGATTGATTGCTCTATACCCATTTGCACTTTGAAACCTAAGCTCTTTTCCTGTCAATGGGCCAGTTCTGCTTACCTTGGCCCATTTGGAGCGACATTCCCCAATATAATGATATAATTTTCTCTACTAAAAGTGCTAGGTTCCAAGGTCGGAACGCAAAACCAACCCTTTAAGTCGCAATTATGAAAAATTGGGTTCATGTATTGAAGAGGGTCCTCTTGAAACCGGCACGAAAGCACCTTAGTCAGTTTTAGGCAAGTTCATGATTATATGCAAAAACTAGTTTTTTTTTGTTCCAAGTTAGAGCTATTATTATTATTATTTATACCTCATGTTAAGTAAATTCTTTTGAGTTGAGTGGTCTTGTCGCATGTCTCATGTCTGGGTTGCAACTTTCTATAATGCGTGTGAAACCAGTTAAACATCACGTAACAATCCAAATTGACACAGTATGTGCATTCATACACACAATATGGAAAAAGCTCATATCTTTATTTTCAAAGGGGTCAAAGGATGTCCAATCCATAATCCATCGATAGGCAAAGCATTTTGATACCCAAGTCAACACAACCACGATCCCAAATCATACACTGAGTTCGGTCATCAAAAGTTAAGATGATCTTTTGCACGCTAATCTTTTTATTAAAAAAAAAGACTATTTAATTGGTTACACTTTCCTTTTTGCCCAAATTTTCAACAAACTTAGATTTGACAAGACATGTCCCGTGCACATCAAGATATCGGCCACTTGCTCAGTAGAATAGTGATATTCTTTTCATACTCATTATCCTCCGCACTCGACCCGTGAAGCTAACATAATGAACAATTCTAACACCTTCTCCAAGGCGATGAGAATTATAAGGTTAAATCATCATTGGACCGTAGGATAGCTCGAATATACGACGCAAGGTAGCTAAATAAAAGGCTAAGAGAGGCTAAAAGTAGGGAGTAATCACGATTCGAGTACAAATTACATATTGATTGGCACTTTTGGTTGACCGACAACAATCTTGAATACATAATTTAGCTCCTCTCTGGCCTTCTCTACCTCCTCCATCTTCTGTTCACGACATGAACTTCCTTGAACAGCGAAAAGAAAAGAAACAGCGAGTCTTGCCAATTCTCAACCGTTTTATTCCATTTCATCCGGAACATTTTCAAAACATGAATATCTAAAAAGAGAAAACCCAAGATCTCTCTCATTTGTAATGTCTGCAAAAACAAACAGGTTTGATTGCTCTATACCCGTTTTTGTGTTAGCGTTTTTTATATGAGCTGGAGAGAGAAGCATGACCTTGGTGAAGATTGTGGATTGGTCGGGTTTTGGCTGGACTGATTGGTGGAGAGATTGGAGGCACTTTTGAATGTTCTTGCTCTTTCGTTGTTCTTGTTTCAAATGCATAATCATCGATTTTCTTCAAACAATTTAAGTAACCGACCACCGAAATATGAAATTTTACAAAAACAGATATCTTCTAATTTATTGATATATCATTATGCTTTCGATGATCTTATGAAGAGATTTTCTACAAATTCGTGACCACTACCTTGTGTGGTCATCACAAAGGAGGTGAAGTCAATGATGGAGTAGACCACAAATGGTTGCTCGAATCCGAGAAACTAACTAAATTTTGAGGGCAAGGACGAGGAAGCCTTCCAAAAGTTTGGATGGGCCCCAATACAATAGAATTATGGCTCCATTGTAGACTTAGAATCAAGGGATGAACAAGTTTGATCAGACCATGAATTCCACAAAGCCATCTTTCTTCATGGACAAAAGAAGCTCGCTACATTATATATTCAAGCCATCCAATCCTTTAACTTTCAAACTTTGCCTATGATTTGTTGCTCATTATTGCCACTCTTGTAGTGTGATTGTTATGTGATCTTGTCTGGTCCGAGAGCGATGGTGAAAAAGAACATTGTCGAGAGAGAGTGGATGGCGATAGCAGTGGTGGCATATCTGCTCATCCTGGTGGATCTATTGCCTTCACCAACGAGTGCCTCTTTGCCTCCTGCTCAACATGTTCCCGATGCCCCAGGTCATACATATGACCATCATTCTTTTTTCTTCATCTTATTTCCTTATCGAAAGAAAGATCACATTTGTTAATAATGAATATATGATTCTTTCTCCAGCTCGATAGACTCACTCTAGGATTTCTCTAAATTGTGTAATGAAGGTGTAAGCGAAGAAGGCAAGATGGGATCCCCAAGAAAAGTATTAGGTGGTTGGTTCAAACTAAGGGGGCAATTGGTCTTGATTCCTACATTGATTTCGGGAAGAAGAAGAGGAGGAAAGCGATGGAGTCGCGTAGCCTGAGGGCAAGTCCCCACATGCCTCCACCCTCACCTAATCCTAATCTTCGCTACTCCCAGGGTGGGAACATCATCCGCCATCCCTAGGATAGGAACCCTCATGGATGAAGTTACGTACGAACAGTTGGCATATAATAAAAATGTATAAGAGTTGGGTTGTAGGTCAATCCTACTCTAAATAATATTGGTGTAAGGATTTTGTGAGAGTGGTGCTCACTTATTGTCATAGTTCTTTTTGACAATTATTCAAGTGCCATTTTGATATTTTTTTTTTAAATCAATCATTTCAATTGTTAATTTCAATGGCTTGAAAATCCGAGGTAGCAATATTTAATATAAACCATCTGATATGCTTCATCGGCAAAATAAAGTCAGCAAAATTGCTTCTAATTGACATCGTTTATCACAATGTTTGCCCCAAATGAACAGATCGGAGCAAAATTGCTTATAATCCCAGCCCCAATTCCTCAAATTGGGGAAAATTTACTTGACGAAATATGCAACGGACAGTAAAATAAGATGACACGGAGTGAGCGAGAGATAAAGTTTTCAAAGTGAAGAAATTGTTCTGACGTTTTCCCCCACCAAGTTTTCATAGTAAAGCAAATGAACTTACGCCATCGCCCTCTATTCTAATGCCAACAAAACCTGTATCGTTTTCTTTCCTTCTTTCTTCCTGCCATCGCCCTCTGTATCATCTCATAATGGTATTTGTCAGCAAATCATGCTGAACAAGTGCTTTACTGTGAAAACCTCACGATTTGCTTTACTGATGAAGTTTTCGAATTTCAAGTTGCGGAAGTGCCGGGGTTTTCTGAAGACGAGCGAGGATCGCCCCTGGCGTGGAGAGAGAGAGAGACAGAGAGAGAGAGAGAGTTTTTCTCTGATCAAAGTGTCACTTTGTCTTGCCCTTTGTCCATGTTGGACTTCATATTTTTTATCTGGAAAAAAAAAGAAAAAGTCATGTATGGTAAACTGTGGGAATAAGTTGGCAAATTTCACTGATGTGATGTTTAGGTGATCGAAAAAAAGAAGTTAAGATATTGAAATGAGTACTGCACAAATTAATAATATTTATGGTATTTTTTTTTTCCGAAAAACAAAGTAAAAGCTGGCCTCTGCAAAGCCGATGACCAATTGGCCCATAATGGATGCATATCAGTTCAGCCTATAGGTCAATCTTAATCCAAATGATATTCATCTAATGACTTTGAGAGAGGCCGATCCATTTTATAGGTCTTGTTAAAATATCTCCAAAAGTAAACATTCACAAGCTCAAAAAGACAACATAAGGACCGGCCCGCAAGATCGTGAAAAAAACAACCGCAATCTGCAAGAATACCAAATCGGTATATATAAAGACCTGTCGCTCGAATTGTTTAACAAACCTTTGTGCAAGACTCCTATTGAATGTCGAGTATAACCCTACTAGTCTGCTAGTCTGATAAATGAAAACGGAAGAATTTTGACTCAACGTTAAATGCAGCAAATGGATCAGAAAATGCACCGCTATGTTCGGTTGCTTGTCATCAGTTTTACCAAACTTACACATCAAGTGCCAAGAAAAGCGGCCACCAAGCTAAGTAACTAGAGGCATTAAGCAATGAGCATGGCCTGCTAAACAATCAGCTCGTAAGTCTCGTTAAATTTGGCTCTGTAACGAAAATAAATTTGGCTCATTGCCGCCCGGAAAAGTCTCGTCAAAGATCTCCACACGACGCCATAAAGCTTCAGCTTCAATATTAAGATTACGTGCCCTTGTCAGCAATTTGTGTCAATAAGATAGGCTGAGAAAGTCTCATTTCGCCCATATACTTCCATGAACACCAAGACGCGGCTAGCTTCCACACTGCTAAAAGACAGCAATGAAGAGACAGATTACGAAATCTTTTATGTTAATACATAAATCATCATCGCAAAAATGTGATCTATATGAAAGAGATGTTAATGAACGGAGTGCTTGCCGCTACCTCAGACTGTTCTTAGTAATATAGGGAAATGGTGCCAGTACCTAGCAGAACTAGACCTCCACCTCCGTTTTTGCACCACCTAATCGCATTCCATAATATCAAATCCCTGCCAATTCTGACTAATTAGTATCAAGAAGATGGACTTTTGTGCTCAAACTCACTCCTTGACATCCTTGGCCTTACACAATATGCCTGAAAAGAACTTAAACTAAAGGGCATGTCCCTTCTTCAGAACTTTCTTTAAACACATGTAGCAGTTTGTTCTATTGCTAATAAGAGAGAACATGCACCTGTCTCGTACAGATTTAATAAGATCAGAAAGATACTGACCCGGTGGAAAAGACAAGGATCTGGCTAAAGGCGCAGCTGAATATTCTTTTATATATATTTCAACAGGTTTAAAAGGATTGGTCATAATTACAGTACCCTATGTTCTCGTCAGTCATCATCAGAGCAACAAGATGCAAAGCAAAAGACAGCTCTAGGCTCAAAGGTGCATTTTGCTTATTTGCCGATTGGTTCTTCATCAAAGAAGGCTCGTTTTATCAGCAAATTCTTCCTGTCTCTTGTCTCGCTGATTTTTATCTCCAGAAGTGCTCTCTCCCTTAGTGTGTTCAGCAGGACAAGTCTCATGCGCCTTTCCCATGTTCTGAAGCACTGCAATCATGCAATTCTTACTTGTACCATATCTCTGGAGGACGTCACGTAGAAGAAATAGCCTCTCTCTACTTGGTCAACGTGTCAGAAATCAAACCGATAATCCAAGGGGCAGAGCAGAATTATCTGGTATCTGTGCCATGCACTTGTACATACCTGAATGGCACCAACAGATACTCCTATGATACTTCTTACAAAGTAAAACCAGATGATTCATTTGCCAGAGTCTACAGTGATTTCTACAGTAGACAAGTTTATAATGTCACTGGTGAGGACGTATTTAATGCTGGAAATATGGTAATTATGCATCTCTTGTGAGGTTGTGTGGAAGAAGGATCTCAAGAAATCGTGACTTACACGGTTTGAGAGCATGACACTCTATCACAGATTGCCCATCTGCTGTCCTCAATTTGAGTGAGGTCGAGAAACTAAACCCAAAGTTGACTCAGGATCCTAGTTACATAGATGTCGGGTGGGTGCCGTATATACCTATGGAAAATAGAGCAACTCAAGGTCACAAGCAACGTAAGCTGAACTCTCTCTTTATGTTTAAGAGTGATCTTCTGCTATCATTATAAGATTGCAAGGCCTAAAATTTTCATTTAAAGGAATGATCGTAGGTAAGTTAAGACTGAAATAAATTGAGATCAAGTCAGGGACAATATACAGTAGACATAAATGAAATCATGAGTAGTGTCAGACATTTTTTTCATCCAAATATCTTACATCCACTTACAGTTTGTTATCATGTGTTAGAAAAAATGAAGAAGTGGACTGAGATAGCAGTGATCCTGTCAGTGGTAACTTTAGCATCGATGGGCGTGCTGATTTTGTTATATCAAAGGAGACACGGAAGGGGCAACGTTGGACAAGTAGATCCTGAGGCGACAACTAAGAGCTCAAATGCCCAGAAGACTACCCCACTGAAACTGTTATGACTAATCAAAGCAATAAACAAAACAAAAAACCAGAGGCTATGGTCTTCGAACCGAGGAAGATAGCACAGAAAAAAACAGAGCTCAAGACTTGCATACATCAGTTCTTAGAGAAACTGTCGAGTCTGGTCCCTAAATACAAGCAGTAACTGCTTACATACGTGCAACATATAACCGCACATAAACGTGTTAATTCACTTTCTAAAAATAACGAAAATACCAGCTGCATAATTTAACAAACTTAGCTATAAAAAACAAACAGAAGAAAAAACCAGAACAGAGGAATATCAGCAACATCAGCAGCACTGAGGCATAACACTCCAACAGAAACAACTCTTCCACAAAAAGGACTTTGAAGGTCAGTTAGGTGAATTAAAAATTGGGAATTTTCTCACAAGGGCCTGAGTTCAAGTGAGATATACGGGACATGATATGGCATAGAGATAAAATTTTGAATTAAACAGAAAAGTATGAGCTCATATACAAGCTGAAGAAACTGAAAGAATTGTCTTTCCTCAGAGAGCCACTTTGAATTTTATTTCTCTGACAAGTAAATGATGAACTTTCATGAGTTTATCTAAGAGTGAAGGCATGCATAGTATCTGATACACTTACATGAGCTATTGTTCTTGTCCCAGATGTGAAATTTGAATCAGATAAACCAGTTATGTACAGCTTGGAGGATATGTACGAGGCTACAAAAGACTTTGATGATGCTCGGAGAATTGGAGAGGGAGGGTATGGGAGTGTGTATTGTAGCATTTTAGGGAACCAGGTATGATACACATGTCAGGCTTTTACTTTTTCTCCACTTTTTTTCGTGGAGCTCAATCCAGAGCTGATCTGCTTTCCAATCCTAAGACCAAACATGCCTTGTCTCAATTTCAGGAAGTTGCTGTTAAGAAGATGAAATCCAGCCAGTTGAAGTAGTTCTTTGCCGAGCTTAAAGTTTTGTGCAAAATACATCACCTTAATGTGGTAAGTATCTACTGGCCAAAAAATAAAAATAAAAGTTTGGTAATGATTTAGATCTCTCATGCAAATTGGTAATCAAGACAGAGCGAAGGGATATGCTGCTATCTCACTGATCTCTCTAGCTCTGTAGGTGGAGCTTCTTGAATATTCAACCAGTGACAACCATTTATACTTGGTATATGAGTATGTTCCAAATGTCTCACTAAACATGTTCCAAATGGCTCACTAAACGAACATCTTCATGATCCTTTGCTGAAAGGTTACAATAATAATAAATCTACCTTCTTTTTCTACTTAAAGAAAAATTGTTGAAGGTACTCAATTGCTATTTCCTGCATGTCACCAACCTCTCTCCCGGACGGACAGCAAGAGCAAATATAGCACTTGATGCTGCAAGAGGAATTGGGTACATTCATGATCATACCAAGGCACGTTAGTGCATCGTGACATCAAGACAAGTAACATTTTACTTGACCAGGGGCTCAGAGCAAAGGTAATGGATAACTGGTTTGAGCACTCACTTCTCAGTGATGTGAGTTTGATGGAAGTTTCGTATGAAGTTCCCTTCCAGGCTTTCTGCCTTCGCCTTAAGCTGCTAGGATATTTAACTCCTAGACTGATGTTGATTTGCTGTGTCGGCAGGTGGCTGATTTTAGACTCGCAAGACTGGTGGAACAATCCAATGAACAAGAAGTATTTGCAATGCATGTTGTCGGCACACCTGGTTATATTCCACCTGAGTAGGTGCTTTGCTCTTTTTCTATGACGAGGGAAACAGAGAAAACATGCTCACCGATGGTGCAAACTTTTTTGGACACCATACATTTCATCTCAGACTCGACTTTGTAGCTTACTGCTTCCCCGCAGGTCCTTCTGCAAGCTGCAAATGACATCAAAAGGAGATGTATATGATTTTGGAGTGGTTTTAGCAGAAATAGTACTGGCCAGTGCACACTCGCTCGTGATGATAGGGACCCAAATAATTTTAGGACCCTAGTGTCAACCGTAAGTCAGCATTTTGCGATCTTAACTGGTTTTTTACGCAGCTTTCACAGGCGAGCGCACATGCACTTTCCAATTTTCAAACATGACGTGCAACATACAATCACTGAATCTCCCCATTACTGTAGACTGTAAGGATACAAAATGCCATTAACGCATGAAATGAAACATAAAGCGCATATATCCTTAGTCAGAATCGGTTTCCATTCAAAGAAACTATTTGCATGAAATTGTTGCTAACATCCCATCTCAGGATTCACTGCTTAATTTGCCTTTCTCAGATGATAACAATTTTCGAAGGCCAAAAACCACAAAATGCTTTGGAAGCAATCATAGATTGTGACTTGAGAGAGAGTTACCCCTTTGAGGAGGTTTTTAAGGTAAGTGAAATTGCACCAGTATGCTTGATTTATTATGTTTCATATCCATGTGATGAGTTCTAAAGTGATCAGCATGTCGACCGTATCAGGATAGGTCCATCCATATGCACCGATTGCTGTATCTTAGAACACCAAACGAGTAACATTTCTTCGATATGAA
Source organism: Eucalyptus pumila (assembly GCA_016097595.1). Lineage (NCBI taxonomy): Eukaryota > Viridiplantae > Streptophyta > Magnoliopsida > Myrtales > Myrtaceae > Eucalyptus > Eucalyptus pumila. The sequence goes on from CM027847.1 coordinate 1,836,381, forward strand.
ACTATTCTATGCGAACATTTCAACTGAACAAAAAACCTACAATTGATAAGGTAACGGGACACGAAGTGAAGGGTTAATCCGGTGTTCCCGCCACCAAGCCTGAAAAAACAAAGAATAAACCAATGCTTCTGCTGTTTTGTGTTTGCCTCACAGATGGCGGATTTGGCCTGGCGATGTCTGAATGATGATGCTATCAACAGACCGGAAATTAAAGAAATTGTGCATGAACTCTCACATTTTAACCTCCTTGATGGAGCGGGAAGCATCACTTGGAGGGAATGACCGAGTCTTCAGCGGGTTGCTGAACGGAAGATAAACAAGAGCACTCACGGCAATGGCCAGGAAACGGCTCTAAAAGCCTTTGCCACCTCACGCTTGGGGCCACTTTCAGCAAGCCTCTTTGGTGCTCATCCAATTTGGAAACAAAGGGATCCCAGCATGAGTTGTGCTTTCGTTATTTGAAGTGTCAGGAAACTATGAGCTTTTTCGCACCACTTAGACTTTCATGGGTTCCGTCGAGGCGAATGGTTACACCTGACGTAATGTGAATATGTCATGCCATCTCTTTTTTTCCTTTAGTACTCGGCATAAGATTCAATGTGCCAAGATGATTTCCACCATTCTGCCACTCTGTCATCAAGTAGCAAGCGAAATTTTCCCATGGTATTGCAAATTAATGTTACTCCTTTCAAATACATTATGCAACAATTCTCAAAACCAGCACACTTGAGAATGTCAGATATGGATCAGAGGAGCTAAATGTAAAATATGCACAAGTCAGTGAACACTTGATTGTGAATGGCCCAGTGACGCGACTATCCACAACATGGAGTTCATCGGTTCACTTGATTGAACCAAAAGATATTCCATAAAGAAAGAAGCCTACGTGTACAACGGATTTGATTACCGAGTAGAGAATCTTGGTCATTTCCTCACGAGACGGATGTCACGAGATGGATGGATCTAGCGTCCACGAGTGGTTGCCCATACTCATAACTAGCACGGACGTGCCTTGGTACAGATAGTATTGCATGCTTAGGATAGATTTTAGCGATAAATCGAATAAAATCACCGCCCTCTCGTACTTGGCACGAGTGGATTTAAATAAAATTGGAATAAATGCACAAGAATCCTAGCTGCAGACTTCGGGGTTGGAATT